>JAUIMM010001082.1:610000-1810000 GCA_031769625.1 Taudactylus pleione
ACAAGTATATAATTACTGTGAGTAATTGTAACAAATGGCCTATAATTAACTGCCCTTTTCATTCTTCTGTACCACTGGAATGGAGGTCTGTACCTGAAAGACCAGGATTTACATTGTAGAATGGCTAGAATTATCCTCTTCAATGGGCTCGATCCAATTCAACGCGGATTGAAAAGCGCCAGGAATAAGCCCCCGGAGCTATTCAGTTTTGCGCGCTGCTGAGCCAGACTAAGTATTTCTTCTTGCATCCCTCCTGCGATGCGAGCAGAAATCCGACAAAAGTACAGGCGCGAAGCGGTTTTCTGCCCTTAGCACGGCGGAAACAGCATCACGCCGGGAAGTTTAGTCGGAGAATGTCTGTTCTCGCGACTAAACACCCTGTTTAAGATGCAAGGGGCTAAACGGGCATTCCCTGACCTAACCGCGCGGCAGAATTGAATAGCTCCTGGAGCTCATTCCCGTCGCTATTCAATTCGCTTTGAATGAAATCAAGCCCAATTACTTTTGTAGCTGAGGGATACAATATTGAACTTTTTTTTTTGCAAAATATGCATTTTAATGACTTTTGCAAACTTTTAGATGTATTTTACTTTTTTCTTTTTTTTTTACCATGTCAGTATTCTCTATGTATGTTTTCTTTTACACCTGTATAGAAACTGTGTGTCTGGTCAGGAATTGTTAGATAGAAATGTGATGTATTATTGTCATATGAGCTCTTGGCTGTTTGGCAGAATACTAGTACAATCCAGCCCAGAAACTTCCAGTATCTGTTCTAAGATCCTCCAGACACCCCCCTCTGCGGTGGACTATGACTCCCAGCATGCCGTGCCAGCACTTGTCCCCCCCCCCTTTAATCCTTTGTCTGCCAAGAAGTGTGCTAAAATATCTTTATTCACATGACGTGATAGCCGCACTCCCATTTAGTCAGCAATACTTCCTTCCAACTGTTGCCTGCTAAAGGCTGCAAATGGTTAACTAGTAGCCACCGACCATTCCCTATTTTTTATTTTGCATACCCACGCACAGTTTTGCCTTGTGCTACGCTGGTAGCCCCTACGATCGCTGCTGTAATTGCTTTGAAACATTTGCTGAGTAATTTGCATATCCTCAGCAGAATCTACTACTGTATTGGTAATAAAGTTGTAAAGTGGTAACAGGAAAAAAAAAAATAGCTGGAGTGTCGCGGGCCAATGGGATCACAGTGGGTGGGGAAGAGGCGGGGAGGTGGGTGTGTGAAAGTGAAGTTTTTTTTTTTTTTTTACATTTGTTTGTGTTGGGGAGGTTGTGTGGTCATATGCATGGGAGAAGCCAAGGGAAAGGCAGCAAGCACAGGATACAGCGTGCTGCACAGGTACACATGTATTGCCCGGGCACGGGCTGCTACTACCACCCCTTACACTGTGTGCAGTGCCTGTCTGCAGCATTGCGTGCTAGCCGTCCTTACTGTTGTCAGTGTTTGCATCCTTGTACTCTTTATTCCACCTTTTGATGTCTTTTTTTTTTTTTTTACGGTCATGTCAACTTGCAATGCATAGCACACTGTTAGCAAATAAGTGCTAAATTCGCCCCCTTCCGTCCCCTACCTTGCACGCGATACACTTGGATAATAAAATGTTGTATTTGGCTCTACTGCAATTTTTGTAGATTCTAAAAACAAAAAAAAATAAAAAAAATTGAATATTCCCCAGAATTTGTAGTCACCGCTATTGTTGGGGGGAGGTAAACTGCTCAAACTCCCTGAAATTGCATCCCGTTTAGCGGGTAACTGGTAACGTGCTCTCCCCTTTGTTCCCTGCCTTGCACATGTTTGGCCGGCATGTGGATCTCTTAATCACGGCTGGATGGTGTCGCAGATCATGTCGACATCATGTTTAGACAGAGGTGAATTGTGTTTTCATGTTGCATTGTGTGGAATAACCCTGTAGGGCGACTGCAGAGGGAAGCACGGCTAGGTACTAGTTAATAGCAAAGAAGAAAAAAAAAAATTGGGCATAGTTAACTAGTTTACTGCCATGGATTTCATTAAGTCAGCTTGGAAGATTTTTTTTTTTTTATTTAACGCACATCATTTTTAAAATGGACAACAGACTTGTACAAGAGGCATTTTTATACCATGTGTTAAACGTCCAGAGCCTGCCCACTAAGACATTGTGCCAGTCAGTGCCTTTACATGTTGTCCCCGGGCTGCCCTCCCGTCCCCAGGAGGGAATTTCTGTAAGGCCTGGAGGGTTATACTGGGTGAGACGCGACTTCATGAAATTGACTGAACGCTGCCATGCTTATTAATAGAAACATCACCCTGGTGAGCGTGTGGTGGCAGTGGGACCGGGATTTAAAGGTACAGAGACGCTCGTAGGGCCTCTAAGGCCTCAGCAGAGATCCACAGGGCTGTTATTTACTCTGCATTAAGTGCCTTACAATGACTACAGAAACTCTGCCTTTCCTCCAGTTTTTATGGGTTAACAGGCCTTGTGATGTTGGCAGGTTTCTGCCTGGTTCTGTTTATTACTGGCATGATCTCAATGTGTACAAGGAAGACATTTATTTATTTAATATATATATATATATATATGTGTAAACCTCTTTAAATAGTAAATTAAACTCCTTGAGGCAGTTTGGAGGTTTAACAGAAACCAGAACTTAAGAGTTGACATTGAGGGGATGGGAAACTGTTTACACTAGAAGGTCTGCAGCGAAACGTTTTCATTGAATTCATACTCCGCTCCCATACCCCATTTTGGGATTATATTTGGCTTAGAACATGTGTTCACATTTATGGGGGACTGCTAGACAATTGTTAGGCTAAAGCTGCCTTTCCTCTAAAACGTTACATGTGTTTCGCATAGGACTTCCTCGGTTTGTGCCGAAAAAGTTAGTTCTCGGGCCCCATGCAAGCAGGGTTATAGAGTAAATATTTGGAGGGCAGGTAATTGTAGAAGTCCTGTAGTCTGTGTGTGTGATTTTTGGGTCACACTTGCGCAGTGTGAAAATTAAATGGTTTTGCATGTGGTAGAAGTAACTTTGGTTTGCAGATAAGTTTAAAAAAACTTCCCCCATAGAATGATGTTTCTGTTTAAAAGACATTTTACAAGCGTGGCAGCTAGCCCTATGTATCACCTTGTAAAAAAAAAAAGTGTACTAAATGGGTTGGGTGTTCGCCTTGAGCCCTCTTAAAATAAAAAAAAATTCTCTTTCTTCTACAGACCTGGCCATGCAGTGTAAATCATTCATTTTGCTGCAAACTTGTAGCAGAACCCATTTGGTTTGAATTTGTACCTTTTTTTTTTTTTTTTTTTTATAGTGGTGCTGATGTTTTATTTAACTTGATTTTGTTGGGAAAAGCATGCTTTTATTAGATTTGCTGCAGGGTTAACCTAGTTGAGTTTGTATAGTATCCAATGTTTAAAGCAGGTATGAGATCAAAATGGCCAGTATGAGCATTTAAAGGGTTAAACTAGCTTATACAGTTGCATTTTGGTATTGTTACATATTCTGCCAGTGGCATTTGTCTTGTGTAATTGTGCTCTATAATCTTTTTTTTTTTCTTCTTTTCATAGATTTTAACTATTTCAGCGTGATGCACTTTTACTGATCTCCACACCAAATATGTTTAAATATGAGGTGGTTTTGGGAACATAGATGGTGGTTATTGATTAAGAAAAATCTTTATTTTTCTTGTGTTCCTGTCACTTACACACAGGATAGCCTATACATATGCTACAAGCCAGCTGCATCACTGAGGCGTACAAAATGGCTGCCGCCTCTGGGTAGGTGACAGGAAAACTCTGGTGCGGTTGAGCAGAATCCAGCTGATAGGTTAGAACTTAAAATGGGCTTACTGCAAGCCTTGTACAGTTCCTCAGCTCCTAGAATATATTGCATATTTGACAATAAGGGGTCTATTTATCAAGCAGTGAAAAGTGTGGAGAAGTGAATCAGTGGAAATGTTGCCCATAGCAACCAATCAGCTTTGAAGTAGCATTTATCAAGTACAGTCTATAATATAATAGGTAGGAGCTGATTGGTTACTATGGGCAACTTCTCCACTGATCCACTTCAACACCCTTTTCACCGCTTGATCAATAGACCCCTAAGTGGGCACAAAACTAAAAATTCTGGTCCTTTCCCCCAGATTGTGCGCTTTTGCTCTAGCCAACTTGTTTACATTTAATTTCAATGTGTATTTGTCACATGTAAAAGAATTCTTCATATGGAGGTCTATGAGCAATATATGTGCAATTTTCCCCAATTACCTTCCCCTTTCTCCAAATATACATGTGCTTCAACTCTCCTGCATGCAGAACACGCATGTGTGAGCCCATCCATGTGGAAACATAGTTGTTAAAGTGAGTCATCTCTCTGTATTCGTGATTTCACAGAGATCGTGAATATATTTACAGTGGGCTCTGATCCAACATGTCCCCCGCAGTTAATGACACTTGAGTGTTACACAGGATGATTTTTTTTTACTGGAGCTTCCATTAAGCAGCTTCTCACAGGTGCTCTTGGAGGTTGGTGACGGGTCTTATATATATATATATATATATATATATATATATATACACATACACACACACAATCTCCTTCTTTTTTTTAAATTTATTACTCATAACCTAGCGCGTGCCAGGTTCCGTGCTGCCCGACTTGCGCCAAGAGTTTTTTTTTTAAGTTTTGTGTGCCAGAGAATGCGTCTTAGGCGCAAATGGATGTGACACGAGACCGTCCTGATTCATTTGATATGACACTTGAATGTCTGTGTGCGAATGAGATTGTATACCATGGCTATTAGAGTGGAAAAAAGCTGCATACAAACGGTCATACTTAGACGATATGAATGATAACGATATTGTTTATGGTTACATCGTTCATATCGACCATTTTTTGTCCCCTTCCAACCCCCAAATGACGGACGATGTGCGGGCACGGATGGTTGATAACGACCATCGCCCGTGCATGCAGTCCAACCTGATCGATATCGATCAGGTTACTATAGGGACACGCGATCGTTAGTCTTTTGGGGGTTGGTGGTGTGCTGGATGTTCACTGTTTAACATCTAGCACATGCATGGCGAGCAGACAACGTTATCGTTGACTGATCTGACCGTGTGTATGCACCATTAGAGTTGCATATCAAATTAATCAGAGTAATCTCATGAAGCAGACGATATGGCGGCCGACATATAGTATCCGCGGTACACGTCAGAACAACATTACAACATGAAGGATGGACCGAACAATAGTTCCGTCCTGCATTACCTTGCCTAGTGTCGCATGCGATATCGTCCGGTTGGGCACGCAGCAAGGCCGACTGGAAGATATCTAATGACCGCAGGAGCTCGCAGGTTGGCCGTGCACACTGGTCGATCCGGCCGATAGATATGTAATTCTGATTTGTCCGGAAACAATTTCGAGCCAATACAGCTCCAGTGTGTACCCAGCTTTAGAGGCGTTTTTGGGCGAATAAGACTCAAAAAAGACAGCTGGCATGAGCCGAGTCAGGCGGTCCTTGGGAGTGCAGCAATAGTGAATGGTACATCTGTTGTAGACTAGGCCAATTAAATGCAAATGCATTGATAAACATGTTAGAAAATATATTTATTTTTATTTTAACTAGTATGTTTCTACTGATGCTTGCGCTCCCCCTCACCCATCTGTTGGGCCTGACCAGAGCGTCAGGGAAACATTGGAAATCCCCCTGTCCTATTTGGAGCCCACTGTTTTTTCCCTAAACACATTCCTCTGTGTGAGCTCAGGAAAACCTTGGCCAACCCCGGGTGCTTGACATGTTGCTCATTTGTGCTTGTTGGGAATATTTCCTCTACGTATTGCCCACAGAATTTATAACATCATTTAGTTCATATTTCTGGTGCTGTAATTTGCTTAACAGCCCGTTGTAGAACTACAACTCCAAGCGTGCTTTGCCTCCATGCTGCGAAAACGTCCTGGTATAAACTAATGTGTAATTACTAAGCACCTGCACATGTCGCACACTGTACTGCATGTGGTAGATTTGCAACATGAATATGGAAGTTCGCGTTACCGGTTCTGCCCTTTTAAGATGACTTAATTGGGAATTTCATTTATTTAAAAAAAATTCTAGGCGTTACCAACGTTTCCATTGCACATACTTTTGCATGCAACTAGGGGCAGCCATGTTCCATCAGTACTCGGTGTGCTATTCCGCAGGGAGCAGTGATCCCTAAATTGTGGGACCTAATGTGGGACACGTTGGATGGAGAGAGAATGCGCGTTCTGTTCTGAGTCTTATAGTGGAACTTAACCTCAAGCTTTGAAATGTCGTTTTTTAAACTTCATGTACATGGTATTTTCTCACGAGAAAGTGATCAACAAGCGTGCTATACGATCTTAAATCACTCCTGCAGTCTTAGCCTGGGGCGAATGGGAGCTGGCGTTAAGAGCTCCCTGTGTGCGTGTGCGTGAGTGTGTATATTGGTAAATTGATGCATCTGCTGCAGTTGCTAAATAGTTTTAATGATTGAATTCACCTACTAGTGTCTGTGTGACAACTTCCCAATATGGCCCCGTCCAGTGATCAACTTGCCTTAAGTAGACCTGTTCTAATCTAAATAAGCCAAGGCCGATACAGGTCAGCGCTAAGTGATTAGCGCTACTTATGTGTGGGTCTGGGGTGAGATCGGGCTGCAAAGGGGAGGGGATTGTACGCCGTTAAAACGGTAACCCCCCCCCCCTCTTGCCCCTACTTGGATTGAGCCCATAGAGGTTCTAAACTTGTTCCTGTGTCTCTAAAGTATAGTATGTCATCACAAAAATACCTATATTTTATTATGTTTTCTGTCATATTTACATGCAAAATACTGTATTTGTATTTGACCATGGTGGGGGGGATTCAGTCCAAAGCGTTGTGCTGCCGAACATCGCTGCGATGCCAGTCGGCACACATCTGTCGTATAGAGTAGGGTCGACCTCGCAATGCCAGCTGGCAAGATATGCCATTTCAGAACGGCACATGTTGTTGTTCTCGCTGAATTGAATGCCACCCTGGGTAAGTACACTTTGTGGCCAAAGTTCTTTGTATGGGGCCGTTTTGCATACATTTTGCATTGTGAATTGTCTTGCTTTGCATCACTTGTGCCGTTTAGGAACAGATGTTTCAACTGATGTGGAAGTGAAAAGGGGAAACTTGTTCCTTTATCACCAGTCCTGCTTACGATATCTTGTCTTTTACCATTCATACGATTTGCACATTTAATTATGGAATGTTCAAGCAATGGTGCATACACACGGTCAGGTTTTCTGTCATATCTAAACGATAACGATCAGTGTTCTCCCCAGAAAGTTTTCCAGCCGGGTGGCATCCAAAAGTAGCCGGAAGGGGGCCTTCGCAATTATGTGCACGCCGGGAAAAAGGGTATATCCCTTACCAATCCAGCCCGACAGGTCTCAGGCTGCTCCCCCATTGGGTCTCAGTCAAAAGTGCCCCCTGTAGTTTAACTTTGCCCTTATGCATTGCCCCCTGGCTGAAGTAGTGCCCCTATGTAGTGCCCCCAGACTGGTCCCTTATGTAGTGCCCCCAGGCTTAAATAGTGCTGGCAGACTGGCCCCTTATACAGTGCCCCCAGGCATAAATATTGTCCCTTATGCAGTGCCCCCAGGCTGGCCCCTTATGCAGTACCCCCAGGTTTAATAGTGTCCCTTATGCAATGCCCCCAGACTGGTCCTGGCCCCAGCCCAGCAGTTACCTTTACTTGCTGGCCGCTCGCGCTACCTCACGCTGACTGGATCTAACTAGATCCAGCAGGCGCTAAGGGAGAGGCTCCTCACGTCGCTGGTGACGTCATGACTTCACCCGCGCAGTGCATCACTGGGAACGCTGGCCTCGGAAGCGATCGGAGGCTTCTTTAGCCTCCGTTTACTTCAGAGGCCAGCGTTCCACAGCGGGGGTCGGCGGGGAAAAGTGCCGGGCGGGAGGCTGTTTCTGCCGGGCGATACTCCGGCAGAAAACAGCCTGAGGAGAACACTGCGTTCATACCTGAAAGAAAATCTTACCTGTGTGACTGCAACAATGAACGATGCACGTTCCCGTTTGTCAGATAACGATATCTGACATCTGATATGTTTGCAGTCAGATTTGGACGATTCCATTAATTTTAATACTGTCTGAAATCGTTCATCTGACATATCTGACCGTGTGTATGCACAATAACTTTGGCTTTTATCTAAAGTATTTCATTTTCCAGGCTTATTGTTAGTAGGCTATTTTGATTTAGGGCTTAATGCTTGTGGGAGACCTTGAATGTTCTAAAGTTTTTTTCAAAGTGTTACGGCCTCTAGCAAACGGAGCATTTTTGTCTGCAGTGATATCTGCATGAAAACATCCCTGATATTTCTTAGTTACCATGTGGTTATGACTTGCCGATCTTAGAGCAACGTGTCAAATCGCTGCTGAAATATTCCATTGAGTAGTAGAACATGGCAGGTTATGAGTCTCATAAAATATGTTCCAATAACAGAGACTGAGGTTGAACCCTGGTCTCTTCCAAAGCAGGAGAGAAATTAAATGTTGCAATGCGTGCAGGAAGCAAAGGAGGGGAGAATACAAATTGTGTCCCCAGCCAGGCCCGCTGCTGCTATTTTTCACTTTTTAAAGAGAACTTTTTGTGACTTTTTGGACAGAGAAGGGACGTGACGTTTGAGATTACAGCTATGCTACACCCACGGATCCTCCATGTTCCAGGCTGTGTTGCAGACTGACTTTGAAGTCTTAACACTTTTTTGAAACCTGTGTTTCCAGTCATAACCAGCCATACATTCACGGAAATTTCAATAAAGTTTTCTAGTGTTTGAAACTACATTTCAAAAATAGATGCAAAGTTGTTGTACGTAAGAGCAACTTTTACGTCTGCGGAGTGCTTGATGGCTTTGTAGTTAAGGAACAGTCTCTCAATCAGGACCGGTCAGCTACGTACAGCAGAGGGACCGATATTATGGGGTAAATCCATATTCACAGAAGTGCTGCCTATCTTCAGTAGGAACCACTGACATCTGTTATAATTCCAATGTGAAGAAAGTCAAGTCAGGACCTTAAAGTCCAATAGAGGATACAACACTGACCATCCATTGGAAGTAGGGCTAGCTTCTGGCTAGTGAACCAATGGGGTGTGTACTGAATTAGGGTCTCATCTAATCGGTGTAGCGGTAATCTGAGGTGGGAATTTAGTGCACTGAATGCAGTTTATATAGTTCTGGAACGGCAAATCGCATCCTTCTACATTGAAAGTTTGTTCTGACCATTACAAGTGGTGAGCTGTACATTGTGCCTATACATCATTCAGCGTATGGAGGCACGACTAAAATCGTACACAGATCACCAGCCCCCCCCCCCCTGCCTGTTTTAGTGTGACCCCCACCGATGTTTCAGTGACTAATTGACATTTACTAACAGACCATTTTTGATTTGGTTTATTAAATATTAGTAAATGTGTGATTTAGCCCCAGAAACACAACATCGATGATCGACCTTTAGTAATATACCTCCTTGACTTAATTCTATGGGCAGACTGGGTCAGTTTAAGTTCTAGGCTTAACATATGCATTATCAGTAATGGGTGTTTACTTGGAAGCAGATTTTCTGCTGAACTCCCTGGGGTGTTAACTCCTTCCTTCTATTCATTGCAGCTTTTGTGTGTTCTCATAATGCTTTGCAAAGCTTCAATTGGGAACACCTGTGTCTGCTGTCATTAAAGGCCTTGGTGTAAAAATATTAAATGCATGATATGGATGGGGCAGTTATCGCTAAATACATTTATTGAATACTTAGCCTGATGTTAGTAGATTGAGGTTCGGCTAGAAAGAGGCTTTCGGGAGCGCGAAAGTCCAGCAATTTCTGCTGCACCCGTTCGCTGTTGCTAAACCGTTCCCTTTTTTTTTTCAGGCGTGTAGTGTTTTCCATACAACACGCCGCCAGCAGGGTGCTACTAAAACATCATGGGTCCCTGCCTGCTTCAGGTCGAAAGAATTTATGGACTGGGTTTATTGTTCTGGATTTTCTATCTCAGAACAATATTGGGCCTTTCATTAATGGGTAGTTCTTAGATGACCAAGGCTGAAGGTTATCGCTGTTGGAAATTTTTTAAAGCGTCGCCGCTAATGGGGGATGACAAATCGTTTTAGGAGGCCTGTCCCTAAAATAACGCCCATCTTTGTACAATAGTCATAATAAACTATATAATCTGCCTTGTCAGTAAGATAAATGGAGAGAATCTTCCTCGGAGGGATGACATGAAGTAGCATTTCGTAATGAAAAGAAATGTCAACACGTTCATAACCTGGTTGAAAATACCTGTAGGGCTGTGTAAAAATATTAAACAGCTGCTTTGAATGTTTGAGTTTTAAAACGAGTACGTATTCACTTTCCCTCACAAGCCTTAAAGTAAACTTGTTGTATACACGCAGCAGAGGCAGCCATTTTGTTGTGCTGAATGAATATTCATGAGAATGAAGTTCCACTTATGGCTTTGTGCTTGTGATGCAACTAGTCCATAGGGAATTATGGGGTGCTCTGATGATTGATTTAGCCTAAGTTATTAAGTGTGGCTGCAGAATGTTTCATTTAATCATCGCACACAGGAAAAGATTGTGGTATAAATTTTACAGTGACTACTACATGTAAACTTCATTACGTGACTTGGAGAATTAACAAACAAGATTCTAAAAAAGGGAATCCAGGTTAGCAGAATATGCTGCCGGGCATCACTGTGTAGCCTGTCTGTGCACGTATTAGCCAATTACAGTAGTGCTGACAGTGCATGTTTTCCTTTGCACCTCTAACGGGTGTAAGGGAAAACTTGTGATGTTGGCAGGGTGCGATGTGCTTTTCCGGACAGTACATTGTGTCGATGTCTGGGACTGAATTCACCCCCCTGGGAGAGTGCACGATCACAACAAAGAGAGACCACACAGGGACAACTTATGATACAGCGCCACCTACTAGTCCCTCCAGTATAGCTTCTCAAGCAATACCAAGCCTGTAGCTGTTCTACTCCAACAAAGTTGTATAATGGTTCAGCCGTGCATTTTGACCATAAACCTAAAGCTCTTATCAGTGTCTGCAGCAATTAGCATATAGCTTTGCCTATTACTAGTAAACTTTTATCTAAAGCTATAATATGTTGTAGTGACTGTTCTGTTATTATCCCCTATGGCTTTATGCCATGCCTTTTGAATAAAATGTTGTGACTTAACTCTTAAGTAGCCGAACACTTCTGCAAGATTGTTCAATATAAAAAGATACGGGGGGGAAAAGTACTAAGCTGTGGCTGATTTTGCATAGGGGCAGCGAGACTGCCCAGGAGATGACTGGTACTTTATCTCTCTCCAAGAGAAGAGTTTCTGATATCAGGATATTGCCGAGAGTGAATTCTTGCATGCAACCTGGGATTGCTCTGGCATACAGTATATCTGGCAATCCTGCAGTGAGTATACAGAGAACTAGATTAAGGGTTGAAATGCCTGCCCAATGCCCGCTGTTCAGCTTTTTCTAGGAATGAATAACCAATGTCTGGATTAGTCTCTAGTGCCCTGGCTTCATCGCTATTTTAAAGTTCACTTGACTTTATAACTAAAAGACAGCAATATTATAGTGAGCGCAAAGTGGTATCAGTACAAGAAGCATGCCATTACTACAGCTCACATTGATTTTATTGCAGATTTACATATACAACATCTGTAAGTGTATAGATAGGGATAACATTGTAACTTTTTGTAGCACCCAAGCCTTTCTAGATGTGTTCTCTAGATTGTGAGAACACAAATTTTTTTTATACCGCTTTCAGACCAAAATTCGGGGCTCCCACCCTGCTCTGTCACGTGATTTTGAACACTGTTTCAACCTGGGTCACAACCCTGATACCCCTTTTCACACAACACCTCAGTCCGGAGTTATTCCTGGGTTGGCCCCCTTCACCCCGAACCCGTGTCTTCCCTGCAAAATATTGTCATCAAAAGTGGACATTCCCTGCTGACGTCATCTTTCAGCGCTCCAGATCCAACAGTTATCAGTTTGGTAGCATCAATTAACCTCGGTCGTGAGAGGGGCTATTAGATTCTTTTTACTCTACACTGTAATGGAGAATGGGAACTTTTTGTCTGAGTAAGTTTGGTAGCCAACACTGCTAACCTGGATGCCCCTCAACACTGAGAAGTGTCTACCAAATTTCATGGCAGCGCGTAGTACCCCGCACTAATGTCCTCAGGAGCCCAAACGGTGCATGTTTTCCAGGTCTCCTCACAATCACAAATGAAATAATTAGCTCCACCTGTGGAACTTTTAAAATGTGTGAGTAATTACTACACCTGTGCATCTGCTGGGTGACCTGGAAAACGTGTCCTGAGGACCGAGTTTGAGAACCACTGCACTAGACTATAGTGCAAACAATGCAATGTCGTCAACTATTTCCTTGAACTCCCGGACGAAGGTATGCAATCGGGAAGCCGACTGCCTAAATACCGGCAGCCGGCTTCCCGACTGTCATATCCCGGCAAGGGTGAAATGCCGGGCGTCTAGATGTAGACGCCCGGCATTTCCCCGACGCCGGGAGACTGGCGCCTGGCATCCCGATCGTAGTGATGCCGGGCGCCACGAGTGGGCAGCCGCGGGGGGGAGGGTTAGGTTTTGGGCTCCCGGGGGGGACTTAGGGTTAGGCACCCCCTGGGGGACTTAGGTTTAGGCAGCGGTGAAGGGGGTGGTTATGGTTAGGCACTTAGAGGGGGGATTAGGGTTAGGCACTCGGGGGGGGGGGGGGTGAGGTTAGGGATAGGCACCCCTAAGGAGGGTTGGGGGGGTTAGGTTAGACAATACTTACCTATCCACGATCGGGGTTTCCAGCGCTGTCGGGCTTCCGCTGCCGGGATCTCTGCTGATGTCGGGCTGCCGGGAATCGAACCGCCGTGCGGCCGGCGGTATTTCATACCAATTCCCGGACAAACGATATAGTGCATCTACCAAACGGCCAACGATATATTGTATTGCGAGTGTATTGTATACGAGTTCTTAAAAAATAAATAAATAAATAACTGACCATTGTCGTTTGGTTGAGCTGCTTGTATGGACGACAGAGGACCTGTGGGAGCAAGCATACAGTGTGTACACACTATACGATATGAACTATTTATCATTACGATTTGCCTTGTAACGATAAGTTGTTTATAATAATGTATAGTGTGTACCGGGCTTTAATGTCACTCCTCTGTAGAGATAGCACCTTAGTATTTTGCTAGAGCTTATTACAATGGTATCAGAGCCTAGGGAGAGCTTAGATGTGCTTGGGGGACCCCATAAGAATTAGGACATTATTTCCACTGCAATTAGTGGTAGAGACGCCTTGCTCCTGTAATGGAAAAGCATATTGTATTTGTGTATGTAATTACAAATGACACGCTAAATGCCAGTTGTCACCTTGGATAAACAGACCTCACTGTGTCTCTTTTTAATTTTGCATTTACTTCGGGGGGGGGGGGGGGAGGGGGGGGTTTCAGTTTTTTCCCATTCTCAATCTGTCTGCTTGCAAACCGTTTTCCATCCTGTAATTGGCAGTGTACAATGTTCCATCTGTCTGACCGGTTTACCCGGCTAAACATCTGGGCAGGTAACTACTTCTGTCAAAGATAAAACGTCAAGAAAAATAGTGTTAATAAGTAATCTTTACTGTAGGGAGTGAGACTGCACTGCCGTAATTCTGCAATTGACCTTTGGAGGGCGGAAGAACTTCCGGTTCTGTTTTTTGCAGATTTAAATATGGCTCGTTCACTGCTAACTACTGTCACTGCCATGCAAGTTAGTTGATGTAGGTTCAATTATCAGCTGGCAGTAGTGGAACAGCGCCACCTAATGACTAAGTTATTGGGGAATACAGATATAACTTCAACATCCTTGAGTAAGAACTAGGGACGTACCGTATTTATCATTCTGCAAAACATGGTTTGTTACTTAATAAGCAAAATATTCTATAAAGTTCCTAGTATAAATTGAACAGGCCTCAATCCGCAGTCCATCTGGTAAATTAGTCATCAGAATAATGTGGACTTTATTCAAGCTGTCATGTGTGCCGAACACCTACCAGATATTCCTGCGGCGTTGCTTAGTAATATGAGTGGTGGAAACATAATTCATTGGGCGGAATTCAATTGATTCCAGCCCCTATTGCGCCCAACGGAGCTATTCAATTCTTGCTCCTGTCGAGCGCGATCAGCTGCCAGCGCTACATTTCAGCTCGCAGCCCCAGGGGGATGAGAGATGAAATGTGCGAAAAGTGACCTGTTTGGGCGCCCAAACATCACTTTTCGCGGTCGCGCCCGGCACTTTGGTCGGGTTTAGCTGCTTTACGCGGCTAAACCTGACCTCTATGGGCGCGATCAGCGCGAAAAACTGCATCAATTGAATAGCGGCGCGCGATCTCCTGTCACGTTAGACGGGAGATCCGGACCGCGTAATCAATTGAATTCCGTCCAGTGACCGATATAGGTGGTTCTCCCTCAGTCAC
The DNA here is from genome assembly GCA_031769625.1 of Taudactylus pleione. Lineage (NCBI taxonomy): Eukaryota > Metazoa > Chordata > Amphibia > Anura > Myobatrachidae > Taudactylus > Taudactylus pleione. Next base: position 624,520 of record JAUIMM010001082.1, read on the forward strand.
ACACCCACATAATGTTCTTATTGTCTGTCACTGCCCTATGCAGGACTATTAGTCCTAGAATGGTTTCTTTACAAAAGCCTCTAGAAGTGCACAATACATTATTCTGTGAGAAATTGGGGTAATTAAGCAAAGGTTGGGACCAATGGGGGAGTTTCTCTCTTGAAACAGAGTTGACGCTACAGGCAGCCTTGAGAATAAGATATTTGATGAGGAATATACGTTAAGGCAGGGGTCAGGGAACTTTTTTACCTTTTATCCCAAAATATATTTAGATACTTCGACGTTACCCCCTTGATTTGAAAGGAAGGAAATCGTGTAGTAGTGCCCCCATATAGTGCCCCTGTAGTAGTGCCCCCTTATAATGCTCCTGTAGTGCCGCTTGTACAAAAAAAACTTACCTTAATCCCCGCACCTGCATCCGCCGCCGTCCTGTCCGCCCGGCTGCTCCTCGGAACTATGGGAGAGACGTCATGACATCTCTGCGTACAGAGAGAGCCGGAAGCTGGAGTTCAGAAGAGAACTCCAGCCTCCAGCTAACGCAGTGCTGCAGGGAAGGAGCTGGGCGCCCGCTGGTAATAACATCTCAGCGGGCGTCCAGCTTAGAGCCTCCCTGCGGCACAGCCGGGCATGCATATGAATCATTCTATATTACAGAATGATTCATATTCATGCCCGGCTGTCCGTCCCTTAGCCACAGGAATGTCATTTTTACCCCATGTGGGGTAATTTACCCCTCTTCCCCCGACCACTGCGTTAAGTGTTCGATTCAATGGGTTGTAGCTCCCGTCTAAACTGCACACAAGCTTTTCAATTGTTTGCGCGAGAATGCACGGGATTAGTCATGTTAAGCAGCTTCTCTTGTGCTAAGAGCTGGGCTCGCTGCTTTTACGGCACACCCAGCATTCACGACCAGCCCCAAAGCCTCAGGAGGGTGCGAGTAAAAATCCACGAAGAGTGCAGCCTCAGGGCTGGTCTCCCAAACAATTGAGTAGCTCGCGGCAGCCATGGAAGTTATTGAAACGCCCCTATACAACATAAAGGGAGAGAGAAAGTACCAACCGATCAGTTCCTAACGGTCATTATTTAAACTCGGCCTGTAAACCGACAGGAGCTGATTGGGACTGGTCACTTATGCTTCATGGTAGCAGCCATTTTGTGAGCTTAACTAACGTTACAAAGTATTGGTTCTGTTCACTATGAATGCTAAGATCTCCAAAATGGCGGCCTCCACCATATTTACATCTTTGTTCTGTGGTTTAACGAATGAGAGATTTTTTTTTTTACACGTCATTTTGAAACTTTCACATACATTGCTTTTACAATCTAGCGTTGTCCTGTTATTTTTAGCTGTGCATTTATACCATCAGGCAGTTATATTTTTCTGTCCCTAGGATGACACCGCTCTGCTGACTGTACAGAAGGAATGTTTATTATGGAGTCACAGCAATGTGAAGAGGTGGCAGCCCTTGATTGATTTGTTATGTGAATGCATACAGGAAGTCATGCTTGCTTAAACCATACTATCAATTATGGTGCACATTCTGGTTTCGGAGGCAGAATGAATCTTTTTAGAGACTGTTTAAATACACCACTTTGCGTTTCATGTACAGCCTTTTTGAGGGCCTGGGGAAGAAACAAGATGGCTGCCAGCTATAAAGTCTGACAGATTAAACCGTGGTGCGTTTTTGTTGTAAGACGGCAATTTTCTGGATGTACTGTCATCAACAAGCAGTTATTTTTATTTTTTTGTAATTTTATGCGTTCAATATACAACAGAAAAACCATGCAGGTGGACCCTTCAGATACTGTGTGAATATAATACATGACTAATTATTGCAAACCTAAAGATATCAGCAGATGAGATCTCTTGTCTTAGCCACTTTTCCATGTCTGTGTTTCAGCGTACATTTTAGTGCTAATATAAATGTGAATCGTGCAGGGTCAGTTTCGGACGCTACCTTGCTTGACCCGCTATTGATTTTTTTGTTCCAGGAGAAAGTAATGTAAGAGCAATGCAGTAATTATCCAGCCAGCTGTTGAGGGTTTATAGCAAAAAAATTAGCAGTCTGATAATTATCGCTTCTATTTAAAAGAAACATCATTTTTTTTTTTTTTTTCCCATGGAGCCCTGAGAAAATTGTCTGGTGAATTGTTTTTTTCTGTAGGCCTTACATTATGGCATGAAAGATGTTCTTTGTTCAGTAAAAAGTCACTGCCCTTTAAGAAAAAAAAATTTGTGGGGACTGCTGCAAGAGCCAGTTAGTAGTCTGTTGTTTTTATTCTGGGTTAGCTTTTTACACAAATGGCTCTTTTAAACTCATGCAATGTTGTAAGCCATAAGTTGCATGTGGTATATCAGGGGGAAGGGTATTAATCAAGTGCAAGTCAACTGAGGTCTGGGAACAGCTGGACATTGCTAGAGCCAAAAAGTGTGGCAGAAATTGTACCCAGGAGTATTGGTGTTGCCCAAAAATGTTGTATTGGTTTAAAAAAAAACATATACAAGTATTGGGATAGTTTATCTGGATACCAGAAAGGCAAAAAGTTAAGTAACCACAATTTGGTGTAATACGCCCGCCTAGAAGTGATCCACACAGGTTTTCTACTTGGTTACTATGAGGAGCACTGCTAAAGAGGCTAATAGGAGTAAAACTGGTCCTGAATCAGCGGTTCTAAAACCTTCCTGAATCACGGGTGCCCTAGAGTATCAAATTTTTTTTTTTTTTTTTTAATGGCACCCTAGGCCAAAAGTATTTTGTTGACAAAATGCTCTAATTCGAAGAGAAATTGGCACAATTTAATGTGTCGTCGCCTGCGTTGCTAAGCCACATCTAGGGCATCAGCCGCAGTTCACCCCTAATAGAATTTACATTTTTAAATGGGTGCAATTTTGAATTTTTGGGTGCGTGAGTTCAAGATTCTGGGTCCCTATTTTGACCATATAAAGTCTGACAATAAAATGATTACTTTTGTATATGGTATGATCTCAATTTTTTTTTTTTTTTCTTTTGTGGTAATGGGTGTCTTTCGAATTGATTTAATCAGTTTCATGGATTTTTGTGCAATAAAGGCTGCGGGGACCTGTGCCGTAGTATATACTTTAAATAGGTTTTGCAGTGGCTTGACGTATAACTTTCAGTGTCTGTAATTCAGCTGTGTACATGTCCGCAATTACTGTTAATTGTTTTGCATGTCTAACACTTTATGATGTCACTTTTGTGGTGATTTATATTTGCCCGGAAGGTAAATTTTTGCTAAAACGATAGTGTAGGTGTTACACCTCAGGACCAGCCCAAGAATGAAGTTTTACCTAACATTAGAAAGGGGTTACACTAGAGGCCAAATGACCAGAAATGTCACGTTTCCTGCTATCATTGTTTTAGCCATGAAGCCAGCTCAATTGCATGACAAAAAAAAATAAATCTGTTTTTAGATGAACATAATCAGATTAGAAAAGTGCGACGTGCGAAGGCTGCATTTGCGTTTATGTAATTATGTAACCGGGTTCTGCTTGTTGTTTCAGATGAAAACCATGAATTACAGGAACACTGAAATGAACTAGACTGTGAGGATTCAAGACATGTCAAGCTTCCACCAAGAACTGAAATGACTAAACAGTATTAATTTGAAGAGGGATCAATGCTCATCGGACTGCGGAACGGGGACGTAGGGTTTACCATGGTGACACTAATTACAGAGAAGCTGCAGAACCAAAGCTTGGACGATCTCTCATGCAAAACGTACAATATTAATCTGGTATGTAATAATTTAATTGGAGATCTTGCAGCAGATCTGTTATAATAGAAATTGGGGAAACTGGGGAGAAACCGCTTCGAAATTACGCAAATTTGAATATTTAATTATCTCAGCTATAAAAATAGGTTGCAAGTGAATGTAGCGTGGGAGGGGAGGTGGCTGTCCCATGCACTTTCAAGTTAACCTGTCACAGGCACATAGCTGGCGGTAGCCATTTTGTGAGCTTGAACCAATTTTCATGAGTGCTGCCTATGAATTTACTGAATGCTAATTTACCTCACAGATTCATGAGACACAGTGTGCCTCATGCCTAAGTGATGTCACTAGTTCTTTGTGAAAGGTTAAATAGCGTTGTTATGAATATTGGTTCAGCCCATAAAATGGCCGCTTCTACAGTGGGTACAATTTTTAGTTTCCTCCACAGAATATTTGGAAGCTTCTTATTTTTTTTTAAGCTTGATTGAAACTTTTGTAGGGATACTATAACCTCCCTGATATTCATTCTCTGTGTTGCAATATATTTGTGTAACTTAGTATCATAAAGGTAATAAAGCCATTAATTGTATGGTCATGCTCATGCAAATTGCATTTGCTTTATTACATGTCCTTATGCCAGAATTATGTTTAGTAGCGGCAAACAGACATTGAGGCGTGTTTAATATAGTAACACAAGTAGAATGTGATGTAACTTCTAGAACAGCCAATCAGATTTTAGCTTTCAATAGTCTGGTGACACTTGGATGCTAAACACAGAGATCTTGTTTGGCTGCTCTCAGCAGCATGTTATTAAATAGGCCCAATTAGACCGTTTTGGATATATGGGTTTACTCTGATTTGCGAATTGCTTGGTACTGTGGGCCTGATTCAGACCCGGTCGCTAGATGCGTACGCTCTCCACCAGCGTATGCAAAATGGGAACACACCCAGCAAGGCAGGCGATCTCACGGCAAGGCATAAGCACACCCATTATGTCTTGGCGTGCGATCACTTTGTGTATGCAGACGCCCACCAGCCTATCTTAAGACGCCCACTTGCGCACGTCATCTCCAGGAAGTGTATGCAACCATCGGTATATCAGGTACCATCGGGAGCATTCACAGCGCTTGTGGTTGCCTTTACCCTACCCCATGCACTGCGAGCAGTTCAGTGTAAAAACCAGCCAGGTGACGTGTACTCTGACGCTGCCTGTTAGTTATGCACGCCTCTGAAACGGCGCGGAAACACTCAGGCACGCCTGCGTTCGTGCCTCCACTCCCCCGTTACTACTGGCCTGCCCCTGTTGCCACTCACAAACGGCCTCTCCTATCACTCATTCTGCTGGGCAGTCTATGCTGGGCGAGCGATTCCCGATTGCTCGGACTAGTGTGCGCAATGCGATGCATACACATGCGCACATTTGCAAACATCGCCAGCAACGAGCGTACGCTTGCTAGCGACCGGGTCTGAATCAGGCCCTGTGTTTTAAGTCACAGGGTGTTAGCCTGCATCTCTCAAGTTGTAGTGGAACTTGACCCTGGAATGCTAGAGCACACTGGACGATATGCTGTATGAGTGATATCGACGGGGGTGCCGGCATCGGTTAGTGCCATGCTGCATTTGGCATCGTTAACCATATGCCCAGGTTGAGCTGCATGTACAGACGACCAGGGATATCGTTAACGACACAAAGTGCACATAGTTCGTCAAGTTCATACACACTGGACGATTTTAACAATGTATCATTCAATATCATTATCGTTCATATAATTCGTCCAGTGTGTACGGGGCTTTAGTGCTGTATGCCTTGAAATCTTGCTGTTCCTCTTTAATGAATTTTCATGTAATAGACACCAAATTTGTTGTCCTAAAAGGACCCGTCTAGTTTGCCATTCGTAGTAATGGTAGGCACTGCTACAACTTCTGCAAAGTGTACTTCTGCAATTAAACCCTTCACTTAAAGGGTAGCTAGAGAAAGTTCTGTGTTTTTTGAGAAGCAGGGCTATATCAGGGCACAGCAATATCACATTGGCCTTAGAGTACTTCTGAAGCATAAGCAGTCATTAAAACGCAGATTAATAAAGGAGATAAAGAGCCGGAAAGTGACAGCGGTACAAATAGTTGCACTTATCAGCTGGTTGCACTCCCTGTCCTTTACATACGTTCAGTAAGTTGTGCAATTGCAGTAAACATGCTGTATAAAAGCAAGGGAGACAATTCAAAAAGCATCTGTAGACTTCACACAGTAGTGGAGGCGGCCATTTTGTCGACCGAACCAATCTTAATGAGAATTCACCAGTAACCTGTGGAGAAATCTGATTTCATTATACATAAGTTGCCATATGGCCGGTGGCTACACCAATAGCTTTTTCTGGAGTTGCACCGTTTTTGAGATTTGTAGTCGAGCATACAGTCTTAAGTGCCATAATTTGCAAGTTGTATACGAGTTTGATACAACAGTACTGTAATACGCGATGGACATTTCTGTGTTCTACAGTCATATCTGTTTAGGTGATTAGAGGCATTCACATACACCTGAAAATTTAGTGTCAGCAATTCAAGGATGTCGGAGTCTCGGGGTTTATGGGCCACCCCTATACTAGTCCCTGGTGAATTGATAGGTGGAAGATTGGTTGAGTCCACAAAATGGTCGTCCAGTGTGAGTTTTATAGGGCCTTTTTCTCTGTAACTAAACCACATAAAATTGAAGGGTGCTTCTCTGCAATTCACCACGAGTGAAGATCAAATTAATTGTTCATGGATAAAAGCTTTACGGACTGCGTTTTATAACATTTGTATTGGTTTATGACACTATTCTAGAATGGTTTATAAATTTCTGTTATTGGGCTCCACTGGGCATTTTTGAAGCACAAATATAATCTCAGATGCTCAGTAGTTCTGGTGCCATGTTACTCCAATATGAAATGTATTGGGGGGTATATAGATTGCATCAAATCATATTCACATTGGGGGCGATTCCATGCTTACACGCAGAAATTTAGCTCCCTTTCTGGGACTATCAACGAGGCTGCGCTTATCGTGGATATTTCTGCTCGCAGCCTCCTGAGATGTGAGCAGAAATCTGCATTAAGTAGGTTATTATAATTTATTTATATGGTGCTACAAGTGTTCCGCAGCGCCTTACATAGTACATAGAACTAATAGGTGCACAAGAAACAAGTAACTTACAGTACATTACAGTGCAGGACATGGACATGGATTATATACATTGCTGCAATAGCGATTAAAGCACTCAAAATAAGCTGCCGGGAGTTGGCAGTCACGTGTTAGGTGCCCTTATGGGGAGTAAAGAGTAGAAGAAAATGTAATGAGAAGCACATGAGGGAAGAGGTCCCTGCTCGTGAGAGCTTACACTCTATCGTATCGCTGGCTGATCGCTATGTGTGTATGCACCATAAGGGGCCTGATACAGAGCTTTTACGCTCTGCAGATGTTCGTTTCGTTTAAAGAATTTTTGCTGCTACGCAGTTGCCAAAAGTGTTCTCTAAAAGAGACCGGTCTGTGTGTGCGTTCCCAGGGGTTGTGCGCGATCGCGGCTGCGTCCCTATCACAGAACCGCAGTCTGAGGCCATTTCTAGAGAAAGTTGACTTGAATGCTGCGCAGCCCACGACTTGCCGGAGGAGCCGATGTGCGCCTTGTGTTGCGCTGATGTGTCCTGCTCAGTCCCCGGAGGATTTGCACACAACACAGATAGGGGAATTGGGTGTAGTAGCATTTGCTCAGTATACGTCGCGCACTTTGAGGCGTGGAGTCTGTTAGCGGGCAGTAGCATCATTTGAGCATATAAATTGCAAGCGAGATCGCATCTGCGAGTGCAATGGCGCACAACTCTGGATTGCCTTCACAAGGGTAGAGTTAACCCGGTGTGCGCTTGTCTTCACTGACGAGAGGCGCATATTTAAGGATGTTTATGTTCGTATGCAGGGAAAAAATAACTCATCATTGAAAAGGAAGTCTCTGAACAATAGTATCTTTTTTGGCGTAGTGAAAAATAAATCAAAATCCAGCAGGCATCTAGGCAAGGAAGTTTGCTAATCAAATTGTATTTTACGCGTCTCTATTTTTTTTTTCTTTTTGTATGAGCGGTTCAGTACTTATCATGACCTTTGTTAAAACATATTTTCAGGATTTAATATACGTCCCTGTTGTCACTGCCTTATAACGCTTGGGCATTTATGAAGAGACTGTATAGAGCGGGACTGGGTAACGGTGGCTGTTCCGCCCTGGAGTTACGGATCTGCCTCCCTGGTTGTCGGGGCATGTTAGGAGCTGTAGTTCAACAGACGTGAGCGTAGTAGGCTGCACTCCCGCAGTGCAGGGTTTGAACGGCTTGTTTCAGTAGGAATATGCTAAATAATGTAACATGGTAGACCAGGCTATAGGAAATCCCTTTATAAGCACAAACTTAGTCCAACTTTTTTTCCTATATATTTCATAGGCATTTGGTATTTGTTCAGCTGGTGAGGTGCAAGCTCCAAGTGGGCAATTAAATTCTTACGTTGGAATTTAGCTCTTTAGAGCTATTCAATTGCTTCCCGCGACTAGCCCCAAGGCTGCACTTATCGCGGATCTCTGCTCGCACCCTCATTAGGGCTTCGGGGCTTGTCGCCACCTGACAGCTTACTAGCACTTGTGGAGCTAAATTCTGACTTACGAATTGAATCGCCCCCCCCAAGTTTGTTTTAGTTTATGCTGTAACTAAGATCAGTTCACTTACATTGTTAAACATGGTGGCATAATGAGGTACCATGCAGTCTGTTGGTATGGTAACATTGTGGTGCAAAATTAGGTATCATGTGACTGGTTGCTATGTATGGTAATACTGGTGGAATAATAAAGTACCATGGCATCAGTTGCTGTGGTTACATTGTGGTACAATAATTAGGTATAATGGTCGCTATGGTAACACTGGTGGAATAATGAAGTACCATGTAATCTGTTGCTATGGTTACATTCTACAAAACTGAGGTATAATGTGATTGGTTGATATTGTAATACTGGTGGAATGAGTTATCATGCAGTTGGCTACTATGGTAACATTATGTTACAAAAGTGAGGTTTAAAGGACAAAATTACTTTGGTCACCTTATGGTCCATTAATGAGGTATCACGCAATCGGTTGCTATGGGTTACCACACATTGCATGAAATGCTCCAGTAGTTACCTAGCAACTTATATTGTATGGAAATGGTGCGAACGGGGACATTTCTGGTTTGCATTCCACCCAAATATGTCCTACTGCACCGGACAGTGAAATGCTCATCTAAATTTGTTATTTTATTTAGTTTTTTTCCTTTTCTCCTGCCTCGTTTAATCCCTGCACAAAGTTTATGATCTGTATTCTTTTTTTTTTTTTTTTCACACCATGTGCTTGTTGTATGGGGTTGAAACTTTTTCTTCCCTCTGGTTAATTTCAGCGCTCATCTGAGAAGCTGAACAGTGAAGGCAGCTTGTTCCCTTACGAAATCAATGGTAAGTTTTTGAGAAATCTTAGTGGAGTTTTTTTTTTTTTTTACTTTCCAACGAAAGCAAAGGTGTCTGAAGGCGAAAAATCTTTTCTGTTGCAAATCAGATGCAGGAGGGAACGAGGGCTTGAAAATGCGGGTGTGCAGAGCCTGCTGGCTTAAACTGGTCCTAGAACAATGCTCAAGACTCAGTGGCTGATGGTGATTTTCTGCTTGTAAAGGGCTTTGCATATTAAAGCTGGCCTTCTTCCCCGCTGGAGGGGGGCGGGGGGGGAAATGGCATATTTCATCCCTGTCTCTGATTTTTAAGTTATTTAAATAGACAAGTTTGTAAATGACAATGGCCACTCTCAAACGTGGCCAAATTCTGTCCCCCTCCCTTTCCTCCTCCAAAAATAAGACTAAACTATAATAAGCTTCATTTTTACTAAAGTGTTACAATCAAGATTATTTAATTCTCTAGGGTGAGTACTATTAAACCTTTTGTGAATGCCGATAAAAGCTCTGCAATCTATTAAGATGTTTAATTGATTCCTAATTTGAAAGTAGACACAGAGGACCCTGGTCAATTCTTTTTCTGTTAGTACTGGACAAGCAATATAGAACCCCGAAGAACGGTGCCACCTAGTGGTCAAATTATCAGGGTAGATCGCATGATACCTGCTTGGCTTTACATAGCAGTAATAGTTGTACAAATCGTATATCACATAGAATTAGCGCTGCATTACTCAGAAAAAAGGGGTTCTACATCATGTTGACATTTAACAAAATCAAAAAATATCTGGGTCACTTGAAAGTAGTGCTAGGCTGACCAGCTGTTGATGAACTACAAGCTTTAGCATGCCCTTTGGATAGTAGTTCATACCGGGACACATTCCACAGCAGCTGGAGAGTCAGAGGTTGCTCTCCTCAGCCTTAGAGGTTTTCCACCTCCAGACGACTTTAATATATGGCGATCACGGCAATAATCACTTTTCTGGCTTCCTTTTGTGCTTTTCAGCCAGGTCTCTCTAGCTTCAGGTATACTTGTCTGTTTCCTTTTGCTGCTCTTTATATACAATGATACAGGGCACAGTTCTGTAATGTACAAGGCTGGTGGAAGCGAACGCCTCCTGATAGAACTATATGGCTGAAAGGCACAGGAGGAAGCTGGTTGAATAAAGGCATCATTTATATTTTTTTTCTTAAGTGGCTCTTGGAAGAAGGCAAGTTTCATCTAATAACTCCACGGAAGGTGAAGCCCCTTTAATGGCTCGACGGGAAGTTTGTGTTTCTATATGATGCTGCGTATGATTGGATAATGTAAAAGCAGTCTCTGCAGTGGGATAATGTTATTTATGTGCTTCTGAGAATTCCCCTTTTTTTAAATCCCCCCTTGTGCTGTTTGAGCTGCACTGGGTTTGAGTGTGATCTGTCTGCTCTGCAGTTTCGCACCTCTAAAAATGAACCCAGCACTACCGATATTACTGTACCATCACCTCTGTGTACTCTACCGGGTTTTATTGTATGTACCACTGTGTTTTCAGAATTAGGCCTCTAACATCCTATTTTTTTTCTTTTTCCTTTCTCCTTTACAGAGGACAGCCATTGGAAAATGATCGACAGGGCTTGTCCAATCAGGTCTGAACTGAACAAGAATTCAATCTTCTCCTTTCACATGTGCCCCTTTAGCCCTGGCACTCCCAGCAATTTTAATCTGCAGTGGCAGAACGAATCCTCAAATCAGGCCTTGGTATCTGGGTGGATAAGTAAACTAAACCTCAACGACAGCTTCGGTCAGCCACTGGCACCCCCTACAAAAAGACACTGCAGGTCATTGTCTGAGCCAGATGAACTGTCTCGCTGCCGGTCCCCCTGGAAACCCGGCAGCTCCAAGGTTTGGACGCCCGTGTCGAAGAGGCGATGCAACAGCGGTGGCAGTGCCACTTTGCAGCGCTGCAACAGCCACGGTAGTACCCCCCTACAGAGAAGCACAAGTATCAGCCTGCCACAAAACGCCACAGCTCTTAATAACAATATCTTCACAGTCCCCACCTGCAACACGTCTCCTGTTCCTAGGCCATCTTCTGCCAGCAGCGGCTTTGTGGACAGCAACGAAGGAAGCACAAGTTCCAGCCTACGCTGGAGCTCTGGTGGCCAATGCGAATTCAATCCAAGGAGGCGCCTCTCCTTGTCTCAGGAGCACATCACCGAACCCCGAGACCTTTTGCCTTCGGCCAACAGCACTCCCACATCTACCCCGGAGCTGAAACGGCGCCAAGGTTTGCTCAGGTGTCGCTCCCAGCCGTGTGCGTTAAATGAGAGGAAAACAAGACTAAAACGCAGGCGCGACGAAGATGTCCGGTGGAATCGGCCTTCTCTAGATTTTTTCAAAATGACACGGGTAAGTCCTCACCGGACAGGTGTCTAAAAATGTACACTTCACAGATGGCGGAGAGTATGGTGGTTTAAAGGACTAGTAAATCCTTAATGAGCTGACCTTTATGATAGGCCAAAGACCTTCAGCACACCCCACAACTTAACAGAGCTTGAGTTGCATAGCCAAGGGCTTTGTCCTGTTACTAGCCGCTGCCCTATTTGCAGATCTTGGGCACTCGTAAAGCAGGGTGATTGCACAACATACAGGGCCAAACTTTAATGGAGATAGCCTAGGACGACTCCAAACAATGTTGTCTCGTTTGTAAAAAAAAAGTATATATATTATATCCTATCTATGCTGCCCTAGACACTTTGTGGATTAGCCCAGAGGTTCCCAAACGCGGTCCTCAAGGCTCCCCAACAGTTGAGGTTTTAGAGATCCTTGGTTGAGTACAGGTGACTTGGTTAGTACCTCAGTCAATTTGATTTAACCACCTGTGCTCAACCAGGGATATGTCTAAAACCTGAGCTGTTGGGGGAACCTTGAGGGCCGCGTTTGGAAACCTCTGCATTAGCCATTATGTAAAACAAATATTCTATACAACGTGACCGGTTCTTCTTCATCTCTGGTATCTTCAGTTGAGCCAATAAGGTCCTGAAACGTTAATGTTCATTTGTATAATCCAACTTGTATTGAAGAGTTAGTGATGCTTTACATAACCAGCATATTGAGGGTCTGACAGCGTCCACTTATGTTACTGTCAGTATGCAGATAAGTAGAGGTTGGCCTGTGTCCATGCGTCTTCCTGAATGTTGGGAAATAACCGCATAAGGAGGAAATATATTTTCCTTTGACACCACCTAAATGGATTATTCCTTTACATTTCTTCAGATAGAGCAGCTGCTGGTGGTTACTAATGTGTGTCTGTGATTACATCCAACGCCCATCTTTATCCTAGCCAGCAAGTATGCATGTCCTGCTTGGAAATGACGTGTGGTTGGGTGTTAGGTCCTCGGTCTATCTCCCAGGTGGTGGGGAAGATATACAGTAACTGTGGATTAAGAACCTTTCTTTCTCTTAGTATTTTCTCGAGCCAACGTGTGAAGACTGAGAACATTGCCGTTCCCAACCATTTCGGGGGCACCTCATTCAGGATTTATGCACAGATATGTAGGTCTAGAGTTGTAGAACCCTGAGGAATGAGCGATGTCATCAGAAAGGGTCTGCCTTGCCGGGTACCTCTGTCATTGGATGTATGTGTGTGTGTATGTATGGATGTGTGTATATATATATATATATATATATATATATATATATATACTGCCCAGTGCATCTAGCCTCACATAACCCAGCTGACTTCTCACATAGGGGCCTATTTATCAACGACTTATGTCATACACGACTGATAAAACTTGCTGCGTATGTTAATGGTGCTCCAGCCAATCAGCTCCCAATTCTCATCTGTTTGAAAAATTAGTTGAGAGCTGATTGGGTAGAGCACAATTTATCACTCGTAGTGATCAAACTCGCTAAATGAGGCCCATAATGTTTGAAGATTGTGAGTGTCTCTGCGTTGTGTATGACTTAAGCCCTCCTTCCATTCCTATCATTGATGTCATTCCTTATATACTACGTGCAAAGGCTCCCCCCCCACTCGTGATGTAAATCCTGGTTTGCATATGTTACCTAACACTATGTACCGTATATCGTAGCGGCCCAAATGTAATAGTCTGCAATTTGCGGTACCGCCACGGATTCTGCGATATAGCCTTTAGATTTAAATCGGCAATTTGTGCGAAGGCAAAACCAGCTTGCTGCTTTATATCTGTCTACGTCGATGAAATTCGCACCGGCGCCCACAATTCGCAGGCTTTATTACATCTTGGTCAGGAACTTGTTCTGTGATGTATTTTTTTTTTCATATGTTTGAATTCCTCTGCTTTACATTAATAGTAACGCATACCGAAAGGGGCTCTATACTTAGAAACTGTTCTCTGAATATCAGAAGCCATTCTAAACAGGAATTACCAGCTTATAACAAATTTGACAGCAAAGCATGAAGGAGATGTTGGCTGCAGGTGAAGGCCCCGGAGGGCTGCACGTGACCTAAGGGCCGCCCATTGTCTTAGACATAAACATATGTATTAGTGTAGGCATTGCCTCGTAAATGGTAGTTACCACGGAACATTTGAGGTTACAGTCCCGTTTGTAGACTTTACACGCTGCTTATTTAGATCTGGCCCGTTAGCAGTAGCATGGATTCCTCCGGCCAGTAATCAGCCAGGGAAAAGGATATGCTTTCCAGGCCAGGAAACTGGCTGCTCTCCCTACTCTTCAGTTTTCTCATGACTGCTCCAGTATATTAAAAGGTCACAGTTTGAGGTAAATCAAGTTGCAGATTCTCAGAAAAACTTGTTCCAGTATGACTAGCCTTAAAGTGAAACCTACACTCGGTGTTGGCAGATATCTTAGGGGTCTATTTACTAAGCAGTGTTAGGAAACAGAGTGAAAAAGTGGTAAGGTACCAGCCAATCAGCTCCTAACTGCCATCTCACAGGCTGTGTTTGAAAAATGACATTTGGCAGCTGATTGGCTGGTACCTTATCACCGTTCACTTTATCTCCAACACAGCTTAGTAAATAGACCCCTTAGTGGCTGGTGAATTGACGGGCTGAACACCGGCTCAGCAAACAAAATGGCCGACCCCACTTTGCATCGTCGACCTGCCGCTTTTGGTACTTTTTAAATGAATGAAGAGGAAATGTGACCCAAGTACACCCTACTACTGTACTAGAATACAAACTCTGCAAGTGTAGTCACAGTTATGGGCCAATGTCTCATTATCAAGCTAGAAAAACAGGAAGTCCCACACTTCTTTAATTATGTGCGTTAAAGTGAAAACAGTACAGCTGCACATCTTATCTTGTGGTACTTGTTATTTATACGGTCTTAACTTAAAATGACGGACTGAAGAAGCCCAAGTTTTATCAACCTAAAACAGTGAATTTGCACTACCATAACATTGCCTTCCTGTGCCGTTAAAGTGCTGTTAATGGCACAGGAAGGCAATGTTGTGGCGGTGCCCATTCACTGCTTTAGATTGATAAAACTTGGGGTTCTTCTGTCCGCCATTTTAAGTTAAGACCGTATAAATAACAAGTACCACAAAATCCCCTTGCTGATCAAATCCCGCCACTATAGCGCCACTGTTCAGCAGCTGTTCAACAGCATTGAGAATGAGGTCGACAATGGGTAGAGACTGGGGCCTGCGGAGTAGCCTCTGTAAATACTGATTTGGTGGTGGTAAGGTTAGGTGTATGAGGACACATCTGATTTATCTCAAAGGTAAATGCTGCTTTTTTTTTATTGCCCAGTTTGCAGTGCTTGCATTCATATGACCCGTTTATTTTTTATAATGTTGAACTTCTCCGCAAAGCTGAGAATGGGTTAACAGACACTATTATGTTCTATTTGCCTACGTGACACGAGTAAAATTACACTTTGTGTAGGAAAATTGTGAGGGCTCTGCAGTTGGTGCTCGCCACCTGGAGCTGGAGTGGAAATGTCAGCCAAGGTACCGATCGGGTTTCAGCTCGAACAGACTGACATGGTCCCTGTGGTTCAAGGACCTCTTTGCTTTCCAGCTAATAGTTAAGTTAAAGACTTTAGGTAATTTCTATGGGCAGCTGTCTGACCTTGCTGAAAAATCTACGTCCCATTATCTCATCATTGTGGAAAAAGTCCCTGAGTCTTGAGAAGCTTTACTCAGTAATGACCAATCTTTGCAAACAGCGTATACGTTCAATGAACCCTATACTGTGGTTCATGCATTCAGAGGGAAATTGTATATATCTGGACTGTAGAGTACTTTGCAACTGGGCTGTACTTCAAACTATTTTGAATTTAACATCAAAATCAGCAAAGTACCACCTTGTAATCGGAGTAACAGTTACGTACATGTGGGCATTGTGTTCTATTCAATATCTGTTACCATAGTAAATAAGCAATAATAATTAAGACATTGCCTGATTTATCAATCAGCGGTTTTTAAAATCACCAACGTTTACATATTGTTAATGATGAAACCTGTTGGGTCGCAAACCCCCCCCACCCCCCAAAACTCTCTATATCTCCTAATGCTGGGTACACACTGGGATAATGTTACGATATGGCCGGAACGACATATTGTGTATACATGATATGCGCTGCACATAATACCTGACGATATTGCATCCGACCCCATTCATGTTAATGAAGGACGGAAGAAGTGATCGTCCTGTCCCATCCCGTCCCTTTTTATCGCCATTTTTTACATTCTATGCATTTATTTTTTTTAAAGGTGAAATCCTAATTCCTGGTTTGCGACATGGGAGACGCTCTGAAATAGTAGTAATCTCCCTGACTCCCTAAAGAGTCTCTCAATCTCCCTGATTGCACCCTACCCCCATTATGAAGCTTATATACAAAAAAAACAGATTTTTCTACTTCAGGGTCCATAGGGTATCCACAGGATACCTTGGGGTATAGGTGTGACGTCAGTCGCAGGGCACCAAAGAGTTAAGCTTTCAGCCTCCCAGGATGCACTAGGTCCCCCTCCTATACCCCGCCCCCGGGCCAAGGCACCTCAGTTTAGTTTGGTGCCCGGCCGGAGTCGGGTGCACCTGTTGGAGTGGGGGCTAGAAGAGCCCCTGAAGCTTTTTCTTCATGCAGCTGTGGCTGCACATCTGGATGAACAGCATGGACAGTCAGTCCTGACGTCCATGCTGTCTTCCCTACACCCCGCCGGTACCAGAACGCCGGTACTGATCCGGGGATGCTGGTGGGCGTCTGGGGTCACAGCTAGCGGTGACCCCAGATGCTCTGGACCATGGCCGGATTCAAGGGGGACAGAGGTAAGCAGCGGGGTCCCGCGGTGGGTCCCCGCTGATCACATGGTCCTAAGTCCCCAGGCAGGGGGCTCCCTGGGGACTGGCTGCAGCGTGGAGCCAGGCGACCAACCTGCGCTTCCACTACCCCCTGGGACAGCGGACCGCAGCAGAGCGGAAGCGCTGCGGCGTCCCAGGGGTTAAATGCATGCCAGGGGAGCGCGCCTTCCCTGTCTCACAGCCGGCGCCTCCCCCGCTGCACACAGCCCTCTCTGCATGCTGCCGACTGGTCCTGTGGCAGCGCTCCTCCCCCAGGCCAGCCTCCTCTCTGCTCCTCGGCGGCCATCTTCTCCAGAACGCATGGTGAACGCTGCTGGAAGCGCTGGACGGAAGCATCGTGGTCTGGGTCCCCCCGCATACCTCTCCTCCGCTGTGGCTCAGGTCTGTGTATGCAGCGCTGTGTCCTACCAGGCCCTGTGTCTGTGTAGTTGAGTGATCAGCGCTGTTAGTGCAGGAATTGTTATTTCTCTGCATTGTATGTGACTGTGCTAGCGCTGCCTGTAACTTTTCTTCTCTAAACTGTCAGCTTTATTACTGTCCCTGTTCTTCTGCTAAAGCCCTTGCGGTGCGGTGCTGCAGGGTGGTCTCTCGCCTATTTAATACTTAATTGGTGAGAGAGGTCACATACGTGGTGCCATCATGTCTGAAAGTGATTTTCCCCTCCGGCTACAGTGTACCACGTGCAAAGTACCGTTAGCGGAGGGGGAGGGTAGCGCGGAGGGCCTTTGCCGGCAGTGTTTGTCCATGGCGCGGCCTATTACGGTTACAGCACCGGTACAGGAGCCGCCCTGGGCTTGTTTCGCTCAGGCGTTAACAGCTTTAGTGGGCCAGTTAGCTCCGCAGCCCGCGTTTACTCCGATGGGTTTGTCCCAGCAGTCTGTGGTGTCGTCACCCATGCAGGGGTTCCCACGACAATTGGTGGTACCCCACAGTCTCCCTATTTCCCCGCTCCCGGGTTCTCAGGAGCCAGCGTGGGTTAACTCCCTGACGAGTTCTGTACAGCACTTGTAGGATGTGTTGCAAGGGGAGTCTGTGATGCGGCCTCATAAAAGGCCGGTGGCGTCTCTGTCCGCTCCTTATGAGGATGACGAAGGGACGTCTGATGATGGGGAGATTCTGGATCCTTACGATCAGGAACCTCTCCATACTAAGGACGCTGATGCTAAGTCCAAAGTATATATTCCTGGACTTATTCGGGCGGTCCGCACAGCCTTGGTGATTGAGGACGAAGTTCCCCCAGCGGCTAAATCTAAGTATGCCTTTTTCAAAGATGTGAAGGGCGATGCCACAGTCTTTCCTCTTTCGGGTCAGTTGGTGGACCATTTAGAGGAGGCGTGGAAACAACCTGGCAAAAGATACCAGCCGCAGAGACGCCTGGCGGTGGCTTATCCGTTCGCGGATAATTATTTTGCTAAGTGGGAATCCCCTCCACAGGTGGATTCTCACGTGACCCGTCTTGTCCGTAGTGCCACATTGCCGATGCCATCCATGTCCTCCCTTAAGGATGCTACGGACCGCAAGGTAGAAATCTGCCTGAAGTCCGCTTATTCCCTTGCAGGGGGGGCAGCACGGCCGGCTATGGCCATTTGCTGGGTTGCCAGAGCGATGGAGCGCTGGGCGGATTCATTAGAGGCTTCTTTTGAATCCGACTGTCCGGCCAAACAGGCGGAGTTGATTGGCAATCTCCGTGATTCGGCCACCTACATCAACGAGGCGGCTCTAGACATTAGTACTCTGGTGTCAGAATTTCTTCAGCAGCGGTAGCTGCTCGTCGCACCTTGTGGCTGCGATCCTGGAAGGCGGACGCAGATTCCAAGAAAGGTCTGGAAGCGTTGCCGTTTACCGGAGAAGTTCTCTTCGGTCCGGATCTGGATAAGATTGTGGCCACGCTGGCGGCAGCCAAATCTGCTTGTCTCCTGTCGGCCGCTGCTCCTTCTGGTTCGGGACCATCGTCCTTTCGGTCATCTAGGGCCCAGGGCAGGCCCAAACCACAGTCGTTTCCTCGACAGGCTGGCCCTAAGAAATCGGTCAAGCCCCGGAAGCAGGCATGGAGTACCAGACGTCCGGCCCCCAAGCCAGATGACAAGCCTGCGGCCTGACGGTCCGGGCCTCCCTTTGGGGGATCCCAGGGTGGGAGGCCGCCTGCTACAGTTCGCCCAGTGTTGGTCGACCACTACGACAGACACTTGGGTTCTGGAGGTGGTTTCCCACGGATACGCCCTCTCCTTCCGGCACAGACCCCCGGCTCGCTTCTTCACCACGGGTCTCCCATCAGACCGGAACAAGGCTACGGAGCTGCGGAAGGTATTGCACACTATGCTCCAGGCTGGAGTTATAGTGGCTGTTCCATTCTCCCAGAGGGGCCAGGGTTTCTATTCAAATCTATTTTTGGTACAGAAACCCAATGGGTCATATCGTCCGATTCTCAAACTCAAAGCACTCAAGTCTTTGCGGGTCCCGAAGTTTCGGATGGAGACCCTACGGTCCATCATTCTGGCGCTGGAACCTGGGGACTACTTGGTGTCATTGGACATACAGGACGCTTACCTGCATGTCCCTATTCTTTTGCGCCATCAACAGTTCCTCAGGTTTGCAATCCGCAGCGACCACTTCCAGTTTCGGGCGTTACCTTTTGGCCTGGCAACAGCACCACGTGTTTTCACCAAGGTGATGGCGGTCATGGCGGCTTCTCTGCGGCTGCAGGGAGTCCGCACGTTGCCGTATTTGGACGACCTGTTATTGGTGGCAGGATCTCCAGAGCTCCTGTTACGCCACTTGGACCTGACCATTGCACTGCTGCAACGGCACGGCTGGCTAATCAACTGGCAGAAGTCCACTCTAATCCCGTCTTGGAGGATTCTGCATCTTGGAGCCTTATTGGACTCGAGACAGCAAAGGATCTTCGTGACGGAGGACAAGATCTCTGCTTTACAGTCAAGGGTGCGCAGTTGCCTGCACAGCCGCCGGGTGTCCTTACACTCGGCGATGAGGTTACTGGGCTCCATGGTGTCGGTGTTCGACATGGTGGAATACGCCCAGTTTCACTCCAGACCTCTGCAGCACCTGATCCTGTCCAAGTGGAACAGGCTGCCTCAGTCTCTGAAGTCCCAGACGATTGTGCTCACCCAGGAGGTTCGCCTGTCCCTTGCGTGGTGGTTACAGACGACCCACCTCAACAAGGGACGTCCGTTCTGGGTTCCAAATTGGGTCCTGTTGACAACGGACGCCAGTCTTCGGGGCTGGGGAGCAGTTTCGGGTCCACACTTGTTCCAGGGCAGGTGGACGCCGACAGAAGCGGAGCTTCCAATAAATATCTTGGAACTCCGTGCGGTCTTCAATGCTCTCCAGCAGGCACAGCGGTATCTCCAGGGTCGCCCGGTGCAGGTCCAGTCGGACAACGCTACCACCGTGGCCTACATAAACAGGCAAGGAGGAACTCGCAGTCGGGCGGCTCTCGTAGAGGTCTCTCGGATCCTGGTTTGGGCGGAGCGCAATCTTCCGGCCATATCAGCGGTCTTCATCCCGGGAGTGCTAAATTGGGAGGCGGACTTTCTAAGTCGCCAGGACGTTCATCCGGGGGAATGGTCCCTGCACCCGGACGTTTTTCAACTACTGGTGGACAGGTGGGGTCTTCCAGAAATCGACCTCATGGCGTCCCGGCACAACAACAAGTTGCCGGTGTACGGGTCTCGCACAAGAGACGAAGGGGCGTCTCTGGTGGATGCTCTGTCCGTCCGGTGGACGTTCCGGTTCGCATACCTGTTCCCTCCGGTCTCCCTTCTTCCACGGGTAATCCGGAAATTCAAACAGGAAGGAGGGACGCTCCTGTTGATGGCTCCCGCGTGGTCCAGACGGCACTGGTTCTCAGACCTTCAGGGTCTGTCCGTGGACAGTCCTCTGCGGTTGCCGCTACGACCGGACCTTCTGTCTCAGGGTCCTTGCCTTCACCCGGACCTGACTCGGCTGTCTTTGACGGCGTGGCTGTTGAGACGGCCATGCTGAGGTCCCGGGGGTTTTCCAGCTCTGTGGTGCGTACCATGTTACGAGCTCGGAAACCGTCTTCCGCGAGGATATACCATCGCGTGTGGCATACGTTCTTCCAGTGGTGTCGACCGAGAGGTTATGCACCGCGGGAGTTTCGTCTGTCTCGGATTCTCGCCTTCCTGCAAGCGGGACTAGATCATGGGCTTCGCCTTGCTTCTTTGAAGGTACAGGTTTCGGCCCTATCTGTCTGGTTTCACCGTAGGATTGCTACAATCCCGGATGTGCGCACCTTTATGCAGGGTGTTCTCCGCATTCAGCCGCCCTTTGTTCCACCTGTGGCGCCTTGGGATTTGGCTGTGGTCCTGAGGGCTCTCCAAGGACCGCCGTTTGAACCACTGGGCTCAGTGGATCTTAAATGGCTAACAGCTAAGACTGTTTTCCTTCTGGCCATTGCTTCGGCCAGACGTGTTTCTGAGTTAGGGGCTCTTTCTTGTAGACCCCCTTTCTTGGTTTTTTTATGGGAACAGGGCAGTGCTCCGCACTCGGCCCGAGTTTCTTCCCAAAGTTGTTTCCCAGTTTCATGTTAACGAGGAAATAGTTGTTCCGGCCTTTAACTCACCGGGTCTTTCCATGGGTGAGGCCTCTTTGGATGTTGTGCGGGCCTTAAGGACTTATGTTGACCGCACTTCTTCGTTTAGGAAGTCGGACGCTTTGTTTGTCCTCTATGGCTTCCGTAAAAAGGGTTGGCCTGCTTCAAAGCAAACTTTGGCAGCCTGGATCCGTATGGCTATTTCTGAAGCTTATCTTCATGAAGGCCTACCGGTCCCTCCTTCTCTGAAGGCTCATTCCACTAGGTCTGTGGGTCCTTCGTGGGCAGCTCGACGTGGTGCCTCGGCAGTTCAGATCTGCAAGGCTGCTACGTGGTCTTCTGTCCATACCTTTGTGAGGTATTACAGGTTTGACACCTTCGCCTCTCAGGATGCTTCCTTCGGGCGGCGGATTCTCCTTTCTGCACAGGAGCGTCCCCACCCTTAAAGGATACTGCTTTGGGACATCCCCAAGGTATCCTGTGGATACCCTATGGACCCTGAAGTAGAAAATATGAGATATGGTAAGAACTTACCCTTGTTATCTCTATTTCTACGAAGTCCATAGGGTTCCACAGGACTCCCGCCCTGTCGCACCTGTGCTGCAGATGGGCTTTGCTCTGGTCACCGGTTTTCCGTCTCCCTCTGGTGAGAATGTGATTCTTGTATGTGTCCAGATCTTTGTTCTCTCTCTTCCTTCTCCTCCTCCGGCCTATGGCTTGGTAACTAACTGAGGTGCCTTGGCCCGGGGGCGGGGTATAGGAGGGGGACCTAGTGCATCCTGGGAGGCTGAAAGCTTAACTCTTTGGTGCCCTGCGACTGACGTCACACCCCAAGGTATCCTGTGGAACCCTATGGACTTCGTAGAAATAGAGATAACAAGGGTAAGTTCTTACCATATCTCATATTATACATTAAAATGGGAACTTTGGTATCATTTCCCTGCATTGGTTATAAGGCACAATGATCCCTATGGCTACATGTATTTTCTGAGAAGTATCAGTGTGTTTTATTTTCCAATTCGATATTACTAACTGCTTTGGGGCTCATTTACATTTAGTTTACGCCAACTTTAACTCGCACTTAAAGGTGTGGGTTTCACAATCTCCCTGAAATGTTTTTTCAAAAGTAGGAGAGTATGGCTTGTGACATGCCGCTGAGGGTTTGTCACATGAGAAAAGCAATACAGGTTGGAAGGGAGAGAGATTTATAAAAAACTTAGGGCCCTATTCAATTTGAGGCGAAAAGTCCAGAACCGCGATACTTTTTCGCCGATGACATTATTTTCACCTGTTTTTCTTTTACCCCTATTCAATTTGAAAGACTCTCCGCCTAGGCGGAAAGTCAATGCAATGTACTAGGCGAAAAGGTTTCGCCTATGAATACCAGGCGGAAAAAAGTGCAGAATTGGGGTTTTGGGGTGCAAAGTTACGGGAACCCCCGTGCAGCCTTCAGACAGTCCCCCAAAGGTAAACTGTGTAATTAAAAAAAAAAAAAAAACACTTAAGGACACCCCAGAAAATGACTTTGAAAAAGGGGGCGAAAAAAAAATAATTGGGGGTACAAAGTTAAAAACTAGCGATCTTGACTGGGGGGGGGGGGGGGTTCCCCAAGTATGCCCCAAGTGTTTTTTTGATTGCAGGTGCTTGCGGAAGGTGGATTTTTCACGATTTTTTCAACTTCACTTTAGCAACTTTTAAATATGCTGGCCCCCATTTTGAAGTACCCCAAATTTGCTGGGATAAGTTATTTTCTGCAAAAAACCTCCTGAATACTATTCTGCACCATGTATAGAAAACGCTATTTAGCAGTTATCGAGCCCGTTTAAAAACACCAAATACCTTCAGCAAGCCAAATCGTGGGGTACCATAGGGAACCCCCATGTCAGAGCATCTTTTGGGGGGGGTGTCAGGCTGATTTCCCCAAATCTGACACTAGTTTCCGCCTGTTGAAGTTTCGCCAGGTCCCGTTTTCACGTACTCTCAAATTGAATACGGGGTAAAGCGGGCACGCATGCGGTACTTTTCCGCCTACAAAACAAGCGAAGTAGGCGAAAAGTCCGGGCCGCGAAAAAGTATCTGGGCTCATATTGAATACGGGCCTTAGTGGGAAAAGCTGAAAGCAATGAGAACCCGGACAGCTGGGGAGATTTATGTGGAACGGTTACTTGCATAACGGCTGTAATATGTGATCTAATGCAGCTGCGCTGCCCGGAGAGTGTAAAGGAGGTGAACAGTTGGGCAATCTCACTGCACATCTATTTATTTCTGTACCAAGCCCTCCAGCTTAATGCACTTTACTTGGCTCTGTCTCGTGTTTATTTGTATATCCATAACTGAAAGATCTATGTTATTTGGTCTGGATCCGGTTTATATACATTATGCTGCTCAAAACCATGTGGTTGCACTTAATAGCCAGAGATCAATCATGTCAACCGTTTCGGAATGAAATGTTTTTCCCCTCTGCTTGAATTCTGGTAGTGATTGAAACTCTCACATGGCTCGTGCAATATAAACCCATAAAGGAAGAGCTAGATAAAGGTCTTCTGCTTTCAGCGGGCTGTGAGTCATTTCCCCAAAGTTAACTTTCCAGATGACAGAAGCGTTGTGGTATCGTACATATGACAGGGGCTGGCAATCGCTATATTTTATTAATATGGTAAGCGTAGCCACCCTATCAGCTGTGTGGTAGTGTCTTTGCAGCTGATAGCTGCTGCTGTTAAACCGCTGCAAAAAGGATGTATGATTTTGACATTTTGGGGTAGATTTAACAAAAAATTTCTAAAAATGCCAACCAATCCGATTCTAGCTATCACTTATCTAGTACAATCTATAAAATCCTAGCTGGTGCCTGATTGGATCCTACGGCCGACAGTTCCAATTTTCATTTTTAGATGTTTTTGTGGCTCTTAATCCTGTTTGGTCTATATACCCCGCCCTATGCACGCTAACTTCAATGAAAAGCCCTGCTGGCTTCATACTTTTACTCCATAGCATTAGGTGTGCTAGTGCAGGATTGGCTGACCCCGGTGTAATGGCAGTCTTCCTTCTGGATTTTGTACCAGAAGTTGTGGGGTGGCATGAGTCCCAAATTGGTGGTACAGATTTGCCCTATTTTCTATTTAGGCCCGTTTACTGGAGCAAAAAATATCCTGACAGAATTTTTTTTTTTCCAGTGTTAGTTGGAATTTAATAATGTTTTAATTTATTGTTTCTCTCCAGACTGACACACACATATGGCCTTTAAGGCTTAAATGTAAAATATTAAATAAAAAAATATATGTAGCTAGGTTTTCTACAGTCCAAAATGATTTAATACATATTCTGTGCATGTATAATGCAGATAAAAGGCACCTGTCATGGTTCTCTACTTTTGATCCACCTATTTCAAGCAATTACAAATGATTGTTATATTAGACAGTAAAGTAGACCTTGCAGCCCACCAATCGGATCTCCTGTTAGAAATTGGATACGGGCACATCGTTCCCTTAAACCTGCAGATGTCTGGTCAGTAGGAGATAAAAATAAATCCCCTTTTAGGAATATTTATGGCTTCCGTTGGATCAGGGGTGGGGAACCTTTTTTCTGCCGAGGGCCATTTTGATATATATAACATTAGTTGCGGGCTCTTTGGCAGGCCACGCCCCCTCCGTGTGACGTCACACGGGGCAGGGCCACAATCAACGGTGATTACAGAAATGCCTGGAGCATCCTGAGGATGCTCCGGGGAGCTATAAAAACAACGGTGTGACCATCTGAAGCTTCCTAAGGACACTCCAAGCGGCACTGCTGCATAGATCTGGCTGCAGGGTGCCATTGTAGACACCCTGCTAGCCAGATGGCTAGCAGGAAAAAGCTCCAGGGGCCAGACCAAATGATTCCACGGGCCTTATACGGCCCCCGGGCCTGAGGTTCCCCATCCCTGCGTTAGATGCTTGGTGAAATGTATCTTGTGTTTTAGATCGAAACGTACTTGTGGTGGAGGACAAGATACGATCGCGGTTGCCCAGGGCACTTGTGTTGTCGTCTCCTTGAGGACAGAGTATGAAGCCCATCCATTCATTGGCAACCAAGCGATGTTGCTGAGACAGATAAACCCTTTTTGATCACCGCTCCACAGAAACCTATAAAACCTTTTTAATTCAGCAAGATGAAGACTAACCCTCACACACTCATCGCTGTTGCAGTGTGTGCAGAATAATATAGTCCGGCCTGCAACAGCTTGTCTGTGGCCTAATTGCCGCTATGTGCCCACGATCACTTTGGCGAGCCAGCTGTGTCATTCATTCTGACACTGCTGGCTTGTGCTATAGACAGTGCGCTCGTTCCTTTCATGGGATGTCTCACCCAGCTGTGCCCTCAGGTGTTAACGGCTTAGGACGTCATGTCTAATTGCGGTTTAATTTGTTTCAATACATTTTGATGTGGGACTCTTGGTCCAGTGACAGTGTTCAGAAAATTGACTTTATTGTTCCCCTGTGAGGAAATGTGTGTTCCGCACCTATTATTATGTGGCTCTCTGCCACATTGCAAAGGTATGTATGGGGATGTGCAGCAATTTTTGTGGCTTACTTTACACCCTGAAGTAACTTTAGTGGGTAAATGACTTGAAACCAAGCTAAACTTTCCCAGATTGTGTGTTCAGTGACTGTATCTCCTTTCGTTTGGAATAATGTCTAAATTCCTCAGCCTGTGTTTGTTTGGTACAAAATCACTATGACTCGAATTTTAACCACTAAACCCCTACTTCCTCCTTTGTATTTTTTTGATTTACAAAACACCAGTGCAGAACAAACAGTCATTATAAGAGGTTACTATAGCAGCTGTGTGCGCCTTAGAGGAATAACACATACACATAGATAAATATGAAATTTATATTTTGGCACATACGATCATTGCACAAAAAGTGTGTGTTATCCTGAACCTGATTCCAGCCATCAGAAAATGAAAGCAAATAGGTGTGTAGGCCTTGCAGCCAAAGCGTTTCCCACGCTGCATAAAACTTTGCTCAGAGATGGAAACATTACAGAACGGCATCAGAGCCAAGTAATTGTGCAAAGTTATTTCATTTCATATACGCACGGCAAGGCCCAGCTTTACGGAGCATGAAATGCCACCAGCAGTAACAGGCAGCTTGTCCGTTCGGCGTCTAATGTTACACGCGGGGCAGGCCGTGTTATGTCAGGGAGCATACGTGTTTTGGCACAGGTGTATGCACCATTCAGGTAATCATCTGCCCCTATTGTATGAATGTTTGCATGTGAAGCCCTTTTTGAATGTGGACCCATGATGTGCCCATTCCAGCGGCTCGATTTTATTTGAATGCGAGAGCTACCTTGCGCCTCATGCCTCACTCATGTCACTAGTGCTTAGGGAATGGATAGTCTTTTATTGTGGTTTAGCCCAAAGAATGGAGCCTCTGGGATGTTACCGGGTTTCTGTGCAGGTGCAGTCATTTTGGCTACCGGCATAATAGGCAGTGCTGTATTTTTTGAACTTTTTCATTTTGGGTGCAGATTTGTAGCGTTACCTAATTGTTCTCTGCACGCCTCAGCGAAATGTTTAAATTCCATAGAGGAAATGCTGCAATGTCTGTGACCCATAACATGCGAGGCTTCCTTTTTATCCTTTCTGAGAGCAAACGTCTGTGTTTATTGTACAGAGACTGGTGGCGATGGAGGTATTTTTGCAACCACTCAGGCAGTTTAAACAGTCTTTGCTGGTTAAACAAAAAAAATTCATTTTAATGTTGCATGAAACCAAATTCAGTGAAGTCCAAGTTCTTTTTGCTTTGATAGATTTACATTTAATGTTGAAAAGTTTTCATTAGGTGATGAATGTTTTCTACATACTATGTTGGTGCTACATATAGGCTGCTTACAGTGAACAAGAGAATGCAGCCCTTACCATTAATACACTAAGCATGAGGTACTTTGTGCAGTCACTGTGTACAAATAAACACCTCATGCGTCAATGACTAGCTCTCAGGGTGCATTCTCATTGGTATCTGCTTAACCAGTAGGTAGCCAGCTTGTTAGATGCAAACATCAGATACACTTTGAAAGTGTTCATAAAATATGTATGTATATGTATATATATATATATATGTGTGTGTGTGTGTGTTTTAATTCGGAGATGATTCTGCAGAGGCATGCTGGAATTTTTAGTTATTCTGCTGATTCAGACACTCTTAAGAGATGGTTAAGAGTTTTGTATGCATTAACAACCCCCTTTTCTGTTCTGACTTCCACATACACACCTTTTTAAGGGGGATATGTACTAAGCTCTGGAGAGATAAATTACCAGCCACTCATCTCCTGTCATCTTACAGACTGTTTTAGTGGCCGAGTTAGCGTTTCGGAGCTTGGTACATGTAATTCAGCAGTCCCTATAGGAACGATAGAGAAAAGACTGGATTGCACAATAGGTTTGTGACATTTGCTAGGGTACTTTTAATACATTGAGAGGGTAGTAAATTTATGAAGAAATCCTCTGGAAACATATACCCCCAAGTGCCCCTTGTGTGCACATAAAGCATTTAATAAGTACGTTGGCTGGCTGTATAGTTAGTCCTGGCACGTATGCCCGTGTGGTATCACTGTTTCCTAATGAGTTGGTTCAGGCCACAAGATGCCTGCCTCCACTGTGCTTAAGCAACAGGTGTACTTTAAACCAGGGGTCAACACTAGGATTGAAAATGACGTTTTCCAGAGTTGATGGTGAACACCGCCATATTTGATGCGTAGCAGTCAGGCGTGTGATAAATATTACCATTATCCATCCAGTTTGGTCACCTTTCAGAAAACCTTCCGCACACGAAACAGTGACTACTTCTGGTCACTGGACTAAGTGCTACCTCATGCCTCAATCTCCTAAGAGGGACGCCATTCTTGCACGGAGTGCCCTGGATGAGTGGAGGATTCCAGCAGATATTACTCATTTAGCTTTGGGCGGTTTGGTGTGCTAATTCCCCTTTAACCAATGTGGGCGGAATAAGAGCAATATAAACATGCTATCTAGTTCCAAAGGCACTATTTTAATGCATTAAAAAGGGTGGTAATATCTCGGTGATGGGTCAGCTTACGTTCTGCACGATTTTACTGTTTAATGGGCAACTGGGTGCAAAGTCAAACTGCAGTTACAAGGTGATTTTATATCTGAATAAATCTTTTGCACCAACCTTAGAACTACCTGTAAAGTTTTCATTATCTCTACAAGTTTAGTCTGTTTCCCGTTTGCATTGACACTGCCGTGTTCTGTGCCCCTGGGAGGTGCTGACATGGCAGAGACCGTATTGGCATGTTATAACACCTCGGGATGTATGTAGTGTGAGGGGTTTGTGTTTGTAATCCAAACATAACTGTCTGGTGTTCTCTGTGAAATATTGGACGGTCGGCTTACAGAGTATTTTCTGGCTCCCTCTCGCCCTTCCACGCCTGTGACCTCTGAGACCTTCAGATGGCATTTCATACGGAGAGCTTGCTGTACGCCCTCTTGTCAGCCCTCGTAGCTGCAGGATCAAACAGGCGGGGAACTGGTTGTGTCACGAACGAGCCACCTCTCGTATTGGGAAGATGTGGTGGAAAATCTGAATGGGGGACAGTTTTGGAAACTACTCCCTCGGCTGAGTCAGACGTGCTCTCAATATAGTGCGCCTGTCTGATTCCTATCAAATTGCTTTGCCGTCCCCTTCATAAGGGCTTGAGCGTATATATTCTTCTTCCAGTGTACAGCTGTTGTCTGCCTACCTGCATTGCCACTAGAAGCATTCTCTAGAAGTGGCCAGACTATATAAGATACACTGCGAACGTGCACCCATTTACCAAAAATACATCAATACACATTACATATGATTTTCCACTAGCCATTTTGTGACTAGCAGAGCTCTAGGCCCAAATCCTTTTGCTGCAGTAAAGCAAAGGCTGTCTTGGGAAAACGGGGTACTTGGGGGACATATGACCAGTTTATAACTTGAGTTGGGTGCAGTGACGGATGGCGTGCACAAAGTTCTTATGACCCGCATGTGGGTGGGGGGGAGGAGTTGCAAGCCCCAGTCCCTTTCATGAGCGGGTAAGAGCGTTACCTGGACATTGACCACTTAGTTCCCATGCTCAGCGCTGTTTACTATAGACCTGTAGAGAAATATTTCCATATGAGTTCAGAACAGTGTCAATCATACTTCTGTGTCCCAAACCTCTCAGTTACTCTGGCAATGTATTGTAGGCTTGGTGTTGGCTTCCGAGCTCGTTTACATCTATCTGTGTTTAATGCCTAAAAATAGTGAATTAAAATGAAGGTGATGGGCTCAGTCGTTCACTAAAAGCTTTCAATGCTGCATTTACACATTTTGAAGTTTGCACACCCCCAGTACCTCAAGCATCAGAGCCAGGGGTGGTTTAAGAGAGGAGGGGGCATGTGTGCACACTCTGTGGGCCCCTTCCTCTTTGGCAGCGCAGTAGACTCTGGCTTTATGCCAGTGTACTGCATATACCCAGGTCTCCGGTAACATGGTGCCTTCTCTACTGCACCTGTACAAATCTGCGGGAAAATGGCTGCCACAACATTTTTCTGGGGACTTCTGCTGCTTTTTAGCAATGTCCTAGGCCCCTGAGAGGTAAGTATAATTATATGGGTGTGCAGTGAGGGCCCCCTTGAATCCACAGGGGCCCATGTGCACCGCACAGCCTGCACCCATTTTAGATACGCCAATGATCAGAGTGCTCTACCAGCACAGCAAATTGTACAAAGTGTGTGTGGAAATTGTGTTTTTCCTGTTTCCCCATTGCAGATGTGCGAATGATCCCTCGGTATTCTCTCGGTGCCTCCTTTCTGCCAGAGTCCTGCTTATTCCTCTGACACATTCTGACTGTGATAAACTAATGAGATTGCTGGCTTGGGCAATCATGTGAATTTTCCATAGCTTTATTCTACATGCTCCAGCCTGCCGGGCACAAACAATGGTTCTATTCTAGGAGTCCATAAAGTCCGACATGTCAACTGTTGATAAAACGCTGGTTTATGGGAGTGCTGGCTGGCGTCAGAAATATTTAGCTAGATCAGTGTCTCTTTATTTTCTGTATGTAAAATCTATGACTGTACTAGTAAATACAATGCTGCATCTTTCTGCTTTCCCCCTGATCCCCATTGTGCTTTTCATGCTTTTATATAATCAGCCAGAACTGTGAGAGATTTATCAAACCTTCTAAAGGGGACAAGTGGTGGTGTTGCCGATTGGCAACCAGTCAGATTATAGCTATCATTTCCCTAGTACATTCTCTACTTTGAAAGGTTAAATCTGATTGGATGCTAATTGCACACCTCCATTTGTCCTTTTTAGAAGGTTTGATACGTGCATCACCGTCATATGCGACAAAGCCTTTGTGATTAACGCTGCAGGTAGTTCTTCATAGAGCAGCTCTGTGACCTATCCAAGGACAGCTCTGCCTGATAGATAGATATTTCTGGAAGCACAGAAGGGAGCCGCAGAAAGAGTTGTATACTTGATAATGAATTGACAAGCACAGTTGTATATCTGTTGAAGTTAAATATAAGTAACACATTTGTACTTTTTTTTTTTTTCTTTAACCTTCAAACTGCAAGTTTAAAGGGCTTAGATCAGGTCCTGTCTCATCAAGGGAACAGATATTGGTCAGTAATCACTAATAGGTGTAAAATGTGCAAAAAAAAGCGCTGTTCTCGATTCTACAGTTGAAATAAAACACAAACAAATTGTTCAAGATGAGCTACTTCTCTGGGATTGCGCACTCTTTTCTCACCGTACCAGGATAGGTCGTCTCGCATGCATATAAAATAAAATAGAAAAGGCAACGTGTAGTTCCTTCAATATATAGATTTATACAGTATTTTTGACAAATGTAGGTGGGCTCACCCAACTCACTGTCTGGAGTAAAGGTGCACATCCACTTGCCGATTAAACAGAGCGATTGAACGATAACTACATTGTTGTTGTTCAATCGCTCATTAATCGCGCACGAATCGGGCATGAAAATATCGGAAACGACCAGCGATGCGCGCTCTCGCTGGTCGTTTCTGACATCAATCATCGCCTGAACATGCCGGTCAAAATGCCGATAATGACAGATTGGACATGTTCGGTGGATGAGGGAGGGTGGCTGCACTGAACCATACAGTATATCATTCAGTGTGAGCACTGCATAGTTTAATGAACGATATACTTATCGTTCAGTCCTTCACTAGTTGGCAAGTGGGTTTGCGCCTTAAGTGTACCCTCCTCAAGGTATCTTTAGGTGTAAAAGTAGGTTAGGGATCCCCCACTACTAGTGCACAGACCAAATAACAGAGGTGCCGCGCCATTTCATCTGCCAAACTGTAGCATAAATACTAGATATTGGTCAGTATTTCTTAGCCACACGTGTGCATTTTGGAAGCTAGTGCAGGCATTGCTGAGCGCATGTAACCTAGCGACCATTCAGATTCTTACAGGTTATAGGTCGGTTTGGCTCATGAAGGCCACCGCCTAGAAGTAAAGGGTCAAACCTGTGCCCCAGTTTTTTTTTTTTTAATAAACCTTCCCGTGTCTGTCACCACCTAAAAAGGGTGAGAAGTGCTCAGTATTTGTTCTTACAGTGCACATTTATAGAGATTTTGCCTAATGAAATCATTAATCATGCAGTGAATTTCAGTCTAGACGGCTTTCAGTAAAGTGCTTGCTGTGCGGTGCCGAGTGCCCCGTATAATCGCCAGCACTGTTTGAATCAACTAGATAAATCTTTTTTGGAATTCACTAAATAACACCTGGATAGCTATGCCCCAGCATTCTCCAAATACTTTACACTTTGCAGCCTGTCCTTCCACTCTCTGACCTATACTGCAACATGCACTAACATTAAAGCCGAACTCGCATTAAAAAAATATATTAAAAAGAGTTGTTGAGTTCGGGAGGGTCGTATCTACTTGTCCAAGTGGATATAGAGCCCTATTTAAGTATACAAACATGTTTTAAATAGGTCTTTATGGACTTTTCCACTGTTATGCCACCTAGTGGCCGTATTATCTCAAAATGACATAACATCATGTAACATATTACAAGGGGTATGGCCATTCGAGATCGCTCACATTACATGATGCCTAGATAATGTTCTGTACTGTGCAGCTATTGGCGACCACGGTTGTCCACGGTACTTGGCCAGTCTGGCTCGGTTTGTCTTGTAGGGAGATCTATTAAACCTTCGAAAGAGAGAAAATGGAGAAGTTGCCTCCAAAGCAGCCAATCAGCTTCTAACTGTCATTTATCAAACAGTCTGTGAAATGACAGTTAGAAGCTGATTGGCTGCTATGGGCAACGTCACCATTTTTCTCTCAAAGGGGTATTAACATGCGGCTCTCCAGCTGCTGTGGAACTACAGATCCCAGCATGCTCTGACCGTTTTAACATGCCCCAATAGCAAAACTAGCAGTGCATGCTGGGATTTGTAGTTCCAGAGCAGCTGGGGGGGGGCAGCATGTTGTATCAAACAGTCTAGAGCATTATATTAATCTCCCCTTTGGTCTGAAAATCTTACCCTATGTCAGAGGTTCCAAAACACTTCCTCCAGGCACCCCAACCGGTCAGGTTTTTGAGATCCATGGTTGAACACAGGTGGTTAAATCAAATAGACTGAGGTACTAATTAAGTCACCTGTGGTCAAGCATGGATAATGAGGTGCCTTGAGGACCGAGTTTGGGAACCTCTGTCCTATGTATATCCCTCTTTTACCACATTGCCTGTTCTGTAGGTACCCTGCAAACACCCTCATCTCACGTGCCCTGGTCCAAAACCCGCTATAGGGGTTTTCCACCACAGAAAGTAAACGTTTACGCTCCTGCGTCGTTACAGCAACATCTGTCACGCCATGCAGACCGAGGGAGCTTCTGTAGACTGGAATAGAAGTAGAATTTTGATAACTTAGAATATAGACTTTCAGTAGACAACCCCTCCCTTATATATTTTGTTAGTACAGAATATGGTGCTCAAAAAGTGTGGTCATCTCTTGGCAAAACAGGCGGCGTTTTTATGGTGGAGCTGTTACAGCCTACGGAAGGGTTAAGACTCTCTTCCCCAAGAAATTAATACCGCTGACATTTTGCTGGCGTGAATATCTGCCTCACCCCTGGTTTCCTGATCTCTGACAGGCACAGGCCTTCTGTCTGTAATTGTACTGAATCTAAGCTGGGAACATGGACTTTCAGTTTTTCCTTTATTTTTTTTTTCTGGTCACCTTGTGTTTTGTAAAAATGTAAAAAAAAAAATAATTCTAAGTTTAGTTTGTCGCTGCTGTCTGAATAGACAGACAATGGGAGGTGATAAGAGACGAACGCGTATTAACAAACATTAACCCCTTGTCCGCCGCCTGGCTTGAGGCCTATATAAATAGCTTCCTCTACCGCAGGGACGAATGAGTCTGGCTCATGCTAGTGGAAATGGCAGCTGATCTGCAGAGCAAGGGGTTAAAAGTTAATGGGATTTGACTAGGGCCACATCCTTGTGCTCAGGCCTGGGAGATTCATTTGAAGAGAAACGTCTTTCTTGTCAGACAGCTCAATATGACTGTTGTGTGACACAGCATGTCGTTTCCACATAACAGGCTCTGCAGCTGGCGCTGCGCTGGCAAGTGCATGCTGGGAGTTGTAGTTTAACAGCTGGCGAGACGCATTACTGTCATAGGCAGCCACACCGCACGGGGAATGCTTTTGTTTCTGGCGGGTTTTTTTTTTTTGCAAATGTTAAATCTACACACTTCCATACAGATCATATTCTGGATAACCACTTAATCGCCATAGTGCACACAGTGTTGTGCCTTACATTACAGATTTCTGTTTGCTCTCCAATGACAGACGCTGATTGGTTGATCCGGGCAGCTACTCTGCTTTATTTCTCTCCAAGGCTTGATACATCTCCCCTATTATTGTCATGCATCTATCGCCTACGTAATGTGGAGGAAGACATTTTGGGTTCTGGTTCAATAAATTGCAAGTCTGAACCAAATATCTAATTTCTTCACCAACAATTTACATGATTATGAATATTGGCTCAGCTAACAAAATGGCCGCCCCCACAGTCTCTAGGCAACCGGTGTACTTTAAGAGATAAGCTTACCGGCAGCCTTATGCATTATTTATACAGTATTATGGCTAAAATAAGTATTGGGTAGGGCAATAAGCGCCCCGCCTTAGCTGTTGTAGAACGAAACATCCCAGCATGCCCTGCCACAGTTTTGCTATTTGACCATGCTAAAACTGTTGCAAGGCATGCTGGGATGTGTAGTCAACAACGGCTTGAGGACTGCTTGTTGCCCACTCCATTTAACACGTAAATATAGGAACACCAAACTACCCATAATTCCATTCTAACATTTACAAATCTTATTTTGTGTCTAGCGAACTGAATGCGTCCCTTGGTTCGGTTTTCCTGCGTTCCGGACAAATTAGAGTGTAAGCTCCAATGGGCAGGCGTTTGGGTGAATGATTTGATATGCTCTTGAAAGTGCTACATATTGTGATTTGCAAATGAACCGCAATAACTGAAAATACAGTAATATTTATTTCTAATTACCACAATCGATTCAGCCCCTAAAACTCCTTGCTTGCTTTCAGTGGAGGTGATAGTGTTTTTTTTTTTTTTGTAACAGCAGATTGAGGTGTCTATTGAGATTTCTATCATGTTTGTCAGACACGTGGAAAATGAGAACGTGTCGCTGCCTTAGCAGATGGACGTCGCCCAGCTATCTCCTGGAACTTTGGACGCTCTAATTTCACTCTCACTGACAGCCCTCTTTTTAATTTATCATGACTAAACAGAAACGGTATAGTAATAACACGCATTAACGACCAGATGAAGCAAGATGTCAGTCACAGGATCTCTCGCTGGAGACCTTGGACGGAAAGACGGTTGCCATAATAGAGACCAAAACAGTCGTCCTGACAGGAATACCTCTGATCCCAGTATTATATTGACAGGGCGGCCTGTGTCTCTTTATGAACACTGCTCAATTTACAGAGATGCGTTGGAGGCAGAATGAGAAATATTTTAGTGGTGGTTCCCAGAATTCCTGTAAAAAAAAGGAGGCGAGACCAATAAACCCAAATCGGCGCAGCTGTGCTTTAGCGGTTTACACTACAGCCTGTCACGTGTTTTCTGCATCGCAGTTTACGAGGTCTCTGCTAATGAAATTGTAGGAAACGAGCCTGTTTACGGCCATAATGTATTTCCATTACACCGCAGAAACTGCAAACACCCAAACGTCGTCTTGCTGAATGATCCCGTACTTCGGTAGAGGAGATTTTAATGCAGTTAGGAAATGCGTGGCTCTCCAAGTGGTTTAGATCACTAGATCCAATTGTAAAGTGCAACGGAATATGCGGCGCTATATAAGAAACTATTAATAAGTGTACGCGACTCTTAGGTGCTTATGTTACGGTATAGAGTATTAGGGATTTATTTACTAAAGTGCAGGTTTTTAGAAGTGGAGGTGTTGCCCATAGCAACCAATTCTAGCTATTATCTTCTAGAAGGTGCTAGATAAATGTTAAGTAGAACCTGATTGGTTGCTATGGACAACATCTCCACTTCTAAAAACCAGCGCTTTAGTAAATATACCCCTTATAATGTCTAGAAAATTCTGTGACATGACATGGATAACATTCTGTGGGAAGTGTGACCTAGAGGTCATTGTATTCTAGTGTTGTGGAATATTTTGACACCGTTAAAAAATAGCATAGTTCCCTATTGGAGTTTATTTTTATATTCTTTAAAAATAAAAAATTCCAGATTAAAATGTTCTATCCTAAAAGCCTTACGAAGTTTAAGCATTTAAACTATAAGCAAATTCACCGATTTGATTGGTTTGCCTCACTGACGTGCACCCCCCCTCCCCCAAGTTTAATTAGTACCCAAAACGATACTTTGAACAGAATTGAAACCCTGCAGCCCCCTTCCTCATTCATCGCCCCCTTGTCACGCTGAGGAGGCCACCAGTGTTGGGTCTCCCGCTAAGTGCAGAATAGAAATGCTAGTTTGAAGAGTTAATTTGGTGAAGTTTAGGGGGTGGACACCCCATCCCTAGACAGCAGCTGTCCTTTCATCTCTCCTCTTGTGCGGAAAAGAGCCTAATCTAGCAGCTGCCAGCACTTGTCACCGCTCCCTATAGAGGAGCCGTGCAGCCTGGCAGAATGCGCTGGTTACAAAATATCTATGGGTTTAATGAGGGGGAAACTTGGCGCGTTCGTTTTGGGGGTGTACCCCCCTTTCTACTATACTGGATTGCTTGGCAGAAAGAGGGGGTGGTTGGCAATTACATGATGTAGCTTGTAGTCAAGGGCAGGCTGAGCTCGGAACTTGGAGGGATGCTGGACTCCATTTTAAAGGCACCTTTTTTTTTTTGTTTTTTTTTTCAGGTTCTTTTTAAGTGGGATTGTCTGTCTTGTGCAAATTAGACACTAAGGGGTATATTTACTACAGTGCGGGTTTTTAGAAGTGGAGATGTTGCCCACAGCAACCAATCAGATTCTGCCTATTATCTTCTAGAAGGTGCTAGATAAATAAGTAGAATCTGGTTGCTATGGGCAACATATCCACATGTAAAAACACATACCTTAGTAAATATGCCCCTAATTAAGCATTTGAGTATATATATGTATATATATATATGTGTGTGTGTATGTTTATGTATGTATATGTGTATATATATATATATATATATATATATATATACATATACAAAAAAAGGGTGAAGGAGCGGCGCCTTCAGTGTAACAACTTTTATAACAGGGATATTAGGACCAAGTCCATGAGGTCCAAACACACAGTCTATCCTTGTGGTGTCTTCATGTGAATCCCACGATGTAAATCTCAAAGAAAACAGAAAAATAAAACAAACATAGTGTAGTCTGAAATAGTATAAATATAAATATAAATATATATATATATACGTTCAAAAAGTGCTGTCGTGCAAAAGTGGTGACATATAAACAATAGCCGTGTGTTAGAAACACTATTGCTGTATCCACTCCTGAGGAAGTCCCCAGAGACCACAGAGGGACGAAACGCGTTGAGCAGTACCTAGTAGGACCTCCTGTTACACCTGCACATTGTTGGACAGATAAGCCCTTTTAATCTTGCTATATTGTACGAGTCTTTTTTGTTGTTGTCTTCATTAAAGTGTATGTGTTAAACTTATTACACTATTGGAGGCCCTCCTTTCTTTCTCTATGTTTGCTTATGCATTTGGACCTAGTTCCTGGACCTAGAAAAGGACCAAAAGAAAGATACCTGTTACCTTGACATAAGACAAGTAAACAGCTGGTACAAGGCTATTTCTTATATATACTCGGGGTGCTGGAGCTTTGTTGTATACACACGAGTGGAGTGTTTCTAACACACGGCTATTGTTTATATGTCACCACTTTTGCATGACAGCACTTTTTGAACGTATATATATATATATATATATATATATATATATATATACCATTTCATATCATATATATATATAATTTATGCCCTATTAGAATGGAAATGGTGCTCCACCCAGAACTCCTGGTGGCTTCAGAGGTCAGCTGTATAGAGCTCACTGTCCATAGCCGATGCCCTCATCTGACTTTGATCAGAATAGCGCGCGAAGCAATTTGTGCTACTTGCTCCCAAACCGAATGATATCGTGTTTGTGACGTGGGGGAGCTGGGCAGTAGGACTCACGATGGTAAGCTCTTCAAAGATGGCAGGATCTGCAGTGTTGGCAAGTGCTACACACACTGTAATAGGTAGTGCATTTAGCAAATGGTTGCATTGTTAATGAATATATACACAATAGACTCGATGCAGTAAATAGCAAGCTCTTTTAGTGCTACTGGTGTGAAACATTGCATGCAAAAATAAGCAATGTTTTACTTACTAAAATACCTTTAATTGCAGCAGGAATCCGCAGTTAATTGAAGTGATTGGTCTGATTTATACACAAACCGCTAAAAAAAAAATGAACTAAGAAAAAGTTCTCATAAATAACTCTCCTGAAACCTAATAAAATCAGCTCCCATTGCCCAGTAGCATATTTAGTTGCAGTCTATGCAGAGGGCTACTCACTGTCCCCAGAACACCAATCTAACAAGCCAGCTACTAGAAAAGCTTTGTATTACACTTTTATCCTGATCTCTTATGTCTAATATCCAGACATAAATTACTTTTTTTCTTTTTTTATATAAATATGATGAAACTGCTTTATTAGTTCTCGTTTCTGGTAAGATGACCAATCTAAGTATTGAGATGTGATTATTATCCGGGTCCAGGGCATCTATAAATGAACTCCGTGGATATCCGCACCATTACCTCCTGCACAAGAGGATGGCTACAGTTGGGGGAATAATGGGGGGGTACTGCTGCCTCTGGGACAAAGAGCCGTCAAGCCGAAACACAGATGGCATGTGCCAATAATGTGGGGACGTTGGTCTGAACATTGATGTTTATTTTGTATTCTCTGCGCAGAGAATACAGCCGTAAATCCCTGTCGCTGTTCAAAGCCGCGGACCCCGGTGCCATTTAGCAGTTTAGCAAGCTTAACGTCGCCCTCCCATTCATCGGGACCCGACAATTGGTTTCTGAACAGACAGCCTGTGGAATTCACGCCCTTCTGAATGGGCGAGAAGTATCTGTCCACATTGAACAAGTGGCCATGGGCGGGGGGGGGGGCATGTTGGAGTGAGGAGAGGGCGCCGCGCTTGACGAGAATCTGCCATGTCACAGCCTGGATGGGCCCTGGGCACAATGAAAGGGCCTCCTTTTTATCTATTGTGGACTAGGACACCCATTTAAAGTTCAAATTCCAGCAGGCTTGGGAAGATGGAAAGACGATAGCAGTAGGCCGTGCTCGGGGAATGATAATCAAGTATCAAAAGTGATCTGTAGACAAGCCAGCACTTTGTGCTCTGACAGGAGCGAACGCACCGGGGTCCTTCCTTCTGAATGGAGGCTTGAAGCCTTCTCCATACCCAACCCCCCCCCCCTCCTCCCTGACTGTTGAATGAAAATGCTCCTGGAGGTGGCATCTACGTTCAGCATCTGGTGCTCTGCAGCCTTTACAAACGGCAGTGATCACAATGTGAAATTAGGCCCAAAATGCCATTTAATGAAGTGAGGCTCTGTGCTCTATGCTTTCTATGCATCTGCAGCAAATGAAAGGCTCCGGGGGAGAGAGCTTTCAGGGGTTTATATGAGAAAAGACTTCTCATTAGATGGCTCGGCTTTTCTTTTCCCTTCCAAAGATGTGCAGAGAAGTTTGGAATTTATCCATCTGGACATGGTTTTGTGTGTGGGCCACAGATTTTCCATGCAAACAATGCCTTCACTTTCGATGGACCCAGAGTGAACCATTTTTTCCCTTCTCTTCGTTTTTACGAGTGCTGGGAGTCTGCGGTGTGTGTGTATATATATATTTTCATGGACACACACAAATGGTGGCTTTGCCTGATGCTTTAAAGTGGCAACCGGAATACATGCTTGAGTTGCTGCTTTAAATTCATTATTTGAAGCCTTTCACACACCATGCTTTAGTAAATCTACCCCTAAGTCTGTCCAGGACAATTTATTTGGCCTTGTAGATATACTGCTTCATAACCCTAAACTGTCCTTACTTCTCACCGACAGACTATTGACTTTTATTTCTATTACGTGTAGTTTGATTATTCATTGATAAATGTCATGCCAGTTACTGTCCACCTCGCACACGATTTTGTTTGCTCTTTGTAAGAGGACCACTACTGACCGAACGTATATATATTCATAACCGATATGTCTCAGTAACTCCATAAACGCCACCCCTCTGCTCCTGAGGTGCCCCGGCAGCTGGCTTTGCAAATTATAATCTGAAATTGGTCTTCTAACTTGCACTAAAACCCAGACATCCCACCATGGGAAGAACTGGTAATTTCCTGTCACCGTGAAGGATGTAATCCCAGCCTATTGACAGAGTGCTATTTAGCTGTGGAAGACTAATGGGCCGATGACATGCCTGCTGCCCGCCGCATGCGGTCAGGCACCTTTTGTTGAAGAGCCTGTGCCATTGCCCCCAGCTGAATGGAGTCCGTGTTTTATCTTGCATGCAGTCTGCTTGCCCCGTGCGGATAGAAATGCAAATTTTTGTTGACCGCAAAGAATGGTTTTTCTGATGCTGCTGGAAAATTCTGTTTGACAAAGGGCCCATATTTAGTCTGCTGGGTCCTTCAGGATTGGTAATCCTAATGCTGCATACACACAACGATTTTGTTACCAACTATTTTCTGTCAGATTTTCTGAATTGAACGATTTTGTGAACTACACACGATTTTTGTAACTTCCCTTCATGAAAATCGTTCAGTTGGTCAGTCAGAATGAACTACAAATGGGAAAGCGCATGAACGATAATCGTTCGTTATAATGGAGCATACACACGGTCAGATGAACGATTTGACCAACGATTTGAACAATTTGAACTACGAACGATTTTGACTGCATTAAAATGACTGAAATCGTCCAAAACTGACTGCAAACACATCAGATGTCAGATATCGTTATCTGACCATCGGGAACGCTCATCGTTCAGACATGTCAGATTTTCCTTCAGATATGAACGATTGAACGATTTTTTAAATCGTTATCGTTCAGATCTGAAGAAAAATCTGACCGTGTGTATGCTCCATTACTCAGAAACTGAACGATATTTTTAACGATTGACCGATAACGACGTTGTTATAGTTAAATCATTCAAATAATCGTTACGTGTATGCACCTTTATACATACATAATCTTTGATATTGACTGACACAACGATGTTTAAATGAAGTATGACATGCTTTTCCCACTCAAATATGCCTTAGCCCTGGCAACACTTCTGTTCTATATAAATTGATGTATCATCGTATTGGGAATGTTTGTTTTTGCATTCTTTATCCATAAATATTCAATCGCAAAAAGTCCTGCTCACAGAATGCTATTCCCTGGCCAATTTCAGCGATTGACTTGGATGCCATATTGTTGGGAAGGAGGAGGGGGGGGGGGGGGAGAGATCAGTGAGTTGGAACCAGTCTATCGGTGCTGTAAAGGCCACTAGCCCATCTGTTTATTTCCCGGTTCATATTCTATACGTGACTATCGTCTTATACCAGTTTATTCTTTGTACATGCCTGGTCTGTTATGATCAGACATGTATGAGGATATGCCTCTATATTCTCTCGCTGGTTTTAAATTGCTCATCTTAATGCAAAGTAACTACTTAGCTGCTCTCCCCCCGTTATCTGCAGCTCTCAGTATGCAATAAGTACCCCAAAGGGTGACTTCCTCAGGATAAATAGATATTTTATTTCTCAATAGCTGGCGGATCACCCAACCCAAGTTGCAAAACACGCTGTAATGGCTCTAGTAAATGCATTTTAATTTGCTCCCTAGATATCAAAAATGTGTGGTTTAAACAGATGAGTTTATTTATTTATTTTTATTTTTATTTCCCCTTTAATCTTTATATGGTTCCACAAGCTTTTATGCAGATAGAAATTAGGATTTAATGATCCACACAAGCGATTTTTTTTTTTTTTTGCACTTTACATAATCCTTTTAAAATTCGGCCTCTTTTCAGCATATTTGGCAACACATGAAATGAAGGTTGGTTGGAAATAATTTGGGAATTTTTCCTGTCTTTAACGTAAACAATGTAAAATGTAAGCTGCACAGCTAATGCCAGTCTTTCAGGCTGCCGCTGCTTCTGATCACAGCTCCTGGCGCAGGCAATAAACAAGTGGCGAAGGACATGCCACTCGATCAAAAACTAGGAAGGTTAAGCAAACGCGCTTCTCTAGCTGCCATTGTTGCCTTTTTGCCGGAGAACTGATCACTGTAAAATGATAGCATGGTAGAATTTCAATTAAAGTGTTAAGATATGCACTTTTAACTTTTCAAGTACAAGTGATTTCCCTTTGTACGCATACTTCTATCAGGGGTCTATTTACTAAGCAGTGTTAGGAGAGAGTGAAAAGTGATAAGGTGCCAGCCAATCAGCTCACAACTGTCATCTCACTGGCTGTGTTTGAAAAATGACAGTTGCGAGCTGATTGGCTGGCACCATATCACTTTCTTAGCACTTTTCACTCTGTCTCCTAACACTGCTTAGTAAATACGCCTCAGTCTGTTGTGTTTTTCACGGTCTTTATAATAGACTTCTTGTTTTCTGTGCTGCTCCCATCATGATTGCTTATGTTATGTTAAACTAGACCTTTCATTTGCATTGCAGACAGGCTTTTTATTTTGTTCTGAAAATAAATGACCACAATCGTTTTACTTGGCAACTTATGTTATGCATTATTTAACACGAGGCCATACTCTACCATGATTTGCCAAAATGTAGAAGTTAATCCACTATTATGCTGTCATATTTCTGTGAAAATCTATTTCATAGCTTTACTTGTTGACTTCATCAGCAAGCGTCCTAATTTTTGGTTATTCCGATGTCGGCTTGATGTTGGAGATTAGGCAAATATGACAGAGTTGTATTTAATTCAAGTGCTTTGGTTATCTTTGCTTTTCTCTGTAAACCTTATTTGAGATGATTGTATTAATCTGGTTCTTTTATGTCTCTCACAGACTTACAAAAGCCTTTGCTCATTGGACTATGAAGATGAAGAAGATCCCCAACTTAAGACCATTGTCTCCTCACCCTGTGATTCCAATGACCACATGAATATCATCACTCCAGGGTCCAGCCCGGTGAAGGAGTTCACGGGTGAACGGACCTGCTATGCCACCCGTTCAAGGAATTTTAAGAGGGAAACCACTGTGAGCGAAAGTGAG
Organism: Taudactylus pleione; assembly: GCA_031769625.1. Taxonomy (NCBI): domain Eukaryota; kingdom Metazoa; phylum Chordata; class Amphibia; order Anura; family Myobatrachidae; genus Taudactylus; species Taudactylus pleione. Next base: position 667,419 of record JAUIMM010001082.1, read on the forward strand.
GAAGACCTAAGTGACTGCGAAAGCACCACATATGCTGATTTGGATCTGGAACAAATCGAGAATAACTGAGTTCTGATGCCTCTGTAGGATACCGCATTCTTCCGTTGTATGGTTACGCCATTCTGGATGGCGCGAAGTGGAAGGAGTTGCAGCGTAGTCGCCTGTTTAGTTAATGAAATGGACAAAACTAAGACTGATCGTTGAATAAACAAATTTACACCTGGCAGTATTCGCCAAGCGGCCTAGTATGTGGGGCTACATGTACTACATAGGTTTCCTATGGGGCACTAAACCCTGTATGGAAATGCTGACAGTGCCTAAATATTTCTCTTTACTATATAAAAATTCATAGAGTTGAGAAAGGACTACTATTTTAAGCTAATTTTTTTTTTTTATACCACCAATATTTTTCTGCAGGGTGTGTTTGTCTCAGCGAGTACAATTTGTTTACTTTCGCGAATGTCGCACATACTAGGCTGCTAAACTGAAAAAAAAATTATATATATATATATATATACAAGTCGTCAGGAGTTTCAAGGAGACCTTTATATAAAAAAGAAAAAATATTAAAAAATAAAAAAAGATATTTTTGGCATTTCTATGGCTTTTACAGTTCAGGAAAAAAGAAAGCATCTCTATTTTGAAATTAAATTTTCAGAAGGGCATTGTATAAAGTTAGTCTATCTGCCTTGATTTTGGTGCAGGTATGTTCTATTTTTGTTGAAAAGAGCTTAAAGTTCTAAAAAGAGAGACATATTTGACTACATGAATGACTCGAATGTGTATTGTTCGGAACTGGTCCAAAATACCAAATCAACCACTCTGGGTTTTTATTATAGCGAGTGGTTACAAAACTACGTGTACAAATGTTGTAATACGTTTTGCTCCAAATGTACTAGTGACCTCTAAGGTTGAGTAGGGGGGGAGACGAAATCCCGTCAATTCGTTACTTGAATATTTTTTAAAATTTTTGTTTTCTATCTTGAACAAAGCAATCATAATTTACATTATACGCATCTAAAAATGCGAATAGTAACATGCCTTGTTGGTCATTATTACGTTATGGTTTTTTTTTTTTTTTTTTTCTACTGTTCAAAAGAATGTATCGCAGCACTTGAACTTTAGACAGGGACTTTGTAAAGTAACGATCAATTCCACGAGAGGAGGCACTTCCCCTCAGCAATAGAAGGAGACTTGTCCTTAAATAAAATAAAAATAAAAAAATCAATTTGCTTTGCATATTCTTGTGTGTTTTTGTTTTGTAGAATTTTCGTGCTCATGTGAACTCCTTCCTAGGCCTTTGGACGTAACAATCATTAGTCCTTTGAAGAGAGAAAAAAAAAAACCAACTGAACTCGCAGGTCCAAAGGAGCAACATTTTGATCGTATAGTTACAGAAACGTTTAAACAGGTTCTGTGTGCACTGTACATGCTGAGGTTGCGTGTGAAGCCAGCTGGTGTGATTTTGACATTCCCAGCACCAAAATCTTGATGTGTTTGGAGTTTAGTGGTCTTACTCTCTACTTACTGACTGCTGCGCCTTTGAACAGATCTGCCAGGGCCATAATGCATCTAACTAGACCTACCCTCTCGGCCACTGTTAGATCCAGTAGGTTCCACTACAATCACCTGGTGACACCTATGCGCTGCGCCCCGTTTCTGTAATGTACTTAACCTTATGGCCAACTAACAGAGACGAGGGACAGAGGGTGTCATCCAGGGTTCTGGAATTCATGGGGCGCTAGACAGTATGAAAACCACATGTTTGTTTGCTCTATATCCTAAAGTTACGGATCTGAGATCCGTTTCTACATTTCATGCTCCCTCAAACTGCCCAGATTGCCTCCGCTCCGGCCCTCCCTCCTCTGTGATCATCTTCTGGTACCTCCCATTTCCTGTCAGATTGATTATTCACTTCTCACCTCTTTAATTCCTTCCCCCCATGTGATCGGCTTTTTGCCCTTGTCCACTCCTTTCTTATTGGCTTCTGTCCCCTCTCCTTTCTTATTGGCTTCTGTCCCCTCTCCTTTCTTATTGGCTTCTGTCCCCTCCTTTCTTATTGGCTTCTGTCCCCTCTCCTTTCTTATTGGCTTTTGTCCCCTCTCCTTTTCTTATTGGCTTTTGTCACCTCCCCTTGCCTCTTCGATCCCTTCCCTCCTCTTCTCCTCATTCTGTGCTTCAATGGACTTAAAAGTGACACATCTGAGGTAAAATATTAAACTTCAATTATAAGGTATGAGATGAAAGAGTCACTGCTTTGCTATTTAAAGTAATGAGGTGTTCCCATGCATGACCACAAAGTATTTGAAAGGTCTTTTAATAAAAATTGGGAGACCTGAAATAATAATAATAATAATGGTGGTAGACAGAACATGGTTAGTAGTACTCACTATAATATAGGTGCAATGTATATTTGCTAAGTTGGAGCATAGCTGAGAATGGAGCTTCCCATAGGTGTTCCCACTATAGTGACAGCTGCTTTGGGCAGTGATTGCAGTAATAAGCTGTGCGCCCTGTGGAATCTCACTCTAGCACATGTATTCTGTCAAATAAATTTAAGTAAAATGAATAGAATATATGATACAATATGCTCTATTGACTAATAATGATTCAAAGGCGCTAAGAGTCAGATCCTAGGTGCTATACATAAATAAAGCAGTGCCAAAGCAGCTACCCCTTAATGTCAGTGCATCACCGAAGCATTCTATTCCCCCAATGGGACTTCCATGCCCAGCGTGACACTGTCACTGCTGTTTTTCCCTCTTCGCTTCAGCATTCCCTGCAGGCTGGCCATACCCCACTAGTACAGTTCAGTACAGGGAGGTGGCGCCAAGACATGCACTTTCTCCGGGCACCATGCTTCCAGGCTACTCCTCTGGTTCCAGCACCATGCTGGCAAAAGTGGAAGAGAGTCAGATGCATGAAAGATCAAAGCGAAATAATGTGTAACCTATACACTACAGTCCAACTGTACTATGACAGATTTATCAAAACTAAATGTCAAGAAGTCTTTAGCTGAATGTTTGCACAGTAACGGTCTAGAACACATTGCTTCTGTGTATTCTGTACAATAGATGGGATTTTGCACTAAAGTCATTACATCATTTGCTCAGAAACCCGTTTTTCTACATAGCGTATGTAACATTGTAATAAAGAATCCCTACACGATCGAGGCACCAGTGCAATGATGGTAATTTGTATCCAAGCGTGTTTCTGCATGTACACGCTGCCCATCATGCTGCTATTGGAGCACGGTCCCTAACGGAGCACATTGATTGCATACACATCTCTCCTGCAAACTGATAGGGTTCTAGTGTGTGTGTGGCCTATTCACAGGTGGGGGAATTTTCTGGTTCTACATTTGTCGGCCTGACAGACTCCCAGCTACATTGTATATAGTATACAAACACTGGCTGTATTACGGCAAAAGGTGATGGTTGCCCATTGGCCAGTCCTACAATACTTTATTCCCAATCATGAACCAGGGAGAAAGCTACCTGTCACTAAGCTCCTGCAGATCTTCCAACTGACCGTAATAATCATCATGTCTTTTGTGTGTGTTTTTTTTTCTTAATCACAAAACCTAATAAAATATCTACAACCTCTAAAATATAAACATCTGGTGCGGCTTCATTTTCACCAGCTAGGGCTCTGGAAGATCATCACTACAGTACAGTACCTTGAAATTGCAACTAACATTGCTTCATGTAACCCTAAAGGGTATAATTACTAAAGTGCTGGTTTTTACAAGTTGAGATGTTGCCCATAACAACCAATCAGATTCTACTTAAAATTTATCTAGCACCTTCAAAGCTACTTCTAAAAACCCGCATTTTAGTAAATCTATCCCCTAAGATTGAGGGAATGGGTATGAAATACCGGCGGCTGAACATCCCAACACCGGGGCCTGATGAGTGAACATTCCGAGAGGGGCGGGTAACCACCCTATTGCTTTCCCGCCCCTAACCTTTCTCTTAGTGCCTAATCCTCCCCCTGGTATATAAACCTAACCCTCACGGGGGGTGCCTAACTTCCCTGCAGCCTAACTCTAATTTTCCCCCCTCTAGGGTCCCTAAACCTAACCCTCCCCATCCCTGGATAATGCTGATACTTTTACCCGGATCCCTCGTCAGGGATTCCAGCGGTCGGGACGCTGACACCAGTAACCTGATCCCCTTCGGAATAGCCGCAGCCGGCATCCCGTCCACCGGCATATTAACTACATCCCAGACTGAGTAGGAAGGCTTCATATAAATTATATATAATTAGAGCATGTTGAGTAAGGATCAATGGATCCCAGTTTTTATGCTCTTCCAAACCAGAGTGATATTCTAATGCAGGTTGAGCCAAGTACACACACTGTCGTGTGTTTATGCCCTACTAACCGCCTTACAATATATATCTACATCTTAACATCAGCCAACTGTTTCCAGTTTGCCTTTTATTTCTCTTTTTAACTCAATCGAATGTACTGTATACAAATTGCCAACTTGTAGAAAGCCAGCTGGTGTAGTGAGACCAATGTAACTAAAATATGCACACAGGTGTTGTATAAAAGATCGATAGTATAAATGTTGACAGTCAATAGATCGACTGTTAAAAGGTTGACCTGCTCATATGGTCGACACATGGTTTTTTGTTGTTGTTTTTTTAAGCCTAATCCTCCCCCTGGTGCCTAAACCTAACCTTCCTCCTAGTGCCTAACCCTCCACTTGGTGCCTAAACCTAACCTTCCTCCTAGTGCCTAAACCTAACCTTCCTCCTAGAGCCTAGCCCTCCCCATGGTGCCTAAACCTAACCTTCCTCCTAGAGCCTAGCCCTACCCCTGGTGCCTAAACCTAACCTTCCTCCTAGTGCCTAACCCTCCCCCTGGTGCCTAAACCTAACCTTCCTCCTAGTGCCTAACCCTCCCCTTGGTGCCTAAACCTAACCTTCCTCCTAGTGCCTAACCCTCCCTTGGTGCCTAAACCTAACCCTCTTCCTAGTGCCTAAACCTAACCTTCCTCCTAGTGCCTAACCCTCCCCTTGGTGCCTAAACCTAACCTTCCTCCTAGTGCCTAACCCTCCCCCTGGTGCCTAAACCTAACCTTCCTCCTAGAGCCTAACCCTCCCCTTGGTGCCTAAACCTAACCTTCCTCCTAGTGCCTAACCCTCCCCCTGGTGCCTAAACCTAACCTTCCTCCTAGAGCCTAACCCTCCCCTTGGTGCCTAAACCTAACCTTCCTCCTAGTGCCTAACACTCCCCTTGGTGCCTAAACCTAACCTTCCTCCTAGTGCCTAACCCTCCCCCTGGTGCCTAAACCTAACCTTCCTTCTAGTGCCTAACCATCCCCCTGGTGCCTAAACCTAACCTTCCTCCTAGTGCCTAACCCTCCCTTGGTGCCTAAACCTAACCCCAAGTATCTAACCCTAACCTTAAAAATGTTGTAAAGATGTACTAAGCTTTGTAAAGTGATAAACTGGAGAGTGATGAACTACCAACCAATCTACATCTAACTCATTTTGGCTGGCAGTTTTTCACTTTCCATTTCATCACTTTCCAGAGCTTGGTACATCTCCCCCAAAATGTGTCAACCTTTTGTCCCTGTTGACCTTTTGCATGTCGACCTATTCATTGTCTATCTTCTATCCGGATAACGCGCGCACTGTCTTATTTACCATGCACCGAATCCTGTTCGCAAGTGCCTAGATTTGCAGAGAATGAAGGCAGCTGTTGCTGGACAGTGCAAAAGCAGTCATGTAAGATTACTGATAGGAGCTAGAGAGGTGTAAGGGTGCACTTTGTACCTTCCAGTCTCACATTTACAAGCACATTTTGCCCAATGTAAAACAAAAATAAAAAAATTTAAACACTTAAAAGTACCTCGTGGACATGTAACAAAGAAAGCTCCATTGTTCCCTCACTCAATTGATTTAAGCCATTAATGAGGCTGGGCGGAACAGCGGTTCCTCAACTCCATGATTTCTGGATTTCTGTCAGTGGAAGCAGATGGGATAATTGCTGACCCAGCAACATAGATTAACACACCTGGGGTTATTTGAGCAAAGGAGTTGTGAACCCCTGTTTTAGACAAACAATGGAAATGTTTAATGCAGGGTTTTCCAACAGTGCATGTTTTCCATGTCTCCTCGCAGAATCACACGTGAAATAATTAGTATCAACTGTGGATATTTAAAAATGTGCCAGTCGGTAATAAACACACCCAGAATGGTGTAAGAGAGTTAGTACCCGTATCCGGTCTCTGGGCGGGCCACAAACTCCCCCCCCCCCCCCCCATTCTTGCCATGCCAAACTGCAGAGTACGCTCTAGAACTGTGGCACATGGTGCCCACGCCATTTTCCCAGAGATTTCTGAAGAGCTGCACTGCAGAGAGGAAAGTATAATGTGTGTGATGTGGGCTCATTATAGATCCGCCCTTAAATACACCCGTGCTCCAGGATGGAGTATGGAAAACATGCGCTGTTAGGTTTCTCTGAGGGCTGGAATTCAGAATCCCTGGTCTAATGTAATGTAACAGTGATATAAGTTTAGCGATACTGAGGGGTCTATTTATTAAGCAGTGTTAGGAGACAGGAAATAATCAGTTTTAAGCAGTATAGCGATAACACTGAGGTTTAACATGCTGACTGTTTTATCTCTTTTTGATCTGTTATCTTACTGTAAATACCTATGTAATTTTTTCAGTATATATATATATATATATATATATATACTCTGTATATATATAAAAGACAAAATAATGGGGCACTCACCAGATTCTACTTGCCAATTAAAAAAAAAAAAAAGGCTGCTATCTATTACTCACATATAGACAGATGTAATTCAGTGCTCAAACGTGACTCCAGTGAGTCCTTCATCAGGAGTTACATCCAACACAGCGCAGCATGCACCAAAACACCTACAACAAAGTAAACCCTGACCCACCGGTCTTGTAAATACCCATATAGTACCTGAGACATAATGTGATTAATCAAATACTTAATTGCCACCCTTCCCAGCATACCAGTATCGCCATGTAGGTTACAGACAAACACAAGAGGCATCATGGAGAAACACACAATCTCACCTGTTATGGTGCATACACACGGTCAGATTTTTCTTCAGATCTGAACGATAACGATTTTAAAAAATCATTCAATCGTTCATATCTGAAGGAAAATCTGACATACCTGAACGATGCGCGTTCCCGATGGTCAGATAACGATATCTGACTGATGTGTTTGCAGTCAGACTTGGACGATTCCATTAATTATAATGCAGTCAAAACTCGTTCAAATCTTTGGTAAAATCGTTCAATCGTTTATCTGACAGATCTGACCGTGTGTATGCACCATTAGGACTTAGAGCAGTGTTGCCAACTCTGAAATGAAAAATAAGCAACCAATAGGTAAAGAACAAGCCCAAAACAAGCCCAAACCAATCATAAAAAGCCCAATTTATGGGGGTGTCTCTTTCTCCTCACTCTCTTTATTCCTCCTTTCACTAACCTAAATATGTTAGTGTGCGCACAGCCTTATTATCTGCCTATATTGCTTTTCTCCCCCTACACCAGCCTCCACATTATTACCTCCTCCCTCTTTTCATACCTCATTCCCTTGCCGGTCTTCAGCTGGGTACACACTTGCTGATGTGTGTACCCAGCAATGAGACGCCCGACCATGCAATATATATCGGGCGGTCGATACAAACTGCACGATGCGGTGAAAGAATGCCCGATATGTCGGGCACCGGCTCCATCCACTATGCTAGTGTCAGCATCTGGGTCGTTCCATCAGCCCTACATGCAGGCCCGACCCTGATGGACGACCTGTGGGAGTGCGCTGGGTCGTGCATAGTGGGTACACACTGGCCGATGACGATATGTCGGCCCGATCAGCAGGATTGGGTGAAATATCATCTAGTGTATTTACCCACCTTTCCTTTTACCTGACTTCATTCCGGTCACCTGTATAACTCCATTATCCCCTCTTTTTAACAGCCTCAGTAATTTTAACTCGCCCAGATGTACATGTCTCATTTCCTTAATCTATTTTACCTCTCCCTCTTGCCTGCACCCTCCAACTTCACCCTGTCCACCGGCTGCTGCCCTCTATTCCCCAGCCCCAGCCCCCCCCCCCCTCAATCACTACTGGTGTAAAAAAAAAACACACACACACATACACTTACCTCCAGGGGTGCCTCGGCAATGCACACAAAAACAAGCTAAAAAACAAGCCACCTTACAAAAAAAAAATTAGTCCCAAAAACAAGCAACAAGCAACCATAAAAAACAACAACAAGCAACTCGGGAAAAAGAGAAGCCCAATTCCGCTTGTTATAAGCAGACTTGGCAACTATGGCTTAGAGCGCACCACATGTGTAGACATTCCAACAGCGTGTGCTACACTCTGCCGCTCAGTGTGCGTTCCAGCCAGGGAACAACAAAACACTTCCGCCCCAGGAATACACGAACTTCCGCGTTCCACCGAACCGGAAGTGGCGGGTGTAACAGGACACATATGTCCAGGGTAGTGGTATGTTAGGATAGGCTTTCACGTTCCACCGAACCGGAAGTGGCAGGTGTAACAGGACACATATGTCCAGGGTAGTGGTATTTTAGGATGGGCACCATAAACAAAGCAATCAGATAAAACATCTAATAATCAGCGCAAATGAATGGTATCAAAAGGGTATTAAGACCAGGGTAATAGCTGAATAAAGAAAACCTTAATACAAGCTAATTAAAATAAAATTAAAATACATACCTATGTACATAACTAAACACCCAGCAATGAATATACATAATAATCAAAAATGCACAAAACTCCAAAGAATATATATAAAAAATATATATATGTAAAAAAATATATAAAGACACAAACATACAATATACCTATATCCCTACCGTAGAAAAAAAAATTATATATATATATATATATATATAAAAAAAGATACAAAAAGTATACTAGAAAAAAATATCTATTCTATATATGTTGAAAGTGCATCAAAGCATGATGCACAAGAAACCCTATCAACGCAAAAACACATTTAAAGTATTGTATTCGTTCAACCCGTAGGGTGACACGGTCCCAAGTTTAAATATCCAACAACTTTGAAAAGAGCAGTTTGTCTACATTAATAACAGAGAAGACCGACAATTGGTGTGACAGACTTCAATCTCAGATTGACCTTTTTAGGGATGAGCTTACCACCTTTAAAAGGAAAAAGCTGCAGACAGTTAACAATAATTATACCACCCATCATGTGTGTCGTTGGTTGACAGGTGAATCCGGTGGCAATAGACGTTTTAGGTCTGGTAGAATTGATACACAGAGGGTATCTTTGGTCACTGACTCCACCTCGTCACAATCAGCATCTGATTCTGAGGCTCTTGCGCCCCTTCCCCCAAGTGTTTTTTAGGCCAGGTACACGGGTACAACGTCGACATAGGCCATATAGAGAGGGGAGGCCCCATCCGAGGCGAGGGGGGCACAAAGAGAAGAGGTCGGAGGAGGAGAATGTGAATAGTATATTTAATCTATCTCATTATACTTTATACACGGCAGAAACCTCTCTGTTGTCTTTAGAATTGTCCTTTGTCCCCTCCTCTAGACACAACGATTTCCATTTGGCCATAGATCCTTATAAATTTGGCCGTAAATTACGCCTTAAGGAATTTTTTAGGGACACTGCTACTAGAAATAGTGTTGATTGCACTAAGTCCACCATGTTCTCTAAACCAGGCTTCTTTGACCCCTCCAGCTGTAATGCTAGTATTCGATCCTTTTTGAGGATGACTGAACATGATTTTAATAGTCCTCACCCTGACTGTAACTTTGGTAATTTGTCATTAGATCAGAGAAATGCATTAAGATCCCTTAGGGACAATGACCAGATTGTGATCCGCCCCGCAGATAAGGGCGGGGCAATTGTGGTTCAAAATTTCTCTGACTATGGTAAAGAAGTAAAAAGACAACTTCCTGATAGCAATACTTACCGTTTAAATGATGCTAACCCAAAATCAGCCATCAAGAGGAAGGTTGATCTTGTGATTGATTCCGATGTTAATTGCGGGTGGATAACTGAACAAATATCACAATAACTTAAGGTTGATTATCTGGTGTGTCCCTTGATATACACCTTGCCGAAGGTGCACAAATCACTTGTGTACCCCCCAGGCAGACCTATCATCTCTGCCAGGGGTTCCTTATTGCAACTGTTGGCCTTGTTTGTAGACAGCTTCCTACAAAATTTGATTCCATTTATACCTAGCTACTTAAGAGACACCGAGGATTTTTGGTTAAGATCAGGGAATTTGGCAATATCATGGATGACATCCTATTGGTGACAATAGACGTATCGTCTTTATACACTATCATTCCACATGAGTTGGGAATCCAATCAGTTAGGAAGCTGTTTATTTGTTGTGATATACAAGGTCCTCCAGTAGAGTTTATCCTCAAGCTACTAAGGCTGATTCTGGAGAATAATCACTTTATGTATCAGGGTCAATATTACTCCCAGTTATCTGGCACAGCTATGGGGTCCAATGTGGCCCCAGGGTATGCCAGCATTTTTATGCACGAATACAAGACTACAGTGATGCTTCAAAAATTTTCGTGTAAGATCGTCTACCATTAAAGATTTATAGACTATGTGTTTTTGCTATGGAGTGGCACTGAGGAGGAATTCTTTGTGATGGTTAATTATCTCAATCAGGTTGAGTCAACAGTCAGGTTTACTGGTAAAATTAGTTCAGACACAATAGATTTTTTGGATGTCACTGTTTTCAGGGAAGGAGGTTGTTTGGGCACTACCCTGTTCAGAAAAGAGACGGACAGACACACGTCTTCCTATTTCCCAGTTCATGAGGGTATTGAGGAACAACTCTAACCCTGATACGGCAGAGATACAGATCTCAGAGATGAAGCATCGATTGTTGGAAAAGGGGTACAAGAGAAAGGTTATCGAGGGGTGTCTTACTAGGGCACGGAAGCGTATGTTGATGAAGGTCCCTAAAACCCAGGGCCGTATGATTTACATTACACAATTTGATGATCAATCCAACAGGATCACCCAATCCATTAGGAAACATTGGCCGCTGATACAGACGGAATTGGTATTTAAAGGCATTCTGAAAGAGCCCCCTCTGATGGCCTTTAGGAGAGGGAAGAACCTCAAATAGCTGTTAATGCATCCAACACGCCAAACACCTACGGATGATAACACCTGGTTGAACACCAGAAAACCGGGATGCATAAAATGCACTGGCTGTGTGACCTGTCGTTCCCTCATTCCTGGAAGTTCTTTCCCACACCCCCGGAGTGGTAAAACAATGCGAATATGCTTCAAGCTAAATTGTCGCATGGACTATGTGATTTATCTATTGACATGCCCATGCAAGCTGTCATATGTAGGGATGACTACTTGCACTTTTCACGAGCGTATGGCTAACCACCGAAGCTCTATTCATCAGGCTTTGTTGACGGGTACATCTGATAAACCCGTTGCAAAACATTTTCTTGAGGCAGGCCATCAAGTTGCTATGCTTAAATGCAGGATCATTGATTGGGTACCGAAACCCTATCGTGGAGGCGATCAGGCACTACTATTGAAGAAACTTGAGGCCAGGTGGATTTTTAAACTTGGGACTGTGTCACCCTACAGGTTGAACAAATACAATACTTCAAATGTGTTTTTGCGCTGAAAGGGTTTCTTGTGCATCATGCTTTGATGCACTGGTCCACTTTCAACATACTGTATACAGAATAGATATTTTTTTCTAGTATACTTTTTGTATCTTTATATATATATATATATATATATATTTATTTTTTTCCTATGGTAGGGATATAGGTATATTGTATGTTTGTGTCTTTATATATTTTTTTACATATATATTTTTTATATATATTCTTTGGAGTTTTGTGCATTTTTGATTATTATGTATATTCATTGCTGGGTGTTTAGTTTTGTACATGGGTATGTACTGTATTTTAATTTTCTTTTAATAAGTTTCTATTAAGGTTTTATTTATTCATCTATTACCCTGGTCTTAATAGCCTTTTGATATAATTAATTTGCGCTGATTATTAGATGTTTTATCTGATTGCTTTGTTTATGGAGCCCATCCTAACATACCACTACCCTAGACATATGTGTCCTGTTGCACCCGCCACTTCCTGTTCGGTGGACCGCGGAAGTTTGTGTATTCCTGGGGCGGAAGTGTGTTTGTTGTTCCCTGGCTGGAACGCACGCCGAGCAGCAGCGTGTAGCACATGCTGTTGGAATGTCTACACATGTGGTGTGCTCTAAGCCCTAACAGGTGAGATTGTGTGTTTCTCCATGATGCCTCTGGTGTTTGTCTGTAACCTACATGGCGATACTGGTATGCTGGGATGGGTGGCAATTAAGTATTTGATTAATCACATTATGTCTCAGGTGCTATATGGCTATTTATAAGACCAGTGGGTCAGGGTTTACTTTGTTGTAGGTGTTTTGGTGCGTGCTGCCCTGTGTTGGATGTACCTCCTGATGAAGGACTCAGTGGAGTCCGAAAACGTTTGAGCACTGTATTACCTCTGCCTATATGTGAGTAATAAATAGCAGCCTTTTTTCATCTGTAAGAAGAATCTGGTGAGTGCCCTATTGTTTTGTCTTATATTTTGATCTACCTATGTGGATTTGGGAAGACACTCCAGTACTTTGTGAACCTATTGAAGTTGTGAGCGCTTGAAGACAGGACATGGCTGTCATTTGCCTGAACTAACGAACTAGTATTACAGTAGTTATTCGCAATACAGTACGTCTGACAAATGACAGCAGCAGCCATGTTTTCATATTCACCTGTTGAAGTTGAGTAGATGTCCTCTGGTAGCCAGAATAATAACAACAATAATTGTGTCAAAATGTTTTTTTTTTAGCAGAGTTCTCTTTTAAGATATTCCATACTCCTTTGTGGTGGAGACATACTGCACCTGACAGGGACCATGGTACCCATCCCACTGTAGTCTTCACTGGATGGGCTAACCTACACTCTACGATGTTGTCTAACATGCTACTTCAATTCAGTGAAGATGGGGACACTGACAGCTACCTAGAGGACTTAGACAGAGTGAGGTAGGTCCACAGAATAACCGAAGGCCTGCAAGCTGAAATCTTGGAAACTTTCTGGCATGGCATGGATCCCTACAGCCATATGCTGCAAGATCACTGATAAATGATGACTCTATCTGAGTAGACCTCTTGAGCCACTCTTCAGATCAAGGCTCATACAGGATGAAGTTTGGCAGCATATAGTACAAGAAAGGGGAAAATGGTCACAGGATTATACTAGAGACTGCTCACCCAACTAACCAGGCGACTGGAGGATTATGGCACTTGCAGCACAAATAACTGGTATTCAGGGAATAACTACTGCAACGTTACTCCACAGTGGTTAAAGAACTTCCTAAAAGCTAATGCGTCATCCATATTTAGCTCTCAAACCTACCAATATAACCAGAAATACTACACATAATTTGGGCCAAGTCAGCCAGTCATCCTACCAATGAACCTCGAGAGTGAGTAACATGAAACAGAAGGCATGTAGTTGGCATCCATCCCGGCAGTCAGAATCCCGGCACTGGAATCCCGTCAGCAGTCTGAATCCCGGCCCAGAATCCCGACATCTGACATCTCAACGGTGAGTATTAGGGTTAGGCACTAGGGAGAGGGTAAGGCTGCGGGAAAGATGGGTTAGGCGGAGGGTTAGTATACTTACAAAATACTGTCGAGATTCTGCTTGTCGGGATGTCGCTGTAGGTATTCTGACCATCGGGATCTCGTACCCGACCCGGAACAGAAGCAGCCAGTTGGATATCATCCAAGTACTGTCCCAAAATACCCCATATACAATCCCATTGTGGTTTTACCCTGTGGTTTATGTTCATCTATGAGACTACAGATGGCTCCAACCAGTCAAGGGGTCAATCTCCATGAGAATGACATTCTCAAGGAGAGCACATTCAAGGACAGTGCTCTCAAGGGAGGCACTCTTAAGGATGGCAATCTCATGGATTATACTCAAAGATTATGCTCTCGAAGGCATGTCTCTCCAAGATAGATCCCACTGAGTGCTTGCATTGGCTCTCTCACTGGTTGCTGCCGAAATTTTAGAGAAGCCAGTATATACCCTTCAGTAACCCAGACCTATCTGACAATTGGTAAGTGTATACACACTTACCAATCGTCTGCCCGATGTTTAAATTCACCCACCCAGTTGAGCTGTCAATCACCACCGGGTCCCTGCAGCATGTGTACCGGTGATCGGGGGGGTTGCCCGTACACACCAGCAGATGACAGATATATCTTTCAGATATATTGCTCATCTGCTATGCTCCACAGCGGATCGGATATGTCTGTGAACGACATTGTTCACAGACATATCTGCTGTGCACACCTGGATGCACTATAGATATATCGCCCATTCAATGGAACCGGCAATATATCTATCAGCGTGTACCCAGCTTTAGTGTGAAGCCAGGTACAGTACATACTGTGTAGATCACTCTGCAGATCAGATAAATGCTGAGATCCTTGGAGTGATTATCTCATCAATGTGCACCCCACACCTTGAGCTAATTTAAGCTCAGGGTGTAAAAGGTCGGGTATCTCAATCTTTAAGCAGCTCATAAGATGCGACCTCCAGATCTAACCACTGCAGGAGCATTTGAAGCTGTTTATCGGCTGACGCTCCTGCATACACACCTAAGCAATTACACAGGTCTGCGATGAAAAAGCTTTTTTAACGAATTTAAGTGATACTTATAGATTTTTGGCTTCTGAACACGAAAATGACTCCCGATTTAGCATATCACATTAGGTTTTTCTGCAAAACGTGCATTTATTAATAAGTCATTTTTTTCATATTCTTTAAAGTAATAAATGTATTCTGCCTACATTTATTATAAAACATTGTCTTAAATGAATTCAGTCGGTAGTATAGAACGTTGCAATTCAGTTCTCGTCATAAAACTTCCCCCGGCCCAATGCCTGATTAAGGTCCACATGGTCCTGGAGCTGAAATTTACAAAGAACCTAAACCCCATACTGTCTAAAGGAACATTGCACGCACACAACAACTATGACTACAAGGTGAGCTGGGGAAGGTGGAACCAAATACAACAGATGCAACACAGCTTTGCCCTGTGCCGGCTCATTTTAACCCCTGCCTACCACCACATACACACACAGTACACATTACACACACACAGTACATATACAGTACACACCACTCATACAGAACAAGTGATTTCCAAATTTTTAGGCAATGTCAAGGATCCAAAGTAGAAAGAAATTGTCAGGGAAATGCTTAATAGTTACAGAAGCCTTGGCTGCAATATGAGTTTAAAGGTAATTTTTTTTTAATTCCCATATTGAGCATTTCCCGAATAATCTCGGAGACTACAGTTAAGAACAGGGTGAACGGTTCCACCAAGACGTTAAAGATGTAGATAGAAGATACCAGGGTCGTTGGGACGTCAGCATGATGTATGATACACAGAGACGACACAGAATAAGCTCATAAGCGAAAAACGACAAAACTAAATGCGGTGTGGTAATTGTTTTTAATATACTATTTCTTGATGTACACAAGAGTATAATTAAGAATATAATAGTATTATTAAAAAATCTTTCATTACCTTAAATTTCGTAGACCTGTGTTATTGGTCAAACTTAAAAGACATAGGTGGAGATGTATCAAGCCTTTGAGAGAGATGAAGCGGAGAAGTTGCCCAAAGCAACTAATCAGCTTCTGTCATTTCATGGACTGTGCTAGATAAATGACAGAAGCTGATTGGTTGCTTTTGGTAACTTCTCTACTTTATCTCTCTACAAGGCTTGATACATCTCCCCCCATGGACACATTTAGCCTAACTGTAAATGACAGTGTAAACATGTAGCAGCCCAGTATTTCTATGCTCCATATGGAGGCAGATAGACTGCAGCATGGTTTATCCAAGTGCAAAGTTGTGCTCTTTAGCAGTATTTCCTCCGATAAGTTAATAAATATACTGGTCCATGGGGAAGCCATGACACTCTGGTTTGCATGGAATGGGACAACTGGTTAGATTTACTGAACCAGTGAAGAATAAAATTACCTAGTAATTAGTATTAAGACTTTTGTCTGATTATTATTATACGGTGGTTGAAATGAATAGAACCCCGAACAATGAAGATGTTGACAAGTGCGGTAAATAGCCTAACCCTACCCCTCTCCCCCCTAACCATAACCCTCCATTAGTGGTGCCTAACCCTAAATTCCACCCGGTGGTGCCTAACCCTAACCTTCCCCTGGGGGTGCCTAACCCTATCCCCTCCTACCCACACCCTAAACCTAACCTTCCCCAGGGGGGTGCCTATCCCTAATCTCTCCCTGGGGTCCCTAAAACTAACCCTCCCCCTCACGGCTAACACTTTACAGGGCCCCGCTTACCTTAGTTTGTGATGCCGGCTGTCGGGATTTCTGCGTCGGGCTAAAGATAGGCATCAGGATTTCGATGACCTATCTTTAGTCCCGGGTCGATCTTCTGATGTCAGGACTCCGATGGCCGGCATCCCGGCCGCCGGTAAATTAACTACATCCCTTTGGGAGAGACGTGCACTTAGATATTAAGGGGTAAATTTACTAAAGGGAAAGTCCTTTAGAAGTTAGAAGTGAAGTTGTTGCCCATAGTAACCAATCAGATTCTATTCCACAGTTGACTAGCACCTGCTAATGGATACTGTAATAGCTAGAATTTGATTGGTTGCTATGAGCAACATCTCTACTTCTAAAAACTCTCACTTTAGTTAATGTACCCCTAACTGTCACCAGCACGTGAATTATAGGTGCAGATTATTGGTTACATTTATTAATCAGAAGGTTTTCAAAACCAACAATTTTCTGCGGTTTTGCCCGTGGGGTTTAAACTGTGCGAGATCACTCGTGTTTTGCATTTAATTTTATTGTTTTAAATCGCACGAGCAAAACCACTGAAAATCGTCGGACAGTGCTAAATTGACGGATTACATAGACCACATTGCAATGATATAATGTCAGCAAAATGCTAGTAAATGGAGTTTATTGAGGACAGCAGCTCCACCGCCATATTGGGTAAATGGTCCAGCGTGTTTTATCATTTTGTAATTGGATGGACGACAGAGGGTATTAACGCTGCAAAGTTTTAGGCTGGTATCACATAGGTAAAACGTATCACAGTGATATTGAGCAACACATTGACGAGTATCAATCATGGATGCCACTTGCACCCTGTGTGCCCCAGCCCCCCCCCTTTGCTTTTTTCCTTTGCCAAGCGCCACACTTTCAGGGCCTGACCACCCACAGCTTATGCGAGCGTCCATGATGATGGTCGCGATGGTCAAGACCATCGCGACCATCGGGCTTGTGACGAGACCCTGCGGTAGGGTCTCGCTGCCGCAAGCCCAGGACTGCTTTTGGCTCTACTGCTTTTGCTGCCCAGAACGCCACCGTCTGGGCAGCAACGCCACCCCGGAACGCCCACCAAAGGGGGCGTGCTGTCTATCACCATGGACAGCACGCCCCCTTTGGTGCGAGACCCATAGTGACAGCTTGGCTGTCGCTATGTGGGTCTCGCGCATGCGCACGACGGAGCTCCCTCCATCGTGCGCATGCGCATTAGGGCACCATCGACCCGCTTGCACGCGTCCTGCGCTCGCGAGCGGGTCTGAATTAGGCCCTCAGTCCATTGCCAACATGAAGGAGGAATAGCAGTCAGCAGCGTCACATGTGAGAAACCTCCAGAAGCTGCCCTCCATGGCAGTGGCCGGCACCCTGGCGAGGAAGTGTCACATTGAAAACAAAGACATTGTATGAGTGACATTATGTCACCAGTGCTGGTACCAGCCATGATCCTAATAATTTTATGTGCAACCCAGGATGTTTTCACTCTTCTCGGTGCAGCTTTGTTACGTAGTAGCGGGATACATTTCACATGCAACTGCAAACAGCAGCAATGCAGTCTACCATTATGTTATCAATGAAATTAGCAGCTGAGCGTAAGCAACAGTACAATTGTGAAAATTATTCAAATTAACTGATACTAAAGGAAAAAAGTACCAACAGAGTAACAGTTAAAACAAATAAATAAAATAACGGTTTTGTAGTGGAATTTGGCGGAGCAGCTCGTAGTGAGTCACAGACATGGTATAATGGTTAATGCTACTGACAGAAAATAAGTGTACAATTAAAATAATAATTTAATTTAAATAAATATTATCTTAGACTTTTGTAAAAGTGCCAGCAGGGTAACATGCTAAAGACAGCAAGTCAGTACAGGATGAGGCCCAAACATAGGGACGGCAGGTACTTGGGAAAAGTCGTAGCAATGATTAGATAAACAGTGAGACAGAGCATCACAGGATGGAGAAATATAAACTCTTGTACAACGAACAGCAGCCATAACTGAGTGTCATTAAGTGTACTAATCAAATCATACTCTTGAAAAAAAACTTCACGTTTTTGGAAAAGTGCTTGACGGTTACGGTTTGGTATAGCAGCCGGAGACAGTAAGTAAAAAACCCACAAACATTAGTTAGGGGTGGAGGAGAGGTAGTAACAATGATTAGATAAAACAGAGAGAAGTCGCATCGAAAAGATAGAGAATGCCAGTGGGAATAAGCACTAATTTCTGAACAGTAAAATAGTAATCTCAGGGGATAAGGCTACTAATGGAGCACTACATAGTAATGCATAAATATACAAGGAGGGTTGGAAATTGAAGAAAATATGGTGACATGGAGGGTTGTAATGTGGAGAGAATACAGATATGTGGGGGAAAATGTAAAACCCTGCGAGATGCAGGCATCAGTGAGTTTGCCGGGTGTTTTAAAGCGAGTTGGCTTTGCCTTTTAAATTATTGTCGCTCTAAACAAATTAGGGCAGACTCGCTGGGATCTCTCCAATTCCTCCATCTCGCAGTTTATTACAATTCCCCCATGGAGGGTTAGGATATGGAGATAATGTGGAGACATGGAGGGTAAGAAAATGGAGAGAATACAGAGACATGTATGGATAGAAATTGAAGAGAATATGGAGACGTGGGGGGTAGAAAGTGGAGGGAATATGGGGACATGGGTGGGGGAAGAAAGTGGAGAGAATACAGAGACAAAGGGGGGTAGAAAGTGGTGAGAGTACAGAGACATGTAGGGTGAGAATGTGGGGAGAATACAGAGAGATGGAGGGTTAGGAAGTGGAGACATAGAGGTTTAAAATGTGGAGCGAATACAGAGAGATGAAGAGTTAGAGAGTGGAGAGAATACAGAGAGATGGATGATTCGACTGTGGAGAGAATACAGAGAGATGGAGGTTTAGAAAGTGGAGACTTGGAGGGTTAGAATGTGGAGAGAATACAGAGAGATGGGGGGTTAGAATGAGGAGAAAATATGGAGAGATGGAGGGTTAGTATGTGGAGGGAATATAGAGAGATGGAGGGTTAGAAAGGAGAGAATACATAGAGATGGAGGGTTAGAATGTGGAGAGAATACAGAGAGATGGAGGGTAAGAATGTGGAGAGAATACAGAGAAATGGAGGGTTAGAATGTGGAGAGAATACAGAGAGATGGAGTGTTAGAATGTGGAGAGAATACATAGAGATAGAAGGTTAGAAAGGAGACAATACGGAGACATAGAGGGTTAGGATGTGGAGAGAATACAGAGAGATGGAGGGTAAGAATGAGGAGAGAATACAGAGAGATGGAGGGTTAGAATGTGGAGACTTGGAGGGTTAGAATGTGGAGAGAATACATAGACATGGAGGGTTAGAATGTGAAGAGAATATGGAAACATGGAGGGTTAGAATGTGGAGAGAATACGGAGATATGGAGGGTTAGTATGTGGAGGGAATATAGAGAGATGGAAGGTTAGAAGGAGAGAATACATAGAGATGGAGGGTTAGAATGTGAGGAGAATACAGAGAGATGAAGGGTTAGAATGTGGACAGAATACAGAGAGATGGAGGGTAAGAATGTGGAGAGAATAAAGAGAGATGTAGGGTTAGAATGTGGAGAGAATACAGAGAGATGGAGGGTTAGAATGTGGAGAGAATACATAGAGATAGAAGGTTAGAAAGGAGACAATACGGAGACATAGAGGGTTAGGATGTGGAGAGAATACAGAGAGATGGAGGGATAGAAAGTGGAGAGAGTACAGAGAGATGGAGGGTAAGAATGTGGAGAGAGTACAGAGAGATGGAGGGTAAGAATGAGAAGAGAATACAGAGTGACGGAGGGTTTGAATGTGGGGAGAATACAGAGAGATGAAGGGTTAGAATGTGGAGAGAATACAGAGAGATGGAGGGTTAGAATGTGGAGAGAATACAGATAGGTGGAGGGTTAGAATGTGAAGAGAATACAGAGAGATGGAGGGTTAGAATGTGGAGAGAATACAGAGAGATGGAGGGTTAGAATGTGGAGAGAATACAAAGAGATGGAGGGTTAAAATGTGAAGAGAATACAGAGAGATGGAGGGTTAGAAAGTGTGTTACGCTCTGGCTAAGATGATTCTCCGCCACAAGATTAGGAGGCATGGACCCAGGTTGAGGAGGGAACAGGAGGCTGGATTAGTGTCTTCCTCATACACCAGTATGACAGGCTGAAACCCTGACAGGCTGAGGTAAGTACCCTAACCCTCCCCTCTCCTCTCCTTAACCCTAACCCGCCTTTAGGGGTGCCTAACCCTAACCTCCCCCCCTAGTGCCTAACCCTAACCTCCCCCCGTTAGTGCCTAAACCTAACCCCCGCTCCCTAAGCCTAACCCTCCCGAGGGGGTGCCTAACCCCCCCTTCCCATAGCCTAACCCTAACATTCCCCAGGGGGTGCCTAACTCTAAGTTCCCCTGGGGTGCCCTAAACCTAACCCTCCTCTTCCGCGGCTAACAGAACGGGCGCCCGTACTTACCTCGATTGGGCCCGCGTCGTTTTGTATTCCGGCATCGAGACTATGACAGGCGTTGATATCTGGACACCTGTCATAACTCCTTAGCCAGCATTCCGGCGTCGGAATTGTGACCGGCGGATATAACTACATCCCCTTGGATGATGTACTAAGTACACACACTGTAGCTTTAGACGCAGCACTGACACAGGAGAATGATATCACGAGATGATACTTGTATGATCTACCAAGTACACACACTGAGGATTCAGCTGCAGAGCTAGCACAGAAGATGACTCTTAATAAATTGTACTTACACCATGGAAAACATGGAGCTAGGAACCTGGAACGCTGCAACAGCAAGTTAACACTGGAAGTAACAACGTTGTACAGGCAACTTCCTGTTGTCCAGAGCCGATTATATATCCTAAGGTAGCAGTCCATTGGAGAACACTGTCAGCTGACCGCAACCAATTCTACCATTGGGTTAGTCAGGTGAAAACAGACTGTCATGGCTGCGTCCATGACGGTAACTGCAGAAACCACATCACGGAGCGAGCACATGGATGTCCTAGCAGACCCCAGGTATAATCCTCAGCGCGTCACTCGCCACCGCACCAGGCTCTAGAGATCAGGGGAAACTGGAGCTGAGGTGAGTAATGGCCGATCCTAGGCCACAACCTGACAAAGTGGAAAGAATACAGAGAGATGGATGGTTAGAATGTGAAGAGAATACAGAGAGATGGAGGGTTAGAATGTGGAGAGAATACAGAGAGATGGAGGGTTAGAATGTGAAGAGAATACAGAGAGATGGAGAGTTAGAAAGTGTGTTACGCTCTGGCTAAGATGATTCTCCGCCACAAGATTAGAAGGCGTGGACCCAGGTTGAGGAGGGAACAGGAGGCTGGATTAGTGTCTTCGTCATACACCAGTATGACAGGCTGAAATCCTGACAGGCTGAGGTAAGTACCCTAATCCTCCCCTCTCCTCCCCTTAACCCTAACCGCCTTTAGGGGTGCCTAACCCTAACCTCCCTCCCTAGTGCCTAACCCTAACCTCCAGAGCCGATTATATATCCTAAGGTAGCAGTCCATTGGAGAACACTGTCAGCTGACCGCAACCAATTCTACCATTGGGTTAGTCAGGTGAAAACAGACTGTCATGGCTGCGTCCATGACGCTAACTGCAGAAACCACATCACGGAGCGAGCACATGGATGTCCTAGCAGACCCCAGGTATAATCCTCAGCGCGTCACTCGCCACCGCACCAGGCTCTAGAGATCAGGGGAAACTGGAGCTGAGGTGAGTAATGGCCGATCCTAGGCCACAACCTGACAAAGTGGAAAGAATACAGAGAGATGGATGGTTAGAATGTGAAGAGAATACAGAGAGATGGAGGGTTAGAATGTGGAGAGAATACAGAGAGATGGAGGGTTAGAATGTGAAGAGAATACAGAGAGATGGAGAGTTAGAAAGTGTGTTACGCTCTGGCTAAGATGATTCTCCGCCACAAGATTAGAAGGCGTGGACCCAGGTTGAGGAGGGAACAGGAGGCTGGATTAGTGTCTTCGTCATACACCAGTATGACAGGCTGAAATCCTGACAGGCTGAGGTAAGTACCCTAATCCTCCCCTCTCCTCCCCTTAACCCTAACCGCCTTTAGGGGTGCCTAACCCTAACCTCCCTCCCTAGTGCCTAACCCTAACCTCCCCCCATTAGTGCCTAAACCTTACCCCCGCTCCCTAAGCCTAACCCTCCCGAGGGGGTGCCTAACCCTAACCTCCCCCCGGGGGTGCTTAACCCTAACCCCCCCTTCCCCTAGCCTAACCCTAACATTCCCCAGGGGGTGCCTAACTCTAAGTTCCCCTGGGGTGCCCTAAACCTAACCCTCCTCCCCCGCGGCTAACAGAATGGGCGCCCGTACTTACCTCGATTGGGCCCGCGTAATTTTGTATTCCGGCATCGGGACTATGACAGGCGTTTATATCTGGACACCTGTCATAACTCCTTAGCCAGCATTCCGGCATCGGGATTGTGACCGGCGGATATAACTACATACCCTTGGATTATGTACTAAGTACACACACTGTAGCTTTAGATGCAGCACTGACACAGGAGAATGGTATCACGAGATGGTACTTGTATGATCTACCAAGTACACACACTGAGGATTCAGCTGCGGAGCTAGCACAGAAGATGACTCTTAATAAATTGTACTTACACCATGGAAAACATGGAGCTAGGAACCTGGAACGCTGCAACAGCAAGTTAACACAGGAAGTAACAACGTTGTACAGGCAACTTCCTGTTGTCCAGAGCCGGTTATATACCCTAAGGTAGCAGTCCATTGGAGAACACTGTCAGCTGAACGCAACCAATTCTACCATTGGGTTAGTCAGGTGAAAACAGACTGTCATGGCTGCGTCCATGATGGTAACTGCAGAAACCACATCACGGAGCGAGCACATGGATGTCCTAGCAGACCCCAGGTATAATCCTCAGCGCGTCACTCGCCACCGCACCAGGCTCTAGAGATCAAGGGAAGCTGGCGCTGAGGTGAGTAATGGTCGATCCTAGGCCACAACCTGACAAAGTGGAGAGAATACAGAGAGATGGATGGTTAGAATGTGGAGAGAATACAGAGAGATGGAGGGTTAGAAAGTGGAGAGAATACAGAGAGATGGAGGATTAGAAAGTGGAGAGAATACATAGAGATGGAGGGTTAGAAAGTGGAGAGAATACAGAGACAAGGGGGAGAGGTTTTGAAAGTGGGGATAGTATGGAGACATGGAGGGTTAGAAGGAGGAGAGAATACAGAGAAATTGAAGGTTAGAAAGGAGAGAATACAGAGGAGGGTTAGAATGTGGAGAGAATACAGAGAGATGGAGGGTTAGAATGTGGAGAGAATACAGAGAGATGGAGGGTTAGTAAGTGGAGAGAATACAGAGAGATGAAAGGTTACAGAGGAGAGAATACAGAGAGATGGAGGGTTAGAATGTGGAGAGAATACAGAGAGATGGAGGGATAGAATGTGGAGAGAATACAGAGAGATGGAGGGTTAGAATGTGGAGAGAATACAGAGAGATGGAGGGTTAGAATGTGGAGAGAATACAGAGAGATGGAGGGTTAGAATGTGGAGAGAATACAGAGAGATGGAGGGTTAGAATGTGGAGAGAATACAGAGAGATGGAGGGTTAGTAAGTGGAGAGAATACAGAGAGATGAAAGGTTACAGAGGACAGAATACAGAGAGATGGAGGGTAAGAATGTGGAGAGAATACAGAGAGATGGAGGGTTAGAATGTGTAGAGAATGCATAGAGATGGAGGGTAAGAATGAGGAGAGAATACAGAGAGGTGGAAGGTTAGAATGTGGAGAGCGTACAGAGAGATGGAGGGTTAGAATGTGGAGAGAATACAGAGAGATGGAGGGTAAGAATGAGGAGAGAATACCGAGAGATGGAGGGTTAGAAAGTGAAGAGAATACAGAGAGATGGAGAGTTAGAAAGTGGAGAGAATACAGAGACAAGGGGGAGAGGTTTAGAATGTGGGGATAATATGGAGACATCGAGGGTTAGTATGTGGAAAGAATACAGAGATATGGAGGGTAACAATGAGGAGAGAATACAGAGATATGGAGGGTTAGAATGTGGAGAGAATACAAAGAGATGGAGGGTTAGAATGTGGAGAGAATACAGAGAGATGGAGGGTAAGAATGAGGAGAGAATACAGAGAGATGGAGGGTTAGAATGTGGAGAGAGTACAGAGAGATGGAGGGTTAGAATGTGGAGAGAATACAGAGAGATGGAGGGTAAGAATGAGGAGAGAATACAGAGAGATGGAGGGTTAGAAAGTGGAGAGAATACAGAGAGATGGAGGGTAAGAATGAGGAGAGAATACAGAGAGATGGAGGGTTAGAAAGTGGAGAGAATATAGAGAGATGGAGGGTTAGAAAGTGGAGAGAATAGAGAGACAAGGGGGAGAGCTTTAGAACGTGGGTATAATATGGAGACATGGAGGGTTAGTATGTGGAGAGAATACAGAGATATGGAGGTTTAGAATGTGGAGAGAATACAAAGAGATGGAGGGTTAGAATGTGGAGAGAGTACAGAGAGATGGAGGGTAAGAATGAGGAGAGAATACAGAGATATGGACGGTTAGAATGTGGAGAGAATACAAAGAGATGGAGGGTTAGAATGTGGAGAGAATACAGAGAGATGGAGGGTTAGACTGTGGAGAGAATACAGGGAGATGGAGGGTTAGAATGTGGAGAGAATACAGAGAGATGTAGGGTAAGAATGTGGAGAGAATAAAAGAGAGATGGAGTGTTAGAATGTGGAAAGAATACATAGAGATAGAAAGTTAGAAAGGAGACAATACGGAGACATAGAGGGTTAGGATGTGGAGAGAATACAGAGAGATGGAGGGATAGAAAGTGGAGAGAATACAGAGAGATGGAGGGTTAGAATGTGGAGAGAATACAAAGAGATGGACGGTTAGAATGTGGAGATAATACAAAGAGATGTAGGGTAAGAATGTGGAGAGAATACAGGGAGATGGAGGGTTAGAATGTGGAGAGAATACAGAGAGATGTAGGGTAAGAATGTGGAGATTATACAGAGAGAAGGAGGGTTAGAATGGAGAGAATACATAGAGATAGAAGGTTAGAAAGGAGACAATACGGAGACATAGAGGGTTAGGATGTGGAGAGAATACAGAGAGATGGAGGGATAGAATGTGGAGAGAATACAGAGAGATGGAGTGTTAGTATGCGGAGAGAATACATAGATAGAAGGTTAGAAAGGAGACAATACGGAGACATGGAGGGTTAGAATGTGGAGAGAATACAGAGAGATGTAGGGATAGAAAATGGAGACAATATGGAGACATAGAACTCCCCTCTGTGTTTCTGAGCAGGAAGTTCTTAGACAGGGTGGTGCTTATGTCAATGTGCAGAAGCAATATCTACATCTGGTTTGAGCATTAAAGAAAGTGAAACACTATCTAAATGTCTGTAGGTTAAACAGTAGTGACTGGTCACAGTCCCCCGGTGGGGTGCACAACAGTTGCATTGGAGAATCCACAGCTGCTGAGTATGTCTCTACATCATTTATTTATTTTTTTGAACCATGCCTAGGTATGCTTATCCCTTTTAGTTATTCGGCTAACATACGTAGTTTGTTTTAGCGTGAATAGATGTTGAGATGTCTGTGGCCGAGCTTTAGGCTACTGACCCCCTGCTGACATTATGGCCCTTGCATTCTGTCTGTGAGCCTGGAAAATGGGTAGATGATTCTAGGGTCACGAAACTCTGTGCTCTATGCTCCCTTTGTTTTCTGGTGACCATGATTTGATTAGCTCTGACAATGATTAGGCTGCGAGTAGGAGGTGTAGGATGGCAGTTCCTGCTTACGGGATGGGGGGGGATAAGGGCCCCATTTAACAACCAGACATACTGTAACCCCTTTAGTACTCGCTAAAAGGGGTTATATTCTCCTTTCAATATTGAACAAACAGTGATAAGCTTAGCTTACCACTGTTTGTCACTGTACCGTTTATGCCATCCATAGATTGCGATAGCAATACGGTCCCCATTGCCGGCAAAACAGCCTTCCTGACTTCTGAGAAGCTTTCCAGGCATTGCCGAGTCCCCACACGGTGAAAGTGTAATGCCCATGATACAACAGCGCGTCGCTAGCAGCGATAGACCGCAAGCAGCAGCGCAGAGGATGCCGCCGAGGGAGTGGGCATCGCTGGACCTCAGCAGAGGGGTAAATAATGTTGAATACCAACTGCATATTCATTAGTATCACTGCGAAACTAAACAGAATATGCTGTTGGTAATAAGGATCATTGTTAAATGGGGCCCTAAATTTGAAAAATCCCAAACTAATGGTGCACTGCATACACACGGTCAGATTTTTTCCTTCAGATTTGTACAATAGCGAGTTTAAAAATCGTTCAATCGTTCATATCTGAAAGAAAATCGGACCTGTGTCCCTGCAACGATATCTGACATCTGATGTGTTTGCAGTCAGATTTGGTCGATTTTCATTCATTTTAATACTGTCAAAAATCGTTCGTAGGTCGTAGTTCATGAAATCATTGGTAAAATCGTCCAAATTGTTCGCCGTTTATCGTTCGTAATTCATCGTTCGTCGTTCGCCTGACAGATCTAACCGTGTGTATGCACCATAAGTGATGTGATTGGCAGACTGTGGGAGGAGCCTGACATCACACCTCAGACGACTGCTTGCAAATGACATTTGAAGAGTCATGTGAGTTTTATGCCTATACTGTATTGACTTTTTTTTGTAAATATACTTTGCATGTTCTGTTGAATTTTCATAATAAACTATTAATACGCTGCCTTGTATTTGGTTTATAGCTAAAATAACAAATGTTCATACATTTATTATTTGGATAAAATCCCACAAAAAAAATAATGTGGCAACAAAAACAACAATAGCGTATATTTTAAAAGCAACAGTAAGTAAATTTACTAAAGGTTGATTTTAATCGATTAGAAAATCGATCTAAATTGATTAACATCGATAATGCGTTTCAGGGGCTAAATCACACAATTACTAACAGACAGGTTTTTGATATGGATTTTTAAGTGTTAGTAAATGTGTGACTTGTTGATCGATTCAGATCGATTTAGATAAATTTTTAATCGACTAAAATCAACCTTACCCCTAAGGGTTACCAGTGCTTATGAGCTGGCTTGCCTCAATTAAAGTCATGGAAAAATTAAGAATTGATTTAAAAACAAAGCACAAATCATCCCAGTTTGTAATTTGTATATATTCACAGATTCTTCACTTGTCTGACCCATAAGCGGATACTGGCCCTGATTCAGACCCACTCGCAAGCGGCTGTCCGCTCGCAAGTGGGTCGATGTTGTGCACTGCGCATGCGCACGACGGCGGGAGCTCCGACGTGCGCATGCGCCATACGCGACGAGCGAAGGAAAGTCCTTCGCTCGTTGTGTCTGATCAAAGGGGGCGTGCTGTCGATGTAGATTGACAGCACGCCCCCTTTGGTGGGCGTGCCGTGGGCGTGCCTCCCGTCAGAAGTCGGCCCACTGACATCACTAGTGATGTCAGTGGGAGTGATTTTGGCTCTGATAGAGCCAAAATCACTCCGGGCCTTGCGGTTGAAAACCTCAACCGCAGGCTCCGGCTCGCAGTTTCGATGGTCATCAAACTGCACGCTCGTATAGGCTGTGGGTGGTGACCCACAGCTATACGAGCGTCCAGGGGGACGCTCCATAGTTATGGAGGACTGCCCTCATTCAGAGCGTGCGCTCTGCTCAGAGCGTCCGGCTCTGAATGAGGGCCACTGTATTCAGTATAAAGGATACATTTCCCCTACTTTTTATAATAACCGCACAGCTGCATGTGCCACGCCTACACTTCATTAAGCAGCACCCACTTAAAATTAGAAATTAGAAAATCACTAATTATGAAGTTTTATTTCTATATAGAGCGGAATTGAATTTATATTCAACTGGAATTATACTGCACAATAGTAACAGCGACTTAAGTCAGTGCAGAATTATAAGGAGAGTCTTTATTTTCTATGGGCCTGTTATAGAGATGTACGCTAATGCTTTTGCAACTATGATCCCGCATACAGGGCTGTAACTAGGGTGGTGCGACCAGTGCCATGGCACAGGGCACCGCAGGGCAGGGGGCGCTGTTTGGGCCTAGCAATTTTCCTGTTTATTATCATTCTCACTTGTAGCTTCCTCTTCTTTTATCCCCAGCATCTCCTGGCCTCCCCTATCTCTTCCCTGGCCCTTCCCCATGAGGCCATGGCCCTTTTTCAGGTGCACTCTCTTATGTCCCTATTTAAAAAATGAGGGTGGGGGCACCAATGCTCTCTCTGGCACAGGGCACCAAATAGTCTAGTTACGGCTCTGCCCACATATATTGCGACTACCACCGGCGGCTTCACAGATCCAAGCAAGTGCGTACAACTACACAGCCGCCATTGCGAATTATTTGGTAATCGGCAATCTGAGCAGCCCAGTGGTCACGCAAAATGGCCGTCTGAACTGAGACATCTGAACCACCTTATACGTGCACGGGATCGCAGACCCCGAAGACGGCCGTGACACGCCTGCCTTTTATTTGAAGCCACTCCCTGTTATCTCCCCCAAATGGTTCCTGACTGTCAATCACTGTGCAAAGTAATCCTCACTGCGAGCAGAATCGCAGAGGTACCTTGGTGCGTGCACTGTGTGACCATGACGCATTTGCAGTCGCTCAACTGCGTAAATATCGGAATAGCGTATATTTCTGAATAAGGCCCTCTAATCCCTGAATAAGGCCCTCTAATCTAAGGCCCTGTTACTGTCAGGCTGCAATAGCCGAGGCTGCTCCAGCAACAGTGCTTAGATTTTAAGTGCTTAGTTTAAAGTGTAAATAGAACATTTCAATTGAAACTGGAGTTATTCAGGAGTTAAACAGGAGGAGAACAGAAGGAGAAATTACAAAGCAGCAATTTCTGCTATTAAGGACTGTTTTTATCTACCACCACACTTCCACCATGCACCTGGATCCTCATTGTCTTTTCCTCTTAAGTTTAGACTAACCTTTCCATAGATGTTATATTTACTGTGACCCTTGTATCCAGCCAGAGGCAGAACTATGGGAGACAATGGAGACGCCTGCCACCGGGCTCCAGCTCTGAAGGGGCACCTCCTCTATTGTCCACAACAGATTCACCCACCTTACGGCTGTAAATATGTACCCGGAGTGTAGCGTCACGGCAGACCAATACATGGCACCCCTTCCCGGCACCTGAGAAGCCACCATACACTAGTGGAGAGCTCCATGTCAGACCATCAGCTGATGCTTTCGTCTATCTATAGCCTATCTGCATGCAAATTGCTACATTACAGTGTCAGCAGCTAAAATAGTGGGCACCAAATTATAACTTGCCTCCGGGAGCCTGGGATGAACTTACACCACTGTCCAGCCCATCTGTGTCACCCCGGTTTGTCTGGCCCCTCCCCTTTAGAATGTAAGCTTTCACCAGCAGGGCCCTCTTCCCTTATGTGCTTCTCCTTTACTTAATTATACTTTAATTTACAACAGCACCCAACCCTTGGTTGCTGACACCATGCTGCTTATCTAAGTGTTATGCAGCAATGTATTAATCATGTATTTTATGTACAGTGTAAGGCGCTGCGGAACCCTTGTGGCGCCATATAAATAAAGGATAATATTAATGATAATAATCTGCATTTTTATTCCCAAAGGGGAAACCACTGATATTTCTAAAACAATTGTTCACATTTGTTTTATATTTATAGCATTGTCATTTATTATCTATTTTTTTTTTATGACTCTGTCCAAACCCTTATCATTGGGAAGACTCCTGTGATACAAATGTTGTTATTTAAAAGACGGTGCCGCAACCTTCCTTCCTCAACACGGCAACAAAAAGGCTGTTTGAAGTCCAAGTGGTTACTCTAGTATTAGCACATGGTCCACTTGAATCTCATCAGAATTATAACGATTAAGAAGAATTATTTAATGTTCAGAGAAGACATTGTAAATAGCTTAGGGAGACTAGACAGGGCCGTTGAATAAAAGGCACCAACTGGGCACCCGATAATCTATTGTGTTCAACAATTGCTCGCTCTCGGGGCTAATGAACATAACGATTTTTTTTCCCCTTTAGACAGATTAAACAAAACATGTCTTCTGATCTGGCAGCAAACAATTAATATATGGGCAAATGGCGAGCCACTGAGGCATCCTCAAATTGCCTAATCCAAGAGCCGTCCCCTGGTCTAATCGTACATATGGAGTCTAGTGGATTAGGGGGGAAATGTTCAGCCTCTCTTCTCTTTTTGAAATTATGTTCAGTTAATGCTCTTAAAACTTTGGCTGCAGGTTACACAGCAGTGCAGCTGGAGGGAACTAAAGGAACCAGGGGGCTCTATGTACTAAGCCCTGGAGAGAGATAAAGTGGGTAGAGATAAAGTACCAACCAATCAGCTCCTAACTGTCATTTTTCAAACACAGTCTGGAAAGTGACATATCATAGCTCTTCAAGGCTCAGTACATAGAGCCCAGTATCGGCACTACTGTGACAATTTGGATTTTACTGTATTTAAACATGAAGTGAAGTTACCTTATGAAGCATCTCATTTTTTCCACTTTCAAGATGACATTTATTAACATTTACTTATATACGGCAGTGCCAGATTATTCCATGGCGCCTTCCAGCCTTGTTTCCTACAGAGGCGTACAGCATTTCTCACATAGATTTTTTAATTCTGTCCTTTTTTTATTAGAATTTTTAATATTAATATTATATACAGTATATGGTAATGATTTGATTATTGTTTGGAAAATGATCTTCTTCCTGCTCTTTCAGGCATCAAGATATCCAACATTAATTTAAGATTAAGGGCCGGATTCAATTAGACGTGAAAAGTGCCGTTTGGAGATAAGTTACGCGGATTCGGACTTTCCGCCTGTTTTCAAAGTAGCTTCACATTCAATTCCAGGACGATTTCGCCTAAGCGGAAAATCAATGCATTGTAATAGGCGGAAAAGTATCTCCTATGAATAGCAGGTGAAAAAAAGTGCAAAATCGTTATTTTGGGGTGCAAACGTGGGGAAACGACTCAGAACCCTTGGGACAGCCCCCAAAGGACAAATCAACCAAAAAAAAAATTAACTCAGAACAACCCAAAAAAGTACCTTAGTTTTGGGGGCAAAAAAGTAAAAAGTGGGGGTACAACTATAAAAACTAGCGAAATAGATTTCTTGGGGTGCTGTAAGGAGGGGCCAAGTTTTTTTGGGATTGCAGGTGCATGTATGAAGGTGCTTTTTCACGTTTTTTAAAAGTTCATTTTAGAGACATAAAAACATGCTAGCACCCATTTTCAAGTATCCCAAATTTGACTGGGCTACTTATTTTCACCAAAAAATACTGCTTTATGCCATTCTTCACCACTTTTGCTAAGACGCTAATAAGAAGCAATTTAAACTACTTAAGTACGCAAAATAGTCTTATTAGGGCTATTAGTACACATCTATATTGATTCCCTATGTTAGGGCATCTTTTTTTGGGGTACAGACTGATTTCCCCACTTCTGACAGTACTCTCCGCCTATTCCACATTCGCCGCTTTCCGTTTTCGCCTGTTTTGGAATTGAATAGGGCGAAAAGCGGGGACGCGCGCGGAAAGTTTTTGCTTCTGAAACAGGCGGAAAGTCGGACAGGCGAAACTTTTCCGACTTTTTGCCTCTAATTGAATGCGGGTAATTGGCCACCTCAAATGACAGCAATTTACATAAGAGCAATAAATAAAATAAAAACCATAGGAGGAGGTCTTGCCATCTTGGGAAACAAGGATCATTGTACAGCATGGAGAATTTTGACTGAGGTGACACAATTTTAGGGTCAGCCAAGCTGGAGTTCATCCCTTGCCTTCTGATCCCTTGCTAACCTTGCTTCCATCTTCTATCTGCCAGTTGGCATGGTCCGGGATCATTTATTTGTGCGGTTTGGTGCTGTTTTGAGAGGGGATGTAGTTGAAATCCCGGCTGTCGGGATGCCGACGCTCGGAATGCCGGTGCCTGAGTCCCGACACCAGTCAGAATCCCGGCGCTTGCATCCCTAACCCTCCCTCCCTGAGGTTTCGAGGAGGAAGGGTCAGGGTTAGGATACTTATCGACAGGTTTCGGTATACAAACCCTGTCGGGATGCCGGTGTCGGGATTCTGACCCTCAGCATCCTGTACCCAACTGTTTGAGAGGCATGTATGGGATCTATAGCTGGAGGGAATTCTGATCCTTGTAGTGCCATTTTGGAGGATCTAGGGTTGCCTCCAGGATAGTTGGCTCTCAATTTAGAAACACATGAATATATGACCCAAAGTGGGGCTTTTACTATGTAGTGTAGGACCACCTGAGCAGAGACGCCTTGACGTGAAAGGTGGCTTCCTGTATCATATATTATCAAATGTATGTAACTGAGGACTTGATTTAGACCCGCTCGCTAGATGTGTATGCGGGATGTAGTCTGGAAGCCGACGGTCTAAATGCCGACCGCCGGCTTCCAGACTGCTTAAGCCTGGTGAGGGTTGAATGACAGGCATCTAAATCTAGACGCCTATCATTTTACCGACGTCGGGAGACCGGCGCCCGGCATCCCGATCGAAGTGCTGCCGGGCGCCGCAGCGGACAGCCGCGGGGGAAGGA
This sequence comes from Taudactylus pleione, assembly GCA_031769625.1. Lineage (NCBI taxonomy): Eukaryota > Metazoa > Chordata > Amphibia > Anura > Myobatrachidae > Taudactylus > Taudactylus pleione. Next base: position 700,563 of record JAUIMM010001082.1, read on the forward strand.
GGTTTGGGTCTAGGGCTCCCGGGGGTACTTAGGGTTAGGCAGCGGGGCTAGGGGGGGTTAGGGTTAGGCACAGGGAGGAGGTTAGGGTTAGGCACCCTCAGGGGCGGATTGGAGGTAGACCTCGGCGGGAGTTTCCCCGGTGGGGCCGGTGTAATCAACTATCAATTGAAAAAAAATAAGTCAGTCGGCGCCGGCCAGCGGCGAGCGCTGATTGGAAGCTGGCAGCCGTGGATCTGGGGTTAAGGCCGACATTGTTTTGTTGATGGTGGCTGACCCATCCCCAGGGATCAGCCACCTATGGCTGTGCTTCTCAGCTCAGCTCAGCCTGCCCCTTCCTCATTGCAGACTCAGATCTCCTTGTGGATGCCAATCATCTTCTAGTCCAGCCCCCCTAGTACAGGAGTCCGGATGCCAGCCCCGCCCCCTTCTGCAGCCCAGCAGCATGTCTCTCACCACCCGGCCAGGCCAGCTAAGCCTGCAGCAGCCAGCGTTATTGCCAAGGATGAGGTAGGAAAAGGAGCCATGGGTCTGAAGCTCCCCTTGCAGTTGCAGTCACCGTGTCTTCACCACCTCCAGCGCTGTGGTTGACCTATCACTGCACACAAGTCAGACAGCATGCTGCGGCCCCCAGCACCAGGTCCACCGGCCAGGACATGTACATGTCAGCCGTGATTACCGAAGCTCACAGCATCATCCTGCCTGGGAACATGCACACTACCATACTGACAAAGGGCCACACACGCACACACAGTGATATTGATCAGGGGCCACTATCACACTGTCTCACTCCAGGGGCCAGTCACACTCACCACAGTCAACTCACTCACTGTTACACTGACCAGGGTCCACTCACACGTTATCACACTCACCAGGGTCCACTCACACACTGTCACACTCACCAGGGTCCACTCACACATTGTCACAGTCACCAGGGTTCACTCACACACTGTCACACTGACCGTATTGCTCACACACTCTCACACTCACCAGGGTCCACTCACACACTGTCACACTGACCGGGCTGCTCACTCACTCTCACACTCACCAGGGTCCACTCACACACTGTCACACTGACCAGGGTCCACTCACACACTGTCACACTCACCAGGGTACACTCACACTCTCACACTCACCAGGGTCCACTCACACACTGTCACACTGACCAGGGTCCACTCACACACTCTCACACTCACCAGGGTCCACTCACACACTGTCACACTGACCAGGGTCCACTCACACACTGTCACACTCACCAGGGTCCACTCACACACTGTCACACTGACCAGGGTCCACTCACACACTGTCACACTGACCAGGGTCCACTCACACACTCTCACACTCACCAGGGTCCACTCACACACTGTCACACTGACCAGGGTCCACTCACACACTGTCACACTCACCAGGGTCCACTCGCGCACTGTCACACTGACCAGGGTCCATTCACACACTGTCACACTCACACACTGTCACACTCACACACTGTCACACTCACCAGGGTCCACTCGCGCACTGTCACACTGACCAGGGTCCACTCACACACTGTCACACTCACACACTGGCACACTCACCAGGGTCCACTCACACACTGTCACACGCACACGGAGATGGTGCTAGGGAGACACAGGGGGAAGGTGCTGGAGACACACAGGTAGGACCACTGGTACAAAAATGGCTGGGGGAAAGTAATCTTCAGTAAGACACCATCTGTTGCATAATGATGACATTGGCTTTATTCTAGGGGTGAGCGGGTTCGGATTTCTGAAATCCGAACCCCCCCGATCCGAGGCCGCTCCGAGTCAGGCTCGACTTTTCCCGCCTGACTCGGATCTGAAATCGAGGCAAAACGTCATCATCCCGCCTTCCGGGTCTCGCGGGTTTTGGATCCTATATAAGGTACCTGCGTCGGCGCCATTTTCTCACTCGGCTGTGGACAGTGAAGAGGGAGGGTGGGAGTTAGGGCTGGCTGGGCTGTGTAGTGTAGTGTAGTGCAGAGTAGTGTTGTGCTGTGCTGCGCTGCGCTGCTGTTGTCCATAGGGGCTGTGTCCACTACTTCAAAGTCCATAGGGGCTGGCTGTGTTGTGCTGTGCTGCTGTTGTTAATAGGGGCTGTGTCCACTACTTCAAAATCCATAGGGGCTGGCTGGACTGTGTTGTGCAGTCAGTTCTCCATAGGGGCTGTGTCCACTCCAAAGTCCTGTGCAGTGTCCCAGTCCTAAAGGGGTGCTGTAGTGTTGTTCAGGGGGTGCTCTGTCCATCAGGGGTGCTCCCCCCAAGTGCTAAAAAAATAATATTTTTTCTGTGTTTGTGAATTGTGTGCGCAGTAGCCGCACGTGCATCAACAAAGTAGTGCCAAGCGTGCGCCTGTGTCATAAGTAAAGGGCCGGCTGGCTTGACCGTTAAAGGGTGCTGTAACCCCCAAAGTACACTCCAGTCCAAACCAAATAAAAAAATATTTTCTGTTTGTGAATTGTGTGCGCAGTAGCCGCACGTGCATCAACAAAGTAGTGCCAAGCGTGCGCCTGTGTCATAAGTAAAGGGCCGGCTGGCTTGACCGTTAAAGGGTGCTGTAACCCCCGAAAGTACACTCCAGTCCAAACCAAAAAAAAATTATTTTCTGTGTTTGTGAATTGTGTGCGCAGTAGCCGCACGTGCATCAACAAAGTAGTGCCAAGCGTGCGCCTGTGTCATAAGTAAAGGGCCGGCTGGCTTGACCGTTAAGGGTGCTGTAACCCCCAAAAGTACACTCCAGTCCAAACCAAAAAAAAAATTATTTTCTGTGTTTAGCCGCACGTATATATCAAATCGATATAACATAAATGGAGGACCAAACTTTCTCCGATAAAAATAAAATAGAGAAAGATCAAGAACCACTTCCTCCTAGTGCTGAAGCTGCTGCCACTAGTCATGACATAGACGATAACATGCCATCAACGTCGTCTGCCAAGGCCGATGCCCAATGTCATAGTAGAGGGCACATACAATCCCAAATGGCAAAGTTCAGGAAAATGACCTTGAAAAAGACATTTAAATCAGCTGAAGAGAAACGTAAACTTGCCAATATGCCATTTACGACACGGAGTGGCAAGGAACGGCTAAGGTCGATCCCTAGTATGTTCATGACTAGTGGTTCAGCTTCACATGACGATGGAAGCCCTCCTCCCACTAAAAAAATCAAAAGAGTTAAGCTGGCAAAAGCACAGCGAAGAACTGTGCTTTCTAAGAAGATATCACAAATCCCCAAGGAGAGTCCAAGTGTGGTGGTGGTTGCGATGCCTGACCTTCCCAGCACTGGACGGGAAGAGGTGGCTCTTTCCACCATTTGCACGCCCCCTGCAAGTGCTGAAAGGAGCACCCACAGTCCACTTGCTGATATGCAAATTGAAGATGTCACTGTTGAAGTACAACAGGATGAGGATACTCGTGTAGCTGGCGCTGAGGAGGAAGTTGGCGAGGAGGATTCTGATGGTGATGTGGTTTGTTTAAATCAGGCTCCGGGGGAGACAGTTGTTGTCCGTGGGATGAAAAAGCCCATCACGGTCATGCCTGGGCAGAAGACCAAACATTCCACCTCTTTGGTCTGGCAATATTTCTATCCAAATCCGGACAACAACTGTCTTGCCATATGTACCATATGTAAAGGTGAAATAAGTAGGGGTAGGGACGTCAACCACCTAGGAACATCCTCCCTTATACGGCACCTGCAGCGCGTTCATAAAAAGTTACTGTCAAGTTCAGAAACTTTGGCTAAGACCGTAAGCAGTCCAGGGACACCTAAATCCCGTTGTCCTGTTGTATCCAAGCGCCTGCAAACCACACCGTCAACTCCCTCCTCGTCAATTTCCTCCTTAGTCAGGATCGGAAGTAGTCCTGCAGGCCATGTCACTGGCATGACTGACTCTCCTATCCGGGATTCCTCTGGAGGATCCTGCATTGCTACGCCTACTGCTGCCGCTGCTGCTGTTGCTGCTGCTGGGAGTCGTTCATCATCCCAGAGAGGAAGTAGGAACACCACTACTTTTACTAAACAATTGACCCTCCAACAGTCCTTAGCGAGGAGGATGAAGTACGACAGCAGTCATCCTGAAGCAAAACGTATAACTGAGGCCTTGACTGCTATGTTGGTGTTAGACGTGCGTCCGGTATCCGCCATTAGTGCAGTGGGATTTAGACAATTGATGGAGGTAGTGTGTCCCCGGTTCCAAATCCCGTCTAGATTCCACTTCACTAGGCAGGCGATACCGAGACTGTACAGAAACATCAGAAAAAGTGTCCTCAGTGTCCTGAAAAATGCCATTGTACACAATGTCCACTTAACCACGGACATGTGGACAAGTGGAACAGGGCAGACTAAGGACTATATGACTGTGACAGCCCACTGGGTAGATGTATCACCTTACGCAGCAACAGCAGCAGCGTCACCAGTAGCAGCATCTCAGAAACGCCAGCTCGTTACAAGGCAGGCTACGCTGTGTATCACCGGTTTCAGTAAGAGGCACACCGCCGACAACCTCTTAGAGAAACTGAGGGAAATCATCGCCCAGTGGCTTACCCCACTTAGACTCTCCTGGGGATTTGTGATATCTGACAACGCCACCAATATTGTGCGGGCATTACATCTGGGCAAATTCCAGCACGTCCCATGTTTTGCTCACACAATAAACTTGGTGGTGCAGAATTTTCTGAAAAGCGACAGGGGCGTGCAGGAGACGCTTTGGGTGGCCCGAAAAATTTCTGGCCACTTTCGCCATTCAGCGACTGCGTGCCGAAGACTGGAGCGCCAGCAAACACTCTTGAACCTGCCCCGCCATCACCTGAAGCAAGAGGTTGTGACGCGGTGGAACTCAACCCTCTATATGCTTCAGAGGATGGAGGAGCAGCAAAAGGCCATACAAGCCTATACATCCACCTATGACATAGGCAAAGGAGGGGGTATGCACCTGACTCAAGCGCAGTGGAGAATGATTTCCGTGTTGTGCAAGGTTCTCCAGCCCTTCGAACTTGCCACACGTGAAGTCAGTTCAGACACAGCCAGCTTGAGTCAGGTCATTCCCCTCATCAGGCTTTTGCAGAAGCAGCTGGAGAAAGTGAAGGAGGAGCTAAGACGGAGCGATTCCGCTCGGCATGTGGGACTTGTGGATGAAGCCCTTCATTCGCTTTGCCAGGATTCCAGGGTGGTCAATCTGTTGAAATCAGACCACTACATTTTGGCCACCGTGCTTGATCCTAGGTTTAAAGCCTATGTGGTGTCTCTCTTTCCGGCCGACACAAGCCTGCAGAGGTGCAAAGACCTGCTGGTGAACACACTGTCAGCTGAAGCGGAACGTGACACGTCAACGGCTCCTTCTTCATTTTCTCCCGCAACTGGGGCTGCCAGGAAAAAACTTAGGTATCCTAAGCAACCCGCTGGCAGTGATGCAGGGCAGGCAGGACCAAGTTTGGACATCTGGTCCGGACTGAAGGACCTGGCAACAATTTCTGACATGTCTACTGTCACTGCATATGATACTGTCACCATTGACAGAATGGTGGAGGATTACATCGGTGACAGCATCCAAGTAGGCATGTCAGACAGTCCATACCTGTACTGGCAGGAAAAAGAGGCAATTTGGAGGCCCCTGTACAAGCTGGCTCTATTTTACCTGAGTTGCCCCCCCTCCAGTGTGTACTCCGAAAGAGTGTTTAGTGCAGCCGGGAACCTTGTCAGCGAAAGGCGTAGGAGGTTGCTTCCACAGAATGTGGAGAAGATGATGTTCATCAAAATGAATTATCAGCTCTTCCAGGGAGACCAGCCTCCAGAAGGTACAGAGGGACCTGTGGTGGTGGATTCAAGTGGGGACGAGTTAATACTTTGTGAGGATGAGGATGTACACACTGAAGAGGGTGAGGAATCGGTGGATGAGGAGGATGAGGATGACATCTTGCCTCCGTAGAGCCAGTTTGTGCAGGGACACATTAATTGCCAGCTTGTTTTGTGGGGGCCCAAACGAACCAATAATTTCAGCCACAGTTGTGTGGCAGACCCTGGCGCTGAAATGATTGATTTGTTAAAGTGTGCATGTCCTGTTTATACAACATAAGGGTGGGTGGGAGGGCCCAAGGACAATTCCATCTTGCACTTCTTTTTTTTCTTTGCATTATGTACAGTTTGGGGCCTAGTTTTTCTAACTGCCATCCTGTCTGCCACTGCAGTGTCACTCCTAGATGGGTCACGTGTTTGTGCCGCCCACTCGTGTCGCTTAGCATAGTCATCCAGCTACCTCGGTGCAACCTTTTGGACATAAAAACACTATTGTGAGGTGTGAGGTGTTCAGAATAGACTGGAAATGAGTGGAAATTAAGGTTATTGAGGTTAATAATAGCATAGGAGCAGAGAAACCAACAAATTCTGTGATTTTAGCTGTTTTTATGCTTTTTTAAAAAAAAATACAGATCCAAAACACGGAAGGGTGGTTTTGGCAAAACCAATCCAGATCCAAAACACGAAGAAAGATCCAGATCCAAAACCAAAACACGAAAAGTGGCCGGTGCACACCCCTAGTTCATACTTGCCAACTCCCCCTCTTTGTCAGGGAGACACCCTGAAATAGTAGCAATCTCCCTGTCTCCCTGAAGAGTCTAGCAATCTCCCTCATTTCATCCTTACCCCCATTATGAAGCTGTTATATTAAAAATCAGAGATATGTACATTCAAATGGGATCTTTAGTGTCATTTCCTTGCATTGGTTATTATAAGGCACAATGATCCCTATGAATTTCTGCAAAGTATCAGTGTGTTTTCATCAACAAACAGATCTTACTAACTGCTTTTGGGCTGGTTTACATTTGGATGTAAGTCAGGTTTAGGACACGCCTCTCAGATTTATCAGTACACGCCCACTGTAACACGCACTCATAGGTGCTGCTTTCACAATCTCCCTGAAATGCTTTTTCAACAGTAGGCAAGTATGGTTTAGTTTATACTTACCTTTAGGACGATCGGGATTTCCTCCTTTGTCGGGCAGCCGCTGTCGGGATTTGAATGATACGTATCACACCCGTGTATGCTCGCACCCAGCATATGCAAATCCGGGAAACCCACAGCAAGGCAGGCGATCGCACGGCAAGGCATTAGCACGCCCACTATGTCTTGGCGTGCAATCGCTTTGTGTATGCAGGTGCCCACTAGCCTGTCCTAAGATACCCTACAGCAAGCACTGCGAGCACTTCAGTCCAGCCAGGTGACGTGTACTATGACGCTGTCTCTTAATTATGCGCACCTCTGAAACGGCGTTAAGACGCTCAGGCACGCCTGCGTTTGCACCTCCACTCCCCCGTTTTTTAATGGCCAGCCCCTGTCACCACCCACAAAAGGCTTCTCCTGTCACTCGCTCTGCTGGGCTGTCTATGCGCAGTGAGCGAACGCTTCCTGATCTCTCGCACTGGTTCACACACGCGCACTGCGATGCATACGCATGCGTACAAGGCGAAAATCGCCCAGCTACGAGTGGACGCATCCTAGCGAGCGGGTCTGAATCAGGCCCAGAGTCCTCTGCATAATTATGTAGGATGCATATCTCTTATGCTGGCCCATCACACTGTGGGCCTCATTCAGAGGCGGTCGGAGGATGCAAGCGGTCGCTCAGAAACTGTGCCGCCACTTGCATCCTGACCGCCTGCCTCTGTTGCGGTCGTTAGGCTGTGGGTTAACACCCACAGCTCTAACGACCGCTCGGGTGATGGTCGCGATGGTCAGAGACCATCGCGACCATCGGGCTTACGACGAGACCCTAGGGTAGGGTCTCACTTGTCGTAAGCCCCGGAGAGCTTCTGGCTCTGTGAGAGTCGGAAGCTCTCCACTGACATCACTTGTGATGTCAGTGGGGCCTCCCCCAAATGGTAGGCGTTCCCATGGGAACACTTACGTTTGGGCTGCCACCCCCTAAGGTTGGGTCTCGGGACTCGTAAGCCCCAGTGAGCTTCCTGCTCTGTTTGAGCAGGAAACTCCCCACTGACATCACTGATGATGTCAGTGCGGCCGCCCACAAAATGGTAGGCGTTTTATGGAACGCCTCCGTTTTGCAAACCACCCCCCCGGCCCGACTACCAAACGGGGTGAGCTGTCGATCAACATTGACAGCCGCCCCTTTGGTAATGAGCTCCGGAGCGTCAGAGTTTCTTTGTCGCTTCGGGGCTTGCGCACGCGCAGTGCAGCCGCTGCGCGTGCGCAGGACTAACCAACGAGTCGGTTACGAGCGCATCGGCACTTGCGACCGTCTCTGAATGAGGTCCATTGAAATCCCATGCTATAAGAGACATATGGGGGAGATATATCTAAGCCTTGTAAAGCGTGGACAAGTGGAGAAGTCGCCCATAGCAACTAATCAGCTTTTGCCTATCATTTTATAGAATGTACTTGATAAGTGCTAGATAAAAGCTGATAGGCTGCTATAGGCAATTTCTACACTGATCCGCTCTTTAGGTAGACTTGATATATCCCCCCTCCTCATCTCCGGGACCCCCACAGTCTTGTGGCTGCCAACATTTTAGAATAATTTCTGGCTGTGCTTTGCTGACAGTATCTAAGCTCCTGGAGTGATCTTTCCAGCACTACATACCCCATTATGACATCATTCGCCAACTTAGGGCCTGATTCAGAGCCACTCGTAAGCGGCAGCTCGTTCGCTCCGAGCGATGTTTGGCCAACTGCGCATGCGTACGGATCGTTATACGCATGCGCGAACCAGTCAGTGCGGTCGAAATTCATGTGCTCGCAAAATAGCGAATGCCTGATAATTTGAGTGACAGAATGAGGCATATGTGGGTGGTAACAGGGGAAGGTGCTTGAAAACGGGGAGTGGAAATCAGAACGCAGGCGTGCTTAAAGGTCAAAACGGGCGTTTTATGGGTGTGCATAATTAAAACAGCAGCGTCATTGACCACGTCACTGGGTTATTTTATAGCCAGAACTGCTCGCAAAATTGTTGTAGCAAAAACCGACCACAAGAATAGCGAGCAGCTCATACCCTGGTCGATGTACTCGATTAATCTTATAAATAGCCGACATGACGTAGGATGCGAGCGGCCAGGGGGCGTTGTTTCCCAAAAAACTACCGCAAGTTTTGTTCGCTCGTTCAGACCTAGAGGCGTGAACAGACCGCAAACAGCGAACGGTTCATTTGAATATCCACCCCTATTTTCTGGACGAGCGAGCGCTAATTGCGTCTGGCTCTGAATCAGGCCCTTAGTTATTATAATGTCTTTGTTTGTATTTTAACTATTCATTCCTAATACATTTTAATGTATAAACCCCAGGGAATAAAAATAAATTGCGAAACCTTACATTTGTGTTGGTGACACGAGGACGTATACAGTGTAGGTTATCAGTGCTGAACCATAACGTCATTCCGTCAGGCACAAATCTGTAAAACAAGGGTTTCCTCATGGAAATTAGGGGGCAGTTAGCAGCTGCTATATGTACTGTACAGTATCTCATAGTGATAAATGAGTAATGTACCATTGTCAGGTGTACAGTTCCTGACATAGCAGAGCTGGCGCTGACCAGGCCTGGCTGTGGGGCAGGACGACCTATGAATTTCCGGTATAATAATATAAACTGTCTCCGGCTACTTCGTCTATAATTAGAATGGCCAGGGAGCATTGCTTTCTTACCAGCCACCGGGTGCAGCCGTGATCTGTACAGCTGTATAGTTATACTGTATGCATCATACCCAGTGGATGGATGCAAACATGATGATCGGTAAATAGTTGAAACAAGTCACCCGTCAGTGGGCGGGATGTACTAAAGTGAAAAATGCGGTAAAACTCCCAAAAATGCAGTTTTCTGGAGTTCTACCACATTTTTCAGATGTACTAAGCACAGCTTCGTCTGTTACCCAAGAGAAGCCTATGGGCTTCTTAAAGGGAAGCCTCCCCTGAGAGGGATCCAATTGGATCCCTCCAATTTTCTCCTGTGACGCCAAAGGGACTACTGGGTGTCCCTCTATCCAAGGGCATCGCAAAGAACAGCTCTTACCGGGAGAGGTGACCTTAACGATGTAAATCGCATTTCTACAAGTACATACTGCGGTAATCAACCGCGGTATGTACTCGATGAGAGACGGGATGTTTAGTACATCCCATCCAGTGTGCTGTGAACTGCCTACTGGATATGACGCCATCCCAGAACAGCCAAACGTCTTCTGTAGTACACTGGGAGACAGTGTGGGCTTAGCCGTCTTTATAATGGGTGCAAGGTGTGCGGTGCACACGGGCTCCTGGGTCCAGGGGGGCCCACACTGCCCACCCTGCACCCATAGTTAATAATATACAGTACTTACCTCTCCGCAGATTCCTATGTGCTGCTCCGCAGCGCCGGACTGGGGCTGCAGATCAGCAAAAAAAATCACTGGGAAAATGGCGGCAGATATATTCCCTGTTATCTGCACATGCGCAGAAAAGATGTCCACGGAAAAATAGGCGTGGGCGCCATTTTCCCGGAGACTCGCACATACGCAGTAGATTCTGGCATGAAGCCAGAATCTACCGCGCTCAGGGCCTGATTCAGACCCGGTCGCAAGGCTGGGTTTGCATGCAGCCTGACGATGATTGCAATCTGCGCATGCATACAAGACGCAGTGCGCGCGCGCAAACTAGTCCATGTGATCGGGAAGCGTTCACAGCCAGTACACAGACGCTCAGCAAGTATGAGTGACAGGACATGCCGTTTGTGGGTGGAGACGGGGTGGTCGATGGTAACGGGGGTGTGGTGGTGCGAACGCAGGCGTGTCTGTGCATTGGAATGCCATTTCAGTGGCGTGCATAATTAAGACGCATCGTCAGCATACACGTCACATGGCTGAATTACACACAGCAGCACTCGCAGCGCTTGCGGTAGGTTATGGTCAGCCACAAGTGCTGCGTATGGGTCCGATGTCAGCCGGTGTTACCGATTGTTTAATACACTTCCTGGAGATGTCGTATATTGCTAAGGGAAAGTGGGCGTCTTGTATCAGGCTGGTGGGCGTCTAAATACATACCGCGATCGCACGGCAAAACATAGTGGGCGTGCTAATGTTTTGATAGCGATCGCGGGATTTGCATACTTTGGATGCGGACACGCCTTGCAACTGGGTCTGAATCAGGCCCTCAGTGCGCTGACAGAGAGGCTGCACACGGCCCCCCTCCTCTCTTAAAACGCCCCTAAGTGTGGGGCAAGCAGGAATGCCATTAAAGAGTACACATTTCGGGCGGCCCCCCAACATGCCTGGTGCTGCTACCAGATTTTTTAACTATGAATGAGATGTGACTATTGCTAGATGGCGTTTCAATAAGACTGTCACCTCTCATGCGACCATGCCCTACTCCAAGATTTTAAAGTGGAAATTAATTTTGCCTCGATTTTCTCTTGCTTGATCGCCATCTCCCTAAGGGCTGTCATGTAGCGATCCGTAGCCTCTGTGGGGCTCCATTTTGAATAAGGCCACACACATAGACATGTATGGGCTGGTTCTGAGATGGGCACATGAAAAAAACAGCTAGTACACTAACTTTGCCCCTAAAACAATCATTTTGCAATACAAGGGGTGCAAATACATGTATTATTTTTGCATGCTGGGTAAATACTGGCTGCTTTTGCATGTAGCCCACAAATATTGGGCAGCTTTGTTTAATTTTTTTAGCTTTTTCCAAAAACCTGCAACCATTTTTTTCTTTGTTTCCTCATGCAATGTCCATGAGCATATGAGACAGTCTAAACCAAACCTCCTCCCCCTCGAGGCCAACAGCTAACTGGCCCAGCTGTGCTTAAGATCGGGATACCGGCTGTCGGGATTCCGGCGTCGGCATCTCCAGCCATGTCGGGATTCCATCGCCGGTGTTCCTACGCTGATTGGGATTCCTGTGCTGAGGTTACGGCAGTCGGCATCCCGGCCGTCGGTCAATTGACCGCATCCTGTAGCTGGCATTTTATAATAACAAAAACTATACATCAGCGTTTATGCACATTTTCCCCCTGAAGCTAATGGTGGGACGTTTAAGGAGTGTTGGAGGAACGTATCTGCAGAGCAAGGGATTAAAGTCTTGTGTTTTCTAAGAAGGCCGGTATAAAGGACCGTGATTGCGCCCTGTAAATTGGGACCCCACAGTATATGTAGAGGTTTGCGCTGGTCCCCATCTGGACCTGCTGGCTGGAGTAATGACATGCTTGTGGCTGGGTGGCACTCAATAGTTAATGAGGTTTCCTCTTCTACTTCACTTCTTCTCTGAGGTCTGTTTCCCATTGTGTGTAATATAAAGATTAGAGGAGGATAACATCCCCTCCTACCTCCCGGCTACCTCGCAGCTGTTCAGTACATATCAGTTCAGCTACACAAGGACCCGAGTACTCATGCAGCTTACAAAATGGAACATTCATTGTACACAGTAAAAGCTTAATTACAATGTACAGATTTTAGCAATCATACCTCAGCTATAATAACAGTACCTAAATGATGTATACTGTGCACCCCATTTGACATTTTTAATATGCTATTTTTTATGTTTTTCATTATGAAACCAACACTAAATCAATCGGGAACTCTTACCGATGATCAACAGAAAATATTATTGTCTTAAATAAAATAAAACAGCTGTAAAGTTTTTCCCCCCCAAATAAATACAGGCAATAATGATATAATTCTCCTCCTCTGTCTGCCCCTCTTACTCCCTCTTCCTTTACCCCCTCATCTGTCCCTTATCAGCACTTGTTTTATTATATAGACTTTTTTTCTTTTCATCTTTACTACTGTACTTTTTGTGATGTCCTCACTTCTCTGTATAAGGCCTGTACACCCCTGGGTGGCTTTTTCCTTTCCATTGTACTGTTATACCGTACATTATTGGTTATGGATAATACTGTGATGTTGTTACTGGGTGATTATCAGGGCTGTCTGTGTTATCACCATGAGGGAGTGTGCGATGAGTAAGTTTGGGAAATATCAGAAGTGTTTGAAGACTGTAGATGTTTGGTATGCCGGGTGTTTTGGGTCAGAGGTCAGACCAGCTGTCATTACATTACCAACATGATGACATAACTGTATCAGTCTTTATCTTTATATATTAGACTAGCTCAGTGGTTCTCAAACTCGGTCCTCAGGACCCCACACAGTTCACGTTTTGCAGGTCACCCAGCAGGAGCACAGGTGTAATCATTACTCAATGACACATTTAAAAAGGTCCACAGGTGGAGCTAATTAATTCACTTGATTGAGTGTGGAGACATGCAAAACATGCACTGTTTGGGGGTCCTGAGGACCGAGAACCTGTGGACTAGCTGATGTACCCGGTTCACCAGGGTAGAAATTTAGATATTTACTGTTTCCATTTCCATCTCACTACTCTAATAACACATTAATCCTTTACCTCAATAATAATGCATCACTGCTATAGTAAGACATTACCTTACCGCCCTTGTGTACTAAAACATTCCACTCCCTCACCTCTGCGGTAAAACCTTTCCCTCCCTCGCCCGCGTTGTAACACATTCAACATTCCCCTCCTTCATATGTGTAGAAACACAATCCCTCCCTCACAGCTGTAGTAACACATTACCCTGACTCACACCTGCCGTAACACATTCCTCTCACCTCTGAAGTAATACATTACCCCCACTCACCCCTGTAGTAACATTTTCTCCTCCCTCACCCCGTGGTAACACATTTGACATTCCCCTCCCTCACCTATGTAGTAACACATTATCCTCTCTCACCTCTGTAGTAACACATTCCCTTCCCTCACTAATCAAATAGGGGAGCCACACCAACTGCCAGCGATGTTTGGCAGCACTTGGGATGACAGCTGGTGTTTAAATATGAACCATGCTACAGCCACAATGAGACGGTCAGTCAGGACATAGCACAGGGGGAGGAAACATTTTAGCCCTTTTCACCCCCTTAGGAGTCGATTTTCAAAATATCCCTTCTTAGTGGGCACCTGCGTCATGGAAGGAATATACTCCCCGATTCTCATGTTTCTAGGTCCAGGGGTTTGGGCTGGGTGTTGATGAGTCAGTGAGTCAGTCAGGACATTTGATTTTATATACTGTATATCGATATACTGTATAATATAACATTTTAACTCATATGTTGCCTAATGGTGTTGCAGTCAACTTTAATATTCTTTAAAAGATGGTCAGCCATGACTGAAATGCCATTGGGCAACAGTTGATGATTTGATATCAATCAACATTTTTTAAAGTTGGTGAAGATCCTTCGCTCTTGTGCAAAACTTAGTGATTGTGTTACAGGATTATACAGTATATGGACATGGACAGTATATGGATATGGACACTATATGGATGTGGACAGTATATGGATATGGACAGTGTATGAATATGAACAGTATATGAATGTGGACAGTATATGAATATGGACAGTATATGGATATGGACAGTATATGAATGTGGACAGTATATGGATATGAACAGTATATGAATATGGACAGTATATGAATGTGGACAGTATATGAATATGGACAGTATATGAATATGGACAGTATATGGATATGGACAGTATATGAATGTGGACAGTATATGGATGTGGACAGTTTATGAATGTGGACAGTATATGGAATGGACAGTATATGAATGTGGATGGATATGGACAGTATATGAATGCGGACAGTATATGGATGTGGACCGTATATGCATATGGATAGTATATGGATGTGGACAGTATATGGATATGGACAGTATATGAATATGGACAGTATATGAATGTGGACAGTATATCAATGTGGACAGTATATGGATATGGACAGTATATGAATCTGGACAGTATATGGATGTGGACAGTATATCAATGTGGACAGTATATGGATATGGACAGTACTGTATATGGATATGGACAGTATATGAATATGGACAGTATATGGATGTGGACAGTACAATGTATATGGATATGGACAGTATATGGATATGAACAGTATATGAATGTGGACAGTATATGGATGTGGACAGTATATGAATGTGGACAGTATATCAATGTGGACAGTATATGGATATGGACAGTATATGAATCTGGACAGTATATGGATGTGGACAGTATATCGATGTGGACAGTATATGGATATGGACAGTATATGAATCTGGACAGTATATGGATGTGGACAGTATATGGATATGGACAGTATATGAATGTGGAAAGTAAATGGATGTGGACAGTATATGGATATGGACAGTATATGAATGTGGACAATATATGGATGTGAACAATATGTGGATGTGGACAGTATACGAATGTGGACAGTATACGGATATGGACAGTATATGGATGTGGACAGTATATGAATGTGGACAGTATTTGGATATGGCCAGTATATGAATGTGGACAGGATATGGACAGTATATGAATATGGACAGTATATGGATGTGGACAGTTTATGAATGTGGACAGTATATGGATAGTATATGAATGTGGATGGATATGGACAGTATATGAATGTGAACAGTATATGAATGTGGACAGTATATGGATATGGACAGTATATGAATGTGGACACTATATGGAAATGAACAGTATATGAATATGGATAGTATATGAATGTGGACAGTATATGGATATGGACAGTATATGAATATGGACAGTATATGAATATGGACAGTATATGAATGTGGACAGTATATAGATATGGACAGTATATGAATGTGGACAATATATGGATATGGACAGTATATGAATGTGGACAGAATATCGATGTGGACAGTATATGAATATGGACAGTATATGGATATGGACAGTATATGAATGTGGACAGTATATGGATGTGGACAGTACTGTATATGGATATGGACAGTATATGAATATGGACAGTATATGGATGTGGACAGTACAATGTATATGGATATGAACAGTATATGGACAGTATATGAATGTGGACAGTATATGGATGTGGACAGTATATGAATGTGGACAGTATATCAATGTGGACAGTATATGGATATGGACAGTATATGGATGTGGACAGTACAATGTATATGGATATGAACAGTATATGGACAGTATATGAATGTGGACAGTATATGGATGTGGACAGTATATGAATGTGGACAGTATATCAATGTGGACAGTATATGGATATGGACAGTATATGGATGTGGACAGTATATAAATGTGGAAAGTATATGGATATGGACAGTATATGGATGTGGACTGTATATGGATATGGACAGTATATGAATGTGGACAGTAAATGGATGTGGACAGTATATGGATGTGAACAGTATATGAATGTGGACAATATATGAATGTGGACAATATATGGATGTGAACAGTATATGAATATGGACAGTATATGAATGTGGACAGTATATGAATGTGGAGAGTATATGGATATGGACAGTATATGAATGTGGACAGGATATGGACAGTATATGAATATGGACAGTATATGGATATGGACAGTATATGAATGTGGACAGTATATGGATGTGGACAGTTTATGAATTATGGACAGTATATGGATATGGACAGTATATGAATGTGGATGGATATGGACAGTATATGAATGTGGACAGTATATGGATATGGACAGTATATGGATGTGGACAGTATATGGATATGGACAGTATATGAATGTGGACAGTATATGAATGTGGACAATATATGGATGTGGACAGTACTGTATATGGATATGGACAGTATATGGATGTGGACATTTTAACTCATATGTTGCCTAACGGTGTTGCAGTCAACTTTAATATTCTTTAAAAGAT
This sequence comes from Taudactylus pleione, assembly GCA_031769625.1. Lineage (NCBI taxonomy): Eukaryota > Metazoa > Chordata > Amphibia > Anura > Myobatrachidae > Taudactylus > Taudactylus pleione. Next base: position 717,291 of record JAUIMM010001082.1, read on the forward strand.
GGTCAGCCATGACTGAAATGCCATTGAGCAACAGTTGATGATTTGATATCAATCAACATTTTTTAAAGTTGGTGAAGATCCTTCGCTATTGTGCAAAACTTAGTGATTGTGTTACAGGATTATACAGTATATGGACATGGACAGTATATGGATATGGACACTATATGGATGTGGACAGTATATGGATATGGACAGTGTATGAATATGAACAGTATATGAATGTGGACAGTATATGAATATGGACAGTATATGGATATGGACAGTATATGAATGTGGAAAGTATATGGATATGAACAGTATATGAATATGGACAGTATATGAATGTGGACAGTATAAGAATATGGACAGTATATGAATATGGACAGTATATGGATATGGACAGTATATGAATATGGACAGTATATGGATGTGGACAGTTTATGAATGTGGACAGTATATGGAATGGACAGTATATGAATGTGGATGGATATGGACAGTATAGGAATGCGGACAGTATATGGATGTGGACCGTATATGCATATGGATAGTATATGGATGTGGACAGTATATGGATATGGACAGTATATGAATATGGACAGTATATGAATGTGGACAGTATATCAATGTGGACAGTATATGGATATGGACAGTATATGAATCTGGACAGTATATGGATGTGGACAGTATATCAATGTGGACAGTATATGGATATGGACAGTACTGTATATGGATATGGACAGTATATGAATATGGACAGTATATGGATGTGGACAGTACAATGTATATGGATATGGACAGTATATGGATATGAACAGTATATGAATGTGGACAGTATATGGATGTGGACAGTATATGAATGTGGACAGTATATCAATGTGGACAGTATATGGATATGGACAGTATATGAATCTGGACAGTATATGGATGTGGACAGTATATGGATGTGGACAGTATATGAATCTGGACAGTATATCAATGTGGACAGTATATGGATATGGACAGTATATGAATCTGGACAGTATATTGATGTGGACAGTATATCGATGTGGACAGTATATTGATGTGGACAGTATATCGATGTGGACAGTATATGGATATGGACAGTATATGAATCTGGACAGTATATGGATGTGGACAGTATATGGATATGGACAGTATATGAATGTGGAAAGTAAATGGATGTGGACAGTATATGGATATGGACAGTATATGAATGTGGACAATATATGGATGTGAACAATATGTGGATGTGGACAGTATACGAATGTGGACAGTATACGGATATGGACAGTATATGGATGTGGACAGTATATGAATGTGGACAGTATTTGGATATGGACAGTATATGAATGTGGACAGTATATGGATAGTATATGAATGTGGATGGATATGGACAGTATATGAATGTGAACAGTATATGAATGTGGACAGTATATGGATATGGACAGTATATGAATGTGGACACTATATGGAAATGAACAGTATATGAATATGGATAGTATATGAATGTGGACAGTATATGGATATGGACAGTATATAAATATGGACAGTATATGGATATGGACAGTATATGAATGTGTACAGTATATGGATATGAACAGTATATGAATATGGACAGTATATGAATGTGGACAGTATATGAATATGGACAGTATATGAATGTGGACAGTATATGAATATGGACAGTATATGGATATGTACTGTATATGAATGTGGACAGTATATGGATGTGGACAGTTTATGAATGTGGACAGTATATGGATATGGACAGTATATGAATGTGGATGGATATGGACAGTATATGGATGTGGAACGTATATGAATGTGGACAGTATATGGATGTGGACAGTATATGGATATGGACAGTATATGAATATGGACAGTATATGAATGTGGACAGTATATAGATATGGACAGTATATGAATGTGGACAATATATGGATATGGACAGTATATGAATGTGGACAGAATATCGATGTGGACAGTATATGAATATGGACAGTATATGGATATGGACAGTATATGAATGTGGACAGTATATGGATGTGGACAGTACTGTATATGGATATGGACAGTATATGAATATGGACAGTATATGGATGTGGACAGTACAATGTATATGGATATGAACAGTATATGGACAGTATATGAATGTGGACAGTATATGGATGTGGACAGTATATGAATGTGGACAGTATATCAATGTGGACAGTATATGGATATGGACAGTATATGGATGTGGACAGTACAATGTATATGGATATGAACAGTATATGGACAGTATATGAATGTGGACAGTATATGAATGTGGACAGTATATCAATGTGGACAGTATATGGATATGGACAGTATATGGATGTGGACAGTATATAAATGTGGAAAGTATATGGATATGGACAGTATATGGATGTGGACTGTATATGGATATGGACAGTATATGAATGTGGACAGTAAATGGATGTGGACAGTATATGGATGTGAACAGTATATGAATGTGGACAATATATGAATGTGGACAATATATGGATGTGGACAGTATATGAAAGTGGACAGTATACGGATATGGACAGTATATGGATGTAGACAGTATATGAATGTGGAGAGTATATGGATATGGACAGTATATGAATGTGGACAGGATATGGACAGTATATGAATATGGACAGTATATGGATATGGACAGTATATGAATGTGGACAGTATATGGATATGGACAGTATATGAATGTGGATGGATATGGACAGTATATGAATGTGGACAGTATATGGATATGGACAGTATATGGATGTGGACAGTATATGGATATGGACAGTATATGAATGTGGACAGTATATGAATGTGGACAGTATATGAATATGGACAGTATATGAATGTGGACAGTATATGAATGTGGACAGTATATGAATATGGACTGTATATGGATATGGACTGTATATGAATATGGACAGTATATGGATGTGGACAGTTTATGAATGTGGACAGTATATGGATATGGACAGTATATGAATGTGGATGGATATGGACAGTATATGAATGCGGACAGTATATGGATGTGGAACGTATATGAATGTGGACAGTATATGGATGTGGACAGTATATGGATATGGACAGTATATGAATATGGACAGTATATGAATGTGGACAGAATATCGATGTGGACAGTATATGAATATGGACAGTATATGGATATGGACAGTATATGAATGTGGACAGTATATGGATGTGGACAGTACTGTATATGGATATGGACAGTATATTAATATGGACAGTATATGGATGTGGACAGTACAATGTATATGGATATGAACAGTATATGGACAGTATATGAATGTGGACAGTATATGGATGTGGACAGTATATGAATGTGGACAGTATATCAATGTGGACAGTATATGGATATGGACAGTATATGGATGTGGACAGTACAATGTATATGGATATGAACAGTATATGGACAGTATATGAATGTGGACAGTATATGGATGTGGACAGTATATGAATGTGGACAGTATATCAATGTGGACAGTATATGGATATGGACAGTATATGGATGTGGACAGTATATAAATGTGGAAAGTATATGGATATGGACAGTATATGGATGTGGACTGTATATGGATATGGACAGTATATGAATGTGGACAGTAAATGGATGTGGACAGTATATGGATGTGAACAGTATATGAATGTGGACAATATATGAATGTGGACAATATATGGATGTGGACAGTATATGAAAGTGGACAGTATACGGATATGGACAGTATATGGATGTAGACAGTATATGAATGTGGAGAGTATATGGATATGGACAGTATATGAATGTGGACAGGATATGGACAGTATATGAATATGGACAGTATATGGATATGGACAGTATATGAATGTGGACAGTATATGGATTTGGACAGTTTATGAATTATGGACAGTATATGGATATGGACAGTATATGAATGTGGATGGATATGGACAGTATATGAATGTGGACAGTATATGGATATGGACAGTATATGGATGTGGACAGTATATGGATATGGACAGTATATGAATGTGGACAGTATATGAATGTGGACAATATATGGATGTGGACAGTACTGTATATGGATATGGACAGTATATGGATGTGGACATTTTAACTCATATGTTGCCTAACGGTGTTGCAGTCAACTTTAATATTCTTTAAAAGATGGTCAGCCATGACTGAAATGCCATTGAGCAACAGTTGATGATTTGATATCAATCAACATTTTTTAAAGTTGGTGAAGATCCTTCGCTCTTGTGCAAAACTTAGTGATTGTGTTACAGGATTATACAGTATATGGACATGGACAGTATATGGATATGGACACTATATGGATGTGGACAGTATATGGATATGGACAGTATATGAATGTGGACAGTATATGGATATGGACAGTATATGAATGTGGACAGTATATGGATATGAACAGTATATGAATATGGACAGTATATGAATGTGGACAGTATAAGAATATGGACAGTATATGAATATGGACAGTATATGGATATGGACAGTATATGAATGTGGACAGTATATGGATGTGGACAGTTTATGAATGTGGACAGTATATGGAATGGACAGTATATGAATGTGGATGGATATGGACAGTATATGAATGAGGACAGTATATGGATGTGGACCGTATATGCATATGGATAGTATATGGATGTGGACAGTATATGGATATGGACAGTATATGAATATGGACAGTATATGAATGTGGACAGTATATCAATGTGGACAGTATATGGATATGGACAGTATATGAATCTGGACAGTATATGGATGTGGACAGTATATCAATGTGGACAGTATATGGATATGGACAGTACTGTATATGGATATGGACAGTATATGAATATGGACAGTATATGGATGTGGACAGTACAATGTATATGGATATGGACAGTATATGGATATGAACAGTATATGAATGTGGACAGTATATGGATGTGGACAGTATATGAATGTGGACAGTATATCAATGTGGACAGTATATGGATATGGACAGTATATGAATCTGGACAGTATATGGATGTGGACAGTATATGGATGTGGACAGTATATGAATCTGGACAGTATATCAATGTGGACAGTATATGGATATGGACAGTATATGAATCTGGACAGTATATGGATGTGGACAGTATATCGATGTGGACAGTATATGGATATGGACAGTATATGAATCTGGACAGTATATGGATGTGGACAGTATATGGATATGGACAGTATATGAATGTGGAAAGTAAATGGATGTGGACAGTATATGGATATGGACAGTATATGAATGTGGACAATATATGGATGTGAACAATATGTGGATGTGGACAGTATACGAATGTGGACAGTATATGGATGTGGACAGTATATGGATGTGGACAGTTTATGAATGTGGACAGGATATGGACAGTATATGAATATGGACAGTATATGGATATGGACAGTATATGGATGTGGACAGTTTATGAATGTGGAAAGTATATGGATAGTATATGAATGTGGATGGATATGGACAGTATATGAATGTGAACAGTATATCAATGTGGACAATATATGGATATGGACAGTATATGAATGTGGACACTATATGGAAATGAACAGTATATGAATATGGATAGTATATGAATGTGGACAGTATATGGATATGGACAGTATATGAATATGGACAGTATATGGATATGGACAGTATATGAATGTGTACAGTATATGGATATGAACAGTATATGAATATGGATAGTATATGAATGTGGATGGATATGGACAGTATATGAATGTGAACAGTATATCAATGTGGACAATATATGGATATGGACAGTATATGAATGTGGACACTATATGGAAATGAACAGTATATGAATATGGATAGTATATGAATGTGGACAGTATATGGATATGGACAGTATATGAATATGGACAGTATATGGATATGGACAGTATATGAATGTGTACAGTATATGGATATGAACAGTATATGAATATGGACAGTATATGAATGTGGACAGTATATGAATATGGACAGTATATGAATGTGGACAGTATATGAATATGGACAGTATATGAATATGGACTGTATATGAATGTGGACAGTATATGGATGTGGACAGTTTATGAATGTGGACAGTATATGGATATGGACAGTATATGAATGTGGATGGATATGGACAGCATATGAATGCGGACAGTATATGGATGTGGAACGTATATGAATGTGGACAGTATATGGATGTGGACAGTATATGGATATGGACAGTATATGAATATGGACAGTATATGAATGTGGACAGTATATAGATATGGACAGTATATGAATGTGGACAATATATGGATATGGACAGTATATGAATGTGGACAGTATATCGATGTGGACAGTATATGAATATGGACAGTATATGGATATGGACAGTATATGAATGTGGACAGTATATGGATGTGGACAGTACTGTATATGGATATGGACAGTATATGAATATGGACAGTATATGGATGTGGACAGTACAATGTATATGGATATGAACAGTATATGGACAGTATATGAATGTGGACAGTATATGGATGTGGACAGTATATGAATGTGGACAGTATATCAATGTGGACAGTATATGGATATGGACAGTATATGGATGTGGACAGTACATTGTATATGGATATGAACAGTATATGGACAGTATATGAATGTGGACAGTATATGGATGTGGACAGTATATGAATGTGGACAGTATATGGATATGGACAGTATATGGATGTGGACAGTATATAAATGTGGAAAGTATATGGATATGGACAGTATATGGATGTGGACTGTATATGGATATGGACAGTATATGAATGTGGACAGTAAATGGATGTGGACAGTATATGGATGTGAACAGTATATGAATGTGGACAATATATGAATGTGGACAATATATGGATGTGGACAGTATATGAAAGTGGACAGTATACGGATATGGACAGTATATGGATGTAGACAGTATATGAATGTGGATAGTATATGGATATGGACAGTATATGAATGTGGACAGGATATGGACAGTATATGAATATGGACAGTATATGGATATGGACAGTATATGAATGTGGACAGTATATGGATGTGGACAGTTTATGAATGTGGACAGTATATGGATATGGACAGTATATGAATGTGGATGGATATGGACAGTATATGAATGTGGACAGTATATGGATATGGACAGTATATGGATGGGGACAGTATATGGATATGGACAGTATATGAATGTGGACAGTATATGAATGTGGACAATATATGGATGTGGACAGTACTGTATATGGATATGGACAGTATATGGATGTGGACATTTTAACTCATATGTTGCCTAACGGTGTTGCAGTCAACTTTAATATTCTTTAAAAGATGGTCAGCCATGACTGAAATGCCATTGAGCAACAGTTGATGATTTGATATCAATCAACATTTTTTAAAGTTGGTGAAGATCCTTCGCTCTTGTGCAAAACTTAGTGATTGTGTTACAGGATTATACAGTATATGGACATGGACAGTATATGGATATGGACACTATATGGATGTGGACAGTATATGGATATGGACAGTGTATGAATATGAACAGTATATGAATGTGGACAGTATATGAATATGGACAGTATATGGATATGGACAGTATATGAATGTGGACAGTATATGGATATGAACAGTATATGAATATGGACAGTATATGAATGTGGACAGTATATGAATATGGACAGTATATGGATATGGACAGTATATGAATGTGGACAGTATATGGATGTGGACAGTTTATGAATGTGGACAGTATATGGAATGTACAGTATATGAATGTGGATGGATATGGACAGTATATGAATGCGGACAGTATATGGATGTGGACCGTATATGCATATGGATAGTATATGGATGTGGACAGTATATGGATATGGACAGTATATGAATATGGACAGTATATGAATGTGGACAGTATATCAATGTGGACAGTATATGGATATGGACAGTATATGAATCTGGACAGTATATGGATGTGGACAGTATATCAATGTGGACAGTATATGGATATGGACAGTACTGTATATGGATATGGACAGTATATGAATATGGACAGTATATGGATGTGGACAGTACAATGTATATGGATATGGACAGTATATGGATATGAACAGTATATGAATGTGGACAGTATATGGATGTGGACAGTATATGAATGTGGACAGTATATCAATGTGGACAGTATACGGATATGGACAGTATATGAATCTGGACAGTATATGGATGTGGACAGTATATCGATGTGGACAGTATATGGATATGGACAGTATATGAATCTGGACAGTATATGGATGTGGACAGTATATGGATGTGGACAGTATATGAATGTGGACAGTAAATGGATGTGGACAGTATATGGATATGGACAGTATATGAATGTGGACAATATATGGATGTGGACAATATGTGGATGTGGACAGTATACGAATGTGGACAGTATACGGATATGGACAGTATATGGATGTAGACAGTATATGAATGTGGACAGTATTTGGATATGGACAGTATATGAATGTGGACAGGATATGGACAGTATAAGAATATGGACAGTATATGGATATGGACAGTATATGGATGTGGACAGTTTATGAATGTGGAAAGTATATGGATAGTATATGAATGTGGATGGATATGGACAGTATATGAATGTGAACAGTATATCAATGTGGACAATATATGGATATGGACAGTATATGAATGTGGACACTATATGGAAATGAACAGTATATGAATATGGATAGTATATGAATGTGGACAGTATATGGATATGGACAGTATATGAATATGGAAAGTATATGGATATGGACAGTATATGAATGTGTACAGTATATGGATATGAACAGTATATGAATATGGACAGTATATGAATTTGGACAGTATATGAATGTGGACAGTATATGAATATGGACAGTATATGGATATGGACTGTATATGAATGTGGACAGTATATGGATGTGGACAGTTTATGAATGTGGACAGTATATGGATATTGACAGTATATGAATGTGGATGGATATGGACAGTATATGAATACGGACAGTATATGGATGTGGAACGTATATGCATGTGGACAGTATATGGATGTGGACAGTATATGGATATGGACAGTATATGAATATGGACAGTATATGAATGTGGACAGTATATAGATATGGACAGTATATGAATGTGGACAATATATGGATATGGACAGTATATGAATGTGGACAGTATATCGATGTGGACAGTATATGAATATGGACAGTATATGGATATGGACAGTATATGAATGTGGACAGTATATGGATGTGGACAGTACTGTATATGGATATGGACAGTATATGAATATGGACAGTATATGGATGTGGACAGTACAATGTATATGGATATGAACAGTATATGGACAGTATATGAATGTGGACAGTATATGGATGTGGACAGTATATGAATGTAGACAGTATATCAATGTGGACAGTATATGGATATGGACAGTATATGGATGTGGACAGTACAATGTATATGGATATGAACAGTATATGAACAGTATATGAATGTGGACAGTATATGGATGTGGACAGTATATGAATGTGGACAGTATATCAATGTGGACAGTATATGGATATGGACAGTATATGGATGTGGACAGTATATAAATGTGGAAAGTATATGGATATGGACAGTATATTGATGTGGACTGTATATGGATATGGACAGTATATGAATGTGGACAGTAAATGGATGTGGACAGTATATGGATGTGAACAGTATATGAATGTGGACAATATATGAATGTGGACAATATATGGATGTGGACAGTATATGAAAGTGGACAGTATACGGATATGGACAGTATATGGATGTAGACAGTATATGAATGTGGACAGTATATGGATATGGACAGTATATGAATGTGGACAGGATATGGACAGTATATGAATATGGACAGTATATGGGTATGGACAGTATATGAATGTGGACAGTATATGGATGTGGACAGTTTATGAATGTGGACAGTATATGGATATGGACAGTATATGAATGTGGATGGATATGGACAGTATATGAATGTGGACAGTATATGGATATGGACAGTATATGGATGTGGACAGTATATGGATATGGACAGTATATGAATGTGGACAGTATATGAATGTGGACAATATATGGATGTGGACAGTACTGTATATGGATATGGACAGTATATGGATGTGGACAGTACAATGTATATGGATATGGACAGTATATGGATATGAACAGTATATGAATGTGGACAGTATATGGATGTGGACAGTATATGAATGTGGACAGTATATCAATGTGGACAGTATATGGATATGGACAGTATATGAATCTGGACAGTATATGGATGTGGACAGTATATCAATGTGGACAGTATATGAATCTGGACAGTATATGGATGTGGACAGTATATGGATGTGGACAGTATATCAATGTGGAAAGTATATGGATATGGACAGTATATGAATCTGGACAGTATATGGATGTGGACTGTATATTGATATGGACAGTATATGAATGTGGACAGTAAATGGATGTGGACAGTATATGGATGTGGACAGTATATGAATGTGGACAATATATGAATGTGGACAATATATGGATGTGGACAGTATATGAAAGTGGACAGTATACGGATATGGACAGTATATGGATGTAGACAGTATATTAATGTGGACAGTATATGGATATGGACAGTATATGAATGTGGACAGGATATGGACAGTATATGAATATGGACAGTATATGGATGTGGACCGTATATGCATATGGACAGTATATGGATGTGGACAGTTTATGGATATGGACAGTATATGAATGTGGACAGTATATGAATGTGGACAGTACTGTATATGGATATGGACAGTATATGGATGTGGACAGTACAATGTATATGGATATGGACAGTATATGGATATGAACAGTATATGAATGTGGACAGTATATGGATGTGGACAGTATATGAATGTGGACAGTATATCAATGTGGACAGTATATGGATATGGACATTATATGGATATGGACAGTATATGAATCTGGACAGTATATGGATGTGGACAGTATATCAGTGTGGACAGTATATGAATCTGGACAGTATATGGATGTGGACAGTATATGGATATGAACAGTATATGAATGTGGACAGTAAATGGATGTGTACAGTATATGGATATGGACAGTATATGAATGTGGACAATATATGGATGTGGACAATATATGTATGCGGACAGTATATGAATGTGGACAGTATACGGATATGGACAGTATATGGATGTAGATAGTATATGAATGTGGACAGTATATGGATATGGACAGTATATGAATGTGGACAGGATATGGACAGAATTTGAATGTGGACAGTATATGGATATGGATAGTATATGAATGTGGACAGTATATGGACATGAACAGTATATGAATATGGACAGTATATGGATATGGACAGTATATGAATATGGACAGTATATGGATTTCTGAACAGCTAGTAACAGACCTGTCAAGGAATAATTAATGTGTTTGCAGCTTCTCTCTCACTGACTCTCTATCTATAAAACACGGGTCAATTTTGTATCAGAAGCCAATTCTATTTACTTTAATGCATCTCTTTAGTTTTGTTTTTTAACATGCGCCAGTTAGATAGTATCACTTCATTTGTTTTCTATGTTGCATTTAATTCCTAGTTGCTACAATTGTTTATGTATATACAGCCGTAAAGTTTAGATTTTCTTGTTCCACCTGCTGGACGCAGTATTCCTGTGTGTATAGACAACTGCTTAGTACCTCTTCTGCCTGGTTTTTATTATATAGCACGTGTGTTTTTTTTTTTTTTATCACAAATCTTGTTCTATGTGCTGAATGCAATTCTATATACAGATGTGTCCACATACATCTTACTTACTTGCAGGTTAAACAGCAGTTCTAGTCGCGCCATGCCATGCGGTGACTCGGTAGCGATGAACTTCTTTTCATGCAGATTTTTACCTTCAAATGCATCTTATTCACAAAGGGATGCAAAAAGGACGCAGAAGCAGCTTCTGCTGAGTAAAATGATATGCAGCATGCCTGTAGTCTGTGTATGATATGCGGCATGCCTGTAGTCTGTGTATGATTTGCAGCATGCCTGTAGTCTGTGTATGATATGCGGCTTGCCTGTAGTCTGTGCATGATATGCAGCATGCCTGTAGTCTGTGTATGATATGCAGCATGCCTGTAGTCTGTGTATGATATGCAGCATGCCTGTAGTCTGTGTATGATATGCAGCATGCCTGTAGTCTGTGCATGATATGCGGCTTGCCTGTAGTCTGTGCATGATATGCAGCATGCCTGTAGTCTGTGTATGATATGCAGCATGCCTGTAGTCTGTGTATGATATGCAGCATGCCTGTAGTCTGTGTATGATATGCAGCATGCCTGTAGTCTGTGTATAATATGCGGCATGCCTGTAGTCTGTGTATGATAAGCGGCATGCCTGTAGTGTGTGTATGATATGCGCATGCCTGTAGTCTGTGTATGATATGCAGCATGCCTGTAGTCTGTGTATGAGATGCGGCATGCCTGTAGTCTGTGTATGAGATGCGGCATGCCTGTAGTCTGTGTATGATATGCGGCATGCCTGTAGTCTGTGTATGATACGCGGAATGCCTGTAGTCTGTGCATGATACGCGGAATGCCTGTAGTCTGTGTATGATATGCGGCATGCCTGTTGTCTGTGTATGATATGCGGAATGCCTGTAGTCTGTGTATGATAAGCCGCATGCCTGTATGTAGTCTGTGTAAGATATGCGGCATGCCTGTAGTCTGTGTATGATATGCGGCTTGCCTGTAGTCTGTGTATGATATGCGGCATGCCTGTAGTCCGTGTATGATATGCGGCATGCCTGTAGTCTGTGTATGATATGCGGCATGCCTGTAGTCTGTGTATGATATGCGGCATGCCTGTATGTAGTCTGTGTAAGATATGCGGCATGCCTGTAGTCTGTGTATGATATGCGGCATGCCTGTAGTCTGTGTAAGATATGCGGCGTGCCTGTAGTCTGTGTATGATATGCGGCATTCTTGTAGTCTGTGTATGATATGCGGAATGCCTGTAGTCTGTGTATGATATGCGGCATGCCTGTAGTCTGTGTATGATATGCAGAATGCCTGTAGTCTGTGTATGATAAGCCGCATGCCTGTAGTCTGTGTATGATATGCCGCATGCCTGTAGTCTGTGTATGATACGCAGCATTCTTGTAGTCTGTGTATGATACGCGGCATGCCTGTAGTCTGTGTATGATACGCGGCATGCCTGTAGTCTGTGTATGATACGCGGAATGCCTGTAGTCTGTGTATGATATGCCGCATGCCTGTAGTCTGTGTATGTTACGCCGCATGCCTGTAGTCTGTGTATGATACGCCGCATGCCTGTAGTCTGTGTATGATGTGAGGCATGCCTGTAGTCTGTGTATGATATGCGGCATGCCTGTAGTCTGTGTATGATATGCGGAATGTCTGTAGTCTGTGTATGATATGCGGCATGCCTGTAGTCTGTGTATGATATGCGGAATGCCTGTAGTCTGTGTATGATAAGCCGCATGCCTGTAGTCTGTGTATGATATGCAGCATGCCTGAAGTCTGTGTATGATACGCAGCATTCTTGTAATCTGTGTATGATACGCGGCATGCCTGTATGTAGTCTGTGTAAGATATGCGGCATGCCTGTAGTCTGTGTATGATATGCGGCATTCTTGTAGTCTGTGTATGATATGCGGAATGCCTGTAGTCTGTGTATGATATGCGGCATGCCTGTAGTCTGTGTATGATATGCGGAATGCCTGTAGTCTGTGTATGATAAGCCGCATGCCTGTAGTCTGTGTATGATATGCCGCATGCCTGTAGTCTGTGTATGATACGCAGCATTCTTGTAGTCTGTGTATGATACGCGGCATGCCTGTATGTAGTCTGTGTAAGATATGCGACATGCCTGTAGTCTGTGTATGATATGTATGATATGCCAGTAGTCTGTGTATGATATGCAGCATGCCTGTAGTGTGTGTATGATATGCGCATGCCTGTAGTCTGTGTATGATATGCAGCATGCCTGTAGTCTGTGTATGAGATGCGGCATGGCTGTAGTCTGTGTATGATATGCGACATGCCTGTAGTCTGTGTATGATATGCGGAATGCCTGTAGTCTGTGTATGATACGCGGAATGCCTGTAGTCTGTGTATGATACGCGGAATGCCTGTAGTCTGTGCATGATACGCAGAATGCCTGTAGTCTGTGCATGATACGCGGAATGCCTGTAGTCTGTGCATGATTCGCGGCATGCCTGTAGTCTGTGTATGATACGCGGCATGCCTGTAGTCTGTGTATGATACGCGGCATGCCTGTAGTCATTGTATGATACGCGGCATGCCTGTAGTCTGTGTATGATACGCGGCATGCCTGTAGTCTGTGTATGATACGCGGCATGCCTGTAGTCTGTGTATGATACGCGGCATGCCTGTATTCTGTGTATGATATGCCGCATGCCTGTAGTCTGTGTATGATATGCCGCATGCCTGTAGTCTGTGTATGATATGCCGCATGCCTGTAGTCTGTGTATGATATGCGGCATGCCTGTAGTCTGTGTATGATATGCGGCATGCCTGTAGTCTGTGTATGATATGCGGCATGCCTGTAGTCTGTGTATGATATGCGGCGTGCCTGTAGTCTGTGTATGATATGCGGCATTCTTGTAGTCTGTGTATGATATGCGGAATGCCTGTAGTCTGTGTATGATATGCGGCATGCCTGTTGTCTGTGTATGATATGCGGAATGCCTGTAGTCTGTGTATGATAAGCCGCATGCCTGTATGTAGTCTGTGTAAAATATGCGGCATGCCTGTAGTCTGTGTATGATATGCGGCTTGCCTGTAGTCTGTGTATGATATGCGGCATGCCTGTAGTCTGTGTATGATATGCGGCATGCCTGTAGTCTGTGTATGATATGCGGCATGCCTGTAGTCTGTGTATGATATGCGGCATGCCTGTATGTAGTCTGTGTAAGATATGCGGCATGCCTGTAGTCTGTGTATGATATGCGGCATGCCTGTAGTCTGTGTAAGATATGCGGCGTGCCTGTAGTCTGTGTATGATATGCGGCATTCTTGTAGTCTGTGTATGATATGCGGAATGCCTGTAGTCTGTGTATGATATGGGGCATGCCTGTAGTCTGTGTATGATATGCAGAATGCCTGTAGTCTGTGTATGATAAGGCGCATGCCTGTAGTCTGTGTATGATATGCCGCATGCCTGTAGTCTGTGTATGATACGCAGCATTCTTGTAGTCTGTGTATGATACGCGGCATGCCTGTAGTCTGTGTATGATACGCGGCATGCCTGTAGTCTGTGTATGATACGCGGAATGCCTGTAGTCTGTGTATGATATGCCGCATGCCTGTAGTCTGTGTATGTTACGCCGCATGCCTGTAGTCTGTGTATGATACGCCGCATGCCTGTAGTCTGTGTATGATGTGAGGCATGCCTGTAGTCTGTGTATGATATGCGGCATGCCTGTAGTCTGTGTATGATATGCGGAATGTCTGTAGTCTGTGTATGATATGCGGCATGCCTGTAGTCTGTGTATGATATGCGGAATGCCTGTAGTCTGTGTATGATAAGCCGCATGCCTGTAGTCTGTGTATGATATGCAGCATGCCTGAAGTCTGTGTATGATACGCAGCATTCTTGTAGTCTGTGTATGATACGCGGCATGCCTGTATGTAGTCTGTGTAAGATATGCGGCATGCCTGTAGTCTATGATATGCGGCTTGCCTGTAGTCTGTGTATGATATGCGGCATGCCTGTAGTCTGTGTATGATATGCGTATGCCTGTAGTCTGTGTATGATATGCGGCATGCCTGTAGTCTGTGTATGATATGCGGCATGCCTGTATGTAGTCTGTGTAAGATATGCGGCATGCCTGTAGTCTGTGTATGATATGCGGCATTCTTGTAGTCTGTGTATGATATGCGGAATGCCTGTAGACTGTGTATGATATGCGGCATGCCTGTAGTCTGTGTATGATATGCGGAATGCCTGTAGTCTGTGTATGATAAGCCGCATGCCTGTAGTCTGTGTATGATATGCCGCATGCCTGTAGTCTGTGTATGATACGCAGCATTCTTGTAGTCTGTGTATGATACGCGGCATGCCTGTATGTAGTCTGTGTAAGATATGCGACATGCCTGTAGTCTGTGTATGATATGCGGCATGCCTGTAGTCTGTGTATGATATGCGGCATGCCTGTAGTCTGTGAATGATATGCGGAATGCCTGTAGTCTGTGTATGATATGCGGCATTTTGTAGTCTGTGTATGATATGCGGAATGCCTGTAGTCTATGTATGATATGCGGCATGCCTGTAGTCTGTGTATGATATGCGGAATGCCTGTAGTCTGTGTATGATATGCCGCATGCCTGTAGTCTGTGTATGATACGCAGCATTCTTTTAGTCTGTGTATGATACGCGGCATGCCTGTAGTCTGTGTATGATACGCGGCATGCCTGTAGTCTGTGTATGATACGCGGAATGCCTGTAGTCTGTGTATGATACGCCGCATGCCTGTAGTCTGTGTATGTTACGCCGCATGCCTGTAGTCTGTGTATGACACGCCGCATGCTTGTAGTCTGTGTATGATGTGAGGCATGCCTGTAGTCTGTGTATGATATGCGGCATGCCTGTAGTCTGTGTATGATATGCGGAATGCCTGTAGTCTGTATATGATATGCGGCATGCCTGTAGTCTGTGTATGATATGCGGAATGCCTGTAGTCTGTGTATGATAAGCCGCATGCCTGTAGTCTGTGTATGATATGCCGTATGCCTGTAGTCTGTGTATGATACGCAGCATTCTTGTAGTCTGTGTATGATACGCGGCATGCCTGTATGTAGTCTGTGTAGGATATGCGGCTTGCCTGTAGTCTGTGTATGATATGCGGCATGCCTGTAGTCTGTGTATGATATGCGTATGCCTGTAGTCTGTGTATGATATGCGGCATGCCTGTAGTCTGTGTATGATATGCGTATGCCTGTAGTCTGTGTATGATATGCGGCATGCCTGTAGTCTGTGTATGATATGCGGCATGCCTGTATGTAGTCTGTGTAAGATATGCGGCATGCCTGTAGTCTGTGTATGATATGCGGCGTGCCTGTAGTCTGTGTATGATATGCGGCGTTCCTGTAGTCTGTGTATGATATGCAGCATTCTTGTAGTCTGTGTATGATAAGCCGCATGCCTGTAGTCTGTGTATGATATGCCGCATGCCTGTAGTCTGTGTATGATACGCAGCATTCTTGTAGTCTGTGTATGATACGCGGCATGCCTGTATGTAGTCTGTGTAAGATATGCGGCATGCCTGTAGTCTGTGTATGATATGCGGCATGCCTGTAGTCTGTGTATGATATGCGGCATGCCTGTAGTCTGTGTATGATATGCGGCGTGCCTGTAGTCTGTGTATGATATGCGGCATTCTTGTAGTCTGTGTATGATATGCGGAATGCCTGTAGTCTGTGTATGATATGCGGCATGCCTGTAGTCTGTGTATGATATGCGGAATGCCTGTAGTCTGTGTATGATAAGCCGCATGCCTGTAGTCTGTGTATGACACGCCGCATGCCTGTAGTCTGTGTATGATACGCAGCATTCTTGTAGTCTGTGTATGATACGCGGCATGCCTGTAGTCTGTGTATGATACGCGGCATGCCTGTAGTCTGTGTATGATACGCGGAATGCCTGTAGTCTGTGTATGATACGCCGCATGCCTGTAGTCTGTGTATGATACGCCGCATGCCTGTAGTCTGTGTATGATACGCCGCATGCCTGTAGTCTGTGTATGATGTGAGGCATGCCTGTAGTCTGTGTATGATATGCGGCATGCCTGTAGTCTGTGTATGATATGCGGCATGCCTGTAGTCTGTGTATGATATGCGGCATGCCTGTAGTCTGTGTATGAAATGCGGCATGCCTGTAGTCTGTGTATGATATGCGGCGTGCCTGTAGTCTGTGTATGATATGCGGCATTCTTGTAGTCTGTGTATGATATGCGGCGTGCCTGTAGTCTGTGTATGATATGCGGCATGCCTGTAGTCTGTGTATGATATGCGGCATGCCTGTAGTCTGTGCATGATACGTGGAATGCCTGTAGTCTGTGTATGATACGCCGCATGCCTGTAGTCTGTGTATGTTACGCCGCATGCCTGTAGTCTGTGTATGACACGCCGCATGCTTGTAGTCTGTGTATGATGTGAGGCATGCCTGTAGTCTGTGTATGATATGCGGCATGCCTGTAGTCTGTGTATGATATGCGGAATGCCTGTAGTCTGTGTATGATATGCGGCATGCCTGTAGTCTGTGTATGATATGCGGAATGCCTGTCGTCTGTGTATGATAAGCCGCATGCCTGTAGTCTGTGTATGATATGCCGTATGCCTGTAGTCTGTGTATGATACGCAGCATTCTTGTAGTCTGTGTATGATACGCGGCATGCCTGTATGTAGTCTGTGTAGGATATGCGGCTTGCCTGTAGTCTGTGTATGATATGCGGCATGCCTGTAGTCTGTGTATGATATGCGTATGCCTGTAGTCTGTGTATGATATGCGGCATGCCTGTAGTCTGTGTATGATATGCGTATGCCTGTAGTCTGTGTATGATATGCGTATGCCTGTAGTCTGTGTATGATATGCGGCATGCCTGTAGTCTGTGTATGATATGCGTATGCCTGTAGTCTGTGTATGATATGCGGCATGCCTGTAGTCTGTGTATGATATGCGGCGTGCCTGTAGTCTCTGTATGATATGCGGCGTGCCTGTAGTCTGTGTATGATATGCAGCATTCTTGTAGTCTGTGTATGATATGCGGAATGCCTGTAGTCTGTGTATGATATGCGGCATGCCTGTAGTCTGTGTATGATATGCGGAATGCCTGTAGTCTGTGTATGATAAGCCGCATGCCTGTAGTCTGTGTATGATATGCCGCATGCCTGTAGTCTGTGTATGATACGCAGCATTCTTGTAGTCTGTGTATGATACGCGGCATGCCTGTATGTAGTCTGTGTAAGATATGCGGCATGCCTGTAGTCTGTGTATGATATGCGGCATGCCTGTAGTCTGTGTATGATATGCGGCATGCCTGTAGTCTGTGTATGATATGCGGCGTGCCTGTAGTCTGTGTATGATATGCGGCATTCTTGTAGTCTGTGTATGATATGCGGAATGCCTGTAGTCTGTGTATGATATGCGGCATGCCTGTAGTCTGTGTATGATATGCGGAATGCCTGTAGTCTGTGTATGATAAGCCGCATGCCTGTAGTCTGTGTATGATACGCCGCATGCCTGTAGTCTGTGTATGATACGCAGCATTCTTGTAGTCTGTGTATGATACGCGGCATGCCTGTAGTCTGTGTATGATACGCGGCATGCCTGTAGTCTGTGTATGATACGCGGAATGCCTGTAGTCTGTGTATGATACGCCGCATGCCTGTAGTCTGTGTATGATATGCCGCATGCCTGTAGTCTGTGTATGATACGCCGCATGCCTGTAGTCTGTGTATGATGTGAGGCATGCCTGTAGTCTGTGTATGATATGCGGCATGCCTGTAGTCTGTGTATGATATGCGGCATGCCTGTAGTCTGTGTATGATATGCGGCATGCCTGTAGTCTGTGTATGAAATGCGGCATGCCTGTAGTCTGTGTATGATATGCGGCGTGCCTGTAGTCTGTGTATGATATGCGGCATTCTTGTAGTCTGTGTATGATATGCGGCGTGCCTGTAGTCTGTGTATGATATGCGGCATGCCTGTAGTCTGTGTATGATACGCGGCATGCCTGTAGTCTGTGTATGATACGCGGCATGCCTGTAGTCTGTGTATGATACGCGGAATGCCTGTAGTCTGTGTATGATATGCCGCATGCCTGTAGTCTGTGTATGTTACGCCGCATGCCTGTAGTCTGTGTATGATACGCCGCATGCCTGTAGTCTGTGTATGATGTGAGGCATGCCTGTAGTCTGTGTATGATATGCGGCATGCCTGTAGTTTGTGTATGATATGCGGAATGTCTGTAGTCTGTGTATGATATGCGGCATGCCTGTAGTCTGTGTATGATATGCGGAATGCCTGTAGTCTGTGTATGATAAGCCGCATGCCTGTAGTCTGTGTATGATATGCAGCATGCCTGAAGTCTGTGTATGATACGCAGCATTCTTGTAGTCTGTGTATGATACGCGGCATGCCTGTATGTAGTCTGTGTAAGATATGCGGCATGCCTGTAGTCTGTGTATGATATGCGGCTTGCCTGTAGTCTGTGTATGATATGCGGCATGCCTGTAGTCTGTGTATGATATGCGTATGCCTGTAGTCTGTGTATGATATGCGGCATGCCTGTAGTCTGTGTATGATATGCGGCATGCCTGTATGTAGTCTGTGTAAGATATGCGGCATGCCTGTAGTCTGTGTATGATATGCGGCATTCTTGTAGTCTGTGTATGATATGCGGCATGCCTGTAGTCTGTGTATGATATGCGGAATGCCTGTAGTCTGTGTATGATAAGCCGCATGCCTGTAGTCTGTGTATGATATGCCGCATGCCTGTAGTCTGTGTATGATACGCAGCATTCTTGTAGTCTGTGTATGATACGCGGCATGCCTGTATGTAGTCTGTGTAAGATATGCGACATGCCTGTAGTCTGTGTATGATATGCGGCATGCCTGTAGTCTGTGTATGATATGCGGCATGCCTGTAGTCTGTGAATGATATGCGGAATGCCTGTAGTCTGTGTATGATATGCGGCATTTTGTAGTCTGTGTATGATATGCGGAATGCCTGTAGTCTATGTATGATATGCGGCATGCCTGTAGTCTGTGTATGATATGCGGAATGCCTGTAGTCTGTGTATGATATGCCGCATGCCTGTAGTCTGTGTATGATACGCAGCATTCTTTTAGTCTGTGTATGATACGCGGCATGCCTGTAGTCTGTGTATGATACGCGGCATGCCTGTAGTCTGTGTATGATACGCGGAATGCCTGTAGTCTGTGTATGATACGCCGCATGCCTGTAGTCTGTGTATGTTACGCCGCATGCCTGTAGTCTGTGTATGACACGCCGCATGCTTGTAGTCTGTGTATGATGTGAGGCATGCCTGTAGTCTGTGTATGATATGCGGCATGCCTGTAGTCTGTGTATGATATGCGGAATGCCTGTAGTCTGTATATGATATGCGGCATGCCTGTAGTCTGTGTATGATATGCGGAATGCCTGTAGTCTGTGTATGATAAGCCGCATGCCTGTAGTCTGTGTATGATATGCCGTATGCCTGTAGTCTGTGTATGATACGCAGCATTCTTGTAGTCTGTGTATGATACGCGGCATGCCTGTATGTAGTCTGTGTAGGATATGCGGCTTGCCTGTAGTCTGTGTATGATATGCGGCATGCCTGTAGTCTGTGTATGATATGCGTATGCCTGTAGTCTGTGTATGATATGCGGCATGCCTGTAGTCTGTGTATGATATGCGTATGCCTGTAGTCTGTGTATGATATGCGGCATGCCTGTAGTCTGTGTATGATATGCGGCATGCCTGTATGTAGTCTGTGTAAGATATGCGGCATGCCTGTAGTCTGTGTATGATATGCGGCGTGCCTGTAGTCTGTGTATGATATGCGGCGTGCCTGTAGTCTGTGTATGATATGCAGCATTCTTGTAGTCTGTGTATGATAAGCCGCATGCCTGTAGTCTGTGTATGATATGCCGCATGCCTGTAGTCTGTGTATGATACGCAGCATTCTTGTAGTCTGTGTATGATACGCGGCATGCCTGTATGTAGTCTGTGTAAGATATGCGGCATGCCTGTAGTCTGTGTATGATATGCGGCATGCCTGTAGTCTGTGTATGATATGCGGCATGCCTGTAGTCTGTGTATGATATGCGGCGTGCCTGTAGTCTGTGTATGATATGCGGCATTCTTGTAGTCTGTGTATGATATGCGGAATGCCTGTAGTCTGTGTATGATATGCGGCATGCCTGTAGTCTGTGTATGATATGCGGAATGCCTGTAGTCTGTGTATGATAAGCCGCATGCCTGTAGTCTGTGTATGATACGCCGCATGCCTGTAGTCTGTGTATGATACGCAGCATTCTTGTAGTCTGTGTATGATACGCGGCATGCCTGTAGTCTGTGTATGATACGCGGCATGCCTGTAGTCTGTGTATGATACGCGGAATGCCTGTAGTCTGTGTATGATACGCCGCATGCCTGTAGTCTGTGTATGATATGCCGCATGCCTGTAGTCTGTGTATGATACGCCGCATGCCTGTAGTCTGTGTATGATGTGAGGCATGCCTGTAGTCTGTGTATGATATGCGGCATGCCTGTAGTCTGTGTATGATATGCGGCATGCCTGTAGTCTGTGTATGATATGCGGCATGCCTGTAGTCTGTGTATGAAATGCGGCATGCCTGTAGTCTGTGTATGATATGCGGCGTGCCTGTAGTCTGTGTATGATATGCGGCATTCTTGTAGTCTGTGTATGATATGCGGCGTGCCTGTAGTCTGTGTATGATATGCGGCATGCCTGTAGTCTGTGTATGATATGCGGCATGCCTGTAGTCTGTGCATGATACGCGGAATGCCTGTAGTCTGTGTATGATACGCCGCATGCCTGTAGTCTGTGTATGTTACGCCGCATGCCTGTAGTCTGTGTATTACACGCCGCATGCTTGTAGTCTGTGTATGATGTGAGGCATGCCTGTAGTCTGTGTATGATATGCGGCATGCCTGTAGTCTGTGTATGATATGCGGAATGCCTGTAGTCTGTGTATGATATGCGGCATGCCTGTAGTCTGTGTATGATATGCGGAATGCCTGTAGTCTGTGTATGATAAGCCGCATGCCTGTAGTCTGTGTATGATATGCCGTATGCCTGTAGTCTGTGTATGATACGCAGCATTCTTGTAGTCTGTGTATGATACGCGGCATGCCTGTATGTAGTCTGTGTAGGATATGCGGCTTGCCTGTAGTCTGTGTATGATATGCGGCATGCCTGTAGTCTGTGTATGATATGCGTATGCCTGTAGTCTGTGTATGATATGCGGCATGCCTGTAGTCTGTGTATGATATGCGTATGCCTGTAGTCTGTGTATGATATGCGGCATGCCTGTAGTCTGTGTATGATATGCGGCATGCCTGTATGTAGTCTGTGTAAGATATGCGGCATGCCTGTAGTCTGTGTATGATATGCGGCGTGCCTGTTGTCTGTGTATGATATGCGGCGTGCCTGTAGTCTGTGTATGATATGCAGCATTCTTGTAGTCTGTGTATGATATGCGGAATGCCTGTAGTCTGTGTATGATATGCGGCATGCCTGTAGTCTGTGTATGATATGCGGAATGCCTGTAGTCTGTGTATGATAAGCCGCATGCCTGTAGTCTGTGTATGATATGCCGCATGCCTGAAGTCTGTGTATGATACTCAGCATTCTTGTAGTCTGTGTATGATACGCGGCATGCCTGTATGTAGTCTGTGTAAGATATGCGGCATGCCTGTAGTCTGTGTATGATATGCGGCATGCCTGTAGTCTGTGTATGATATGCGGCATGCCTGTAGTCTGTGTATGATATGCGGCGTGCCTGTAGTCTGTGTATGATATGCGGCATTCTTGTAGTCTGTGTATGATATGCGGAATGCCTGTAGTCTGTGTATGATATGCGGCATGCCTGTAGTCTGTGTATGATATGCGGAATGCCTGTAGTCTGTGTATGATAAGCCGCATGCCTGTAGTCTGTGTATGATACGCCGCATGCCTGTAGTCTGTGTATGATACGCAGCATTCTTGTAGTCTGTGTATGATACGCGGCATGCCTGTAGTCTGTGTATGATACGCGGCATGCCTGTAGTCTGTGTATGATACGCGGAATGCCTGTAGTCTGTGTATGATACGCCGCATGCCTGTAGTCTGTGTATGATATGCCGCATGCCTGTAGTCTGTGTATGATACGCCGCATGCCTGTAGTCTGTGTATGATGTGAGGCATGCCTGTAGTCTGTGTATGATGTGCGGCATGCCTGTAGTCTGTGTATGATGTGCGGCATGCCTGTAGTCTGTGTATGATATGCGGCATGCCTGTAGTCTGTGTATGAAATGCGGCATGCCTGTAGTCTGTGTATGATATGCGGCATTCTTGTAGTCTGTGTATGATATGCGGCGTGCCTGTAGTCTGTGCATGATATGCGGCGTGCCTTTAGTCTGTGCATGATATGCAGCGTGCCTGTAGTCTGTGTATGAGATGCGGCATGCCTGTAGTCTGTGTATGATACGCGGCATGCCTGTAGTCTGTGTATGATACGCGGAATGCCTGTAGTCTGTGTATGATACGCGGAATGCCTGTAGTCTGTGCATGATACGCGGAATGCCTGTAGTCTGTGCATGATACGCGGAATGCCTGTAGTCTGTGCATGATACGCGGAATGCCTGTAGTCTGTGCATGATACGCGGCATGCCTGTAGTCTGTGCATGATTCGCGGCATGCCTGTAGTCTGTGTATGATACGCGGCATGCCTGTAGTCTGTGTATGATACGCGGCATGCCTGTAGTCTTTGTATGATACGCGGCATGCCTGTAGTCTGTGTATGATACGCGGCATGCCTGTAGTCTGTGTATGATACGCGGCATGCCTGTATTCTGTGTATGATATGCCGCATGCCTGTAGTCTGTGTATGATATGCCGCATGCCTGTAGTCTGTGTATGATATGCGGCATGCCTGTAGTCTGTGTATGATATGCGGCATGCCTGTAGTCTGTGTATGATATGCGGCATGCCTGTAGTCTGTGTATGATATGCGGCGTGCCTGTAGTCTGTGTATGATATGCGGCATTCTTGTAGTCTGTGTATGATATGCGGAATGCCTGTAGTCTGTGTATGATATGCGGCATGCCTGTTGTCTGTGTATGATATGCGGAATGCCTGTAGTCTGTGTATGATAAGCCGCATGCCTGTATGTAGTCTGTGTAAGATATGCGGCATGCCTGTAGTCTGTGTATGATATGCGGCTTGCCTGTAGTCTGTGTATGATATGCGGCATGCCTGTAGTCTGTGTATGATATGCGGCATGCCTGTAGTCTGTGTATGATATGCGGCATGCCTGTAGTCTGTGTATGATATGCGGCATGCCTGTAGTCTGTGTATGATATGCGGCATGCCTGTATGTAGTCTGTGTAAGATATGCGGCATGCCTGTAGTCTGTGTATGATATGCGGCATGCCTGTAGTCTGTGTAAGATATGCGGCGTGCCTGTAGTCTGTGTATGATATGCGGCATTCTTGTAGTCTGTGCATGATATGCGGAATGCCTGTAGTCTGTGTATGATATGCGGCATGCCTGTAGTCTGTGTATGATATGCAGAATGCCTGTAGTCTGTGTATGATAAGCCGCATGCCTGTAGTCTGTGTATGATATGCCGCATGCCTGTAGTCTGTGTATGATACGCAGCATTTTTGTAGTCTGTGTATGATACGCGGCATGCCTGTAGTCTGTGTATGATACGCGGCATGCCTGTAGTCTGTGTATGATACGCGGAATGCCTGTAGTCTGTGTATGATATGCCGCATGCCTGTAGTCTGTGTATGTTACGCCGCATGCCTGTAGTCTGTGTATGATACGCCGCATGCCTGTAGTCTGTGTATGATGTGAGGCATGCCTGTAGTCTGTGTATGATATGCGGCATGCCTGTAGTCTGTGTATGATATGCGGAATGTCTGTAGTCTGTGTATGATATGCGGCATGCCTGTAGTCTGTGTATGATATGCGGAATGCCTGTAGTCTGTGTATGATAAGCCGCATGCCTGTAGTCTGTGTATGATATGCAGCATGCCTGAAGTCTGTGTATGATACGCAGCATTCTTGTAATCTGTGTATGATACGCGGCATGCCTGTATGTAGTCTGTGTAAGATATGCGGCATGCCTGTAGTCTGTGTATGATATGCGGCTTGCCTGTAGTCTGTGTATGATATGCGGCATGCCTGTAGTCTGTGTATGATATGCGTATGCCTGTAGTCTGTGTATGATATGCGCCATGCCTGTAGTCTGTGTATGATATGCGGCATGCCTGTATGTAGTCTGTGTAAGATATGCGGCATGCCTGTAGTCTGTGTATGATATGCGGCATTCTTGTAGTCTGTGTATGATATGCGGAATGCCTGTAGTCTGTGTATGATATGCGGCATGCCTGTTGTCTGTGTATGATATGCGGAATGCCTGTAGTCTGTGTATGATAAGCCGCATGCCTGTATGTAGTCTGTGTAAAATATGCGGCATGCCTGTAGTCTGTGTATGATATGCGGCATGCCTGTAGTCTGTGTATGATATGCGGCATGCCTGTAGTCTGTGTATGATATGCGGCATGCCTGTAGTCTGTGTATGATATGCGGCATGCCTGTAGTCTGTGTATGATATGCGGCATGCCTGTATGTAGTCTGTGTAAGATATGCGGCATGCCTGTAGTCTGTGTATGATATGCGGCATGCCTGTAGTCTGTGTAAGATATGCGGCGTGCCTGTAGTCTGTGTATGATATGCGGCATTCTTGTAGTCTGTGTATGATATGCGGAATGCCTGTAGTCTGTGTATGATATGCGGCATGCCTGTAGTCTGTGTATGATATGCAGAATGCCTGTAGTCTGTGTATGATAAGCCGCATGCCTGTAGTCTGTGTATGATATGCCGCATGCCTGTAGTCTGTGTATGATACGCAGCATTCTTGTAGTCTGTGTATGATACGCGGCATGCCTGTAGTCTGTGTATGATACGCGGCATGCCTGTAGTCTGTGTATGATACGCGGAATGCCTGTAGTCTGTGTATGATATGCCGCATGCCTGTAGTCTGTGTATGTTACGCCGCATGCCTGTAGTCTGTGTATGATACGCCGCATGCCTGTAGTCTGTGTATGATGTGAGGCATGCCTGTAGTCTGTGTATGATATGCGGCATGCCTGTAGTCTGTGTATGATATGCGGAATGCCTGTAGTCTGTGTATGATATGCGGCATGCCTGTAGTCTGTGTATGATATGCGGAATGCCTGTAGTCTGTGTATGATAAGCCGCATGCCTGTAGTCTGTGTATGATATGCAGCATGCCTGAAGTCTGTGTATGATACGCAGCATTCTTGTAGTCTGTGTATGATACGCGGCATGCCTGTATGTAGTCTGTGTAAGATATGCGACATGCCTGTAGTCTGTGTATGATATGCGGCATGCCTGTAGTCTGTGTATGATATGCGGCATGCCTGTAGTCTGTTAATGATATGCGGAATGCCTGTAGTCTGTGTATGATATGCAGCATTTTGTAGTCTGTGTATGATATGCGGAATGCCTGTAGTCTATGTATGATATGCGGCATGCCTGTAGTCTGTGTATGATATGCGGAATGCCTGTAGTCTGTGTATGATATGCCGCATGCCTGTAATCTGTGTATTATACGCAGCATTCTTTTAGTCTGTGTATGATACGCGGCATGCCTGTAGTCTGTGTATGATACGCGGAATGCCTGTAGTCTGTGTATGATACGCGGAATGCCTGTAGTCTGTGCATGATACGCGGAATGCCTGTAGTCTGTGCATGATACGCGGAATGCCTGTAGTCTGTGCATGATACGCGGAATGCCTGTAGTCTGTGCATGATACGCGGCATGCCTGTAGTCTGTGCATGATTCGCGGCATGCCTGTAGTCTGTGTATGATACGCGGCATGCCTGTAGTCTGTGTATGATACGCGGCATGCCTGTAGTCTTTGTATGATATGCGGCATGCCTGTAGTCTGTGTATGATACGCGGCATGCCTGTAGTCTGTGTATGATACGCGGCATGCCTGTATTCTGTGTATGATATGCCGCATGCCTGTAGTCTGTGTATGATATGCCGCATGCCTGTAGTCTGTGTATGATATGCGGCATGCCTGTAGTCTGTGTATGATATGCGGCATGCCTGTAGTCTGTGTATGATATGCGGCATGCCTGTAGTCTGTGTATGATATGCGGCGTGCCTGTAGTCTGTGTATGATATGCGGCATTCTTGTAGTCTGTGTATGATATGCGGAATGCCTGTAGTCTGTGTATGATATGCGGCATGCCTGTTGTCTGTGTATGATATGCGGAATGCCTGTAGTCTGTGTATGATAAGCCGCATGCCTGTATGTAGTCTGTGTAAGATATGCGGCATGCCTGTAGTCTGTGTATGATATGCGGCTTGCCTGTAGTCTGTGTATGATATGCGGCATGCCTGTAGTCTGTGTATGATATGCGGCATGCCTGTAGTCTGTGTATGATATGCGGCATGCCTGTAGTCTGTGTATGATATGCGGCATGCCTGTAGTCTGTGTATGATATGCGGCATGCCTGTATGTAGTCTGTGTAAGATATGCGGCATGCCTGTAGTCTGTGTATGATATGCGGCATGCCTGTAGTCTGTGTAAGATATGCGGCGTGCCTGTAGTCTGTGTATGATATGCGGCATTCTTGTAGTCTGTGCATGATATGCGGAATGCCTGTAGTCTGTGTATGATAAGCCGCATGCCTGTAGTCTGTGTATGATATGCCGCATGCCTGTAGTCTGTGTATGATACGCAGCATTTTTGTAGTCTGTGTATGATACGCGGCATGCCTGTAGTCTGTGTATGATACGCGGCATGCCTGTAGTCTGTGTATGATACGCGGAATGCCTGTAGTCTGTGTATGATATGCCGCATGCCTGTAGTCTGTGTATGTTACGCCGCATGCCTGTAGTCTGTGTATGATACGCCGCATGCCTGTAGTCTGTGTATGATGTGAGGCATGCCTGTAGTCTGTGTATGATATGCGGCATGCCTGTAGTCTGTGTATGATATGCGGAATGTCTGTAGTCTGTGTATGATATGCGGCATGCCTGTAGTCTGTGTATGATATGCGGAATGCCTGTAGTCTGTGTATGATAAGCCGCATGCCTGTAGTCTGTGTATGATATGCAGCATGCCTGAAGTCTGTGTATGATACGCAGCATTCTTGTAATCTGTGTATGATACGCGGCATGCCTGTATGTAGTCTGTGTAAGATATGCGGCATGCCTGTAGTCTGTGTATGATATGCGGCTTGCCTGTAGTCTGTGTATGATATGCGGCATGCCTGTAGTCTGTGTATGATATGCGTATGCCTGTAGTCTGTGTATGATATGCGCCATGCCTGTAGTCTGTGTATGATATGCGGCATGCCTGTATGTAGTCTGTGTAAGATATGCGGCATGCCTGTAGTCTGTGTATGATATGCGGCATTCTTGTAGTCTGTGTATGATATGCGGAATGCCTGTAGTCTGTGTATGATATGCGGCATGCCTGTTGTCTGTGTATGATATGCGGAATGCCTGTAGTCTGTGTATGATAAGCCGCATGCCTGTATGTAGTCTGTGTAAAATATGCGGCATGCCTGTAGTCTGTGTATGATATGCGGCATGCCTGTAGTCTGTGTATGATATGCGGCATGCCTGTAGTCTGTGTATGATATGCGGCATGCCTGTAGTCTGTGTATGATATGCGGCATGCCTGTAGTCTGTGTATGATATGCGGCATGCCTGTATGTAGTCTGTGTAAGATATGCGGCATGCCTGTAGTCTGTGTATGATATGCGGCATGCCTGTAGTCTGTGTAAGATATGCGGCGTGCCTGTAGTCTGTGTATGATATGCGGCATTCTTGTAGTCTGTGTATGATATGCGGAATGCCTGTAGTCTGTGTATGATATGCGGCATGCCTGTAGTCTGTGTATGATATGCAGAATGCCTGTAGTCTGTGTATGATAAGCCGCATGCCTGTAGTCTGTGTATGATATGCCGCATGCCTGTAGTCTGTGTATGATACGCAGCATTCTTGTAGTCTGTGTATGATACGCGGCATGCCTGTAGTCTGTGTATGATACGCGGCATGCCTGTAGTCTGTGTATGATACGCGGAATGCCTGTAGTCTGTGTATGATATGCCGCATGCCTGTAGTCTGTGTATGTTACGCCGCATGCCTGTAGTCTGTGTATGATACGCCGCATGCCTGTAGTCTGTGTATGATGTGAGGCATGCCTGTAGTCTGTGTATGATATGCGGCATGCCTGTAGTCTGTGTATGATATGCGGAATGTCTGTAGTCTGTGTATGATATGCGGCATGCCTGTAGTCTGTGTATGATATGCGGAATGCCTGTAGTCTGTGTATGATAAGCCGCATGCCTGTAGTCTGTGTATGATATGCAGCATGCCTGAAGTCTGTGTATGATACGCAGCATTCTTGTAGTCTGTGTATGATACGCGGCATGCCTGTATGTAGTCTGTGTAAGATATGCGGCATGCCTGTAGTCTGTGTATGATATGCGGCTTGCCTGTAGTCTGTGTATGATATGCGGCATGCCTGTAGTCTGTGTATGATATGCGTATGCCTGTAGTCTGTGTATGATATGCGGCATGCCTGTAGTCTGTGTATGATATGCGGCATGCCTGTATGTAGTCTGTGTAAGATATGCGGCATGCCTGTAGTCTGTGTATGATATGCGGCATTCTTGTAGTCTGTGTATGATATGCGGAATGCCTGTAGTCTGTGTATGATATGCGGCATGCCTGTAGTCTGTGTATGATATGCGGAATGCCTGTAGTCTGTGTATGATAAGCCGCATGCCTGTAGTCTGTGTATGATATGCCGCATGCCTGTAGTCTGTGTATGATACGCAGCATTCTTGTAGTCTGTGTATGATACGCGGCATGCCTGTATGTAGTCTGTGTAAGATATGCGACATGCCTGTAGTCTGTGTATGATATGCGGCATGCCTGTAGTCTGTGTATGATATGCGGCATGCCTGTAGTCTGTGAATGATATGCGGAATGCCTGTAGTCTGTGTATGATATGCAGCATTTTGTAGTCTGTGTATGATATGCGGAATGCCTGTAGTCTATGTATGATATGCGGCATGCCTGTAGTCTGTGTATGATATGCGGAATGCCTGTAGTCTGTGTATGATATGCCGCATGCCTGTAATCTGTGTATTATACGCAGCATTCTTTTAGTCTGTGTATGATACGCGGCATGCCTGTAGTCTGTGTATGATACGCGGCATGCCTGTAGTCTGTGTATGATACGCGGAATGCCTGTAGTCTGTGTATGATACGCCGCATGCCTGTAGTCTGTGTATGTTACGCCGCATGCCTGTAGTCTGTGTATGACACGCCGCATGCTTGTAGTCTGTGTATGATGTGAGGCATGCCTGTAGTCTGTGTATGATATGCGGCATGCCTGTAGTCTGTGTATGATATGCGGAATGCCTGTAGTCTGTGTATGATATGCGGCATGCCTGTAGTCTGTGTATGATATGCGGAATGCCTGTAGTCTGTGTATGACAAGCCGCATGCCTGTAGTCTGTGTATGATATGCCGTATGCCTGTAGTCTGTGTATGATACGCCGCATTCTTGTAGTCTGTGTATGATACGCGGCATGCCTGTATGTAGTCTGTGTAGGATATGCGGAATGCCTGTAGTCTGTGTAGGATAAGCCGCATGCCTGTAGTCTGTGTATGATATGCCGCATGCCTGTAGTCTGTGTATGATACGCAGCATTCTTGTAGTCTGTGTATGATACGCGGCATGCCTGTATGTAGTCTGTGTAAGATATGCGGCATGCCTGTAGTCTGTGTATGATATGCGGCATGCCTGTAGTCTGTGTATGATATGCGGCATGCCTGTAGTCTGTGTATGATATGCGGCGTGCCTGTAGTCTGTGTATGATATGCGGCATTCTTTTAGTCTGTGTATGATATGCGGAATGCCTGTAGTCTGTGTATGATATGCGGCATGCCTGTAGTCTGTGTATGATATTCGGAATGCCTGTAGTCTGTGTATGATAAGCCGCATGCCTGTAGTCTGTGTATGATACGCCGCATGCCTGTAGTCTGTGTATGATATGCAGCATTCTTGTAGTCTGTGTATGATACGCGGCATGCCTGTAGTCTGTGTATGATACGCGGCTTGCCTGTAGTCTGTGTATGATACGCGGAATGCCTGTAGTCTGTGTATGATACGCCGCATGCCTGTAGTCTGTGTATGATACGCCGCATGCCTGTAGTCTGTGTATGATACGCCGCATGCCTGTAGTCTGTGTATGATGTGAGGCATGCCTGTAGTCTGTGTATGATATGCGGCATGCCTGTAGTCTGTGTATGATATGCGGCATGCCTGTAGTCTGTGTATGATATGCGGCATGCCTGTAGTCTGTGTATGATATGCGGCATGCCTGTAGTCTGTGTATGATATGCGGCGTGCCTGTAGTCTGTGTATGATATGCGGCATTCTTGTAGTCTGTGTATGATATGCGGCGTGCCTGTAGTCTGTGTATGATATGCGGCATGCCTGTAGTCTGTGTATGATATGCGCATGCCTGTAGTCTGTGTATGATATGCGGCATGCCTGTAGTCTGTGTATGATACGCAGCATTCTTGTAGTCTGTGTATGATATGCGGCGTGCCTGTAGTCTGTGTATGATATGCGGCATGCCTGTAGTCTGTGTATGATATGCGCATGCCTGTAGTCTGTGCATGATATGCGGCATGCCTGTAGTCTGTGCATGATATGCGGCGTGCCTGTAGTCTGCGCATGATATGCGGCGTGCCTGTAGTCTGCGCATGATATGCGGCGTGCCTGTAGTCTGCGCATGATATGCGGCGTGCCTGTAGTCTGCGCATGATATGCGGCGTTCCTGTAGTCTGCGCTTGATATGCGGCGTGCCTGTAGTCTGCGTATGATATGCGGCGTGCCTGTAGTCTGCGTATGATATGCGGCGTGCCTGTAGTCTGCGTATGATATGCGGCGTGCCTGTAGTCTGCGTATGATATGCGCCGTGCCTGTAGTCTGCGCATGATATGCGGCATTCCTGTAGTCTGTGCATGATATGCGGCGTGCCTGTAGTCTGTGTATGATATGCGGCGTGCCTGTAGTCTGTGTATGAAATGCGCCGTGCCTGTAGTCTGTGTATGATATGCGCCGTGCCTGTAGTCTGTGTATGATATGCGGCATGCCTGTAGTCTGTGTATGATATGCGGCATGCCTGTAGTCTGTGTATGATATGCGGCATTCTTGTAGTCTGTGTATGATATGCGGAATGCCTGTAGTCTGTGTATGATATGCGGCATGCCTGTAGTCTGTGTATGATATGCGGCATGCCTGTAGTCTGTGTATGAGATGCGGCATGCCTGTAGTCTGTGTATGATATGCGGCATTCTTGTAGTCTTTGTATGATATGCGGAATGCCTGTAGTCTGTGTATGATATGCGGCATGCCTGTAGTCTGTGTATGATATGCGGCATGCCTGTAGTGTGTGTATGATATGCGGAATGCCTGTAGTCTGTGTACGATACGCCGCATGCCTGTAGTCTGTGTATGATACGCCGCATGCCTGTAGTCTGTGTATGTTACGCAGCATTCTTGTAGTCTGTGCATGATACGCAGCATGCCTGTAGTCTGTGCATGATACGCGGCTTGCCTGTAGTCTGTGCATGATATGCGGCGTGCCTGTAGTCTGTGTATGATATGCGGCGTGCCTGTAGTCTGTGCATGAAATGCGGCGTGCCTGTAGTCTGTGTATGATACGCCGCATGCCTGTAGTCTGTGTATGATACGCCGCATGCCTGTAGTCTGTGTATGATACGCCGCATGCCTGTAGTCTGTGTATGATATGCGGCATGCCTGTAGTCTGTGTATGATATGCGGCATGCCTGTAGTCTGTGTATGATATGCGGCATGCCTGTAGTCTGTGTATGATATGCGGCATGCCTGTAGTCTGTGTATGATATGCGGCATGCCTGTAGTCTGTGTATGATACGCGGAATGCCTGTAGTCTGTGTATGATACGCGGCATGCCTGTAGTCTGTGTATGATACCCCGCATGCCTGTAGTCTGTGTATGATACGCGGCATGCCTGTAGTCTGTGTATGATATGCGCATGCCTGTAGTCTGTGTATGATATGCAGCATGCCTGTAGTCTGTGTATGATATGCAGCATGCCTGTAGTCTGTGTATGATATGCGGCATGCCTGTAGTCTGTGTATGATATGCGGCGTGCCTGTAGTCTGTGTATGATATACGGCATGCCTGTAGTCTGTGTATGATATGCGGCGTGCCTGTAGTCTGTGTGCGACTGCTAGTGTATCTGCAAGTGAAACGCTACGTTACAGTGTCAGCTGCTTTTGCGTCCTATTCTTATCGCTTTGCGAATAAGATGCATTTTAAGTTAATAAGTTGTATGAAAAGACGCTCGGCGCTACTTAGCCACACGGCGCTCATGTGTTATGTTTAACGCGACTTGTAGCACACGGAGGTAAGATGTATGTGGACACATCTGTACTTATTTTAATTGCGTACGCATAAACAACTGCACGTTGCGACTGCTTCTTCTATATGCAGTTTTTAATATGATGCAGATTACAGGAGACATGCATTATGATATGTCATGCATTATGTGATCATTGGGCAGCACAGTTGCGTGGTGGTTAGCAATGCTGCCTCACAGCACTGAGTTCATGTGCTTAATTCCCGGACATGGCCCTAACTGTGTGGTGTGTGTTCTCGCCTTGTTTGCGTGGTTTTCTTCCGGGTACTCCGGTTTTCTCTTACAAGCCAAAAAATGTACTAGTTGGTTGATTAACTTCCTACAACAAAATGAACCCTAGTGTGTACTGTATGTGTGTCCATGTGATAGGTTATATAGATTGTAATCGCCACTGGGGCAGGGAACTGAGGTGCATGGCTAAATATTCTCTGTAAAGCGCTTTTGTAATATGTGTGCGCTATATAAATAACTGACAATGAATGAAGGCATTTCTGCTTTAGGGGCCTATGTATCAAGCTTTTTTTTTTTTTTTCCCGAAATTGATGTAGAAACTGTAGTTTATGCATAATTTTATGAACTGTTGTGTAAGAGGTGTGCGGGGCGGTGCGGTGCCCGCTACCGTGCAGGTGTTCTTCTGTATCCTACCTTTCGTCCCACCCTCTCACCTTCAGGCCGTATGGGAAACCTATGAGGAAGAAGATGAGAGACGTCCTCTCTCTATGCCGACCGATACGCCCTATCTAATCGAAGACTATACAAAAATGAATTTGAGTTTTAAGTGAAGATCATCACTGGCACTTTTGGCCTCAGATCCCGAGTTTCACCTATAGGTACTCACGCACAAGGTGAAGACTCAACCTTGTACCGTGTTGCAAAGTCCACCTAACGCCCTGAAGAAAGGAAGATAGGCAGAGACAAACGGACAGTAATGGCCAGACAAACACAAAGGTGCTCACCGGTGGTACTCTGGGGCTCCATTCCGCTCGATCCCGCACACAGGTCCCTGTAGGGGAGAGAATAATACACCGTGAGGGCTCTAACCTAGTCTAGACGTGTGTCACCCTTTTATGTTATCTAAATCTACAAAGACAATGGCCCTAACTCACTGGCCCGACTAAAACTGTATGTGGTGAGACAGATCCTTCTACTTCAACAAGCAACAGTGCTAAATCAATTTACCCTGCACGACATAACACACAAAGCAATACTAGGACGGATAAACCTTACAAGTAACCACGGGTTAATGACGCAAGTATTGTCTTTTTAAGCCTACCTATCAAGAGCTGGCCAGCTCCTCCCCTAGGTGACTGGAAAACACTTTTTATTTGAGTGGGAGCCGTACAGCTTTCCACATGGGGCTTAGATGGTGAGAGTTACTTCAGTGGGAGGCTGACAGCTCTCCACAAGGTATTTGGAGGGTGAGAGTTGCACAACTGCTCACACCTCTATGCACTTATATAGGGGCTACCTATATACTATACCAGCTTTCTGGGCCTATTGCCCAAAAGCACTCTCAATGGGCTCAGGGCCTAACGCCCAGGGCCTTACCAGCGGATCAGGCTTTTCTGCCTGCCTACTGCAGGACACAAAAGGATTTGGGCCTAATGCTCAGATTCCCCTTTATATATGTTGCCTCAGGCCTATGGGCCTGCCTAATGTAGGTCTCAGCTAGTGGTCTGGGCCTAATGCCCTGGGCCACTTTATACAGGGCTCAGTCCTATGGGCCTGCCTAATAGGGGCTTAATTTAATTGGGCCTGGTACCCTCCTGAAAGTGTACAGGCCTAAGGCCTGGCTGATGGCAACGGGCCTAGTGCTCGCCTATTTGTTCAACCAGTGACTTGGGCCTAACACCCAGATCACTCACTCCTAACAGGGCCAACAGGATTCTATAGGGCTACTGCCCCCCTATAGTGTCAGGGCCTAGTGCCCACCTCTTTACTCACAGGCCTATTGCCTGAATGTGCCTCCACGGGCCTAGTGCCCGACAACCCTGGTGGTCTAGGGGTTATAAGTAAGTAGTAGTGGCCCAAAGCCGCCTACCCGAACCTTTGGAAGAAACTGCAGTGGGAGCTTCGTTAAGATCTTTTGCATTGCTCCACTGCAGTCCTCTCCGGTCCTCAGCCAAAGCTCCTCCTCCCGCCGGCTGCCGCCATTCTCAAGGCTCAGCCGCTGTCTTCTTAGTTGATCCCGGCATCTTCTGGCCTCTTCCGCAGCCGCTAGAGCTTTTCTGGAGAAATCCATCTTCTTTCCACACCGCCGCAGCATCCAATGGGCGGAGCTATGACCAATCAGCCAATCAAGGCTCGCCGTGGCCAATTTCTATTGGCTGCCAGTACGCGAGCCATGATTGGCTCGCGGCTGGAGCCTAGTCTACCTGAACGCCGAACAAATAGTAGAATTTTGGCTGCGCAGACTAGTTATAATGATTCCAAAAAAAATGTTAAAAAGAAGCATTTAATAATAAATTGCAATGTAATCTCACAAGTAATACATATAAAACTGTATTCTAGTAATAAATGACTGAAATTCAATGTCCCGTACAGGAATGCAAAAAAGTGATGCCTTTAAATTAGGAGGTAAATATTTACCATGTCCAGATAGTGTCACTATATTGGATGCCAATGATGCTGGAAAGAGCTCCAGAATAATAGCCTAGATGCTGAAGCGGTGATATCCGAGATGTCCACGGGTAATACTGTGAGACAGGTGTTCCGCTTCTACGTATTGTATGTCGGCGTCCCACCTGTATTCAGTTGGCTCAGCACTTAGTACTCTATTCGGAACGTGGTAGCCAGTATGTTCCAGATGTGAGCAATGTGGTAGAGGCTCTAATCTCCTGTGGCTCGTAAGGGACCAGGCCGGGGAATCCACTGCAATAGGGATATACATTTCTGCATGCACCGACCAGATGAGAAGCACCAGCACAAAGTCCCATTCAGCAGTGTGGTAGAGAATCTCAGGCACTGCAGCTGGTAGGGAACCAAACAGGGGACTCTAATTCAATATGGATACACGCTACCGTATGTACTGATGGATCAGGTGTAAAGCGCTGGCAAAGTCCCGTTCGGCAGTCTTAGTATAATGTAGACAACAGTGGGGCATCCGGCATCAGGATGAGGGATAGATTCCAACTATTAAGACTCAACGCGTTTCTGTGCTCATAAGCACCTTCGTCTGGAGTACAGTATAGTACCTGAACGCCAGTCCGGCACTGCAGCTCCAGTGCCGGATTCTTGCCGCTACCCAAACTCCGCCGCTGGAAGGGACCGGGTGGTCCCTTCCTCAGATACTCGCCGCCTCGGTATCGTCAGCACTAGGGGCAAGCACGCTGTCCCAGCGCCAGCTACGGATGTGTCCTGCGCAGGACACATCCCCACCGTCCCGTCACGCTGTGCCGTTGCTGGGATCAGCCACTTGATCCCAGCACGACTTACCACATTTACTATGTACTAATAACACAATGCAGGAGATTTCACTGAAATCTCCGCCAGAGTGCTAATTAGCACTGCACATCGCAGTCCTCATTATTCTCAATGGGAACTACAATCTCATCCCTGTGCACCAAACTCCAAAAAAGAGACTTTTCGGAGTTTGGCCCTGCTAGATTACAATGTCTTCAGATGGTGTAAACTGTTTTTAACCTATGAGAGTATAAATACCCCCCGAAAATGTTTAATAGTGTGTTGATATAGCCAAGTTTCCAAACGCGGTATGGCAGGCTAGCAAACTGCAAAATTGTGAGCAAGTTATGTCCCGGTATAGTTGCCCAGCTGACTCCTGACAGGTGTTCTTTTGGGGTATTTGCTGGACCGGCCCTTCCGTGCTCTAGCTGCAGCTTGCATGTCCAAAAGCAGCGTTGGTATCGAGTGTGCTGTTATAGTAGGTAGATTTCCACCACACACGAACTTTATTGCTGGAATAATCTACCACAAGGAACTCCACTGGCAAGATCCAAGAAGGAAGTAGTAGTCTGAGGAATAAAGTTTCCTTAACGCGTTTCTCCGTCTGAGTCTAATGACGGTTTCATCGGAAGGTATGTGCAATTCGTAGGGACAGCAGTTACCGCAGCCGCTGTCCCTGTAAGTTTCCCTTTGAACATGTCGGGGATATATCTTCATTATAAATGAAAATATCAGCTGCAATATGGAACTTTAATAATCGCGGCAGTAGACTTTTTAGTGTTTGTATTACTATCTCCATTGTACATAAATGGTAAAATTACAGAATTCGATTTTGCACGCTTATTATATTAAGCAGTTAACATAGCTTATGAAGAATTGATCATGGGCCTGATTCAGCAAGGATCGCAGTAGCAAAAGACGCACGCAATCAGTCGATTAATTCGCATTGGGCATGCGTATGCATCGCAGTGCACGTGCGCAAACTAGCAATTGCAATGGGAACTGAGTCTGCAGAGCCTACGCAGACCCAGAGCACAGTGATTGACAGGAAGTGCCGTTTGAAGGTGGTGACGGGGGATGGTCGGGCGAACGCAGTCATGCTAGTGCGTTGCAACGCCGTTGCAGGGGCGGGCATAAATTATCCACTGCAATACCATACGCAGCCTGAGGCCTTATAACGTGCGCTGAAGTCAGCAATTCCTGAGTGAGGTCTGACCTGCCTTAACTGTGCATATGGGTCCGATGTTACTCGATGTTACCTATTATTTTGCTATGTTGCACAAGTATATGGATGTGTGTAAGGGGAAGTGGGCGTCCTTGCGTTAGGCTGTGATCGCAAGGACGATCAAGGCCCCATGTACGGAACAGATACTCCACAGCAAATCTTTTTAATTAAATCAGCAGTCTGAAAATATATTTACAGCAATGGATAGGCTAAGCCACAATTATGTTGCAATTATTTGCATATACATGCTTTATTAACTACCTGTAGCATGTTTCTGAGAAGTAGACGCCTGCTGTATATTTTCCGTGCTACAGGCAGTTATGCAAATAATGGCTTAAATTTAACGCTCTCTCATCTACTGGGCTCTAAGTACATCTTTGTTTTTGTCAGTCCCAGTAGATTAGTAAACCTATAGGAAGGGTTAATTGAGCACGGCAAGCAAGGGTTAAATGATCTCTGATAAAAAGCTTCCATTTGCATGTAGCAGAATGCATTGTATAAGGAAAAAAATATATTTGGGCTATGTTATGGTATAAAAGGACACTTGACAATTAAGGTTTCCATTTGGAATGGCTTCTCTGGGTCATGTGACCACTCGTGATGTCAGCGATTGTAGTGACATAGCAACATCTTTATCTATTGATATTTTACCCTTAAGGCCTTAATTCTCTGCCTCTAATGTCAATCAGCGATGAGCCACAAAATTAGGGCTGGGCAGCACCATTGATTGCATTGGCTTTTGGTGCTGCTCTCTTCTTTTTAAAAACTGGAAAGGCATCAGAACAGGCTCTTTGCTGTTTAGTGTTCATCAGACAGTTCTCTACATTATGTGGTGGTCATCGGAATGGGTTCTGCAATGTGTAGTGGTCATCAGATTGGGCTTTGCAATGTGTAGTGATCATCAGAATAGTCACTGGAATGTGTAGTAGTGGTCATCAAAATAAGCTCTGACATGTTTAGTGGTCATCAGAATGGACTCTGCGTTGTGTGGTAGTTATCAGGGCGGGCTCTGTGATGTGTGTCAGTCATCTGGGAGGGCTCTGCGATGTGTGTCAGCCATCAGGACGGGTTATGTGATGTGGCGGTCATCATGTAGGACTCTGCATTGTGTGGTAGTCATCAGGACGAGCTCTGTGATGTGTGTCAGTCTTCAGGGAGGCTTTGCATTGTGTGGTAGTCATCAGGGCGTGCTCTGTGATGTGTGGCGGTCATCAGGGCGCGCTCTGTGATGTGTAGTGGTCATCAGAATGGGCTCTGCCTTGTGTGATAGTCAATAGAATGAGCTCCGCAATGTTTAGTGGTCATCTGAATGGGCTCTGCAATGTTTAGTGGCCATCAAAATTAGCTATGTACTGTTTTGTAGTCTTTAATGGTCTTCAAGTTAAGCTCTGCTTTTTGTACTGTAGTCTTCAGAACGGACACGGGATCCTGGCACTCAGAATCCCGATGCTGGCATCCCAACAGGATTACAATGCCGACACCTACCGGTAAGTAGGCTAACCCTTACAATACCCCTAACCCTCCTCCCACTAACCTAAACCTAACCCTCCTCCCCGCAGCCTAAACCTAGCCCTCCCCTCAGAGCCTAACTGTAACCCCCCTCCACAGCCTAAACCTAACCCTCCCCCCGCAGCCTAACTCTACCCCCCCGCAGCCTAAACCTAACCCTTCTCCTGCAGCCCAACTCTACCCCTCCTGCAGCCTAAACCTAACCCTCCTACCGCAGCCCAACTCTAAACCCCCTGCAACTTAACTCTAACCCTTCGCCCGCAACCTAAACCTAACCCTCCCCCCGCAGCCTAACTCTACCCCCCCGCAGCCTAAACCTAACCCTTCTCCTGCAGCACAACTCTACCCCTCCTGCAGCCTAAACCTAACCCTCCTACCGCAGCCCAACTCTAAACCCCCCGCAGCTTAACTCTAACCCTTCCCCCGCAACCTAAACCTAACCCTCCCCGTAGTGGCTAACCATAACCCTCCCGTTAGTTCCTAACCCTAACCCCAATGCTTACCGTCGGCATGTCAGCGGTCAGGATGCTGGTGCTGGGATTCTGACTGGTGTAGAGATTCTGAGCGCCGGCATCCCAACCGACCCTGTGTTGTTTAGTGCCCATCAGAACGGGTTCTGCATTTTCTTGTGGTCATCAGATTGGGCTCAGCCTCTGGCATACTACTGAGCACAACGTGTAAATGGCAATGTCCGACCACCGATATAGACAGACCATTTTATGGCTTGTGTTTATCGTTTGGAAGGAGTTAATCTTGTCTCTTATGTTATCTAGCTAGGCAACATCTTTATTTACATGATGACAAGACACTTCCCTGTTGAGGACACACCGCATCGTCTGTGCCCTGTTTGGTTTTCAGTTCTTGTGCTGGGAAAATGAGCCTGTTTGCAGAAATCCCAATTAATAAATGGAGCTTCCACGTTTTGTCTCTTGACCCCTCTGTTTTCCTGCATAGCGTTAAGCCCTCCAGCTCCAGCAACCGTCGTCATTGAGCTGACAATAAACTGTGACCCCCGGGTTGCCTCTCCAATAATCTTAGCGGTGTTCGCTGGTTTGGCAGATTATTTCATTGAAATGCCCAGCCCGCAATCCTAATTACCAGGAAAAGAGGTTAAATAATGCTTCCTCTGTTACACAGGCAGATGGGAGCATGTGGTCAGGGCATGAAGGCTGTCTGCGCAAGCAAGTGGCAGTGCTTCACGGTGGCAGCTTTGCGTTTACGCTGTTTGATTGCGACTATTTCATATTTTATATGCTGTGCTTTTTATGAGCAGATGCGCTGCCTGGCTAAATCATTGAGACAATAGATACAGAATGCCCTGTTTAGGACCGATCTCCTCATTAGTGACAATTTCTTTTTCTCTGCTTCAGGGATCAGCTCGGGGAGGGGAAGCTCAATGTGATTGGAAAACATTTGAAACCTTTATGGTTGCTGTCAAACAAGAATGCGTTGTGAAATAAAATGTACATTTTAGAGTGCAATGATTGAATTACATGTTATAGGCCCTGTGGTTGCTCTGAGAGCTGGTTTATGCTGGGAATTGCCTTGAGTAGCGCATAATTAAATAGGGGGCAGGGCCAAATTACGCAATTTTTCAAGAATCCTTAAGCCCCGCCTCCTACTCTGGGACCCCCGATCTCTGTGCAAATTATGCCCGCTTCACTAGGAAGTGGGCAGGAACGTGGGAGAAGTACCTACTCTACCGGGGTGCGGGGGGTTACCAGAAAAATCATGAGCCTCCCGTGACTTCTGGGATAGTAGGCGTGTATGGATGATTAATATAATTTCCCTGCATTGGGTATAACTTATAAGGCACAATGATCCCTATGGCTAGTGTGTTTTTATCAACAAATAGATCTTACTGACTGCTTTGGGGCTCATTTACATTTGGATGTAAGTCAGTATTATGACTAGGGATGTGCGCCGGACCATTTTTGCCGGATTTGGATTTGGATTTGGTTCTAATTCGTCGTCCGGCTTTGGATTTGGATTTGGATTTGCCAAACTGCGGTGACTGGCTTTGGATTTGGATTTGGATTTTTTTACAATAATTGACAAAAAAAGCTAAAATCACATAAATTGGTCTTTTTTTTCTTCCTAGAGTATTATTAACCTCAATAACATTAATTTCCAGTCAATTTAGACCATATCACAGCTTATAATATTGTTTTCAACATTATTGGCCAAAGGTTGCAGTGAGCCGACTGGTTACACTAAGCGACAAAGCAGCGGCACAACGACACAGACACCACAGTATAAAGCACATCTATGACACATTGCCACACAGCAGTGGCAGAAATGAAAAGTAGTGCACCCACCCAGTGGGGTACGGCCAGCAGAGTCACAGTACTTGTTTACAAAGTGGGCTACGGCCCTAGGAGTCACAGTGCACAATCTTATTCGCATTACACCGCACATAGGGCCTGATTCACATTACACCATAAAGTAGTGTCTCTTATTATGTTACGACACACAGTAGTGCCCCTTTTACACAATGCCCACAGTAGTGACCCTTTTACACA
This sequence comes from Taudactylus pleione, assembly GCA_031769625.1. Lineage (NCBI taxonomy): Eukaryota > Metazoa > Chordata > Amphibia > Anura > Myobatrachidae > Taudactylus > Taudactylus pleione. The sequence goes on from JAUIMM010001082.1 coordinate 760,382, forward strand.
ATGCCCACAGTAGCGGTGTCCCTTACACAATGTCCCCCAGCAGTGGTGCCCCCTATGCAGTCCCTTTAGTAGTAGGGTCCACTATGCAGTGCCCCCAGTAGAATGCCCCCCAGTAGTATGCCCCCCATTAGCAGGCCCCCCCAGTAGTATGCCCCCCATTAGCATGCCACCCAGTAGTATGCCCCCCATTAGCAGGCCCCCCCAGTAGTATGCCCCCCATTATCATGCCACCCAGTAGTATGCCCCCCAGTAGTATGGCCCCCCCAGTAGTATGGCCCCCCCAGTAGTAGGCTGCCCCAGTAGCAGGCCCCCCCCAGTAGTAGGCTGCCCCTGTAGTAGCCCCCCCTGTAGTATGGGCCCCCCCTGTATTATGGCCCCCCCTGTAGTAGGCTGCCCCAGTAGCAGGCCCCCCCCAGTAGTATGGCCCCCGCCAGTAGCAGGCCCCTCAGTAGTATGGCCCCCCCAGTAGCAGACCCCCCAGTAGTATAGCCCCCCCAGTAGCAGGCCCCTCCAGTAGTATAGCCCCCCCCAGTAGCAGACCCCCCCCAGTAGCGCCCCCGGCCCTTGCACAAATTAAAAAATAAAAACTTACCTGTATCCCCGCTCCCGCGCCGTCCGCTCTGTCACACGCTGAGGAGGGAGCCGGAAGACGGAGCTCATGTGTGAGCTCCAGCCGGCTCCCTCTGTGCAGCAGCCAATGAGAGTCTGTGTGACTCTCATTGGCTGCTGTAACAAACACACAGCTGCCGCTGGCGGCTGTGTGTCTGTGTCTGTGTAGGGCAGAGCGCTATCACTGCGCTCTGCCCTACACACGAGGAGACCTGATGTCGGATTCTCTAGTGAGAATCCGACATCAGGCGGCCGCCGTTCGGCCCCGAACGGGGATCCGAGTCAGGCGGTGAACACCCGAACAGGGTTCGGGTGGACTCGGATCCCCAATGTTCGGAGCGGTTCGGATTCCACAGAATCCGAACCGCTCATCTCTAATTATGACACGCCTCTCAGATGTGGCAGTACACACCCACTGTAACGTGCGGTCATATGTGTTGCTTTCACAATCTCCCTGATTTGCTTTTTCAAAGGTAGGCAAGTGTGCCTGAGAGGGGATGTAGTTAGGGCCGGATTAAGGGGGGGGGGGGGCGACAGGGGTGCTCGTCCCTGGGCCCCCACACACGGAGGGACCCCCACTAGCAATGGTGCGCTGTCTGCGCCCGCCGCTAGTGTCCCCTCCGCTAGTGTAGTGTAGACTGCGCAGTGAGTGCGGCCACACTACACCGTGACATACACACAGCCGCTGGCGGCAGCTGTGTGTATGTTACAGAAGCCAATGAGAGTCACACAGACTCTCATTGGCTGCTTCGTCAGCTGAGGGAGCCGGCTGGAGCTCACTCATGTGCAACAGAAGAGCCGGGACTCGCGTCAGGAGCAGGGATTCAGGTAAGTTTTTTTCTTTTTGTGTGCGCGTGCGTGTGGAGCAGCACTGTCACTGCATAGGGGGGAGCGCTACAGGCGTCCCTGTATAGGGAGGCCACTTCTTGAAGGCACTGTATAGGGGGGGTGTGCTACTAGGGGCAATGCATAGGGGGGGCTACTACTAGGGGCACTGTATAGGGGGACTACTACTGGGGGCAGAGCATGGGGGGACTACTACTGGGGGAAATGCTTTCGGGGGAATACTACTGGGGGCACTATATAAAGGACACTGCATAGGGGAGATTATTACTGGGGGAACTGTATAGGGGTGGACTACTACTGGGGGCAATGCATAGGGGGAACTACTACTGAGGGCAATTCATAGGAGGAACTACTACTGAGGGCAATGCATAGGGGGGGACAACTACAGGGGGGACTGTATAGGGGGGACCACTACTGTGGGCATTATATAAGGGGCACTGCATAGGGAAGACCAATACTGGGGGCACTACTACAGTGGGCACTGCATAGGGAGGACTACTACAGGGGGCACTGCATAGGGAGGACTACTACAGGGGGCACTGCATAGGGAGCACTACTACAGGGGGAACTGCATAGGGAGAACTACTACAGGGGGCACTGCATAGGGAGGACTACTACAGGGGGCACTGCATAGGGAGGACTACTACAGGGGGCACTGCATAGGGAGGACTACTACAGGGGGCACTGCATAGGGAGGACTACTACAGGGGGCACCGCATAAGGAGCACTGCATAGGGGGGACCATTACTGGGGACATTGCATAAGGGGGACTTCTACAGTGGGCAATGCAAGAGGGGCATTAAGGTGAATAGAAAGAAAAAAATATCCTAGGGTGACGAGAAATATTGGTATATAGGGGCCCCCACAAGTTTGTTGCCCAGGGGCCCCCACAGACCTTAATCCGGCCCTGGATGTAGTTACCAGGCTGGCGGAAGGCATGCCTCTGGTTTTAATTCCGATGGTGGAAGCTCAACCTGGGACTTAAGATAGGCATCAAAATACTGACGCCTATCTTAATCCCGATGCCGGAATACAGACAAGACGCCAGCCCGAATTAGGTAAGCCGGGGGCGTCTTAGCTGTTTGCCGCAGGGGGGGTGGGTGCTAGGTTTAGGTAGCATAGCCTGGTTAGCGTTAGGTTTTGGGGGGGTTAGGGTTAGGCACCCCTAGGGAGGGGGGTTAGGGTTAGGCACCACTGAGGGGGTTAGGCGGCACTAAAGGGGGAGGATTAGGTTTACACACGAAGGGGGGAGACTTAGGTTTAGGCACTAACGGGTTGGGTTAGGGTGCAGGGTGGGGAGGGATATGGTTAGGCTACAAGAAGGGAGGGTTAGGGGGAGAAGGGGGGAGGGTAAGTATACTTATACCCCTGTCAGGATACCAACTATCGGGATTCCGCTGTCGATATTTTGACAGGAGGCATCCCGACAGCCGGCATTACATACCCAATCCACCTGAGAGCCATGTATTAGAGGTATTACAGACTAGGGCAGGCATGTCAAACTCAAAATACAAACCGGGCCGAATATTCAAGTTCTAAGAGTATGTGGGCCGCAAAAAAATAAATTAAAGTCTTATATGCAAGGTTTATTATTAATATTATATATATATATATATATATATATATATATATTATTATTAATAAAAAAACAATGCAGTGCCCCCTGTAGTACTGCCCCTTATGCAATTCCACCCTGTATTACAGCCCCTTTTGCAATGCCCCCTGAATTTGTGCTCATTATGCAATGCCCCTTCTGCAGTTCCCTAGTAGTGCCCATTATGCAGTGCCCCAGTAATGCCCCTAGTAGTGCCCCTTATGCAGTGCCCACAATAATGTCCGTAGTAGTGCCCCTTATGCAGTGCCCCAGCAATGCCCCTTATGTTGTGCCCCCAGTAATACCACTTATGCAGAGCTCCCAGTAATGTCCCTAGTAGTGCCCCTTATGACGTGCCCCAGTAATGCCTCTTATGTTGTGCCCCCAGTAAAACCCCTTATGCAGAGCCCCCAGTAATGCCCATTATGCAGAGCTCCAAATAATGTCCCTTGTAGTACCCCTTATGCAGTGCCCCAGTAAATGCCCTTAGAAGTGCACCTTATGCAGTGCTTCCAGAAATGGCCCTTATGTTGTGCCCCCAGTAATGCCCCCTCAAAGTATAAAACCGGCCCCACTCACCTGTCTGCAGTACTTTCTTCACGACGTCCGCTGGGCACCGCTCCAGTCCACGCCGTCCCGCATAGACACTGGCGCTGACTGAATCTAATTAGCTCCAGAGCGGCAGGCGCAGGCTCCGCTCGTTCGCGGGTGACGTCATGATGTCAACCGCGCGCTGCATCACTGGGAACGCTGGCCTCTGAAGCGATCAGAGGCTTCTGATTGCTTCAGAAACCACTGTTGCCAGCCTGGTAAGTAAACACTGCCTGATCGGAGCTGTGCTCCGATCATGGCAGGGGTGTGGGCCGCATATTATATATATGTGAGCCCACACTCTGGGGCCGCAGAAAATGTTTATTCGGGCCGCATGTTTCACATGCCTGGACTAGGGGGTATATGTTTGCTAAAGTGATAGTTTTTAGACGTGGAGATGTTGCCCATAGCAACCAATCAGATTCTACTTAACATTTAACGAGCACCTTCTAGAAGATAATAGCTAGAGTCTGATTGGTTGCTATGGGCAGCATCTCCACTTCTAAAAACTCTCACTTTAGTAAATGTATCCCACGCAGAGTGTGCTGTCACAATAAAAAAAAAAAAAAACTGGGATAAAATGGAGGCGTTAACTTGCACTCCGGTGCCATTATTTCCAACAGTCTTTATTCTTGTTGTCTGAAAATGGCGGAGCTTAGCAGTTTGGAATGGGGTGCACAACATAAGGGCGTGATTTGGTCTGATCTGCGCATGGGCAGATGTAAGGGTGTGGCAAACTGTGTCCCATCTATGTTTAGCGGTAGGCACTAGAATTGGCCATTGCACATAGTAAAACAGTTTAAGTCTATCATGGGTGGATGCGAATTTACAGTTTAGCGTATGTCCGTCCTATTCTGTGTCGTACGGATTTCTTGAAGTTATGCATTTCAGGGCGGTAAATGGGAATGGCAACAATATGAGTGCACGAAACCGCCCTGTCTGGTAGGTGATGGAATTGTCCTGGGTGTGTTTCTAAAGCTCTGTGCTATTCTGCACTACGAGTCCTGCGTACGGGGAAGGGAGGCTGTTTCTGTTGTCATTCTCGCATCTAGCATGGGGCTGGCACAAAAACAGATAACAATGAGGGCGGGCTGCGGCGTAAACTCAATGGGCGGCGTTGAAATTATTCACACCACAGCATGATTGTCAGTACAGATTTGCTGGAGGTCATCATTTGTTCTGCTGGTTAAAGTTTTCCTACACCTACAACTTACTATACATAACCTGAGAGTGGTGACTTGCACCCAATTTATCTACAGGTTGTGGTAGGTCTCTTGCTGGGACAGAGGTTGGATATATGAACACGCCTCTTCATACCCCCATTCCTCCGATCTGGTCATAAGGTTGGATACGTGCAAAATGCATGCGGGTCTGCATAGGCTCATACTGTATGAATGCATTCCTGTCTCATCACACGGAGAGCAAACCATTCACGATACACGCTACACAAACCGGTATAGTACTCATCCTGCATCAGTCCTATAGACTGTAATAGGCTGCTCATGTCCATGTGTATAACATTTCTCTCCTCACTACTTTGTGCTGCAGTACTCCTCATAGTGACATAATTAGAGAGCTGTATGTTGCAGTCGCTATGAGGAGTACTGCAGCACAAAGTACTGAGGAGAGAAATGTTATACACACGGACATAGGAGCTCATTCAGACCCGCTCATACAGCTTTCTGATTATATCTGTGTGTATAACATTTCTCTCCTCAGTACTTTGTGCAGCAGTGCTCCTCATAGTGACTGTAACATACAGCTTTCTGATTATATCCGTGTGTATAACATTTCTCTCCTCAGTACTTTGTGCAGCAGTGCTCCTCATAGTGACTGTAACATACAGCTTTCTGATTATATCCGTGTGTATAACATTTCTCTCCTCAGTACTTTGTGCAGCAGTGCTCCTCATAGTGACTGTAACATACATCTCTCTGATTATATCCGTGTGTATAACATTTCTCTCCTCACTACTTTGTGCTGCAGTGCTCCTCATAGTGACTGTAACATACAGCTCTCTGATTATATCCGTGTGTACAACATTTCTCTCCTCAGTACTTTGTGCTGCAGTGCTCCTCATAGTGACTATAACATACAGATTTCTGATTATATCTGTGTGTATAACATTTCTTTCCTCACTACTTTGTGCTACATTGCTCCTCATAGTGACTGTAACATACAGCTCTCTGATTATATCTGTGTGTATAACATTTCTTTCCTCAATACTTTGTGCAGCAGTGCTCCTCATAGTGACTGTAACATACAGCTTTCTGATTATATCCTTGTGTATAACATTTCTCTCCTCAGTACTTTGTGCAGCAGTGCTCCTCATAGTGACTGTAACATACAGCTTTCTGATTATATCCGTGTGTATAACATTTCTCTCCTCACTACTTTGTGCAGCAGTGCTCCTCATAGTGACTGTAACATACAGCTCTCTGATTATATCTGTGTGTATAACATTTCTTTCCTCAATACTTTGTGCAGCAGTACTCCTCATAGTGACTGTAACATACAGCTTTCTGATTATATCCTTGTGTATAACATTTCTCTCCTCAGTACTTTGTGCAGCAGTGCTCCTCATAGTGACTGTAACATACAGCTTTCTGATTATATCCGTGTGTATAACATTTCTCTCCTCACTACTTTGTGCAGCAGTGCTCCTCATAGTGACTGTAACATACAGCTTTCTGATTATGGGGCCTATTCATCAACACTAAAATAACGTTTTTAAGGACATTTTCCTTAAATAACGTTATTTTGGTATTCATGAACAGACTTAACACAGGAGATATCACAGATATCTCCTTGCTAAGTTCCCCTGCGTTAATTTCCACACTCCCCATACATTAGTACATTAGTATGGGGATGTGGAAATTGTGGTATTCATCAAATTCCGAAAATTATAAATTTTCGGAATTTGATGCAGTTACTATTAATAGCAGAATCCACTTACCTGTATCAGCGTGTGCAGGTCCCCCGACGAGTCCCTCCGGTGCTCTGCTCCGTCCTCAGGCTCCGGAGGCTGGTCTGTCATGTGTGCTCCCCAGCAGAGCACAAGAAAGTTTAGAAAAAGAAAAAGAATTTTTTTTTTTCTTTCTAATCTGTCATGTGGTCTGCTGGGAAACCACATGACAGACCAGCAGGACGGAGCCGGAGGCTGCTGCGCGGACAGGTAAGTGGGGGGGGGGGGAGGGAGATCCATGCACATTGGCATATCTATAGTGCGCGTTGCACATGGGCCCCTGGTTCCAGGGAGGCCCACAACACACACCCTGCACCCATGATTATACTTACCTCTACAGAGTCCCACATGGGTCTGCACTGCGATACCACTTAAATCACTGAGAAAATGACGTAGTGGCCATTTTCCCTGTGTTTTGCACATGCATAAGAGAGATGAGTTATCTCAGAGATTGTGGCACAGGCGCCATGTTCCCGGAGACCTCCACATGAGCCCTCTCCTCTCTTAAACCGTTCTTGGTGGTAACTGGGGGTGTGTGGCTAACAGGCAGGGGCGTGTGGCAGGCGTATCGGCGTCAGCGACTGCGTCTGAAGGTGCAGTTTGACTGACACAAGCGGCTATTGTCCCACGGACTTTCTGCACCTTCCATAGATAATGCATCTGTGTACGTACGCCAGCGTATTCGCAGGGCTGCCGGCCTTAAGATGCATACAACTCCATATATATAGACCCAATATGGACACATTTTTTTTTTGTTCCATGGTTCAGGAGCAGCATAACCCGATTTCCTTTATTCTGCAGTGCTCCTCACATGATGGTATGAGGCAGCACTCTGATCATATACGTATTTAAGACATTCTGCTCCTCATTACTTTATTCTGCAGTGCTCCTCACGGTGATGGTATGAGGCAGCACTCTGATCATATACATGCTTAGGACATTCTGCTCATTACTTTATTCTGCAGTGCTCCTCACGGTGATAGTATGAGGCAGCACTCTGATCATATACGTGCTTAGGACATTCTGCTCATTACTTTATTCTGCAGTGCTCCTCACGTGATGGTATGAGGTAGCACTCTGATCATATATACGTATTTAAGACATTCTGCTCCTCATTACTTTATTCTGCAGTGCTCCTCACGGTGATGGTATGAGGCAGCACTCTGATCATATACATGCTTAGGACATTCTGCTCATTACTTTATTCTGCAGTGCTCCTCACGTGATGGTATGAGGCAGCACTCTGATCATATATACGTATTTAAGACATTCTGCTCCTCATTACTTTATTCTGCAGTGCTCCTCACGGTGATGGTATGAGGCAGCATTCTGATCATATACATGCTTAGGACATTCTGCTCATTACTTTATTCTGCAGTGCTCCTCATGTGATGGTATGAGGCAGCACTCTGATCATATATACGTATTTAAGACATTCTGCTCCTCATTACTTTATTCTGCAGTGCTCCTCACGGTGATGGTATGAGGCAGCACTCTGATCATATACATGCTTAGGACATTCTGCTCCTCATTACTTTATTCTGCAGTGCTCCTCACGGTGATGGTATGAGGCAGCACTCTGATCATATACGTGTTTAGGACATTCTGCTCATTACTTTATTCTGCAGTACTCCTCACGGTGATAGTATGAGGCAGCACTCTGATCATATACATGCTTAGGACATTCTGCTCATTACTTTATTCTGCAGCGCTCCTCACGGTGATGGTATGAGGCAGCACTCTGATCATATATGTGACGTTTTTAGGACATTCTGCTCCTCATTACTTTATTCTGCAGTACTCCTCACGGTGATAGTATGAGGCAGCACTCTGATCATATACGTGCTTAGGACATTCTGCTCATTACTTTATCTGCAGCGCTCCTCACGGTGATGGTATGATGCAGCACTCTGATCATATACGTGTTTAGGACATTCTGCTCATTACTTTATTCTGCAGTACTCCTCACGGTGATAGTATGAGGCAGCACTCTGATCATATATGTGCTTAGGACATTCTGCTCCCCTCATTACTTTATTCTGCAGTACTCCTCATGGTGATGGTATGAGGCAGCACTCTGATCATATACGTGTTTAGGACATTCTGCTCCCCTCATTACTTTATTCTGCTGTGCTCCTCACGGTGATAGTATGAGGCAGCACTCTGATCATATACGTGCTTAGGACATTCTGCTCCCCTCATTACTTTATTCTGCAGTACTCCTCACGGTGATAGTATGAGGCAGCACTCTGATCATATACGTGCTTAGGACATTCTGCTCCCCTCATTACTTTATTCTGCTGTGCTCCTCATGGTGATGGTATGAGGCAGCACTCTGATCATATACGTGCTTAGGACATTCTGCTCCCCTCATTACTTTATTCTGCAACGCTCCTCAGGGTGATGGTATGAGGCAGCACTCTGATCATATACGTGTTTAGGACATTCTGCTCCCCTCATTACTTTATTCTGCTGTGCTCCTCACGGTGATGGTATGAGGCAGCACTCTGATCATATACGTGCTTAGGACATTCTGCTCCCCTCATTACTTCTGCAGCGCTCCTCACGGTGATGGTATGAGGCAGCACTCTGATCATATACATGTTTAGGACATTCTGCTCCTCATTACTTTATTCTGCAGCGCTCCTCACGGTGATGGTATGAGGCAGCACTCTGATCATATACGTGTTTAGGACATTCTGCTCCTAGTTACTTTATTCTGCAGTGCTCCTCACGATGATGGTATGAGGCAGTACTCTGATCATATACATGCTTAGGACATTCTGCTCCTCAATACTTTATTCTGCGTGCTCCTCACGGTGATGGTATGAGGCAACACTCTGATCATACACGTGTTTAGGACATTCTGCTCCTCGTTACTTTATTCTGCAGTGCTCCTCACAGTGACTGTTCTAAGCCGCACACGAAAGCAAACGTGTATTGGCGGTCACACTTTTGCAACTTTATGCAAATGGAACCACAAACTCCTTTCCTTGTGTACATCCGTGCAGCCAAATGTGCAAGGCTTGAGACACCCAATTTTAGCACCCATGCATGCAGTAATACTCATTGATTTATCCGTATACGCCACCATCGGTTACACCATCGAAATTTGCACCAGCCCTAAGGCAGGTGCAGTTTCTCTGTCTGTTAGGGTCATGCAACCTGCATACTGTATGCAGTCACTGTGATGCTGTGTGAACTGAATGGCTGTCACTGTGATGCTATGTGTACTGCATGGTGGTCGTTGCAATGCTATGATGTCTGTATGGTGGTCACGGCAATGCTGTGTGTGCTGTGTGGCGGTCACTGTGATGCTGTGTGTACTGTCTGGTGGCCACTGCGATGCTGTGATGTACTGTATGGAGGTTACTGCAATGCTGTGTGTACTGTATGGAGGTTACTACCATGCTGTGTGTACTGTATGGCGGTTAGTGCAATGCTGTGTGTACTGTATGGCAGCCACTGAGATTATGTGATGTATTTTATGGCGGTCACTGTGATGCTGTGTATATTGTATGGTGGTTACTGCGATGCTGTGTGTACTGTATGGTGGCCACTGCGATGCTGTCTGTACTGTAGGGCAGTCACTGCGATGCTATGTGCGTACTGAATGGTAGTCACTGCGATGCTGTGTGTACTGTACAGTGGTCACTATGATGCTGTGTGTACTGTATGGGGGTCACTGTGATACTGTGTGTACTGTATGGCAGTCACTGCAATGCTGTGTGTGCTGTATGGCGGTCACTTTGATGCTGTGTGTACTGTAGGGCAGTCACTGCGATGCTATGTGTGTACTGTATGGTAGTCACTGCAATGCTGTGTGTGCTGTATGGTAGTCACTGCGATGCTGTGTGTACTGTACAGTGGTCACTGTGATGCTGTGTGTATTGTAAGGCGCTCACTGTGATGTACTGCATGGTGAACACAGAGTTCTTTCTGTGTTGCTTTATACTGTTTTTGTAGTGTGATCTGGGGTATTAATGTAATGCCAGGGGTAATAATCAATGTAATGTGGATGGAAATAATGTATTTAGATGTTAATATTTGTATTATGAAACATCTGGATCTGGGGCACCTATTTTCCCATCTTTGCTCTCTCTAATCTCAAAAGCTGGATATGCCATTGGAGGGACCGTGGCAGATATCGTAGATACCGTCGCAGCGGTAATAGTAACCTTGCCGCTCGCCAGGCCAGTCAGTAGTTTCATATTCCTCAAACAAAATTAAAATAAAAAATTAACAAAAAAAGTGAGAAACAATGACTTATATATATTTTTTTTATTGCTGTGGGCACCTCCAGCTGACATCATTCTGAGATGGTGTTAGCTATATGAGGACAGAGGTGGCACATGTGCTGCTGCTCACCATGGGGATGCATTACAGTAGTGCCCGGGTGAAGGCTACAGCCAGCAATAGACATCACAAGTTGGCGACTTTGATAAATAGGCAGAAGCCCTACCTCCTTGATAAACGTCCTGTTTCCACAGGATTTAGGGCTCATTGCCTTTGATAAATAGATCCTTTGACTGCTGCTACTACTAACGCCGCCAGCCCAGAGCGCAGATTTAGCATCAGGCCCCAGGAGTCTCTCACTACACCACGGTATCTGAGAAAGTTGTACAGCGAGAGTAAACTTTGCTCTCCCGTCTCCATCAGCCCTAAAACAAACTCAAACACTCCCAGCGCTGCAAACATTTGCTGTTCCTGCCAAACTTCATTCATCTCCAAAGGAGGGTTATTAAGTGGATGTCACATACATTCATTCTAAACATAACTGGCCTGTAAAAATAGTCACTTTGAAATTCTATATTACCCAAGACCAAAAAAATATGAATCTCTGCTCCCATAAATTAAATTGTATCCAGGATCTCAGTCACAATTCGCATCGCATTCACCAATGACTCGGTATTAACTTCCATGCTTGGGGGACGCGGCCCGCAGTAAACGCCAGAGCCACAAAAGAGTTAACTCTGTGCGTTAATCCCTACATGAATAACTCTTGCTGGCTAAGATGCCTATGGCGAGAGAGAGCACTGACGATGAAAGGATGATTGACTGGTTGGCGAGGGAAAGAGCCATAAAAGACATATCATAGAGTTACAGAAACTGGTTTCCATTCACAGTACTGGTTTTGTAATATAATCTGCAGTTGTAAAATAACAATTTGCATGTTTCCCCTCCAAGCCGGGCTCAGCTGTGGTTAGGACAGAAAGTTTCTTGTCAATTGGATAAAACATGGAAGAGCAGCTGCTATAATTTCATGCACCTTTCAGGAGGTGTTTAATGCGCAGTTTGTATGCAAAGTAAACAGCTGCGTTCCTTTCGGAAAAATGAGTCAAACATTTATCTTAAGACATTTTTTTTTTGCATAAATATTTGCATTGAGTTTCGAACTTTGAATCGCGTGAAATTTGGTTCTGCGACACTATGATAAGTATTTGGGGTATTAAATAGACAATGTTAGATCTCATTAAGTATATCTCAGTATGATTAGAATTGGAGATGAAGAGCCCACATCCAGTGGCGTATCTATAATGGGCTTAGGGTGTGCCGTGCACACAGGCCCCTGGGGCAAGGAGAACCCCGTGCCTCACACCTTGCACCTAAAATATTTTCCTCTGTGTGCAGAGCAGGCTCCCCCTACCCGGTATACCCACTGCTGGCAGCCATCTTTATATAGAAATATGGCACCATTGTAGGAGATTGCAAACACTCTGGCACAGTGAAAATCTTCTGCTCCTGCGTCATCTTTCTGACAGTATCACCGAAAGATGACTGTCGGCAGAAGTTATAGTGGGGGTCCGCTGCACGGAGGGGAAGTTCATGGGCTTCCGCAGGCGTTATTACACTTCTGCTCATATCTACGGCTGAAAACCCCCACGGTGCATGCGTTACACGCAGTGTACGCACAAAGCTGCTGTTGCAATGGATTCAGAGGGTATCAGTTGTGTGGCAGAAAAGTGATGGCCGTTCCTGGGCGGTGACTGGGAGGTGGATAGTAGAGCACACGAAAAATGGGCCATTCAGTGGCCGTGTTATGGGAATGTCGCGTGTCACAGCCCCAAAGTATAGGGGGCCATAGTGAGACAGAGACATTGCATCTGACCAAAGGGCTTGTGCAAGGTTTGATGGTGTGACCGATGGTGGCGTCTAAGGAGTCACCAATTGGTATTACAGCGTGCTTGGGCTCTAAAAGCCCTTGCAAATTAGTCCGGACAGATTTACCAAAGGGAAGGAGTTTGTAGGGACATTAGTATAGAGCCACAGATGGGCGACCACCAATAGACGCTGCAGCGTTTGCAACACAATCAGACCCACTGTTAGGTCAATTGGGTTCTGACAAAAGAAGTTAACTCTAGTGTGTTTGCGTACCTATGTGATAGGGAATATAGATTGTAAGCTCCACTGGGATAAGGACTGATGCATACTTACCGATTTTTAGCTCCCTCCTTCCGGGAGGGAACTGTCGGTCTTTCGCAGTGGGGGGCGTGTCGTGGCAAAATGGGGTGGGGTGTGGCTGCGCAATCGCGTCATTGTGGTCCCGCCCCCGTTTGATAATGCCACGATTAACGGCAATATGAAGAAGGGGGCGGGGCCACGATAACAAAATTGCATGGCCACGCCCGATGCCCCGCCCCCTTTTGCAGCAACATGCCCCCCCACTGTGAAAGACCAACAGCACCCTCCCAGAAGGAGTCACATTTTGTGTCCTCCCTGCTACCGGGGTTTCTTGTGGAACCGCGGGGGGGGGAAAGGGGGTCGTCCTGGGCCAGGAGGCTTGCCTGGGCGCGGCACCTGATTTTTGGAAGGCTCCCGGCCGAATCCGGAGGGTAGGCAAGTATGGACTGATGTGATTGACTAAATATTCTCTATACAGTGTTACATATTATCTGCATCTATATAATAACTGTTATTAAATAAATAACTATTTGAGATCATAATAAGTTGCATTTTCTTTCTGGAAAGTGCAACACAGAGCAACATACCACAGGTGACCTTATGATCACCCATAATCACCTACCTGAAAGTAAAACGCCTTGTCATTTCTGACTTGTGAGAAAGTGCACCAACTCATGCCCAACTTTTAGTGAGTGGTCTTTTCTCACCCAGGAAAGAGAGAATGGGTAACAGGTAGGGAAGCCAATCCCACCCCATTTTTGTAATTCTGGGATTGAGTTGTACATTGGACCCCACAGAAAAAAGCGAAAGGTACACATTTTCCCCCACAGGAAAAAAAATAAAACCCACATTCATAAAAAAAATAAAAGACATTTTCATGGCCCCCACAGGAAAAAAATAAAAGACTTTCATGGCCCCCACAGAGGAATGACCCTGAGTCCCTGACCTCACCTCCTGGTTGTCACTCTCAGTCTCTCACTGCTGTGTCATTCGTCATCTCTCAGGCTCTTTAACAGTAGGGATGACCATTGACCATCATAATCATCGATGGTTTATGGCCAATATCGTATATATTTACCATTGATGGGGGGAGAACCAGATGGTTTCCCTCCATCGATGGAACAGCATAACTGAATGTTTATATTTTTTACAAGGTGTCGGGATGCAGAGCAACCCTCAAAGCCCCGTCCCACAGTTCTGATTGGCCCATGGGCCAGTGAGTCAAAGAACAGGGATGACCATCGGTTGGTGAAACCATGGATGGTCATCCATTGCATAGTTTTTTACCATCGATGGCCGCTTGCTATTTCCCCATGGATGGTAACCATCGATGGTAACCACTCAGATGACCAGCCCTATTTAACAGATGCCACTCAGGCTGCAGGTAGTGAAAGTGGCTCCACCTCCCAATCCCTTCCTCGCCCTCAGCCGCCTCAGTCGAGTACACTCTGTAGTTACAGAGTGCACTGTGGGCCTGATTCAGAACCGGTCGCAAGCGTTGAGCGCTCACAACCAGGTCGATGTTTGCCCACTGGGCATGCGCACGACGGAGCCGGCTCCGTCGTGCACATACATGAGACCCAACTAGTGACGGGTGCTCTGTCGCTCCAAGTCTCGCTCCAAAGGGGGCGAGCTGTCGATGGTGATTGACAGCTCGCCCCATTTGGTAGGCGTGGCCGGGGGGAGGCTTCACAAACGGAGGCGTTCCCAAGCGAACACCTGCCCTTTGTGGGTGGCCACACTGACATCACAAGTGTCAGTGGGAGAGCTTCCGGCTCTATTAGAGCCAGAAGCTCTCTGGGACTTGCGGTCACGAGACCCTACCACAAGGGTCTCGTCGCAAGCCCGATGGTCACGTTGGTCTTGACCATTGCAACCATCATCCTGGCCGCTTGCAATACCTGTGGGTCATCACCCACAGCTATGCGAGCGGCCAGGTCGCACAAAAAAACGGCCAGATTCAGAGCGAGCGCTCTTTCAGAGCGTTCGGCTCTGAATCAGGGCCTGTGTTGGCTGGAGTCTGACATGCGGCTACTTGATCTATGATGTCAAGCTACTGCCATTATAGGTTACGGCCCGGGCCAGAGAAACAAGCAGCACTGCAGGTAATTACATGTGCAGCTGGCTGCCGCGGGTTTAATCCTGAAATCCCAGGATAGGTTTCTCCAATCCCAGGATTGAAATCCTGGACATTTTGAGGCTAATTCCACAGGATCCTAAAATTGGCTTCTGTAGTGACAGGTTTTACCAGTGGGAGAAAGCATAATGGAAGCTTTATTTTTCAGCCTGGTATGTTCTCCTGCTGTTAACTAAAAACAGAGGGGGTCATTCAGACCCACTCGCGAGCGGCAGTCCGCTCGCAAGTGGGTCGATTTTCCCCACTGCGCATGCGCACGACGGAGGGAGCTCCATCGTGCGCATGCGCAAGACCCGGCGAGCGAAGGACTTTCCATCGCTCCGGGTCTCGCACCAAAGGGGGCGTGCTGTCGATGTTGATTGACAGCACGCCCCCTTTGGTGGGCGCTCCGGGGGCGTGCCTGCCAGACGGAGGCGTTCCTATGGGAACGCCTACCGTCTGAAGCCGGCCCCACTGACATCACTAGTGATGTCAGTGGGAGTGATTTTGGCTCTAATAGAGCCAAAATCACTCCTGGCCTTGCGGTTGAGAAACCCGACCACAGGGTCTCTCTCGCAAGTCCGATGGTCGCGATGGTCAAGACCATTGCGACCATCTTGTTGGACGCTCGTATATGCTGTGGGTGGTGACCCACAGCTATACGAGCATCCAGGAGGACGCTCCATTTTAATGGAGGTGGGCCCTGATTCAGAGCGAGCGCTCTGGTCAGAGCGTCCGGCTCTGAATCAGGGCCAGAGTACACGTAACGCATTTACCCA
The DNA here is from genome assembly GCA_031769625.1 of Taudactylus pleione. Lineage (NCBI taxonomy): Eukaryota > Metazoa > Chordata > Amphibia > Anura > Myobatrachidae > Taudactylus > Taudactylus pleione. The sequence goes on from JAUIMM010001082.1 coordinate 776,284, forward strand.
CCACAGCACGAGAAATACGGACAGAAGGCAGAATACATGCATTCACTGCACTGCTCTACATAAATAAAATAATAAATAAAATAAAATGACAAATATAAAACAGAAAAAAAACAAGTTACACTTTTTCTTCCTCAATATAATTTTCTGCATAACCCATATAATGCAGGTAAAAAAATAAATATATACATTTTGGAATTTATTTGGTTTCCTGTCATTCACTGTAAATGAAAACTAGCTGGACATGTTCTATGTAACTGTTGAGTGAGATAACCTGGCCCTTCCCCAGCACCATTACTATGCATTTGATAAGGCAGATGATTATTTTTCCATCCATGCAAGGCCTGCCCTATCTCAGGCACACTGCACTCTGACGGTGCACTTTCTCCCAGTATTTTACAAGCTCTTTCTAGGAGAAAACACTTTTATAATATTATTATTTAACTATTTATTGGTTTTAGTAAATGTATCCGCAATTAACGTAACAGTGGTGTGTCTATAAGGTGTGTGCGGTGCACACAGGCCTGATTCAGCACGGATCACACGCACCCGCTCGCTGTGACAATATGCAAATGAATGCAATCGCAGCACTATACCAACACGCCCACCACTGTATAAAGCCGCCCACTTTCCATTACATACATCCGCAAGTCAGGGAAAACATTGGTAACATTGAGTAACATCGGACCCATACGCACAGTTGTGGTTGAGCTGACCCTGACTCGCAGACTGCGAAACTTCCTGTCGCCATCTAGACCTCTGGCTGCGTATGCCGCTGCGTTCGCATACCTGATCGCAGTGGCCGGCTTGCGCACTCGCACTGTAATGCATAAGCCAGTGCAGAACGCAAGCATCGACCGGTTGCGTGCCTCCGCAGCATTGCGATACAACCAGAATCAGGCCCACAGACAACTCAAGTTGGGCCCGGACTGCCCAGAACAACGTCTGACCAGGCAGTCACCATATTTCTTGGGAAATATGGTCTTGGCGCCGTAGTTCCATGGAAGTTGCTGGAAATACGTTGGCTACACAGAAGACAGCAGATTCTGGCTTTTCTATCTTTAATATTTCAGGGAGGGAATTTGCACACCTGCCCTCATATATATATATATGTATATATATATATATATATATATATATATTAGGGGTGTGCACCGGCCACTTTTCGTGTTTTGTGTTTTGGTTTTGGATCTGGATCTTTCTTCGTGTTTTGGATCTGGATTGGTTTTGCCAAAACCACCCTTCCGTGTTTTGGGTTCTGGGTTTTGTGTTTTGGATCTGTATTTTTTTTAAAAAAAGCATAAAAACAGCTAAAATCACAGAATTTGTAGGTTTTTCTGCTCCTATGCTATTATTAACCTCAATAACCTTAATTTCCACTCATTTCCAGTCTATTCTGAACACCTCACACCTCACAATAGTGTTTTTATGTCCAAAACGTTGCACCGAGGTAGCTGGATGACTATGCTAAGCGACACGAGTGGGCGGCACAAACACGTGACCCATCTAGGCGTGAAACTGCAGTGGCAGACAGGATGGCAGTTTGAAAAACTAGGCCCCAAACTGTACATAATGCAAAGAAAAAAAAGAGGTGCAAGATGGAATTGTCCTTGGGCCCTCCCACCCACCCTTATGTTGTATAAACAGGACATGCACACTTTAACAAACCAATCATTTCAGCGCCAGGGTCTGCCACACAACTGTGGCTGAAATGATTGGTTCGTTTGGGCCCCCACAAAACAAGCTGGCAATTAATGTGTCCCTGCACAAACTGGCTCTATGGAGGCAAGATGTCATCCTCATCCTCCTCATCCACCGATTCCTCACCCTCTTCAGTGTGTACATCCTCATCCTCACAAAGTATTAACTCGTCCCCACTTGAATCCACCACCACAGGTCCCTCTGTACCTTCTGGAGGCTGGTCTCCCTGGAAGAGCTGATAATTCATTTTGATGAACATCATCTTCTCCACATTCTGTGGAAGCAACCTCCTACGCCTTTCGCTGACAAGGTTCCCGGCTGCACTAAACACTCTTTCGGAGTACACACTGGAGGGGGGGCAACTCAGGTAAAATAGAGCCAGTTTGTACAGGGGCCTCCAAATTGCCTCTTTTTCCTGCCAGTACAGGTATGGACTGTCTGCCATGCCTACTTGGATGCTGTCACCGATGTAATCCTCCACCATTCTGTCAATGGTGACAGTATCATATGCAGTGACAGTAGACATGTCAGAAATTGTTGCCAGGTCCTTCAGTCCGGACCAGATGTCCAAACTTGGTCCTGCCTGTCCTGCATCACCGCCAGCGGGTTGCTTAGGATACCTAAGTTTTTTCCTGGCAGCCCCAGTTGCAGGAGAAAATGAAGAAGGAGCTGTTGACGTGTCACGTTCCGCTTCAGCTGACAGTGTGTTCACCAGCAGGTCTTTGCACCTCTGCAGGCTTGTGTCGGCCGGAAAGAGAGACACCACATAGGCTTTAAACCTAGGATCGAGCACGGTGGCCAAAATGTAGTGGTCTGATTTCAACAGATTGACCACCCTGGAATCCTGGCAAAGCGAATGAAGGGCTTCATCCACAAGTCCCACATGCCGAGCGGAATCGCTCCGTCTTAGCTCCTCCTTCACTTTCTCCAGCTGCTTCTGCAAAAGCCTGATGAGGGGAATGACCTGACTCAAGCTGGCAGTGTCTGAACTGACTTCACGTGTGGCAAGTTCGAAGGGCTGGAGAACCTTGCACAACACGGAAATCATTCTCCACTGCGCTTGAGTCAGGTGCATACCCCCTCCTTTGCCTATGTCATAGGTGGATGTATAGGCTTGTATGGCCTTTTGCTGCTCCTCCATCCTCTGAAGCATATAGAGGGTTGAGTTCCACCGTGTCACAACCTCTTGCTTCAGGTGATGGCGGGGCAGGTTCAAGAGTGTTTGCTGGCGCTCCAGTCTTCGGCACGCAGTCGCTGAATGGCGAAAGTGGCCAGAAATTTTTCGGGCCACCCAAAGCGTCTCCTGCACGCCCCTGTCGCTTTTCAGAAAATTCTGCACCACCAAGTTTATTGTGTGAGCAAAACATGGGACGTGCTGGAATTTGCCCAGATGTAATGCCCGCACAATATTGGTGGCGTTGTCAGATATCACAAATCCCCAGGAGAGTCTAAGTGGGGTAAGCCACTGGGCGATGATTTCCCTCAGTTTCTCTAAGAGGTTGTCGGCGGTGTGCCTCTTACTGAAACCGGTGATACACAGCGTAGCCTGCCTTGTAACGAGCTGGCGTTTCTGAGATGCTGCTACTGGTGACGCTGCTGCTGTTGCTGCGTAAGGTGATACATCTACCCAGTGGGCTGTCACAGTCATATAGTCCTTAGTCTGCCCTGTTCCACTTGTCCACATGTCCGTGGTTAAGTGGACATTGTGTACAACGGCATTTTTCAGGACACTGAGGACACTTTTTCTGACGTTTCTGTACAGTCTCGGTATCGCCTGCCTAGTGAAGTGGAATCTAGACGGTATTTGGAACCGGGGACACACTACCTCCATCAATTGTCTAAATCCCACTGCACTAATGGCGGATACCGGACGCACGTCTAACACCAACATAGCAGTCAAGGCCTCAGTTATACGTTTTGCTTCAGGATGACTGCTGTCGTACTTCATCCTCCTCGCTAAGGACTGTTGGAGGGTCAATTGTTTAGTAAAAGTAGTGGTGTTCCTACTTCCTCTCTGGGATGATGAACGACTCCCAGCAGCAGCAACAGCAGCAGCGGCAGCAGTAGGCGTAGCAATGCAGGATCCTCCAGAGGAATCCCGGATAGGAGAGTCAGTCATGCCAGTGACATGGCCTGCAGGACTACTTCCGATCCTGACTAAGGAGGAAATTGACGAGGAGGGAGTTGACGGTGTGGTTTGCAGGCGCTTGGATACAACAGGACAACGGGATTTAGGTGTCCCTGGACTGCTTACGGTCTTAGCCAAAGTTTCTGAACTTGACAGTAACTTTTTATGAACGCGCTGCAGGTGCCGTATAAGGGAGGATGTTCCTAGGTGGTTGACGTCCCTACCCCTACTTATTTCACCTTTACATATGGTACATATGGCAAGACAGTTGTTGTCCGGATTTGGATAGAAATATTGCCAGACCAAAGAGGTGGAATGTTTGGTCTTCTGCCCAGGCATGACCGTGATGGGCTTTTTCATCCCACGGACAACAACTGTCTCCCCCGGAGCCTGATTTAAACAAACCACATCACCATCAGAATCCTCCTCGCCAACTTCCTCCTCAGCGCCAGCTACACCAGTATCCTCATCCTGTTGTACTTCAACAGTGACATCTTCAATTTGCATATCAGCAAGTGGACTGTGGGTGCTCCTTTCAGCACTTGCAGGGGGCATGCAAATGGTGGAAAGAGCCACCTCTTCCCGTCCAGTGCTGGGAAGGTCAGGCATCGCAACCACCACCACACTTGGACTCTCCTTGGGGATTTGTGATATCTTCTTAGAAAGCACAGTTCTTCGCTGTGCTTTTGCCAGCTTAACTCTTTTGATTTTTTTAGTGGGAGGAGGGCTTCCATCGTCATGTGAAGCTGAACCACTAGTCATGAACATACTAGGGATCGACCTTAGCCGTTCCTTGCCACTCCGTGTCGTAAATGGCATATTGGCAAGTTTACGTTTCTCTTCAGCTGATTTAAATGTCTTTTTCAAGGTCATTTTCCTGAACTTTGCCATTTGGGATTGTATGTGCCCTCTACTATGACATTGGGCATCGGCCTTGGCAGACGACGTTGATGGCATGTTATCGTCTATGTCATGACTAGTGGCAGCAGCTTCAGCACTAGGAGGAAGTGGTTCTTGATCTTTCTCTATTTTATTTTTATCGGAGAAAGTTTGGTCCTCCATTTATGTTATATCGATTTGATATATACGTGCGGCTAAACACAGAAAATAATTTTTTTTTTGGTTTGGACTGGAGTGTACTTTGTGGGTTACAGCACCCTTTAACGGTCAAGCCAGCCGGCCCTTTACTTATGACACAGGCGCACTCTTGGCACTACTTTGTTGATGCACGTGCGGCTACTGCGCACACAATTCACAAACACAGAAAATAATTTTTTTTTGGTTTGGACTGGAGTGTACTTTCGGGGGTTACAGCACCCTTTAACGGTCAAGCCAGCCGGCCCTTTACTTATGACACAGGCGCACGCTTGGCACTACTTTGTTGATGCACGTGCGGCTACTGCGCACACAATTCACAAACACAGAAAATAATTTTTTTTTTGGTTTGGACTGGAGTGTACTTTCGGGGGTTACAGCACCCTTAACGGTCAAGCCAGCCGGCCCTTTACTTATGACACAGGCGCACGCTTGGCACTACTTTGTTGATGCACGTGTGGCTACTGCGCACACAATTCACAAACACAGAAAATAATTTTTTTTTTGGTTTGGACTGGAGTGTACTTTCGGGGGTTACAGCACCCTTAACGGTCAAGCCAGCCGGCCCTTTACTTATGACACAGGCGCACGCTTGGCACTACTTTGTTGATGCACGTGCGGCTACTGCGCACACAATTCACAAACACAGAAAATAATTTTTTTTGGGTTTGGACTGGAGTGTACTTTGGGGGTTACAGCACCCTTAACGGTCAAGCCAGCCGGCCCTTTACTTATGACACAGGCGCACGCTTGGCACTACTTTGTTGATGCACGTGCGGCTACTGCGCACACAATTCACAAACACAGAAAATAATTTTTTTTTTGGTTTGGACTGGAGTGTACTTTCGGGGGTTACAGCACCCTTAACGGTCAAGCCAGCCGGCCCTTTACTTATGACACAGGCGCACGCTTGGCACTACTTTGTTGATGCACGTGTGGCTACTGCGCACACAATTCACAAACACAGAAAATAATTTTTTTTTTGGTTTGGACTGGAGTGTACTTTCGGGGGTTACAGCACCCTTAACGGTCAAGCCAGCCGGCCCTTTACTTATGACACAGGCGCACGCTTGGCACTACTTTGTTGATGCACGTGCGGCTACTGCGCACACAATTCACAAACACAGAAAATAATTTTTTTTTGGTTTGGACTGGAGTGTACTTTCGGGGGTTACAGCACCCTTAACGGTCAAGCCAGCCGGCCCTTTACTTATGACACAGGCGCACGCTTGGCACTACTTTGTTGATGCACGTGCGGCTACTGCGCACACAATTCACAAACACAGAAAATAATTTTTTTTTTGGTTTGGACTGGAGTGTACTTTCGGGGGTTACAGCACCCTTAACGGTCAAGCCAGCCGGCCCTTTACTTATGACACAGGCGCACTCTTGGCACTACTTTGTTGATGCACGTGCGGCTACTGCGCACACAATTCACAAACACAGAAAATAATTTTTTTTTGGTTAGGACTGGAGTGTACTTTCGGGGGTTACAGCACCCTTTAACGGTCAAGCCAGCCGGCCCTTTACTTATGACACAGGCGCACGCTTGGCACTACTTTGTTGATGCACGTGCGGCTACTGCGCACACAATTCACAAACACAGAAAATAATTTTTTTTTTGGTTTGGACTGGAGTGTACTTTCGGGGGTTACAGCACCCTTAACGGTCAAGCCAGCCGGCCCTTTACTTATGACACAGGCGCACGCTTGGCACTACTTTGTTGATGCACGTGCGGCTACTGCGCACACAATTCACAAACACAGAAAATAATTTTTTTTTTGGTTTGGACTGGAGTGTACTTGGGGGTTACAGCACCCTTTAACGGTCAAGCCAGCCGGCCCTTTACTTATGACACAGGCGCACGCTTGGCACTACTTTGTTGATGCACGTGCGACTACTGCGCACACAATTCACAAACACAGAAAATAATATTTTTTTTGGTTTGGACTGGAGTGTACTTTCGGGGGTTACAGCACCCTTAACGGTCAAGCCAGCCGGCCCTTTACTTATGACACAGGCGCACGCTTGGCACTACTTTGTTGATGCACGTGCGGCTACTGCGCACACAATTCACAAACACAGAAAATAATTTTTTTTTTGGTTTGGACTGGAGTGTACTTTCGGGGGTTACAGCACCCTTAACGGTCAAGCCAGCCGGCCCTTTACTTATGACACAGGCGCACGCTTGGCACTACTTTGTTGATGCACGTGCGGCTACTGCGCACACAATTCACAAACACAGAAAATAATTTTTTTTTTGGTTTGGACTGGAGTGTACTTTCGGGGGTTACAGCACCCTTAACGGTCAAGCCAGCCGGCCCTTTACTTATGACACAGGCGCACGCTTGGCACTACTTTGTTGATGCACGTGCGGCTACTGCGCACACAATTCACAAACACAGAAAATATATTATTTTTTTAGCACTTGGGGGGAGCACCCCTGATGGACAGAGCACCCCCTGGACAACACTACAGCACTCCTTTAGGACTGGGACACTGCACAGGACTTTGGAGTGGACACAGCCCCTATGGAGAACTGACTGCACAACACAGTCCAGCCAGCCCCTATGGACTTTGAAGTAGTGGACACAGCCCCTATTAACAACAGCAGCACAGCACAACACAGCCAGCCCCTATGGACTTTGAAGTAGTGGACAACAGCAGCACTACACTACACTACACTACACAGCCCTAACTCCCACCCTCCCTCTTCACTGTCCACAGCCGAGTGAGAAAATGGCGCCGACGTGTGTACCTTATATAGGATCCAAAACCCGCGAGACTCGGAAGGCGGGAAGATGACGTTTTGCCTCGATTTCAGATCCGAGTCAGGCGGGAAAAGTCGAGCCTGACTCGGATCGGACTCGGATCGGGGGGGCTCGGGGGGGTTCGGATTTCAGAAATCCGAACCCGCTCACCCCTAATATATATATATACAGTATATATAAAAATGCCTCTACGGTTTGGGTATACAATCTCGGCGCTGATAATGCCGGGCACTCAGAATCCTGGCGGCGTAATCCCAATGGTAGCAATCCCGACACATACAGATAGGTATTGTAACCCCCTCTCTCCCTTCACAGTTCTCACTGGCTGCCTCACTCTCAGACACTGTATAGATTCAGGGAGGACTATTCCCTACTGTCTGCGCCTTCCGATACCTGCAGTACCCCTCCCTTTTCCCGGTGATATCCCCTAAAATGCCAACACCCATGGATAGTTGGGATAGACAGAGATGGGGACAGGGGGAAAACAGAGAAAATATGTTGGGGACAATAGCTAGAATCCCAGCAATGAGTCAAAAATATTAGTATTAAAATAAGTAAATTAAACCTGCAGTGCCAATTACGACCAGCAGAGCCCAAATTTGAGTGCTTGATTCATCTAAGGTAGAAAATCCCTTAAATTGACATTTACGCCGGATATAAGGATTCTCCCTATTTAGCAAGCCCTGCAGGATGGCCATCGCCAGTGGTGAACATCACAGGAGCTTGTGAACTTGACTGACCACGTGACATACTAACACCATGAGCTACACAGGAATAGGATAATATTGCATGGGAGCGGGCTATTTAGTTACAAAGAGCGCTTGTAACAATGGGGAAGTGATACTTCTGCTTTCAAAGTGAATATTATGATTGAAGTTGAAAAGTAGTCTTGTAACATCTGCACTACGGGAACGTGTCGCACCCTCACTCTCCCCAGTGACAGGGGCTGTGAGGGACCAATTCTGTGAGAGACAGAAGGCCTGATTAGGATGTGGACACTGAATACACAGCTGCTGTGTATAAATAATATTCTACTAATTATGCAGGAGGCATCTGAAGGATATAGAGGCCTCCTGACAGCATCGCAGATCTGAATGTTACCACCAAAGACAAAGCATCGGATCTCCATTGAGCATCGGATCACCCGATCCTGAAGTGAGGCACCTAATACCTGCATTTACCACTGTTTGGTACGATATCACTGCTGCATTACCATTACCCTGCACCTGATACCAATAAACCCAGTAACCTGATTAAGGACTCTCCGTGTGGTCACTTTCACATGCGCTGTGCACCTATTGGGATCACCACAATGGGCCATACCAACAAGTTTCATGGGCATAATAAATCCACACTGTTTCCTTGGAACCACCATCTTGTCCTCTTGGAGCATCCTACTGGCCATCTCAGTCCACAAACTCTTCAGAGCCCGGTTGACTCTTTGTAAGTTTGCTTTGACCTGTTTTTGTCTGTTCCAGCTGCTTAGATAAGTTCTCAGCCACATGTCTCTGCACTGCTGGTTCGTGTGTTCACACTACACCATCACTTAAGTCCTCGATTGTTTGTTGAGTTTTTCTAAATCAAACTCTTGTATGGCCTCTCTGAAGGCCTGATTCAGGGGCGCACGCAATTTAAAGGCAAAGCCGTTGTTCATGTAGTTGAGCGAATATTTGGAACTGCGCATTCATGGAAAGTCCTGGAAACTCCTACGGCTCAAGAAGCTGTTGCGATCTGGACAGATGGTTTCATACATGGGACGGCAGAGCGATGGGCGTTCCTGGGCGGCGACTGGGAGGGCGCGGGGGCGGGTCAGTGAAAGCGGCTGTGTTCTCAGCCACAGAGGCCATGTTCAGACAGAAAAACTGCACCTGCCACAGTGCTGCTGCAAGTCCCGATGGTGTGCGTAATAGTGCGCCGATGGTGGCGTGCAGAGAATCACCGGCAGTGCTACAGCGTGCAGAGACACAGAGTGTGGGCCTTTGAGGGATTGCTCTTTCAGACGCAGGCTGCTACACCAGGGGAAGGCTGATACTAGCATTTACATAATATCGTTGCTGCGACTCCGGCAACAGCTGCAAGAGCGAACGCAGTTGTGTCCATCGCTGAATCATTGAGGCTGCGATGGTAATCGATTGTACCGATGATTTTGCTACTCTGCTAAGAATTACGGATGTGCGTATGGTAAAGTGGGCGTCCTTATGTGGTGCTGAGTTTGCATTGCGATCGCAGCGGTTTGGCTTGCTATAGCAGTTGATCTGGCGTGTGTACGCAGTATTGCAATCCGTAGTGAATCAGGCCCAATATTTGCACCATTTTGTTATCATTATTATCCTTTATTTATATGGCGTCACAAGGGTTCCGCAGCGTCTCACAATGTACATTAACAAATGAGCAAACTCGTGAAACAGCGACTTACAGTACAAGACAATACAGGATAAGAACATAGGGTCTGATACAGACCCGCTCGCGAGCGCTATGCGCTCGCAAGCGGGTCGATGGTGGCCCGGTGCGCATGTGCGCGACGGAGCCGGCTCCGTCATGCACATGCGCGAGACCCGGATAGCGACAGGCAATCCGTGGGTCCGGGTCTCGTACCAAAGGGGACGTGCTGTCGATGTTGAGTGACAGCACGCCCCCTTTGATGGACGGGCCGGAGCGTGGCTGCCCAGACGGAGGCGTTCCCATGGGAACACCTACCGTCTGGGGCCGGCCCCACTGACTTCACAAGTGATGTCAGTGGGAGTGCTTTCGGCTCTGTTAGAGCCGAAAGCACTCTAGGGCTTGCAGCAACGAGACCCTACCACAAGGGTCTCGTCGCAAGTCCGATGGTCGCGATGGGCTTGACCATCGTGACCATCTTCCTGGCCGCTCGCTATAGCTGTGGGTGGTGACCTACAGGTATGCGAGCGGCCGGGAGGCCGCTCTAAAAAAACAGAAGGCCGGCCCTGATTCAGAGCGAGCGCTCTGTCAGAGCGTCCGGCTCTGAATCAGGCCCATAGTTTATAAACATTGCTGCAGCGATCATAACACTCAAAAAAGCAGCAGGACGTCAGCTACCAAGTGTTAGGTGCCCTTGTGGAGAGTTTTGAGTAGATGATCGTATGAGTGAGGGAAGGAAAAGCACATAAGGGAAGAGGGCCCTGCTCGTAAGAGCTTACATTCTATAGGGGGGGGAGACAGACAGGGGTGACACAGATAGGGTAGACGGTCAGGAAGAAGCATGTGAGCAGCAGGTTAGGATGAGAGCTGGAAGGCTTTGAGTAGTGAGTCTTGAGAGCCTGTTTGAAGATTTGTAGAGAGGTGGAGAGTCGGAGAGGGAGAGAGTACCAGAGGTAGGGAGCAGCACGGGCGAGCTTATCTCCTGCTTATCTTCCTCTGGCGGAATGGTCCGCTGTCCCCATACACTAGTATCACAGATATCTCCTGCTTACCATCCTCTGGCGGAATGGCCCGCTGTCCCCATACACTAGTATCACAGATATCTCCTGCTTACCTTCCTCTTGCGGAATGACCCGCTGTCCCCATACACTAGTATCACAGATATCTCCTGCTTACCTTCCTCTGGCGGAATGGCCCGCTGTCCCCATACACTAGTATCACAGATATCTCCTGCTTACCTTCCTCTCCCGGAATGGCCCGCTGTCCCCATACACTAGTATCACAGATATCTCCTGCTTACCTTCCTCTGGCGGAATGGCCCGCTGTCCCCATACACTAGTATCACAGATATCTCCTGCTTATCTTCCTCTCCCGGAATGGCCCGCTGTCCCCATACACTAGTGTCACAGATATCTCCTGCTTACCTTCCTCTGGCGGAATGGCCCGCTGTCCCCATACACTAGTATCACAGATATCTCCTGCTTACTTCCTCTGGCGGAATGGCCCACTGTCCCCATACACTAGTATCACAGATATCTCCTGCTTACCTTCCTCTGGTTGAATGGCTGCTGTCCTCATATACTAGTATCACAGATATTATTATTATTATCCTTTATTTATATGGTGCCACAAGGGTTCCGCAGCGCAACACAAAGTACATTAACAAATGAGCAAACTCGTAAAACAGTGACTTGCAGTACAAGACAATACAGAATAAGAACATAGCTTATAAACATTGCTGCAGCGATCATAACACTCAAAAAAGCAGCAGAGCGTCAGCTACCAAGTGTTAGGTGCCCTTGTGGAGAGTTTTGAGTAGATGATTGTATGAGTGAGGGAAGGAAAAGCACATAAGGGAAGAGGGCCCTGCTTGTGAGAGCTTACATTCTATAGTATAGTATTGTTCTCCGTCGCTTCAGTGCATTTAGATGCACAAATCTAAATGCACTGAGCAATAACTCTCATCTGTACGCCTGTCTCCTGACAGACAGTGACAACTGTCTCGTCCTCTTGTTGCCACAGCAATACACGTTATGTAAGAGCCTTCATTTCACACATTCTTTCCTACAGGCGCCCAGGTTCTGTGTTTCATAATCTCTGTTTTTCCCCTGGTTCATATTTATCTAATCGCACAGGAAATCTGAGGAAGCCCCAAGTTTTTGGGAGTACCGCAGACTACTGGAGGAGTGGGTCATCCTCACCCATCCTGAGAAGATTCTAGTGAAATGGGTGGGACGGGGGGCGCGATGCCATAATTCTCAGAGAATCGCATTATCTTGGTCCTATCCGCTACATGTGGACCTATGATTCGCACATTTCACAGTATTATGCAGTGTGTGAGTAAAGGGGGTCTAATAAGCGCATTGCCCCCTCCACACACAGTGATCAGCTGAAATCGCCCCATTTTAAAGTTGCCAAGATATGGAAGACAATTCATTCTGCCCTTTTAACCCGTGAGTATGCTGCGTGTATTAAAGCGTACTGTGGGCCTGATTCATTACCGATCGCAAATGCAATTACGCACGCAATCGCCCAATTGTTGTGTACTGCACATGCGTGAACCAACCACTGCGATCGGGACTGTGATTTAGGGGTGTGCACCGGCCACTTTTCGTGTTTTGTGTTTTGGTTTTGGATCTGGATCTTTCTTCGTGTTTTGGATCTGGATTGGTTTTGCCAAAACCACCCTTCCGTGTTTTGGGTTCTGGGTTTTGTGTTTTGGATCTGTATTTTTTTTTAAAAAAGCATAAAAACAGCTAAAATCACAGAATTTGTAGGTTTTTCTGCTCCTATGCTATTATTAACCTCAATAACCTTAATTTCCACTCATTTTCAGTCTATTCTGAACACCTCACACCTCACAATAGTGTTTTTATGTCCAAAACGTTGCACCGAGGTAGCTGGATGACTATGCTAAGCGACACGAGTGGGCGGCACAAACACGTGACCCATCTAGGCGTGAAACTGCAGTGGCAGACAGGATGGCAGTTTGAAAAACTAGGCCCCAAACTGTACATAATGCAAAGAAAAAAAAGAGGTGCAAGATGGAATTGTCCTTGGGCCCTCCCACCCACCCTTATGTTGTATAAACAGGACATGCACACTTTAACAAACCAATCATTTCAGCGCCAGGGTCTGCCACACAACTGTGGCTGAAGTGATTGGTTCGTTTGGGCCCCCACAAAACAAGCTGGCAATTAATGTGTCCCTGCACAAACTGGCTCTATGGAGGCAAGATGTCATCCTCATCCTCCTCATCCACCGATTCCTCACCCTCTTCAGTGTGTACATCCTCATCCTCACAAAGTATTAACTCGTCCCCACTTGAATCCACCACCACAGGTCCCTCTGTACCTTCTGGAGGCTGGTCTCCCTGGAAGAGCTGATAATTCATTTTGATGAACATCATCTTCTCCACATTCTGTGGAAGCAACCTCCTACGCCTTTCGCTGACAAGGTTCCCGGCTGCACTAAACACTCTTTCGGAGTACACACTGGAGGGGGGGCAACTCAGGTAAAATAGAGCCAGTTTGTACAGGGGCCTCCAAATTGCCTCTTTTTCCTGCCAGTACAGGTATGGACTGTCTGCCATGCCTACTTGGATGCTGTCACCGATGTAATCCTCCACCATTCTGTCAATGGTGACAGTATCATATGCAGTGACAGTAGACATGTCAGAAATTGTTGCCAGGTCCTTCAGTCCGGACCAGATGTCCAAACTTGGTCCTGCCTGCCCTGCATCACCGCCAGCGGGTTGCTTAGGATACCTAAGTTTTTTCCTGGCAGCCCCAGTTGCAGGAGAAAATGAAGAAGGAGCCGTTGACGTGTCACGTTCCGCTTCAGCTGACAGTGTGTTCACCAGCAGGTCTTTGCACCTCTGCAGGCTTGTGTCGGCCGGAAAGAGAGACACCACATAGGCTTTAAACCTAGGATCGAGCACGGTGGCCAAAACGTAGTGGTCTGATTTCAACAGATTGACCACCCTGGAATCCTGGCAAAGCGAATGAAGGGCTTCATCCACAAGTCCCACATGCCGAGCAGAATCGCTCCGTCTTAGCTCCTCCTTCACTTTCTCCAGCTGCTTCTGCAAAAGCCTGATGAGGGGAATGACCTGACTCAAGCTGGCAGTGTCTGAACTGACTTCACGTGTGGCAAGTTCGAAGGGCTGGAGAACCTTGCACAACACGGAAATCATTCTCCACTGCGCTTGAGTCAGGTGCATACCCCCTCCTTTGCCTATGTCATAGGTGGATGTATAGGCTTGTATGGCCTTTTGCTGCTCCTCCATCCTCTGAAGCATATAGAGGGTTGAGTTCCACCGCGTCACAACCTCTTGCTTCAGGTGATGGCGGGGCAGGTTCAAGAGTGTTTGCTGGCGCTCCAGTCTTCGGCACGCAGTCGCTGAATGGCGAAAGTGGCCAGAAATTTTTCGGGCCACCCAAAGCGTCTCCTGCACGCCCCTGTCGCTTTTCAGAAAATTCTGCACCACCAAGTTTATTGTGTGAGCAAAACATGGGACGTGCTGGAATTTGCCCAGATGTAATGCCCGCACAATATTGGTGGCGTTGTCAGATATCACAAATCCCCAGGAGAGTCTAAGTGGGGTAAGCCACTGGGCGATGATTTCCCTCAGTTTCTCTAAGAGGTTGTCGGCGGTGTGCCTCTTACTGAAACCGGTGATACACAGCGTAGCCTGCCTTGTAACGAGCTGGCATTTCTGAGATGCTGCTACTGGTGACGCTGCTGCTGTTGCTGCGTAAGGTGATACATCTACCCAGTGGGCTGTCACAGTCATATAGTCCTTAGTCTGCCCTGTTCCACTTGTCCACATGTCCGTGGTTAAGTGGACATTGTGTACAACGGCATTTTTCAGGACACTGAGGACACTTTTTCTGACGTTTCTGTACAGTCTCGGTATCGCCTGCCTAGTGAAGTGGAATCTAGACGGGATTTGGAACCGGGGACACACTACCTCCATCAATTGTCTAAATCCCACTGCACTAATGGCGGATACCGGACGCACGTCTAACACCAACATAGCAGTCAAGGCCTCAGTTATACGTTTTGCTTCAGGATGACTGCTGTCGTACTTCATCCTCCTCGCTAAGGACTGTTGGAGGGTCAATTGTTTAGTAAAAGTAGTGGTGTTCCTACTTCCTCTCTGGGATGATGAACGACTCCCAGCAGCAGCAACAGCAGCAGCGGCAGCAGTAGGCGTAGCAATGCAGGATCCTCCAGAGGAATCCCGGATAGGAGAGTCAGTCATGCCAGTGACATGGCCTGCAGGACTACTTCCGATCCTGACTAAGGAGGAAATTGACGAGGAGGGAGTTGACGGTGTGGTTTGCAGGCGCTTGGATACAACAGGACAACGGGATTTAGGTGTCCCTGGACTGCTTACGGTCTTAGCCAAAGTTTCTGAACTTGACAGTAACTTTTTATGAACGCGCTGCAGGTGCCGTATAAGGGAGGATGTTCCTAGGTGGTTGACGTCCCTACCCCTACTTATTTCACCTTTACATATGGTACATATGGCAAGACAGTTGTTGTCCGGATTTGGATAGAAATATTGCCAGACCAAAGAGGTGGAATGTTTGGTCTTCTGCCCAGGCATGACCGTGATGGGCTTTTTCATCCCACGGACAACTGTCTCCCCCGGAGCCTGATTTAAACAAACCACATCACCATCAGAATCCTCCTCGCCAACTTCCTCCTCAGCGCCAGCTACACCAGTATCCTCATCCTGTTGTACTTCAACAGTGACATCTTCAATTTGCATATCAGCAAGTGGACTGTGGGTGCTCCTTTCAGCACTTGCAGGGGGCGTGCAAATGGTGGAAAGAGCCACCTCTTCCCGTCCAGTGCTGGGAAGGTCAGGCATCGCAACCACCACCACACTTGGACTCTCCTTGGGGATTTGTGATATCTTCTTAGAAAGCACAGTTCTTCGCTGTGCTTTTGCCAGCTTAACTCTTTTGATTTTTTTAGTGGGAGGAGGGCTTCCATCGTCATGTGAAGCTGAACCACTAGTCATGAACATACTAGGGATCGACCTTAGCCGTTCCTTGCCACTCCGTGTCGTAAATGGCATATTGGCAAGTTTACGTTTCTCTTCAGCTGATTTAAATGTCTTTTTCAAGGTCATTTTCCTGAACTTTGCCATTTGGGATTGTATGTGCCCTCTACTATGACATTGGGCATCGGCCTTGGCAGACGACGTTGATGGCATGTTATCGTCTATGTCATGACTAGTGGCAGCAGCTTCAGCACTAGGAGGAAGTGGTTCTTGATCTTTCTCTATTTTATTTTTATCGGAGAAAGTTTGGTCCTCCATTTATGTTATATCGATTTGATATATACGTGCGGCTAAACACAGAAAATAATTTTTTTTTTGGTTTGGACTGGAGTGTACTTTGTGGGTTACAGCACCCTTTAACGGTCAAGCCAGCCGGCCCTTTACTTATGACACAGGCGCACGCTTGGCACTACTTTGTTGATGCACGTGCGGCTACTGCGCACACAATTCACAAACACAGAAAATAATTTTTTTTTTGGTTTGGACTGGAGTGTACTTTCGGGGGTTACAGCACCCTTAACGGTCAAGCCAGCCGGCCCTTTACTTATGACACAGGTGCACGCTTGGCACTACTTTGTTGATGCACGTGCGGCTACTGTGCACACAATTCACAAACACAGAAAATAATTTTTTTTTTGGTTTGGACTGGAGTGTACTTTCGGGGGTTACAGCACCCTTAACGGTCAAGCCAGCCGGCCCTTTACTTATGACACAGGTGCACGCTTGGCACTACTTTGTTGATGCACGTGCGGCTACTGCGCACACAATTCACAAACACAGAAAATAATTTTTTTTTTGGTTTGGACTGGAGTGTACTTTCGGGGGTTACAGCACCCTTAACGGTCAAGCCAGCCGGCCCTTTACTTATGACACAGGCGCACGCTTGGCACTACTTTGTTGATGCACGTGCGGCTACTGCGCACACAATTCACAAACACAGAAAATAATTTTTTTTTGGTTTGGACTGGAGTGTACTTTCGGGGGTTACAGCACCCTTAACGGTCAAGCCAGCCGGCCCTTTACTTATGACACAGGTGCACGCTTGGCACTACTTTGTTGATGCACGTGCGGCTACTGCGCACACAATTCACAAACACAGAAAATAATTTTTTTTTTGGTTTGGACTGGAGTGTACTTTCGGGGGTTACAGCACCCTTAACGGTCAAGCCAGCCGGCCCTTTACTTATGACACAGGCGCACGCTTGGCACTACTTTGTTGATGCACGTGCGGCTACTGCGCACACAATTCACAAACACAGAAAATAATTTTTTTTTGGTTTGGACTGGAGTGTACTTTCGGGGGTTACAGCACCCTTTAACGGTCAAGCCAGCCGGCCCTTTACTTATGACACAGGCGCACGCTTGGCACTACTTTGTTGATGCACGTGCGGCTACTGCGCACACAATTCACAAACACAGAAAATAATTTTTTTTTGGTTTGGACTGGAGTGTACTTTCGGGGGTTACAGCACCCTTTAACGGTCAAGCCAGCCGGCCCTTTACTTATGACACAGGCGCACGCTTGGCACTACTTTGTTGATGCACGTGCGGCTACTGCGCACACAATTCACAAACACAGAAAATAAATTTTTTTTTGGTTTGGACTGGAGTGTACTTTCGGGGGTTACAGCACCCTTAACGGTCAAGCCAGCCGGCCCTTTACTTATGACACAGGCGCACGCTTGGCACTACTTTGTTGATGCACGTGCGGCTACTGCGCACACAATTCACAAACACAGAAAATAATTTTTTTTTGGTTTGGACTGGAGTGTACTTTCGGGGGTTACAGCACCCTTTAACGGTCAAGCCAGCCGGCCCTTTACTTATGACACAGGCGCACGCTTGGCACTACTTTGTTGATGCACGTGCGGCTACTGCGCACACAATTCACAAACACAGAAAATAAATTTTTTTTTGGTTTGGACTGGAGTGTACTTTGGGGGTTACAGCACCCTTTAACGGTCAAGCCAGCTGGCCCTTTACTTATGACACAGGCGCACGCTTGGCACTACTTTGTTGATGCACGTGCGGCTACTGCGCACACAATTCACAAACACAGAAAATAATTTTTTTTTTGGTTTGGACTGGAGTGAACTTTCGGGGGTTACAGCACCCTTAACGGTCAAGCCAGCCGGCCCTTTACTTATGACACAGGCGCACGCTTGGCACTACTTTGTTGATGCACGTGCGGCTACTGCGCACACAATTCACAAACACAGAAAATAATTTTTTTTTTGGTTTGGACTGGAGTGTACTTTCGGGGGTTACAGCACCCTTAACGGTCAAGCCAGCCGGCCCTTTACTTATGACACAGGCGCACGCTTGGCACTACTTTGTTGATGCACGTGCGGCTACTGCGCACACAATTCACAAACACAGAAAATAATTTTTTTTTGGTTTGGACTGGAGTGTACTTTCGGGGGTTACAGCACCCTTTAACGGTCAAGCCAGCCGGCCCTTTACTTATGACACAGGCGCACGCTTGGCACTACTTTGTTGATGCACGTGCGGCTACTGCGCACACAATTCACAAACACAGAAAATATATTATTTTTTTAGCACTTGGGGGGAGCACCCCTGATGGACAGAGCACCCCCTGGACAACACTACAGCACCTCTTTAGGACTGGGACACTGCACAGGACTTTGGAGTGGACACAGCCCCTATGGAGAACTGACTGCACAACACAGTCCAGCCAGCCCCTATGGACTTTGAAGTAGTGGACACAGCCCCTATTAACAACAGCAGCACAGCACAACACAGCCAGCCCCTATGGACTTTGAAGTAGTGGACAACAGCAGCACTACACTACACTACACTACACAGCCCTAACTCCCACCCTCCCTCTTCACTGTCCACAGCCGAGTGAGAAAATGGCGCCGACGTGGGTACCTTATATATGATCCAAAACCCGCGAGACTCGGAAGGCGGGAAGATGACGTTTTGCCTCGATTTCAGAATCCGAGTCAGGCGGGAAAAGTCGAGCCTGACTCGGATCGGACTCGGATCGGGGGGGCTCGGGGGGGTTCGGATTTCAGAAATCCGAACCCGCTCACCCCTACTGTGATTGCAGTGACTACGCAGACCCATCACAGAGTGACTGACAGGAAGTGCCGTTTGTGGGTGGTGCCAGTGCGTTTCAACGCCGTTACATGGGCGTGCATAAATTATCCACTGCGATGCCCTATTCAGCCTGAGACCTCACAGCATGCGATGAGGTTAGCAATTCCTGAGTAAGGTCAGAGCTTGTGCGCGAGGCTGCGATGGTACTCGATGTGACCGATGGTTTTCGCAGTCTTGCTAAGTATTACGGATGTGTGTAAGGTGTTTTTGATCCAAAGCTTACAAATTTTTTCAGACAGAACTTGGTTCATATAATATATATCATTCATAGTGCCTGTAGTGGACACGGGGCCTGATTAATCATGGATCGCAATTGCAATCGCGTAAGCAGATCGATTGATGGTACATACTGCGCATGTTTATGCTCCGGAGTGCACGTGCGTGAGTTAGCATGGCGATTGCTCACGCAGATACAAAGCCATCCTATCAGAGGGACGGGACGTCAGCGTTTGAGGGTAATGACGGGGAGTGGTCGGAGAAACGCAGGCGCGCCTGTCCATTTGAACGCCGTTGCATGGGCATGCATAAATTAGCACCACGACAGCATACACATCTTATGTACGCACTGCGTGCTGTGAGGTTAGCAATTTCTGAGTAAGGTCAGACCTGTTGTAATTGTGCGTGAGGGGCCGATGTTACTCGATGTTCTCGATGTATACGCAGGACTGCAAGATGTTACGGATGTGCGAAAGTGGTAGTGGGCTTCTCTATGCTGGCTTTGGGCGTCTCTTTACTAGCTTTGCAATTGTAGTCATTAGCATATTTGTGTAATCGTAGCTGCGATCGCAATTGCGATCCGTAGTAAATCAGGCCCACTGTCAAGTTGGGAGGAGACAAGCAGGTTCCAGTCCTTTACATTTTACTGCCAGCGATACAGGTACATTATGCAAAGCAGCAGGTTTAATGCACCAGGATAAAGCTAAAAGGAATTGTATTTATATAATGCGCCCCCTCATTCAGCAGTATGGGAATGGCTGCTCTTTAAGGGTAATCACCAATACCTTTAAGGAAAAAATGCTATAACAATTGAAAATCTGGTAGAGCACCTAAACTCCAGTAAAGACAATGGGCCTGATTCAGACTAAGCTAAGCTGCGCTCGCTCGTTGCCACAAGGGGCCGGGTATGCAAATCCCGCGATCGCATTGTGTGGCTTAAGGACGCCCCCTAGGTCTTAGAGAGCGACGGCAGTGAGCGTACGCTGGTGTTTAAAGATGCCCTCTTTTCATTCTTAACCCACGTCATCTCCAGGAAGTGTATGAGTCATCGGTAACATCGAGAGCCATCGGAGCAGCTCGCAGCCCTTGAGGTAGACCCTACTCCACCACAAGCACTGTGATCAGTTCATGCAAAAAAACAACCAAGTGACATGTTCAATGGCGCTACTTTGCTAATTATGCACACCCATTAATCTCCATTTTGAAGCTCAGACACGCCTGCGTTCGCACCACCACTCCCCCGTTCACGAGCACCTTCCCCTGTTACCACCCACAAACGGCGCTATCTGTCACTCAAAGTAGTGCTCAGGGCCTGATTCAGACCCGCTCGTAAGAGCACAGCGCTCGCAAACGGGTCGATGGTCCCCCACTGCGCATGCACCGCCTCCGGCATGCGCATGCAGGAGACCCATCCTGCGACAGTGGCTACGGGTCTTGCTACAAGACGGGGCGGCTGTCGATGGTGAGTGACAGCTCACCCGTTTTGTAGGTGGGGAGGGGGGGTTGCTGCACAAACGCAGGCGTTCCCTTAGGAACGCCTGCCGTTTGTGGGCGGCCCTACTGACATCACTCGTGATGTCAGTAGTGGACTTCCTGCTCTATTAGAGCAGGAAGTCCACTCGGGCTTGCGGGAGCCGAGACCCTACCATAGGGTCTCATCGCAAGCACGATGGTCACGATAATCGTGATGGACTCCAGGCCGGTCGCACAAACTGTGGGTCACCCACAGCTTTGCGAGCAGGCTAGAGGAAAAAAAAAACCACGCCCTGAATCAGAGCGAGCACTCGCCAGCAGTGAGTGGCTCTGAATCAGGCCCTCAGTCTGCACGATTCCCGATCACAGTCACTGGTTTGCGCACGCACACTGTGACTCATACGCATGCGCAGATGTGCGATTATCCCCCCTAGCGAGAGAGCGCAGCTTAGCTACTGGGTCTGAATCAGGCCCAATATCCAGTGCACAACTCTCTGTTTTAAACAAAGGCCCTCATTCAGAGCCGTACGCTCTGAGCAGAGCGCACGCTCTGAATGAGGGCCGTCCTCCATAATTATGGAGCGTCCTCCTGGACGCTTGTATAGCTGTGGGTCACCACCCACAGTCTATACGAGCGTGCAGGTTGATGGCCGCGTTGGTCTTGACCATCGCGACCATCGCCACTGCGAGCCGGAGCCTGCGGTTGAGTTTCTCAACCGCAAGGCCCGGAGTGATTTTGGCTCTATCAGAGCCAAAATCACTCCCACTGACATCACTAGTGATGTCAGTGGGCCGGCTTCTGACGGTAGGTGTTCCCTTGGGAACGCCCCCGTCAGGGAGGCACGCCCCCGGCACGCCCACCAAAGGGGGCTCGCTGTCAATCAACATCGACACCACGCCCCCTTTGATCAGACACAACGAGCGAAGGAAAGTCCTTTGCTCGTCGCGTCTGGCGCATGCGCACGACGGAGCTCCCGCCGTCGTGCGCATGCGCAGTGCACAACATCGACCCACTTGCGAGCGGACAGCCGCTTGCGAGTGGGTCTGAATCAGGCCCAAAGTTTTTAATTCAGTATAAAATAAAAAAAAGAGGACATGTGTTCCCTCTGTGCACTTAGAGGTATATAAGACTATATGAAGTCCGATTACTAATAGACTGGATATGGTGATTTAAGGCTGTACAGTATGTGTGCCTAATAACCGCTGGGTAAAGTACATTTATCTGCATCATACCAATGCTATACATTTGCATATATCCATAGTTTTCCACCAAGTAAATGGGCACCTTGGAGACTTTGGGCCTGATTCAGACCCACTCGCGAGCGGCTGTACGCTCGCAAGTGGGTCGATGGTCTGCACTGAGCATGCGCACGACGGAGGGAGCTCCGTCGTGCGCATGCGCCAGACACGACGAGCGAAGGACTTTCCTTCGCTCGTTGTGTCCGATCAAAGGGGGCGTGCTGTCAATGTTGATTGACAGCACGCCCCCTTTGGTGGGCGTGCCGGGGGCGTGCCTCCCTGACGGGGGCGTTCCCACGGGAACGCCTCCCGTCAGAAGCCGGCCCACTGACATCACTAGTGATGTCAGTGGGAGTGATTTTGGCTCTGATAGAGCCAAAATCACTCCGGAGCTTGCGGTTGAAAACCTCAACCGCAGGCTCCGGCTCGCAATTTCGATGGTCGCGATGGTCACGACCATCGCGGCCATCAAAATGCACGCTCGTATAGCCTGTGGGTGGTGACCCACAGCTATACGAGCGTCCAGGAGGACGCTCCATGAAAAAGGAGCCCGGCCCTCATGCAGAGCGTGCGCTCTGCTCAGAGCGTACGGCTCTGAATGAGGGCCTTTATATATTCATCTGGTCACAATACTAAGACATAAGTTATTCATTGACTGTGATTAGTTTTGTGTAACCTTTTATTGCAGAGTGTTATTTATACACTGAAACGAAGAACAGATACAGATTCCATGTGCATTGAAATGTTACGTTCTGTGAGAGCGTGTTACTTTGTATGAAGCCCTCGTTATTATTACTGTGCATTATTGCTGTGATTTTTCTTATATACTTTTAACTGCACAAAGGGAACACGTCCCCTTTTTTTATTATATACTGAATTAAAAACATTGTTTAAAACAGAGAGTAGTACATTGGATATTGGCCCTCATTCAGAGTCGATCGCAAGAAGCGATCGCTCACTCTGAATGAGGGCGGGCACTTCTTGTTTTGAAGTGCTGCCTCCAGGTCGCAAGCTAAGCTGTGGGTTATGATGTCAGTGGGTCCGCCCCCAAACAGCAAGCGTTCCTACTGGAACTCAACATCGACAGCTCGTCCCGTCTGCTACGAGACCCCTAGCGACGGAGCGCCCGTCGCTAGCCGGGTCTCGCGCATGTGCACAACGGAGCCGGCTCCGTCGTGCGCATGCTCTGTGGGGACCATCGACCCGGTTGCGAGCGCATCGGCGCTTGTGACCGGGTCTCAATGAGACCCTTTGTCTGTATTGCAGTTTGGGCAGCTCTACCAGATTTTCTAAAGCTAAAAGGAAACAGCAAACAGGTGCAAAATATAGTCAGTGACAATAGAGCAAACCCTTAGCTCATACTTGCTGACCATTTTGCTGCCAGGTCAGAACTGCGGTAGGCGTGGTGCGCCAGAAGTGGGTGGTGGTGGGGTGTGGTAACACAACTGCGTCATCGTGTATCCCCTGCTAAACAATGAAGTGATTACAAGCATTGTGAATTGGGCGGCGGGGACACCATGACACGATGCAACAAGAATCACGTCATGGACTGCCTCTACCACCCACTTCACTCGTCAAGGTGGCGTGAGGCTCCAGGCCAGTAGAGTGCCTAATAGCGGTAGTCGTGGTCCCTTTCAGAAAAAAAAGGAATAAGTTAGTTGTGTGCTTTGAGGAGGGGGGTGCTGTGAGCCATTCAGCTGTTCTGGGATGGAGAGAAACAGGCCGCTAACAAGCAAGAGGACAGGGGGGTGGGGGGGTCAACGCTACACCAGGGTCCCAGCTTGGCCCCTCTGACAAGCCCAGGTAATTAGTACCCACTCCTTTCCCCTCTCTGTGCCCCAGGGCAGCTCCAGGAAACTTGACCACTCTTCTGGGAGGCCAGAGAGTTGGCAAGTAAGTAACCCTAACTGTGGCCTAACCCTAAACCTAACTCTAACCCTGTGTGTGTGTATATATGTGTATGTAGTGTGTATATATGTGTATGTATGTGTTAATGTGTATATATGTGTATGTAGTGTGTATATATCTGTATGTATGTGTTAGTGTCTATATATGTGTATGTATGTGTTAGTGCGTATGTGTTAGTGTGTATGTATGTGTATGTAGTGTGTATATATCTGTATGTGTGTGTTAATGTGTATATATGTGTATGTAATGTGTATATATCTGTATGTGTTAGTGTGTATATATTAGGGGTGAGCGGGTTCGGATTTCTGAAATCCGAACCCCCCCGAGCCCCCCCGATCCGAGTCCGATCCGAGTCAGGCTCGACTTTTCCCGCCTGACTCGGATCTGAAATCGAGGCAAAACGTCATCATCCCGCCTTCCGAGTCTCGCGGGTTTTGGATCCTATATAAGGTACCCGCGTCGGCGCCATTTTCTCACTCGGCTGTGGACAGTGAAGAGGGAGGGTGGGAGTTAGGGCTGTGTAGTGTAGTGTAGTGTAGTGCTGCTGTTGTCCACTACTTCAAAGTCCATAGGGGCTGGCTGTGTTGTGCTGTGCTGCTGTTGTTAATAGGGGCTGTGTCCACTACTTCAAAGTCCATAGGGGCTGGCTGGACTGTGTTGTGCAGTCAGTTCTCCATAGGGGCTGTGTCCACTCCAAAGTCCTGTGCAGTGTCCCAGTCCTAAAGGAGTGCTGTAGTGTTGTCCAGGGGGTGCTCTGTCCATCAGGGGTGCTCCCCCCAAGTGCTAAAAAAATAATATATTTTCTGTGTTTGTGAATTGTGTGCCCAGTAGCCGCACGTGCATCAACAAAGTAGTGCCAAGCGTGCGCCTGTGTCATAAGTAAAGGGCCAGCTGGCTTGACCGTTAAAGGGTGCTGTAACCCCCGAAAGTACACTCCAGTCCAAACCAAAAAAAAATTATTTTCTGTGTTTGTGAATTGTGTGCGCAGTAGCCGCACGTGCATCAACAAAGTAGTGCCAAGCGTGCGCCTGTGTCATAAGTAAAGGGCCGGCTGGCTTGACCGTTAAGGGTGCTGTAACCCCCGAAAGTACACTCCAGTCCAAACCAAAAAAAAAATTATTTTCTGTGTTTGTGAATTGTGTGCGCAGTAGCCGCACGTGCATCAACAAAGTAGTGCCAAGCGTGCGCCTGTGTCATAAGTAAAGGGCCGGCTGGCTTGACCGTTAAAGGGTGCTGTAACCCCCAAAGTACACTCCAGTCCAAACCAAAAAAAAAATTATTTTCTGTGTTTGTGAATTGTGTGCGCAGTAGCCGCACGTGCATCAACAAAGTAGTGCCAAGCGTGCGCCTGTGTCATAAGTAAAGGGCCGGCTGGCTTGACCGTTAAAGGGTGCTGTAACCCCCGAAAGTACACTCCAGTCCAAACCAAAAAAAAATTATTTTCTGTGTTTGTGAATTGTGTGCGCAGTAGCCGCACGTGCATCAACAAAGTAGTGCCAAGCGTGCGCCTGTGTCATAAGTAAAGGGCCGGCTGGCTTGACCGTTAAAGGGTGCTGTAACCCCCAAAGTACACTCCAGTCCAAACCAAAAAAAAAATTATTTTCTGTGTTTGTGAATTGTGTGCGCAGTAGCCGCACGTGCATCAACAAAGTAGTGCCAAGCGTGCGCCTGTGTCATAAGTAAAGGGCCGGCTGGCTTGACCGTTAAAGGGTGCTGTAACCCCCAAAGTACACTCCAGTCCAAACCAAAAAAAAAATTATTTTCTGTGTTTGTGAATTGTGTGCGCAGTAGCCGCACGTGCATCAACAAAGTAGTGCCAAGCGTGCGCCTGTGTCATAAGTAAAGGGCCGGCTGGCTTGACCGTTAAGGGTGCTGTAACCCCCGAAAGTACACTCCAGTCCAAACCAAAAAAAAAATTATTTTCTGTGTTTGTGAATTGTGTGCGCAGTAGCCGCACGTGCATCAACAAAGTAGTGCCAAGCGTGCGCCTGTGTCATAAGTAAAGTGCCGGCTGGCTTGACCGTTAAGGGTGCTGTAACCCCCGAAAGTACACTCCAGTCCAAACCAAAAAAAAATTATTTTCTGTGTTTGTGAATTGTGTGCGCAGTAGCCGCACGTGCATCAACAAAGTAGTGCCAAGCGTGCGCCTGTGTCATAAGTAAAGGGCCGGCTGGCTTGACCGTTAAAGGGTGCTGTAACCCCCAAAGTACACTCCAGTCCAAACCAAAAAAAAAATTATTTTCTGTGTTTGTGAATTGTGTGCGCAGTAGCCGCACGTGCATCAACAAAGTAGTGCCAAGCGTGCGCCTGTGTTATAAGTAAAGGGCCGGCTGGCTTGACCGTTAAAGGGTGCTGTAACCCCCAAAGTACACTCCAGTCCAAACCAAAAAAAAAATTATTTTCTGTGTTTGTGAATTGTGTGCGCAGTAGCCGCACGTGCATCAACAAAGTAGTGCCAAGCGTGCGCCTGTGTCATAAGTAAAGGGCCGGCTGGCTTGACCGTTAAAGGGTTCTGTAACCCCCAAAGTACACTCCAAAACAAAAAAATATATATTTTCTGTGTTTGTGACTTGTGTGCACTGTGGCTGCACGTGCATCAACAAAGGAGCAGCGCCAAGCGTGCGCCTGTGTCCCATAAGTAAAGAGCCGGCTGGCTCATTTCTTAAAGGGTGGTGTAACCCACAAAGTGCACTACTCTCCAGCAAAAATAAAAAAATATTTTCTGTGTTTGTGTGCGCTTTAGCCGCACGTATATATCAATATAACATAAATGGAGGACCAAACTTTCTCCGATAAAAATAAAATAGGGAAAGATCAAGAACCACTTCCTCCTAGTGCTGTTGCTGCTGCTGGGAGTTGTTCATCATCCCAGAGAGGAAGTAGGAACATCACTACTTTTACTAAACAATTGACCCTCCAACAGTCCCTAGCGATGAGGATGAAGTACGACAGCAGTCATCCTGAAGCAAAACGTATAACTGAGGCCTTGACTGCTATGTTGGTGTTAGACGTGCGTCCGGTATCCGCCATTAGTGCAGTGGGATTTAGACAATTGATGGAGGTAGTGTGTCCTCGGTTCCAAATCCCGTCTAGATTCCACCAGCATCCTCAAAGCAGCAGCGACAAGCGTGCGTCTGTCTGTTAAAGGGTGGTGACACCCTCAAAGTGTGCTACACAAACAATTAAAATATTGTTCTTTTTTTTCTGTCTTTGTGAAATGTGTGGGCTGTAGCCGCACCTGCATCCTTAAAGCAGCAGCGACAAGCGTGCGTCTGTCTGTTAAAGGGTGGTGACACCCTCAAAGTGTGCTACACAAACAATTAAAATATTGTTCATTTTTTTTCTGTCTTTGTGAATTGTGTGGGCTGTAGCCGCACTTGCATCCTCAAAGCAGCAGCGACAAGCGTGCGTCTGTCTGTTAAAGGGTGTTGTAACTCTCAAAGTGCTCCAAAAAATATATATTTTTTTTTAATGTGTTTGTGACTTGTGTGCGATGTAGCCGCACTTGCATCCTCAAAGCAGCAGCGACAAGCGTGCGTCTGTCTGTTAAAGGGTGGTGACACCCTCAAAGTGTGCTACACAAACAATAAAAATATTCTTCTTCTTTTTTCTGTCTTTGTGAATTGTGTGGGCTGTAGCCGCACCTGCCTCCTTAAAGCAGCAGCGACAAGCGTGCGTCTGTCTGTTAAAGGGTGGTGACACCCTCAAAGTGTGCTACACAAACAATAAAAATATTCTTCTTCTATTTTCTGTCTTTGTGAATTGTGTGGGCTGTAGCCGCACCTGCATCCTTAAAGCAGCAGCGACAAGTGTGCGTCTGTCTGTTAAAGGATTACATCGGTGACAGCATCCAAGTAGGCATGTCAGACAGTCCGTACCTGTACTGGCAGGAAAAAGAAGCAATTTGGAGGTCCCTGTACAAACTGGCTCTATTTTACCTGAGTTGCCCCTCCTCCAGTGTGTACTCCGAAAGAGTGTTTAGTGCAGCCGGGAACCTTGTCAGCGAAAGGCGTAGGAGGTTGCTTCCACAAAATGTGGAGAAGATGATGTTCATAAAATGAATTATCAACTCTTCCAGGGAGACCAGCCTCCAGAACGTACAGAGGGACCTGTGGTTCCAGCAGGGACGAATTAATACTCTGTGAGGATGTACACACTGAAGAGGGTGAGGAATCGGTGGATGAGGAGGATGAGGATGACATCTTGCCTCCGTAGAGCCAGTTTGTGCAGGGACAGATTAATTGCCAGCTTGTTTTGTGGGGGCCCAAACGAACCAATCATTTCAGCCACAGTTGTGTGGCAGACCCTGGCGCTGAAATGATTTTTTTGTTAAAGTGTGCATGTCCTGTTTATACAACATAAGGGTGGGTGGGAGAGCCCAAGGACAATTCCATCTTGCACCTCTTTTTTTTCTTTGCATTATGTACAGTTTGGGGCCTAGTTTTTTAAACTGCCATCCTGTCTGCCACTGCAGTATCACGCCTAGATGGGTCACGTGTTTGTGCCGCCCACTCATGTCGCTTAGCATAGTCATCCAGCTACCTTGGTGCAACCTTTTGGACATAAAAACACTATTGTGAGGTGTGAGGTGTTCAGAATAGACTGGAAATGAGTGGAAATTAAGGTTATTGAGGTTAATAATAGCATAGGAGCAGAAAAACCTACAAATTCTGTGATTTTAGCTGTTTTTATGCTTTTTTTCAAAAAAATACAGATCCAAAACACAAAACCCAGAACCCAAAACACGGAAGGGTGGTTTTGGCAAAACCAATCCAGATCCAAAACACGAAGAAAGATCCAGATCCAAAACCAAAACACAAAACACGAAAAGTGGCCGGTGCACACCCCTAGTATATATGTGTATGTATGTGTTAGTGTGTATGTAGTGTGTATATATGTGTATGCATGTGTTAGTGTATATATGTGTATGTAGTGTGTATATATCTGATTGTATGTGTTAGTGTGTATGTAGTGTGTATGTATGTATTAGTGTGTATATATTAGGGGTGTGCACCGGCCACTTTTCGTGTTTTGTGTTTTGGTTTTGGATCTGGATCTTTCTTCGTGTTTTGGATCTGGATTGGTTTTGCCAAAACCACCCTTCCGTGTTTTGGGTTCTGGGTTTTGTGTTTTGGATCTGTATTTTTTTGAAAAAAAGCATAAAAACAGCTAAAATCACAGAATTTGTAGGTTTTTCTGCTCCTATGCTATTATTAACCTCAATAACCTTAATTTCCACTCATTTCCAGTCTATTCTGAACACCTCACACCTCACAATAGTGTTTTTATGTCCAAAAGGTTGCACCGAGGTAGCTGGATGACTATGCTAAGCGACACGAGTGGGCGGCACAAACACGTGACCCATCTAGGAGTGACACTGCAGTGGCAGACAGGATGGCAGTTAGAAAAACTAGGCCCCAAACTGTACATAATGCAAAGAAAAAAAAGAGGTGCAAGATGGAATTGTCCTTGGGCCCTCCCACCCACCCTTATGTTGTATAAACGCGACATGCACACTTTAACAAATCAATCATTTCAGCGCCAGGGTCTGCCACACAACTGTGGCTGAAATGATTGGTTCGTTTGGGCCCCCACAAAACAAGCTGGCAATTAATGTGTCCCTGCACAAACTGGCTCTACGGAGGCAAGATGTCATCCTCATCCTCCTCATCCACCGATTCCTCACCCTCTTCAGTGTGTACATCCTCATCCTCACAAAGTATTAACTCATCCCCACTTGAATCCACCACCACAGGTCCCTCTGTACCTTCTGGAGGCTGGTCTCCCTGGAAGAGCTGATAATTCATTTTGATGAACATCATCTTCTCCACATTCTGTGGAAGCAACCTCCTACGCCTTTTGCTGACAAGGTTCCCGGCTGCACTAAACACTCTTTCGGAGTACACACTGGAGGGGGGGCAACTCAGGTAAAATAGAGCCAGTTTGTACAGGGGCCTCCAAATTGCCTCTTTTTCCTGCCAGTACAGGTATGGACTGTCTGACATGCCTACTTGGATGCTGTCACCGATGTAATCCTCCACCATTCTGTCAATGGTGACAGTATCATATGCAGTGACAGTAGACATGTCAGAAATTGTTGCCAGGTCCTTCAGTCCGGACCAGATGTCCAAACTTGGTCCTGCCTGCCCTGCATCACCGCCAGCGGGTTGCTTAGGATACCTAAGTTTTTTCCTGGCAGCCCCAGTTGCGGGAGAAAATGAAGAAGGAGCCGTTGACGTGTCACGTTCCGCTTCAGCTGACAGTGTGTTCACCAGCAGGTCTTTGCACCTCTGCAGGCTTGTGTCGGCCGGAAGGAGAGACACCACATAGGCTTTAAACCTAGGATCGAGCACGGTGGCCAAAATGTAGTGGTCTGATTTCAACAGATTGACCACCCTGGAATCCTGGCAAAGCAAATGAAGGGCTTCATCCACAAGTCCCACATGCCGAGCGGAATCGCTCCGTCTTAGCTCCTCCTTCACTTTCTCCAGCTGCTTCTGCAAAAGCCTGATGAGGGGAATGACCTGACTCAAGCTGGCAGTGTCTGAACTGACTTCACGTGTGGCAAGTTCGAAGGGCTGGAGAACCTTGCACCACACGGAAATCATTCTCCACTGCGCTTGAGTCAGGTGCATACCCCCTCCTTTGCCTATGTTATAGGTGGATGTATAGGCTTGTATGGCCTTTTGCTGCTCCTCCATCCTCTGAAGCATATAGAGGGTTGAGTTCCACCGCGTCACAACCTCTTGCTTCAGGTGATGGCGGGGCAGGTTCAAGAGTGTTTGCTGGCGCTCCAGTCTTCGGCACGCAGTCGCTGAATGGCGAAAGTGGCCAGAAATTTTTCGGGCCACCCAAAGCGTCTCCTGCACGCCCCTGTCGCTTTTCAGAAAATTCTGCACCACCAAGTTTATTGTGTGAGCAAAACATGGGACGTGCTGGAATTTGCCCAGATGTAATGCCCGCACAATATTGGTGGCATTGTCAGATATCACAAATCCCCAGGAGAGTCTAAGTGGGGTAAGCCACTGGGCGATGATTTCCCTCAGTTTCTCTAAGAGGTTGTCTCTTACTGAAACCGGAGATACACAGCGTAGCCTGCCTTGTAACGAGCTGGCGTTTCTGAGATGCTGCTACTGGTGACGCTGCTGCTGTTGCTGCGTAAGGTGATACATCTACCCAGTAGGCTGTCACAGTCATATAGTCCTTAGTCTGCCCTGTTCCACTTGTCCACATGTCCGTGGTTAAGTGGACATTGTGTACAACGGCATTTTTCAGGACACTGAGGACACTTTTTCTGATGTTTCTGTACAGTCTCGGTATCGCCTGCCTAGTGAAGTGGAATCTAGATGGGATTTGGAACCGGGAACACACTACCTCCATCAATTGTCTAAATCCCACTGCACTAATGGCGGATACCGGACGCACGTCTAACACCAACATAGCAGTCAAGGCCTCAGTTATACGTTTTGCTTCAGGATGACTGCTGTCGTACTTCATCCTCCTCGCTAAGGACTGTTGGAGGGTCAATTGTTTAGTAAAAGTAGTGGTGTTCCTACTTCCTCTCTGGGATGATGAACGACTCCCAGCAGCAGCAACAGCAGCAGCGGCAGCAGTAGGCGTAGCAATGCAGGATCCTCCGGAGGAATCCCGGATAGGAGAGTCAGTCATGCCAGTGACATGGCCTGCAGGACTACTTCCGATCCTGACTAAGGAGGAAATTGACGAGGAGGGAGTTGACGGTGTGGCTTGCAGGCGCTTGGATACAACAGGACAACGGGATTTAGGTGTCCCTGGACTGCTTACGGTCTTAGCCAAAGTTTCTGAACTTGACAGTAACTTTTTATGAACGCGCTGCAGGTGCCGTATAAGGGAGGATGTTCCTAGGTGGTTGACGTCCCTACCCCTACTTATTTCACCTTTACATATGGTACATATGGCAAGACAGTTGTTGTCCGGATTTGGATAGAAATATTGCCAGACCAAAGAGGTGGAATGTTTGGTCTTCTGCCCAGGCATGACCGTGATGGGCTTTTTCATCCCACGGACAACAACTGTCTCCCCCGGAGCCTGATTTAAACAAACCACATCACCATCAGAATCCTCCTCGCCAACTTCCTCCTCAGCGCCAGCTACACCAGTATCCTCATCCTGTTGTACTTCAACAGTGACATCTTCAATTTGCATATCAGCAAGTGGACTGTGGGTGCTCCTTTCAGCACTTGCAGGGGGCGTGCAAATGGTGGAAAGAGCCACCTCTTCCCGTCCAGTGCTGGGAAGGTCAGGCATCGCAACCACCACCACACTTGGACTCTCCTTGGGGATTTGTGATATCTTCTTAGAAAGCACAGTTCTTCGCTGTGCTTTTGCCAGCTTAACTCTTTTGATTTTTTTAGTGGGAGGAGGGCTTCCATCGTCATGTGAAGCTGAACCACTAGTCATGAACATACTAGGGATTGACCTTAGCCGTTCCTTGCCACTCCGTGTCGTAAATGGCATATTGGCAAGTTTACGTTTCTCTTCAGCTGATTTAAATGTCTTTTTCTAGGTCATTTTCCTGAACTTTGCCATTTGGGATTGTATGTGCCCTCTACTATGACATTGGGCATCGGCCTTGGCAGACGACGTTGATGGCATGTTATTGTCTATGTCATGACTAGTGGCAGCAGCTTCAGCACTAGGAGGAAGTGGTTCTTGATCTTTCTCTATTTTATTTTTATCGGAGAAAGTTTGGTCCTCCATTTATGTTATATCGATTTGATATATACGTGCGGCTAAACACAGAAAATAATTTTTTTTTTGGTTTGGACTGGAGTGTACTTTCGGGGGTTACAGCACCCTTAACGGTCAAGCCAGCCGGCCCTTTACTTATGACACAGGCGCACGCTTGGCACTACTTTGTTGATGCACGTGCGGCTACTGCGCACACAATTCACAAACACAGAAAATAATTTTTTTTTTGGTTTGGACTGGAGTGTACTTTCGGGGGTTACAGCACCCTTAACGGTCAAGCCAGCCGGCCCTTTACTTATGACACAGGCGCACGCTTGGCACTACTTTGTTGATGCACGTGCGGCTACTGCGCACACAATTCACAAACACAGAAAATAATTTTTTTTTTGGTTTGGACTGGAGTGTACTTTCGGGGGTTACAGCACCCTTAACGGTCAAGCCAGCCGGCCCTTTACTTATGACACAGGCGCACGCTTGGCACTACTTTGTTGATGCACGTGCGGCTACTGCGCACACAATTCACAAACACAGAAAATAATTATTTTTTTGGTTTGGACTGGAGTGTACTTTCGGGGGTTACAGCACCCTTAATGGTCAAGCCAGCCGGCCCTTTACTTATGACACAGGCGCACGCTTGGCACTACTTTGTTGATGCACGTGCGGCTACTGCGCACACAATTCACAAACACAGAAAATAATTTTTTTTTTGGTTTGGACTGGAGTGTACTTTCGGGGGTTACAGCACCCTTAACGGTCAAGCCAGCCGGCCCTTTACTTATGACACAGGCGCACGCTTGGCACTACTTTGTTGATGCACGTGCGGCTACTGCGCACACAATTCACAAACACAGAAAATAATTTTTTTTTTGGTTTGGACTGGAGTGTACTTTCGGGGGTTACAGCACCCTTAACGGTCAAGCCAGCCGGCCCTTTACTTATGACACAGGCGCACGCTTGGCACTACTTTGTTGATGCACGTGCGGCTACTGCGCACACAATTCACAAACACAGAAAATATATTATTTTTTTAGCACTTGGGGGGAGCACCCCTGATGGACAGAGCACCCCCTGGACAACACTACAGCACCTCTTTAGGACTGGGACACTGCACAGGACTTTGGAGTGGACACAGCCCCTATGGAGAACTGACTGCACAACACAGTCCAGCCAGCCCCTATGGACTTTGAAGTAGTGGACACAGCCCCTATTAACAACAGCAGCACAGCACAACACAGCCAGCCCCTATGGACTTTGAAGTAGTGGACAACAGCAGCACTACACTACACTACACTACACAGCCCTAACTCCCACCCTCCCTCTTCACTGTCCACAGCCGAGTGAGAAAATGGCGCCGACGTGGGTACCTTATATAGGATCCAAAACCCGCGAGACTCGGAAGGCGGGATGATGACGTTTTGCCTCGATTTCAGATCCGAGTCAGGCGGGAAAAGTCGAGCCTGATTCGGATCGGACTCGGATCGGGGGGGCTCACCCCTAGTATATATGTGTATGTATGTATATTTATTATGTTAGTGTGTATATATGTGTATGTGGTATACTTTTAATATGCCGGCGGGCGGAATCCTGGACGTCGATATACCAACGTCGGATTCCCAACGCCCGGCATAATGCCGATGACGATATCCCGAAGAGATCAGGATACTGACGTCGGCATCTCGACCCGCCATCCTGAAGTTAAGTATACGGGTAAGTATGATAGTTAGCCTGGGATGGGGGGGTTAGTTTAGATACCCCTGGGGGGAGATTAGGGTTAGGCACCCCCCGGGGAGGGTTAGGTTTAGGGTGCGGGAAGGGGGTAGTGTTAGGCACCACGAGGGGAGGGCTAGGGGAGAGAGGGGGATGGTTAGGGTACTTACCGTCTCTGTCGGGATTGTAGACAATTGGGGTTCTGGTGTCGGTATTTGAATCGGAGGCTATTCAGCCGCTGGCTATTCATACCAAACCTGTGTATGTATGTTAGTGTGTATAGTGTGTGTATACTGCATATGTGTTATACAGCGTGTGTATAGTGTGTGTATACTGCATATGTGTTATATAGCGTGTATATATGTGTATGGGGTAATGTGTATATATGTGTGTTATATATATTATATCAGGGTTGCCTACTTTTAATATTCTCTTCCCGGGAGAAGCCCGCGTAAGAGAAGCAGCAGGGGGCCGACGGGGGCGGGGCTTGACGATTCGCGTCAGTAAGCCCCGCCCCTCGTGGTAAAATTGCCGCGATTGGGCACAATTTACATAGGGGGCGGGGCCAAATGCTGTGATTCATGCAGAATCACAGCTTATGCCCCGCCCCCTTCACGGAGACCCGCGATTGCCGCGGGTATTCTCCTAATTCTGCCCACTTCACTAGGAAGTGGGCAGAATGCGGGAGAAATGCCTACCCTTCCGGGGGTGCGGGGGGTTACCCGAAAAATCAGGAGCCTCCCGCGAAAACCGGAAGGGTAGGCATGTATGTATTATATACATGTTATATACTGTATCCAGAAGAAAGCGGCACTCAAACGGGTTATGATATTTTCTTCCTGAGGACGGATTAAAATCCGAAACGTTGAAGGAATTGCGTTTACCTGTGGTATCTTTTCATGTGAAGTCCGTTTGAGTGCCGCTTTCTTCTGGATACATGCTCTCTTTATGCAGTGCACCTCGGCTGTTGTTGATTGTATTGGAGTGCCATTCCGTATTGTCTAGACATGTTATATACTGTATATAATATATATATGTGTGTGTATGTGTGTTTTCCTCCCAGAAAATCCTGTGTTTGCCCCTGTTCAATAATTTTTTTTTTTCTCTTTGGAGTCAACACGCGGGACTTCATGACGTCACACAAAGCTGCTGGAAGGAAGAGGTCAGAGGAGCCGTGACGCGTGAGGAGCAGCGCCAGCCAGACCTGGAGGAGAAGATGCCAAAAGAAAGGAGCACTCTTCAAGGCGATAAGGTAAGTCATGACTCCTGAGACTTAGTGGTAGCAGAGAAAGGGAGAGGGAGGCCCAGGGGCTCTGCCTATTTTGTCAGTCCCGGGCCCCTCCATTTCTGATGGCAGCCCTGGTTCTGTGTCCGCAGCAGCGATTGGTTTGGGAGACGATGCCGGCAGTGATTGGTTGCTGTGGACATAGCATATCAAGGGTGGGTAGGGGCCCCAGTGCATTGCTTTGCCCAGAGCCCACACTGCTGTTAAGACAGCCCTGCCGTGGAGGCCTAAACTCCCCCATCTATTGGTTTAGCACTGCTGGGGCCCAACCTTAATGAAGAATCCCAGGTCCCCCCATTGGGCAGAGACAGCTCGCCCTGCGAAAGGGAAGGTGCCCCCAACAGCTACCACTTGCGTCCACTATTGGCCGCTGAGAAGCAATGCTTTCCCGCCTTGATGATGTTTGTTATAATTTCTTCGATTTATTAGACAGAACATACCATCCATTCAAAACAAACGACCATAAGACAAACAGCAACGACCACTAATTAAATAAAATTAATTGGGTGGGTGGGCGGGGAATCCTGGGAATCCTGGAGCAAAGAGGAAGTCTTTAGCTTCCACTTAAACCTTTATAAATTCTAAAGACCCGCCCTACCTATGCTCTGATAGGACAAAGAAACACAGGTCCTACTGACCTGTCAATCAACAACTATGTAACCTGGTTTCTTTATTACTATCGGCTCCAAGCCTATACACTTATGTAGCTTTAGGCTTATGCAGCCTTCAGCTACCTAAAGTGGGATTATTGGTTTTGGCTTTACATAAATTTTGACTAGACGGCCAAACGCACAAATATGCAAAATCAACCTTTACTAAATCTACCCCAGAGGTGGACGCACTGCTGATGTCGGACATAGTGGAGCAATTTTTGCTTTTGCAAATGCATCTAAGTCCTGATTGTGTCTGTGTTAAGTCACAGGGCTAATTTCAGGCTCATGTAGGGAGAAGTGTATTGAAAATGTAGTGGGCGGTGACAGGGAGGTGGCTTAGCACACGCACGCAGATGGGCGTGTTATGGGAGTGTCACGGATTGTCGGGGGAAAGTGGTTGCAGGCACAAATGCTCAACCACTGACATACCCGGGGCGAGAAACTTTGGATGGTGACAGATGGTGCTGTTAAGTAAGCACCAATCAGTATTACTGCACGTACAGATGCTGGAAGTGGGCGTCTCGGTCCTTGCACATTCAGACACACAGATGTACATAGTGGAAGGAGTTTGTAGCAGCATTTGGATAAAGTCGTAGACATGTGACCCCCAGTAGATGCAGCTGTACATCCACCTCTGAATCAGGTCATTAGTCTCTCAGATGCGTGTAATGTGTTTGCTTTATCCGACAAAGGGGAAATTTCACCAACACGTTTCTCCAAACAGCAAAACACAGGAGTAGATAGAGAACCCTTTTTCGTCAAACTTAATTTGACAGGTACCACGCCCCCAGCCCCACCCTAACCCCTCCCCCTGCCGCTCCCACTTTTCCTCCCCTTTTTGATATCGTTTAATATGGATTTAATATGGCTTAATATTAAATTCATATTAAATTCAATCCTTTTTTATATCTTTTTGATAGGGTTTATATAAAATGTTAAATAACTGCGATAGTGTTTTAGGCTTTCATCGAAATAAACTTGCTGGGGAGTGAAAACCATTCTGTGTATAATGTTAGATGCTGCGGTCTCTTAATAGCGTGTTGATTTATAAATTATGCTTACAACCGGTGAATATTGTTTATTCAATTAAAACGGGATAGCTATAAAAGTAAATAAATCTTTATCTAGTGGACTAGGAACAAAAGATCCGCCGCTAACCGAAAAAAGCGGATGAAAAAGGCGTATTACATGGTATTGAATCCCGGCAGTTATATCGGTTTTGATAAATATTATAAGGCCAATAAAGGCGTTTTTAAAAGAACGGAAATTGAAAAATGGATGCAAAATCAAGATGCGTATACGTAACGTATACGCATCTTGATTTTGCATCCATTTTTCATAAGCCGGCTAGGAAAAACTATAAAAGGAACATGATCTGCGTATCGGACATAAATCAGCAGTGGCAATGCGATTTGCTGTCGCTGATGGATCTTGCGAAGTACAACGATGGTTTTAAGTATATATTAACCGTTATCGATATATTCAGTAAGAAGGCGTGGGCTGTAAACCTAACATCTAAGGGCCTGATTCAGAGTCGGACGCTATTTGCGCTCGCTTGTTCAGAAAAAAGGGGTGGCTATTCAAATGAACCGTTCGCTCTTTGCGGTCTGTTCACGCCTCTAGGTCTGAATGAGCGTACAAACCATGCGTTTTTTTGGAAAACTACGCCCCCTGGCCGCTCGCATCATACGTCATGTCCGCTATTTATTAGATTAATCGAGTAAATCGACCAGCGTATGAACTGCTCGCTATTCTTATGGTTGGTTTTTCCTACCGCAATCTTGCGAGCAGTTCTGACTATAAAATAACCCAGTGACGTGGTCAATGACGCTGCTGTATTAATTATGCACACCCATAAAACGCCCGTTTTGACCTTTAAGCACGCCTGCGTTCTGATCTCCACTCCCCGTTTTCAAGCACCTTCCCCTGTTGCCACCGACATACGCCTCCTCCTGTCACTCAAAATAGCAGGCATTCGCTATTTAGCAAACAAACGAATTTCGGCCGCACTGACTGGTTCGCGCATGTGTATTACGATCCGTACGCATGCGCAGTTGGGCAAACATCGCTCGGAATGAATGAGCGGCCACTTACGAGCGGCTCTGAATCAGGCCCTAAGAGCGCTGCAACCGTCGCCAATGCTTTTGAAAAAATATTTCAGCAGGGTGGCGTACCAAAGAAGCTGCAAACCGACCGAGGTAGAGTTTCTAAACAAAATCCTAAAAAAAGTGTTAGAAAAATACGATATACATCATTTTACGACCAATAATGACGTGAAGGCTGCGGTCGTAGAAAGATTCATCAGGACTTTAGAAACACGGATGTGGCGCTATTTCACAGCGCAGAATACTTACAGATATATAAATGTTTACAGGACTTCATATACAGCTATAATAGCACGTATCATAGAACGATTAAGTGTACGCCGTGTGATGTGAATGCCTCTAACGCTTTGAGTATTTTTAAGACGACATACGGCGGGGGACAATATACGTTGTACGTGTACACAGACATTATCAAACACCAGAGGATCGGTGATAGTTATGTACCGTTGCTATTGAAATTAAGGGATGTAACAACGAAATGGTCACAATTCGATACAAGAAGCCCGATTACGTCCCTTTGTGCAAAGCGCATTTTGACACGATTACCGTAGAGATAAAGAACGACCAGAGTGAGAACATAGCATTTAAGTTTGGGAAAGCAATCGTAAAACTACATTTTAGACCCCGCAAAAATGAATTTTATTAACCGGACAGAATGGTCGCTGTTAAAAATTATGGTGAACCGGCACTCTACGCGCAATATTATAAAGCGCAAGCCGGTAACGGATTACCCGGTTTTCGCGGTAGCGCTTACATGTACGGGTAAGGTTTAGGCAGAATTTTTCGAAGCCTTTTCAGAAAAGCGGTACCTCTTTTCCGGAGAGGTCTAGAGTTAGCTAAACCGCACGTGAAGGCAGCTGCACGTAATATCGCGAAAGACGTTATCGGACACGCCACAACAGCGGGGGCGAATAAAATACACGAGGCGAACCAATCCAACCAAGATGGTTCAGGAATAATATATACAAGAAAAGGCGTGTCTAAAGGAAAACGGAAGCGCACAATAGCGTTTCCGCCTTGGGGCATCCCCTTTTTAAATAAAAAACGGAGACGCCGCAGCTTAAAGAAGAAGAGAAAACCTAAGCACGGTGTTGGTGATATTTTTTAAACAACATGTCTTTTATACACTCCGAGTCCGTCGAATACGCAAAAACAGAGCTGGATCTTTTTGACGTGCCCCCGACACAAACTAGCGTAAAGAAAAGTCTATACGTCGAAGTTCAACCTTTAGCGGTGTTATCCGACACAGCACCGCTTGAGTTTTATATAGCGGCCAGCAGCGAACACTGATACGATCTGAACAACACCCTGCTGTACATGACGTGCAAGATCGTACGAACCGATAACACGGCGATAGCCCAAGGGGCCCAGGTCGCCCAGGTCGCCCTTATTAATTACCCCATAGTGACTTTATTCAGCCAGGTGGATGTCACTTTGGGCGACAGGCTCATATCACAATCCAACAATCTTTACGTCTACTGCGCATAAAATTGAGACTATATTGAATAATAGCTCCGACGCTTTGTCAACAAAGCACACCACAGGATTATTTTATAAAGATGTGGCTGGAGAACATAACAACAGGGTGCTGGACGGCCCTAATACAGGCTTCAGAAAACGAGCAGGAGCGACCGCGCAGAGTCACACGGTTGAATTGCTAGGGTTAAAACCTTAAATCAATTGTTATTAAATGAAATTAGTTTAATAATGGACATAAATTAATACACATAATAAACTTCAATGTATTATAATAAAAACAGAAGCATGGAGAATTGTTACCAGTATCAGTGTTGCACTGAATAAATGAACATATATTTATATTCCAACAAGCCTATTCCGAATAAGCTGGAGTGTTAATGTTTGCCCTCCTAGGAAGGTCTCCTATGATGCTTAGTCTATGGCAGCAGGTAGCCCAATAGGATGTATAGAATCCAGATATACTGATGTTAAAGGCAGGAATGGGTAGATGTAATAACGATCTCACCTAAATATGAGAGTCTCAATATCCAGCAGCATGACCTGTATGTTCCAGGTACGGTATTTCCGTATGTCCAGCCGTGTATAGCTCTGGGTGGCTACCTCAAGCCGCGTGTGGCTCCGGCAGTCAGCAGTGAGCGGAAGGTGGTAGTGGCAGCTGAGCCTGTGTTTTCCAAGTGCAGCAGCAGTGTGCCACATGAACCTCTGGTGGTCAGCAATGTGTACTGGTATGTAACATCTCGGAGCGGCAACAGGATGCCAATCTGTTCTGGAAGGTGATGGGAGACACCACTAACAGCAAGGGGGCAGTCAGCACTGGAGGTATAATTCTCCTGCAGGTGAGTAGTAGCGGCAGTGACTGACGCGTTTCCCACGGCTTCGTCAGAGGCATAACACCAATACAGCAAGGTGGGCGAAGCCCATAATGAAAGGAGGTGCACAATGGCATTGTCCTTGAGCCCTCCCACCCACCTTTATGTTGTATATTAAAAGGACAAACCAAGCACTTCAGCGACAATGCTTGGTTTGTCTTCTGTGGCTGAAGTGCTTGGTTTGTTCGGGCCCCCACAAACCAAGCTAACAATGGGCTTAGGCTGCTAACTGTTGTTAATCATCATCACGGTTGGAAGATGTCACCATCATCCTCATCATTACCCTCATCAGTGTTAATATCCTCATTATGCAATATTAGCTTATCCCTACTGGAATTCACCATTACAGAAGTCTCTGTACTTTGTTGTAATTGGCAGCAAAGGTCTTCCTCCTTCCATGAAATTTGTATGAACATTTTTATGAACATCAGTTTTTCGACATTTTTACAAAGTTGTCTTCTACACCGATCACTCACAATGTCGCTGGCTGTGCTACAGACTCTTTCTGAGTATACACTGGAGGGTGGGCAGCTTAAGTGAAGCCCCGATGGCCAGTACAACCACTCAGGGCACACTGGTGTGCAATCCCGACGGCTTGTCTCTTCTCTTACTGACAGCGGCTGTGACTCCCATAGGGCCATGCGGGATGCTCAGCAGAAGTTTTAAAGGGCCAGGCGCACCATGGGTGATGGAACATGGGCATCAAATTCAAATCTCCTCCTATATAAGGAGGTTCCTGAGGACACTTTTGTGCCAGAGTATAGGCTCCCAAACCTTACACCACCAGTCTCACCTGTATTCTACTGCTTGTTCCTGACCTTGGTTTTGTTTGTTACCTGATTCCATATCCTCCCTGGTACTGCATTTGGTATTCCGGTTTTGACACTTGGCTATCCTCCGTGATTTGCATACGTCTACTCCTTGGTAAAGACTAGTCCGTTTGGCTCTGACCCGACTTTTGACTACGTTGTACGTCTGCATCCATCGTACTCCAATTCACAGCACACCAGCACCCATATTAGGGAATCAAGTCTGAGGGCCGCGACCTGCGTGTTGGACACAGCTAAGTCCAAACCTCCTTGCAGGGGTCCCTGGTGAATACTGCCAGGCCGTTAGACTCCGCGCCTCAGTACTAGGCCCTATCAATCCCGAAATATGGGTTTGCATCCTATATCTATCCGTGAGTTGTGACAGTGTGACATGCTAATTTGTACATTGTCATTAAAATAATCCTAAACAATTCTATTGATTCTTACTGTATCAGATTCATTTGTCTCAACCTCATCATCAATGGGTCTCTTTGGAAAGATCAGGTTTTTTCCTGGCAGCTGCATTTGCAGGAGAAGCTGAAGCAGGAGACGTTGTTGTTTCATTTTTGGATGGCTTGTTGTTCCTGCAGTCACTGAATTCCAGCTGGTTATTACTTCTTGTTTCAACTGGTGGAATGGCAAATGGAACTGTTGTTGCAGTAGCTGCAATCTTCTACATGCCATTGCTGAATGCCAAAAATGTCCAGAAGTTTTTCGGGCCACAATCAGCATCTCCTGCACGCACCTGTAATTTTTTAAGAAATTCTGAACCTCTAAGTTTATTGTTTGCGCAAATCATGGGATCTGTTCAAAGTTGTAATGCTCGTACAATGGGCCTGAATCACTACGGAACGCAACTGCGAATGCAATAGCGATTATGTACGCAGTTCAATTGCGATAATATGCTAATTCATTGTGATCACAATGCCGCCGTTGCAGTACATAAGGACGCCCACTCTTCCTTGCACACAATCATAAGGTTTAGCAAGACTGCAGAAACATCGGTACAATCGAGTACTATCGCAGCCTCATGCACACTTGCACAAGCTCTGACCTTACTCAGAAATTGCTAACTTCCATGCACGCTATCAGGCCTCAGGCTGCTTAGGGCCTCGCAGTGGATAATTTATGCACGCCCCTGCAACGACATTCAAACGCACTGGCACGCATGCGTTCGGCCGTCAACCCCCTCCCCCCGTTTCTACCCACAAACGGCACTTCCTGTCAAACACTCTGCGATGGGTCTGCGTAGTCACTGCTGATTGCAGTGGCAGGTTCATGCATTGCGATGCATACGCATGCGCAGTACGCAACAATCGGCCAAGTGCGTGCGTATTAGCAACTGCGTTCCTTGCTGAATCAGGCTCAATGTTACTTGGATTATCGGACATGACAAATCCTGAGGAGATGTAAGCCTTGTTACTATCACATCCCTGAGTTTTTCCAACAGATTGACACCAGTATGCTTCTTAGTGAAGCTAACGATACAGAGGACCTCATTCAGAGTCGGTCAAAGCGGCCGCACGGTCGTACGCCACCGATGTTCGCTATACTGCGCATGCCTAAAGTTCGCAATGCGCGTGCGCAAACTAGCCGCTACAATCAGAAATTTCTCTCTCCTTGAACACAGCCAGGTCGGTAGTTTGAGTGACAGATAGAGGCGTTTGTGGGTGGTAACAGGGGAAGGTGCTTGTAAACGGGGGAGTGGAGATCCGAACGCAGGCGTGCCTAATTATGCGAACAGCGTTTTATGGGAGTGCATACGGTTTATGGGAGTGCATAATTAACAAAGTAGCGTCATGGCACATGTGACATGGGAGGTTTTTACACTGACATGATCGTAGAGCTTAAGAGAGGGTATGGTCAATCTTAAGCTCTACGACCAGTTCCGATGGTCTCGATTAATCCTTATATGCCCGGAGATGACGTGTAATGCGTACGAGAAGGGGGCGGATTTTTTTGTCTTCCGACCGCTTCCTCCCCTTGGTCGGCCAACTACCGATCCGAACTTAGGGACGCAACTTGCGAGGGAATCGTTTGCATATCCGGCCCCTTTTCCCGTACGACCGTGCGGCCGCTTCGACCGACTCTGAATGAGGTCCAGAGAGTGGCCTGCCTGTGAATGAGCTGGTGTTGTGTATTAGATTCTGCTGATCAGGATCAGTGTGCTATGGGTGGGGTAATGAGTGAGCTGAGCTGGGATGGAGGTCAGTGTGCTGAGTGAGTGATTACTGTGAGAGGGCAATGAGTGTTGCGAAAGGCCAGTGAGGGGGTCAGTGTGATATGGAATAGACAGGCAGTGAGTTTCTGAGTCTTGTACATACAGGTCAGATCACAATCCCCATAGATGATAATAATGGGCACTGCGATTAGGCTGTTAGTACATAGCAGTGATACAGGAAATGATGTGGAAACTGTAACTTCTGCATCATTTTATGATAAACCAACTTGATAAATAGGCACCATATATCTGTGTATAATATTGTTTATTCTACTAAGGGGAGCCAAAAAGTAAATTTGAATACTAACAAAATTAGGCTTGGCCGCCCCTGCCTGACCATAATGTGCAGCCCAGTATTACTACAATATTGCACTCTGCAGACCATTGACCTGACGGGAAGATACAAGGTGTTACGTTACCCAGCAGGGAGTGTTAGAACATTTCTTGGCATACTGTAGGGATCATTTAAGTAAGTGACAAGCTTGTCCTTTAAAGGTAAGTATTTAACAAGCTTTATCAAACCTGGTAACCTCAAACACCACATGTTTCCAACAACAATAAAAGCCCTTTGAAAGCAAATATAATTTGGAAACTGAGAATAG
This sequence comes from Taudactylus pleione, assembly GCA_031769625.1. NCBI lineage: Eukaryota > Metazoa > Chordata > Amphibia > Anura > Myobatrachidae > Taudactylus > Taudactylus pleione. The sequence continues at coordinate 820,850 of JAUIMM010001082.1, forward strand.
GGCCACACCTGTATATTACACAGACAATGTGGAAACGGATATTAATTATAAGTATTTACAGCATGAAAACTACACGTAAGAGCCTCCCACCTGCAGATTTCTAAGGCTGGTTTGTGATTTATTAAAGACATATTTATCATTTATCATCAAACAGTACACAGTCCACAAATAAAACTGTTGCAGTGTTTTTTTTTTACCTTATAATACATAAACTTATTACAAGTGCTTGCCATATGCACTTCTGGTACATTCTTTTAATAGCTGGATAAAGATAACAAATCACTAGTGTTTACTGACAGCAGTATGAGATAAGGAACACAAGACTAGAATTAACAATGCAGTTTCCCTGACCGGAACAGCACCCGCTATAGGGTTCTAGAACGCAGTACACCTGAGACAAATACAAATATGTTATGAGTCCAATACACAGAATATTTAAAGGGGATCTAAACGAAAGTTAACTACAATATATCATGTGTACATTGTAGTGGTTAGTAAATGTGTCTAGATTTAACAAGTAATGCTGGGTACACACTGACAGATACATTGGCCGATCAATTGATCGGCCAATATATCTGCTTCACGTCGGCCAGTGTGTACCCGCGATATGTCGGTGAACGTCGTCATTCACCGACATATCGCATTGGCTGTGCTGCACAGCCGATGGTCAGATATGTCTGCAGGAACTGCTACCCAGGGGTGCATAGTAGCCCCTCGATATCAGTACCAGATCCCATCGCAACATTTGGATATCGGCCCAGAGGTGCTCTGCTCTTATTATATTAGTCCGCCCCTGCTTACTGTGCCTATTTGTCTCCACTCTGCTGCCTACTTAAATGTACAAGTGTCACAGCCCCCAGAGTGTGCAGACCCCAGAATCAGACCCCGTCACTTACCTTTGCGGGCGCTGGTCTGCGGCGTCTTCCTGCTCCCACGCTGTGCTGCAGTCGCTCCGTCCTCTGCGGCAGGTTCCATGGTCTCCTCTCTCCTCACAGGCAGCTGCACTCTCCCCACTGTAGCGATCCTGGGGTTCCACGTGGTCCGGCTGCTGCTCTCCGGGGAAGATGGGTGCAGCCATCTTGGACAAACCCATGTGACTCCACTTACACCAATGGAGCAGCTTTTCCCCAGTCCTCAGCCAATCAGCATGCTGTAGTCCCTATAAAGAGACTTCCTGCAGCAGTATCAGCCAGTGCAACAGGACTCACAGCTTGTCAGTGAGCTAGAGTGTATTCTCTGTATTTTCCGTGAACTGTTCTTGTGAGATTCAGTCCATCCTCTGGTACCAGCCCAGGGTCCAGTTACCCACCGGTACCAGCCTGGAGTCCAGTCATCCTCCAGTGTCTACTTGGAGTCCAGTTATCCTCCGGTATTAGCCCAGAGTCCAGTTACCCTCCGGTACAAGCCCGGAGATCAGTTACCCTCCGGTACCAGCCCGGAGTCCAGTCGTTCTCCAGTATCTACTTGGAGTCCAGTTCATCCTTAATCTTCCAGTACATGACTATAGTATGCAGCCAGCCTTCTAGTGCTACATCTCCTCTTTGGATAGTATCCTGTAATTCCACTCTATGCACTCTATTCAATAAACCCAGTAGTTTCCAGTAGTTTCCAGCATGCAGCTGATCCTAACACACCAGACCCAACTCCCAGCCCGGGAACATAGCCTCAAATCCCTACGTCTGTGACAACAAGCACCCAGGCAATTCTTGACTGATCTATTATTTCTGTACTTCTTTAAAGTACCATTTAATGTATAAGATGTATAAGAGGCTGCTGTAGAGCGTGTGTTGTGCCAGCACATTGCGTGAAATTGCTGCTGAAAGTAAAGCGAGGGCATGTTCACGTAATTATGAACATATGCAAATAAGCAAATCAAAAGTAATTTGTTTTATTATCATATTGGTGTGTGTGGAAAGGTCTTCATTAAAATCAATGGTATAGGAAAACAGGTCGATATCAGATCCCCACTGTCTCCGGGAACATGTGATGTCAGGTAGCTGGGGGTCAGACGCACCACAGGGTGATCTTCAGGCAGCACTGTGCCATTCCTGGCACCCCACAAGCCACCAGAGAACAATGCCATTGGGGTAGTGGCACCATTCACATACCTAAAGAAGATAAGAAGTGGGCACAGTTTTGCAAGTGCGATTTTGGACGCTGCAGACTTGCGAAAATATGCTAATGACTCAACCGCAGAATGTCCATCTCAACTAAGAGGCCGGGGCCAGTTCAACTGCGAATTCGCAGCGGCTGACTAGTAGATACCCTGGGAATGGTGGCAACGCACGTGCATTTTGTAGCCATCACCCACTACCACCTCCAAAAGGTCACTCACTTTTCAAATAAATCGTCACTGCATGTGCCGTCGCTAATCATGGGCCGCGGGTTCGCACTGCGGCTGTGATGCATGCGCTGTGACAAAGAATCACTCCACTTTGTCCGACATTGACATTGCGGCCATCTCTGAATCAGGACCCATATCAGTAGTGTCAAAAGCTGCCCATCAACATGTATCCATTTACTATAAGACAAGTATAGTATGAGGCACTGGTGTGATCTTAGGGCCCGATTCAGCAAGGAACGCAACTGCGAATGCAATAGCGATTACGCATGCAGTGTAACTGCGATAGTATGCTAATTCATTGTGATCGCTATGCTGTCGCTGCACACCATAAGAACGCCCACCTTACCTTACACACATCCGTAATACTTAGCAAGACTGCAAAAACATCGGTACAATCGATTACCATCGCAGCCTCATGCTCACTTGCACAAGCTCTGACCTTACTCAGGAATTGCTAACTTCAGCGCACGCTATCAGACCTCAGGCTGCATAGGGCATCGCAGTGGATAATTTATGCACGCCCCTGCAACGGCATTCAAACGCACTGGCACGCCTGCATTTCCCCGACCACCCCCCCCATCACCAACCACAAACAGCACTTCCTGTCAATCACTCCGCGATGTGTCTGCATGGTCACTGTAGTCCCGATCACAGTGGTTCGTTTGCGCACACGCAGTGAGATGCATGCGCAGTATGCAACAATCGGCCAATTGCGTGCGTTTTAGCAACTGCGTTCCTGGCTGAATCAGGCCCTTCATCCAGTTTCACTCAGTGTGGCCAAGAATATTGTAGGTTTGAGTTGCTTACATTCTTCAGCCTACACAGGACCTCTCCTTACAGCACAGAGGGCCTGATTCAGAGCCGCTCGCAAGCGGCCGCTCGTTCGCTCCGAGCGATGTTCGCACATCTGCGCATGCGTATGGGTCGTAATGCGCATGCGCCAACCAGTCAGTGCGGTCGGAAAACGTGTGTTCGCAAAATAGCGAGTGCCTGCTAATTTGAGTGACAGGATGAGGCGTTTGTGGGTGGTAACAGGAGAAGGTGCTTGAAAACGGGGAGTGGAAATCCGAACGCAGGCGTGCCAAACGGTCAAAACGGGCGCTTTAAGGGTGTGCATAATTAACAAAGCAGCGTCATCGACCAACGCACTTGGTTGTTTCTTAGCCTGAACTGTTCGCATGATTGCGGTAGGAAAATCCAACCACAAGCACTGCGAGCAGTTCAGACGCCTTTCGATGTGCTCGATTAATCTAATAAATAGCGGAGATGATGTAGGATGCGAGCGGCCAGGGGGCGTCTTTACAAAATAGCGAGCGCATGTTTCGTTCGCTCGCTCAGACATAGAGGCGTCAACAGACCGCAAAGACCGAGCGCTCAGTTTAAATAGCCGGCCCCTTTTTCTGAACGACCGTTCGCAAATAGTGTCCGGCTCTGAATCAGGCCCAGAGTTTTATGTCTGAATGTGTCAGAAGATTCTACGAGTGGGTGCAGACTGCGGAGAATGGAACCATCGTTACAACAGTTGTGGGCTGCCCCTGCTGCAAACCTTTGTTTCCCTCTTACTTTGCAAATATGTTTCTGTCAAATTGACCACAGATACTTGACAGAGATGTGCCTGACACCTCATATGTGTCACCAATATGTGAGGTGTGAGCTACCATACAGTAGGACGTGCAGTATAAAAGTTTCCTTTTACGCTGACACCACTTATTGTTTTAACCCCTGCACTAAGGACGGTAGGTGGGGGATCATCATCCGCATTTATATCTGAACTGCAGATGTTGAAGTGAAGTATAAATTCATACATGCCTACCCTCCCAGAATTCGCGGGAGGCTCGCAATTTTTCGGGTACCCCCCCCCACACCCCCGGAAGGGTAGGCATTTCTGCCCACTTCCTAGTGAAGTGGCCAGAATGAAGAGCATTTCCGCGGCGATCACTGGTCTCTGTGTAGGGGCGGGGCTTAATGATGCGATTCTACATGAATTGTGTCATTTGACCCCCGCCCCCTATTTAATTTATAGCCAATCGCGGCAATTTTCCCATGGGGGTGGGGCTTAATGATGCGACTCATCAGGCCACGCCCCCTGTCACCACCCTCCTGCTTCTCTTAATCGGGCTTCTCCCAGGAAGAGTAAAGAAAACTAGGCAAGTATGAAGTATATATAGAAATATAACCTTCTTCCCACGTTATCAGTACCAGTAGGGAGCTGGTGAGGAGGGCGCTGCACAGTGACATCATGCCAGTATGCGTTGTCATCACAAAGTGCATTGTGGTATCACTGAGTGCCCCAGTGCCTGATGATGTCCACTACAAAACGTCCCCTCGAGCCTCTCACTATCTCCACCATCCTGGCATCTGCAGAGCTGGGGACATCGTCACTTCAAGGAGGGGAGTTCCCTCTTTCAAACGAGGTGCCCCCTCACACCACAGAAAGAGTGTCCAGGGAAGGGAAAGATCTCCCCCGCCATCCTGGCTTTCATTAATTCAGGGGTTCGCACGTTTGAAAGAGGGGAATCCCTTCTTTCAAAAGATATACCCCCGCACTAGTTATTGGTCCTGATTCATAGTTGTACGCAAAACCGATGGTTGGCGATACAACTCCAGTGTGTGAAGATCTGCACATGCACAGATCTCCTTCTGTGAGTTTGCGCACAGTGCCCCAAACGCCGCAGCCTGATTCACAAGCTGAGGCTATTTGGGGGAGGCGTAAGGCAGCGTCCCAGAAAATGGACCCCCCCCCCCGTTTTCTGTGTGTGCTGATGCCAGTCACTGTACACGGCACCACTGGCTTCTTCTGAGTGAAAACACCGGGTCACGGAAGCCGCCAAGAGGCGTTTATTTCTACATCCAACACTTCATTTGCCAGAGATAGGGGGGGGGGGGAGGGGATCTAATTCTCAGATCTCCCCCATCCTGGGTGAAAAATACAGGGGTCCCCTCATTTAATGCTGTAGGCTTCCTTCCTTTATAAAATGCTAAGACTTGTTGGGCTGCCATATTATGATATGCAGCCAGGATATGGAAGGTCAGTTTGTCAACAGCAGAATGTTAAAATGTTGACATCATTAATGTCAGCGCCAGCAAAATATCAGCCTATTACACATATTACTATATAATATACATATTACAAGATGTAGTTCTCCTTTAGATGTGATTCCTTGTAAAGGGAATCAGGGGCAGAAGGTGCACAGGACATGTTGGAAAGGGGCTGAGAACATAACATACTGTAATCACTATAGTTTTGCCTCGTGTTCCAAATAATTATATTCTTGTTAACTACATGCTAAGGTCTGCACCAGCTCTGGTATAACCAGTTCCTTGTTTTGTGCCCTCGGGCGACATGTGGCGGGAGCTTCACATAGAATGACTCTGACAGACATGACTGAAAGGCTTATGTATCACACAAGAACTGGGTCAGATAGGTTATTTACCTTACAGGAATTGCAGCCTGCTACTATATGTGAGCAGTTGCGAATATTCCATAAGCAGACTTCTTTGTAAGAGCCTATACTAGTGAACACATAGATATGATGTATGCACGCAGGCAGCTTTGCAATTGCGATCCTTGCTATTATGCAAATGCAGCAGGAGGTGTATGACACCCCCTGCTGCATTTGCGATCCCAGAACTGCGACAGAGGCCCTGATTCAAAGCCGGACGCTCTGACAGAGCGCTCGCTCTGAATCAGGGCCGTCCCTCTTACTTTTTAGAGCGGCCTCATGGACGCTCGCATAGCTGTGGGTGACCACCCACAGCTATAGCGAGCGGCCAAAATTATGGTCGCGATGGTCAAGACCATCGCAACCATCGGGCTTGCGACGATACCCTTGTGGTAGGGTCTCCTTGCCGCAAGCCCTAGAGTGGTTTCGGCTCTGAAACTCCCCGTTTGCGGAACGCCGGCCGACTTCGCACCTCACACCGCCCCTTAAATGCCTTTGCCTGTCAAACAGGCAGAAACATTCAAGGGTCTGCGTGCGACTACGTAGGACCCATTCTGCACACACAGAAGGGGCCATGCGCACGCGTAGATTCCTAATAATCAGGCCCATACTGTTGAATCAGGCCCATACATTTAGCTAGACAGACCTTTGGGTTAACGCTTTATCCACTGAGCAGCAGGGCCAGATTAACAATGGGTCAGCGGGGACTACAGCCCCAGGCTTCCACATAAAAATAGGCCCAATATCATGACAGCATGATGAAGGCCAGCTGCCCACACAGTAGGCCATAAATTATAAGTAATACAATTTTATTTCTATATTGCTCAGAAAATTTTAAATTATACAGTCTTTCTGTTTTTTTGTGTATAATCATTGGGGCTGACAGTATAGGGAGCATACACTCCAACACTGCACTGGCCACACCTACACAGCACCTGCCACAGCTCCTCCCCTTCTCACTGTAGGACCTTAATCATTTTCAGCCCCAGGTAGGGGCGTTTAAAGAGAGGAGAGGGCCCGTGTGCGAGCCCCCTCCTCTCTCTAGTGGTGCCGTGGTACAGAAGATTCAGGCATAGTGCCAGAATCTACTGTACATGTGCGGATCACTGGGAAAATGGTGCCCACGCCGTTTTTCCGGGGACAGCAGTACTGCACATGCGTGAGTCACCGGGAACCTGTCCGTCGCCATTTTCTCAGTGGTTTTTGCTGGCCTTGCCCGGCGCTGTAGAGTAGCACTCTGGTGACTACGGACAGGTAAGTATAAGACCAAGGGGCCCATGTGCCCTGCACACCCTGCACCCATTTTAGATACGCCCCATGCCTTTGTGGCGCTTCCGGCCCTGCTGAGCATTTAGTGCATTCCGTATCTCAACTGTCCCAAATTTTAGACAGACAGCCCCGAATCTGATGTTAATTTTCTTTTTGTGCAAATTATAAATAATTATAATATATATAATAATCATAATAATAATCATCTTTGATTGCAATTATTGTACTGTGGAACTCCAATTATCTGGGGTAAACAAGGGCAGAGGTTGTCTGGATAATCAAAATCATGCTTAACACGAACACACATGTACAGTACCCGCTGCATTGTTTTTAGCTGTTAATGTAGACATTTTTGTACCAGGGAGCAGTACAAAAAGATATATCTTTAGATGCCTGATTAATCCGCACCACCACAGTTAGGGCAGTTTTCGCTGGTTTTACCACCGAACTACTCATCGGAATGTGATGTATTCCAGTGCTTCGCCCCGATGGGTAACGCCATCTTCAGGTGGTGTTACCCAATAGAAGCCTATGGGCTTCTTTTTGGGAAGTCTCTCCTGAGAGGGATCCAATCTGATCCCTCCTATCACCCCCCGTGGCCCACGTCATGAGCAGAAGGACGCCAGAGGGACTTTTGGGTGTTAAACCCGGAAGTTCCTCTATCCGGAGAGATCGCAAAGGACAGCTCTTATTGGGAGAGCTTTCCTTTGCGATTTTCTACGTACATACCGCGGTAATCGGCCGCGGTATGTACTGTATGTAGAGGTGTGATGTACCGCATTGCGAATGCAATGCTTAGTACATCCAGCCTTTAATGCGATCCTGGATACTACAATCAAAAATGTCTAGTACTCCTCTAGGACAGAGCATGGTCAGGGCCCGATTATACGGAGAGCGACAGAGGAGGTCGTCCCAGGGCACCCACACATAGAGGGCCCCCCCACACTGTCCCCGGCCGGCCCCTTCTCCAAGATGAACTGTTTTTTTTTTTCTGTTCTCGGAGCCGCTCAGCCGCTTCCTGCTATTAAGCTCCGCCCCCTCCTGCATTTGGCTCCACCCCCTTCTGCTGCTGGTGGCCTGCTGCCTCTGAACTTAGTAAGCAATAATGTTTATATGTACAGTATATGTGTGTCTATGTCTGTGTGTGTCTGTGTATATATGTGTGTGTCTATATATATATATATATATATATAAGTGTCCAGGGTGTGCTGTCATGTAACAAGACAGACCACAGCGCGTCACTCCAGGATTTAGAAAATGAAACTGTTTAATCAACGTTTCAAGGCTCTACCGGCCCCGTCGTCAGGAATACAAACACAGAAATATACAAACCAGACACTTACCTAAATACCCCACCCGATCAGGAAGAAAGAGTGACGAGCTTCTCCACAGTCGCGTTCACGTGTCCGGAGGGCGCGGGTCGCCCGGTGATGACATCACCCGTCTCACCTCGGGCGGTTGTCAAGGCAACCTATGACTCGGTTCAAAAATATATACAAGCTAATAGATCCAGTCACACTAATTTAACGAAAACTGAAATGCAGGCCCTACGGGCCTTAAGTCAAGATCGCTCTATTATCATAAGGCCGGCAGACAAGGGCGGCGGCATTGTATTACAGGATCTACAACCATATAAGGAAGAGCTTAGCCATCAATTGGCAGATCAAACTACGTATATTAAATTACCTAAGGATCCTACAAGCGAATTTCACAAGGAACTACAAAATATCTTACAAAAGGCATTGGACGATAAGTTGATTAATTCCAAGACTTTTCACGCTATCCAAAGTACCAATCCCATCACTCCAATCATTTATACTGTTCCCAAGATCCACAAAAATCCACAGCGCCCACCAGGGCGCCCAATCATTTCAGCCCGTGGTTCCATGTACCAACCTGTATCGTCATTGCTGGACTCCCTAATACAGCCACATGTTATACAACAACCTACATGTCTGAAAGATACAACTATGTTTCTAAACCTATTAAACAATGTCCAAAAAATTGATCAGGACATTTTATTATGTGTACTAGATGTGCAGAGCCTATATACTTCCATTCCCCATGCAGCAGGCCTGATGGCTATGCGTCAGTTTCTGGACTCTCTGAATTCACCATTGGGACTGGACAAAGAGTTATTTCTACAACTATTGGCTTTAACCTTATCCCGCAACTATTTTCTATTTAATGGGGAGTACTACTTACAACAGTCTGGATGTGCGATGGGGTCCAATGTGGCCCCATCTTATGCGAATATCTACATGTTCCAACAAGAACGGGAGTTATTCCTTCAGTCTGTGATGTTTAGCCAACACATCAAACTGTACACACGTTATATAGATGACATCTTTATGCTGTGGGCTGGCGGCAAAGAGCTATTTGATACTCTAATGAGTGCCATTAATGATTCGGCGTCTCCCATTAAATTTACGTATAGGCTGAGTGGCACAGAAATTGACTTTTTGGATGTGAAAATCAATGTCTCCAATGGTTACATCTCCACTGCCATTTTTCATAAGGATACAGACAGGAATACACTCCTCACTGCAGGTAGCCATCATCCACCATCCCTTAAGAGGGGATTACCATTTTCCCAGATGTTAAGAACTGCACGCATCACCAGTAACTGGGATGAACTACCAGCCAGCTTGGATGACGTGATACATAAATTTCGTACACGGGGTTATCCTTTAAAGCAGTTGCTATTAGCGAAGCAACGGGTACTTTCTCTTAATAGGGTAGATCTTCTATCAACCAAACCTAAAAAATTAAAGCAAGATCGTTTTCCCTGGGTAACCACGTTTTCTACTGCCAGTGGGGTACTTCCCAAGGCTGCAAGAGCATTATGGCCAATTGTTGCCAGTGACCAAGATCTCACAAGTTTACACAACAAACATCCAATGATGTGCTACAGGCGGGGAAAAAACCTTAGAGACCTATTGGTCCATACGGATATTACTGGGCATCATCCAGACATTGAAAACACGTCATATAAGAAACCTGGATGTTACAAATGTCCATCTTGTGTCACTTGCAGTTATTTACAAACTGGAAACACCTTCCAGCACCCACACACGGGCAAAACTTTTAAAATCAGACATATATTGACGTGCACGTCTAAGTTTGTAATATATTTGATTACGTGCCCATGTGCCTTATGCTACATCGGTATGACCTCCAGAACCTTCAAAGAGCGGATGGCTTTACATCGATCTGACATACGACTGGCGTTAAATGGAAGAGATGTGGATCAGCCGGTGGCAAAGCATTTTAAAACTGCAGGACATCAATTATCTACTCTGCGTTACAAAATTATCGACCACGTCCCTGCATTATCGAGGGGTGGTGATCGTGTGGGTGCGCTTACGAGATTGGAGGCGAGATGGATACTACGGATGAACACAACACAACCCAGGGGACTAAACGAACGGATTGCCTGGAATTCATTCATCTAATTCTGTATCATTGTCTATGCCACATTTCATGTTCTTTCCATATGTGTTTCTGATTTTGCACATTTATTTACCATTAGAATACTTCTAATTTACTCTAGATATCATACAATATTGGCTCAGAGTGTGACTGTTGAGTCACTTTTCCCTTTTGACTAATCGTTTTGTACTTGCTCTTCATCTATTTCATTATTAGGCATTATTTGCATGTTTAGATACTTTTATCACTGTATTGTTTTATTCTTCAGTTTTAGTTACTCTTTTTGTTTTTGCATTTGACTGTAGATTTGTGGGTTCATGTAATTATAGTTATTATATACAGGGACTTGGGGTCTCTTTATTTCACTCTATCTTTCTTCTCTATAGACTCTCCACAGCCGCTGGAACGTTTTAGGTTGGCACTTCAACCTCCGGAGGTGAGCTGGGATATGTCATCCCCAGGAGTACCCGTGCCCTCTGGTCACGTGATCGCGGCTCCGGGTACTGCCGTACATTATGTCAGCGCCCGGCCGCAGTAGCGTCTTAGGTTGCCTTGACAACCGCCCGAGGTGAGACGGGTGATGTCATCACCGGGCGACCCGCGCCCTCCGGACACGTGAACGCGACTGTGGAGAAGCTCGTCACTCTTTCTTCCTGATCGGGTGGGGTATTTAGGTAAGTGTCTGGTTTGTATATTTCTGTGTTTGTATTCCTGACGACGGGGCCGGTAGAGCCTTGAAACGTTGATTAAACAGTTTCATTTTCTAAATCCTGGAGTGACGCGCTGTGGTCTGTCTTGTTACATGACAGCACACCCTGGACACTTATACCCTTTTTTGTGCGAGCACCCAGGTTACATATCTCTTTTTGAAGAATATTGAGTGCCGAACCATACCCCAATATATATATATATATATATTAGGGGTGTGCATCGGCCACTTTTCGTGTTTTGGTTTTGAATCTGGATCTTTCTTCGTGTTTTGGATCTGGATTGGTTTTGCCAAAACCACCCTTCAGTGTTTTGGGTTCTGGGTTTTGTGTTTTGGATCTGTATTGTTTTTAAAAAAAGCATAAAAACAGCTAAAATCACAGAATGTGTTGGTTTTTCTGCTCCTATGCTATTATTAACCTCAATAACCTTAATTTCCACTCATTTCCAGTCTATTCTGAACACCTCACAATAGTGTTTTTATGTCAAAAGGTTGCACCGAGGTAGCTGGATGACTATGCTAAGCGACACGAGTGGGCGGCACAAACACGTGACCCATCTAGGAGTGACACTGCAGTGGCAGACAGGATGGCAGTTTGAAAAACTAGGCTCCAAACTGTACATAATGCAAAGAGAAAAAAGAGGTGCAAGATGGAATTGTCCTTGGGCCCTCCCACCCACCCTTATGTTGTATAAACAGGACATGCACATTTTAACAAACCAATCATTTCAGCGCCAGGGTCTGCCACACAACTGTGGCTGAAATGATTGGTTCGTTTGGGCCCCCACAAAACAAGCTGGCAATTAATCTGTCCCTGCACAAACTGGCTCTACGGAGGCAAGATGTCGTCCTTATCCTCCCCATTCACCGATTCCTCACCCTCTTCAGTGTTTTGTACATCCTCATCCTCACAGAGTATTAATTCGTCCCCGTTGGAATCCACCACCACAGGTCCCTCTGTATGTTCTGGAGGTTGGTCTCCCTGGAAGAGTTGATAATTCATTTTTATGAACATCATCTTCTCAACATTTTGTGGAAGCAACCTCCTACGCCTTTCACTGACAAGGTTCCCGGCTGCACTAAACACTCTTTCGGAGTACACACTGGAGGGGGGGGCAACTCAGGTAAAATAGAGCCAGTTTGTATAGGGGCCTCCAAATTGCCTCTTTTTCCTGCCAGTACAGGAACGGACTGTCTGACATGCCTACTTGGATGCTGTCACCGATGTAATCCTTTAACAGACAGACGCACGCTTGTTGCTGCTGCTTTGAGGATGCAGGTGCGGCTACAGCCCACACAATTCACAAAGACAGAAAAAAAAATGAAGAATTTTTTATATTTTGTGGAGAGCACTTTGGGGGTTACACCACCCTTTAACAGACAGACGCACGCTTGTTGCTGCTGCTTTGAGGATGCAGGTGCGGCTACTGCGCATACATTTCACACACAAACACAGAAAAAAAGAAGATTATTTTAGTTTTGTTGGAGTACACTTTGGGGGTTACACCACCCTTTAACAGACAGATGCACGCTTGTCGCTGCTGCTTTGAGGATGCAGGTGCGGCTACAGCCCACATATTTCACAAAGACAGAAAAAAAAAAGAATTTTTTATTTTTTGTGGAGCGCACTTTGGGGGTTACACCGCCCTTTAACAGACAGACGCACGCTTGTCGCTGCTGCTTTGAGGACAGTATCATATGCAGTGACAGTAGACTTGGACCAGATGTCCAAACCGGCCCTTGACTTATGACACAGGCGCACGCTTGGCGCTGCTACTGTGTTGATGCACGTATGGCTACATCGCACACAAGTCACAAACACATAAAAAAAAAGGTTTTTTATTTTTTGGAGCACTTTGAGGGTTACACCACCCTTTAACAGACAGACGCACGATTGTCGCTGCTGCTTTGAGGATGCAAGTGCGGCTACAGCCCACACATTTCACAAAGAGAAAAAAAAAGAATTTTTTTATTGTTTGTGGAGCGCACTTTGAGGGTTACATCACCCTTTAACAGACAGACACATGCTTGTCACTGCTCCTTTAAGGATGCAGGTGCGGCTATAACCCACACATTTCACAAAGACAGAAAAAAAAAGAAGAATTTTTTTATTGTTTGTGGAGCGCACTTTGAGGGTTACACCACCCTTTAACAGACAGACGCACGCTTGTCGCTGCTGCTTTGAGGACAGTATCATATGCAGTGACAGTAGACTTGTCAGAAATTGTTGGCACGTCCTTCAGTCCAGACCAGATGTCCAAACCGGCCCTTGACTTATGACACAGGCGCACGCTTGGCGCTGCTACTGTGTTGATGCACGTGTGGCTACATCGCACACAAGTCACAAACATACATAAAAAAAAGTTTTTTTATTTTTTGGAGCACTTTGAGGGTTACACCACCCTTTAACAGACAGACGCACGCTTGTCACTGCTCCTTTAAGGATGCAGGTACGGCTACAGCCCACACATTTCACAAAGACAGAAAAAAAAAGAAGAATTTTTTTATTGTTTGTGGAGCGCACTTTGAGGGTTACACCACCCTTTAACAGACAGACGCACGCTTGTCACTGCTCCTTTAAGGATGCAGGTACGGCTACAGCCCACACAATTCACAAAGACAGAAAAAAAAAGAATTTTTTTATTGTTTGTGGAGCGTGCTTTGAGGGTTACATCACCCTTTAACAGACAGACGCATGCTTGTCGCTGCTGCTTTGAGGATGCAGGTGGAATCTAGACGGGATTTGGAACCGGGGACACACTACCTCCATCAATTGTCTAAATCCCACTACACTAATGGCGGATACCGGACGCACGTCTAACACCAACATAGCAGTCAAGGCCTCAGTTATACGTTTTGCTTCAGGATGACTGCTGTCGTACTTCATCCTCCTCGCTATGGACTGTTGGAGGGTCAATTGTTTAGTAAAAGTAGTGGTGTTCCTACTTCCTCTCTGGGATGATGAACAACTCCCAGCAGCAGCAACAGCAATAGGAGGAAGTGGTTCTTGATCTTTCCCTATTTTATTTTTATCGGAGAAAGTTTGGTCCTCCATTTATTTTATATTGATATATTCATGCGGCTAAGGCGCACACAAACACAGAAAATATTTTTTTATTTTTGCTGGAGAGTAGTGCACTTTGTGGGTTACACCACCCTTTAAGAAATGAGCCAGTCGGCTCTTTACTTATGGGACACAGGCGCACGCTTGGCGCTGCTCCTTTGTTGATGCACGTGCGGCTACAGTGCACACAATTCACAAACACAGAAAATATTTTTTTATTTTGTTTGGAGTGCCCTTTGGGGGTTACAGCACCCTTTAGCAGTCAATCCAGCCGGCCCTTTATTTATGGGACACAGGCGCACGCTTGGCACTACTTTGTTGATGCACGTGCGGCTACTGCGCACACAATTCACAAACACTAAAAAATATTTTTCGTTATTTTGTTTGGAGTGCCCTTTGGGGGTTACAGCACCCTTTAGCGGTCATTCCAGCCGCCCTTTATTTATGGGACACAGGCGCACGCTTGGCACTACTTTGTTGATGCACGTGCGGCTACTGCGCACACAATTCACAAACACAGAAAATAATTTTTTTATTTTGTTTGGAGTGCCCTTTGGGGGTTACAGCACCCTTTAATGGACAAGCCAGCCGGCCCTTTACTTATGATACAGGCGCACGCTTGGCACTAATTTGTTGATGCACGTGCGGCTACTGCGCACACAATTCACAAACACAGAAAATATTTTTTTATTTTGTTTGGAGTGTACTTTGGGGGTTACAGCACCCTTTAACGGTCAAGCCAGCCGGCCCTTTACTTATGACACAGGCGCACGCTTGGCACTACTTTGTTGATGCACGTGCGGCTACTGCAAACACAATTCACAAACACAAAAAAATATATATTTTTATTTTGTTTGGAGTGCCCTTTTTGGGTTACAGCACCCTTTAACGGACAAGCCAGCCGGCATTTTACTTATGGGACACAGGCGCACGCTTGGCACTACTTTGTTGATGCACTTGCGGCTACTGCGCACACAATTCACAAACACAAAAAAATATATTTTTTTATTTTGCTTGGAGTGCCCTTTGGGGATTATAGCACCCTTTAGCGGTCAATCCAGCCGGCCCTTTATATATGGGACACAGGCGCACGCTTGGCACTACTTTGTTGATGCACGTGCGGCTACTGTGCACACAATTCACAAACACAAAAAAAATATATATTTTTATATTTTGTTTGGAGTGTCCTTTGGGGGTTACAGCACCCTTTAACGGACAAGCCAGCCGGCCTTTTACTTATGGGACACAGGCGCACGCTTGGCGCTGCTCCTTTGTTGATGCACGTGCAGCCACAGTGCACACAATTCACAAACACAGAAAAAATATTTTTTTTTTAGCAGTTGGGGGGAGCACCCCTGACGGACAGAGCACCCCCTGGACAATACTACAGCACCCCTTTAGGACTGGGACACTGCACAGGACTTTGGAGTGGACACAGCCCCTATGGACAACTGACTGCACAACACAGTCCAGCCAGCCCCTATGGACTTTGAAGTAGTGGACACAGCCCCTATGGACAACAGCAGCACAGCGCAGCACAGCACAGCACAACACTACACTGCACTACACTACACTACAACACTACACAGCCCAGCCAACCCTAACTCCCACCCTCCCTCTTCACTGTCCACAGCCGAGTGAGAAAATGGCGCCGACGCGGGTACCTTATATAGGATCCAAAACCCGCAAGATCCGGAAGGCGGGATGATGACGTTTTGCCTCGATTTCAGATCCGAGTCAGGCGGGAAAAGTCGAGCCTGACTCGGTTCGGCCTCGGATCGGGGGGCTCGGGGGGGTTCGGATTTCAGAAATCCGAACCCGCTCACCCCTAATATATATGTATATAGTGCGGCCCCACCCCCTTTTGCCGCGACCCGCCACCTGCTGTAAAAGACCAACAGCTTCCTCCTGTTGTTCCATAGCCGGGAAACCTTGTACAATGTGTAATGTTCTGGACCTTACAGGTCCTTTGCTACATTAGACTGCAGGTATCCTTTGATAGGTAAGTACAAGCTCTGGCAAAAAACATGTTTCTCTGACTAAAGTTTAGATGCAACCTAGTTACCAATGACCACAGCGGTATACTGACTGCCGCAGTCCTTTCGCTATTACCACCTCATGGAACGTTTTGAAAAAAAAAATATATATATTTTTTTAATATCTTTTATATATTTATATAAAGGGGCATATTTACTGATTATTAGGTTTTTCTTTCAGTTCCAGCCAGCTGTGTCCCTGGATGAAGCCTTATTACTCCCGCCCAGTATTACCGAGGCAATTGAGTATCACTGAGCTGCCGCACCGCTACTTTAATAAAAAATCGTGGCGATAAGAGATTTTCTGTCGCTGCCATAAGCGGCGATAGAAAGTGTTCGCTATCGTTGCAGGTTTATAAATAAGGGCCTAAATCCTGCTTAAATGTAATTTTGATTTTTCCTTGAAAAGGAAGCTGATCCACGTCATGCTGGTAGATGAATACAGGAACTGTTTAGCTTCTCTATCTTCTTTCCTGTTCACTTCTGTTTATGAAAGGTTTACATTACGTAGCGCAGAGTACACAGCTGGAGCCTTGATTTAGAGAGAAGAGTGCAACAATTCACTGAATTTTATACTAACACTGGCATTGTTGTAAATACCGCACGTATAGCCTGTCCTATTCCTATGGGGAATTGTGTAAATGTTGTATAGTTCGGACGTATATATGAACTAACATTAGGGATTCCGCGTCTGACCTGTTACCACCGTGTGACACAGGAGATAATGCAGATGGAGTGTTCAGAACCCAAATGGAATGCTGCGAGACCAAACACTGTAGAGACTATGGCTGCATAGTATGGGAACGTCTCTTGCTTGAGACAAACCTGATGCTTCGGAGAACCTCTCCTCTTCCTACTTAAGGAGAGTCGAGTCTTGTAAATAATATGTCTGTGGGAATATATCAAGTGCAGAACATCCAAATACGGAAGGGAAGAACACAGTGTCTCTCATCATTGTAAGGACCCAGCACATAGCTTGCAAAACAACTGCGATTTCCACAGGTCTAAAGGGTTTAACATCCAATAGCTCAGTAACCATCTTGGAATTGATGTTTCCTGTGCGGTGCCTAGGACGAAGGGGTGAAAGAAATAAAACAAAACTTCAAATGGCCTGATTCAGCGGTGGAAACAGTGGAGACGTCAGATGCAAACGGACAATGTTTTCAGTCAGTGCACGTGTCCCGATGATTGTTGCTCTGAGGCACAAAACAAGCTTTGTCGCAGAGAGAGTGATTTTCAGTGGACGTTATGGGTGGTAACATAATATGCACAGCCGCAGATTAGCTCCGCAGCTGGTGGGGAGACCATCGGTTGCGGCATTCGTATTAGGACTGCGTCTGACTCGTGATGAGGCCCCTGGCCCCTTGATGCCAAATTTCACCAGCAATATGTGCCACATTCGGTATCTTCTATACATTAAGGGACTGATTCAGAGCTGAACGCTCTGACCAGAGCGCTCGCTCTGAATCAGGGCCGTCCCAGCTAAATTTGGAGCGGCCTCCTGGCCGCTAGCATAGCTGTGGGTGACCACCCACAGCATATGCGAGAGGCCAAAAAGATGGTCGCGATGGTCAAAGACCATCGCTACCATCGGGCTTGCGACGAGACCCTGTGGAAGGGTCTCGCTTCCGCAAGCCCAGGAGTCACTACTGATGTCAGTGGGGCCGGACTCAGACGGTAGGCGTTCCCATGGGAACACCTCCGTCTGGCAGTCACGCCCCCGGCACGCCCACCAAAGGCGGCGTGCTGTCAATCAACATCGACAGCACGCCCCCTTTGGTACGAGACCCGGAGCGACGGAGAGCCCGTCGCTATCTGGGTCTCGCGCATGCGCACGACGGAGCTCCCTCCGTCGTGCGCATGCGCAGTGGGGCAACATCGACCCGTTTGCGAGCGTCCTTTGCTCGCGAACGGGTCTCAATGACCCCCTAAGATCTTTACAATGAACACTTAGACCTGCTGATATGTGGAATCAATTGGTTTAAGGAACATCAAAAGTCATGTTTTTTTTTTGGTAATAGTGTCCTTCTCCTATCAATCTGTAGTATTTGCTGGGTAAGGGGGTCTCTCCTAGGGGCCTATTTATCATTAAATATTTGTGGCATATTCTCTGAAAAACACCGGTTTTTAGAAGGATACCTGCAAATATTAAGTATCGCCCCATTGTACAAAGGAGGGAACGCAGCAGATATCCCCCTATTTCCGACAGCAGCCACCACCCCCGTAGGTTACTTTGGGGGATGCGATGCAGTCAGATTTACCTAGCTCTGAAATGCAAAAAATTCCAGAGCTTGGCCCCCCACAGCTGACGCCATCTGAAGACGCCGTAAGCCGCTGTAGCCTACGGGCTACACTTTACAATGGCCACCGCACATGCCTAAGAGCCTCGATAGAGTAGCGGATGCGGTCACTGCACTCCAAACACATTTCGGGGATGGGCTCGTTTCGGAGGCCGACCCTGACATGCAATGCTGTTATAGACGCTAATATCACTCCTAGGGCCTGATTCAGAGCCGGACGCTATTTACGGTCGTTCGTTCTGAAAAAAGGGGTGGCTATTCAAATGAACCGTTCGCTCTTTGCGGTCTGTTCACGCCTCTAGGTCTGAACGAGCGAACAAAACTTGCGGTCGTTTTTTTGGAAACTACGCCCCCTGGCCGCTCGCATCCTACGTCATGTCCGCTATTTATTAGATTAATCGAGTACATTGACCAGCGTATGAACTGCTCGCTATTCTTGTGGTTGGTTTTTCCTACCGCAATCATGCGAGCAGTTCTGACTATAAAATAACCCAGTGACGTGGTCAATGACACTGCTGTATTAATTATGCACACCCATAAAACGCCCGTTTTGACCTTTAAGCACGCCTGCGTTCTAATCTCCACTCCCCGTTTTCAAGCACCTTCCCCTGTTACCACCCACATACGCCTCCTCCTGTCACTCAAAATAGCAGGCATTCGCTATTTAGCGAACAAACGATTTTCGGCCCCACTGACTGGTTGGCGCATGCGTATTACGATCCATACGCATGCGCAGTTGGGCAAACATCGCTCGGAACGAACGAGCGGCCGCTTACGAGCGGCTCTGAATCAGGCCCCTAGATCGCATTGAGATTGTGATTATTGATAAATGGGCCCCTTAATCTGCCTATTTCCGTCCCTTTATCATTTGATTACACATGACACTGCACATTGCCACTATACTCCTTATTACAAATGTGTTTTCAAGTTGAGACTGATCCGCTGAGTCATTGTGCAGTGGATCTGGCCGGAGGCGGTTTGTATCCTACCTCACCTTAATACACTGGACGGTGTTCTGCAAAATTTAATTTATCTTCCAAAGAAAACAGATATTGTGTAATGGTTATATTATTGCTAATCACAATGGTGTAATAAAGGAAATAAAATTGTAATGATCGCTCTTCTTAAAGGAATACTTCACAGAAACACATCAGAGTTGTATATTATGTAGAGTGCCGACGGAGGGTATTTATCAAAGCTTGGTTAGAGGGAGAATGGTGAGAGATAAAGTACTAACCTGTCGTGTTCTGAGTGTCTTCTCTAAATCATCAGGAGGAGTCCAGCACACAGGGCCTCATTCAGAGATGGACGCCAATGCGATCGCAGCTGTGCTTTTTTTTAAAAAAATGTACAAAAATGATAAAAAAACTAATGTTTTTCATTTAATCTTAAACAAATGAAATGAAAAATAAAAATAAAGTAGGAAAAAGGTGATTTTGTGGTACTTTGAGGGCACCTTAAAATATTGAAAAAAAATTATAAAAAAACAATTCTTTTTCAATTAAAAAATATTGTAATTAAATTTGGGGTGCCTAAACTAACGAAAAGTTGATTTTGGGGTAATTTTTTTTTTTACCCCCAAAAATGACATGTAATTATTGCACTAATTAAGATAATTGGAAACTTCCAATTGCCTAATTAGTCATTAGACGGGGTGTCCAAGGGGCTTAGCACAGTGTCCCGACATTCTAATCTTAAAATAAAGATTTTCCCTTCCATCTCTCACCCTCAGCGAGGTGCGAATGGAAAAATGCGAATTCAGTCTGACTGATTCAGTGCAAGTTGCTAAGTGGATTGCAAAATTAATTCGCTATGCGAATTCGAAGAGAAAAAGGCATCTTGCACCTTGCTATTCGCACCTAATTGGATTGACCCCTTAATCTCTGGGAGATCTGAGACTGAGAGGAGCAATGCATGAAAAGAGAATAATTGACACAAGCTACAAGTTACATTGTTTTCTAGAGCAGGGATTCCCAACCACGGTCCTCAAGGCAAACTAACAGTCCAGGTTTTAAGGATAGCCATACTTGAGAACAGGTGATTTAATCAGTACCTCAGTTATTTTGATTTAACCATCTGTGCTTAAGCATGGATATTATTAAAACCAGGACTGTTATACTCGTTTTACTAGGGGTGAGCGGGTTCGGATTTCTGAAATCCAAACCCCCCCGAGCCCCCCCGATCCGAGTCCGATCCGAATCAGGCTCGACTTTTCCCGCCTGACTCGGATCTGAAATCGAGGCAAAACGTCATCATCCCGCCTTCCGAGTCTCGCGGGTTTTGGATCCTATATAAGGTACCCGCGTCTGCGCCATTTTCTCACTCAGCTGTGGACAGTGAAGAGGGAGGGTGGGAGTTAGGGCTGTGTAGTGTAGTGTAGTGTAGTGCTGCTGTTGTCCACTACTTCAAAGTCCATAGGGGCTGGCTGTGTTGTGCTGTGCTGCTGTTGTTAATAGGGGCTGTGTCCACTACTTCAAAGTCCATAGGGGCTGGCTGGACTGTGTTGTGCAGTCAGTTCTCCATAGAGGCTGTGTCCACTCCAAAGTCCTGTGCAGTGTCCCAGTCCTAAAGGGGTGCTGTAGTGTTGTCCAGGGGGTGCTCTGTCCATCAGGGGTGCTCCCCCCAAGTGCTAAAAAAATAATATATTTTCTGTGTTTGTGAATTGTGTGCGCAGTAGCCGCACGTGCATCAACAAAGTAGTGCCAAGCGTGCGCCTGTGTCATAAGTAAAGGGCCGGCTGGCTTGACCGTTAAGAGTGCTGTAACCCCCGAAAGTACACTCCAGTCCAAACCAAAAAAAAAATTATTTTCTGTGTTTGTGAATTGTGTGCGCAGTAGCCGCACGTGCATCAACAAAGTAGTGCCAAGCGTGCGCCTGTGTCATAAGTAAAGGGCCGGCTGGCTTGACCGTTAAGGGTGCTGTAACCCCCGAAAGTACACTCCAGTCCAAACCACAAAAAAAATTATTTTCTGTGTTTGTGAATTGTGTGCGCAGTAGCCGCACGTGCATCAACAAAGTAGTGCCAAGCGTGCGCCTGTGTCATAAGTAAAGGGCCGGCTGGCTTGACCGTTAAAGGGTGCTGTAACCCCCAAAGTACACTCCAGTCCAAACCAAAAAAAAAATTATTTTCTGTGTTTGTGAATTGTGTGCGCAGTAGCCGCATGTGCATCAACAAAGTAGTGCCAAGCGTGCGCCTGTGTCATAAGTAAAGGGCCGGCTGGCTTGACCGTTAAAGGGTGCTGTAACCCCCAAAGTACACTCCAGTCCAAACCAAAAAAAAAATTATTTTCTGTGTTTGTGAATTGTGTGCGCAGTAGCCGCACGTGCATCAACAAAGTAGTGCCAAGCGTGCGCCTGTGTCATAAGTAAAGGGCCGGCTGGCTTGACCGTTAAAGGGTGCTGTAACCCCCGAAAGTACACTCCAGTCCAAACCAAAAAAAAAATTATTTTCTGTGTTTGTGAATTGTGTGCGCAGTAGACGCACGTGCATCAACAAAGTAGTGCCAAGCGTGCGCCTGTGTCATAAGTAAAGGGCCGGCTGGCTTGACCGTTAAAGGGTTCTGTAACCCCCAAAGTACACTCCAAACCAAAAAAATATATATTTTCTGTGTTTGTGACTTGTGTGCACTGTGGCTGCACGTGCATCAACAAAGGAGCAGCGCCAAGCGTGCGCCTGTGTCCCATAAGTAAAGAGCCGGCTGGCTCATTTCTTAAAGGGTGGTGTAACCCACAAAGTGCACTACTCTCCAGCAAAAATAAAAAAATATTTTCTGTGTTTGTGTGCGCTTTAGCCGCACGTATATTATATATCAATATAACATAAATGGAGGACCAAACTTTCTCCGATAAAAATAAAATAGGGAAAGATCAAGAACCACTTCCTCCTAGTGCTGTTGCTGCTGCTGGGAGTTGTTCATCATCCCAGAGAGGAAGTAGGAACATCACTACTTTTACTAAACAATTGACCCTCCAACAGTCCCTAGCGATGAGGATGAAGTACGACAGCAGTCATCCTGAAGCAAAACGTATAACTGAGGCCTTGACTGCTATGTTGGTGTTAGACGTGTGTCCGGTATCCGACATTAGTGCAGTGGGATTTAAACAATTGATGGAGGTAGTGTGTCCTCGGTTCCAAATCCCGTCTAGATTCCACCTGCATCCTCAAAGCAGCAGCGACAAGCGTGCGTCTGTCTGTTAAAGGGTGGTGACACCCTCAAAGTGTGCTACACAAACAATAAAAATATTCTTCTTCTTTTTTCTGTCTTTGTGAATTGTGTGGGCTGTAGCCGCACCTGCATCCTTAAAGCAGCAGCGACAAGCGTGCGTCTGTCTGTTAAAGGGTGGTGACACCCTCACAGTGTGCTACACAAACAATTAAAATATTGTTCTTTTTTTTTCGGTCTTTGTGAAATGTGTGGGCTGTAGCCGCACTTGCATCCTCAAAGCAGCAGCGACAAGCGTGCGTCTGTCTGTTAAAGGGTGGTGTAACTCTCAAAGTGCTCCAAAAAATAAAAAACTATTTTTTAAATGTGTTTGTGACTTGTGTGCGATGTAGCCGCACTTGCATCCTCAAAGCAGCAGCGACAAGCGTGCGTCTGTCTGTTAAAGGGTGGTGACACCCTCAAAGTGTGCTACACAAACAATAAAAATATTCTTCTTCTTTTTTCTGTCTTTGTGAATTGTGTGGGCTGTAGCCGCACCTGCATCCTTAAAGCAGCAGCGACAAGCGTGCGTCTGTCTGTTAAAGGGTGGTGACACCCTCAAAGTGTGCTACACAAACAATTAAAATATTGTTCTTTTTTTTTCTGTCTTTGTGAATTGTGTGGGCTGTAGCCGCACTTGCATCCTCAAAGCAGCAGCGACAAGCGTGCGTCTGTCTGTTAAAGGGTGTTGTAACTCTCAAAGTGCTCCAAAAAAAATCAAAAATTTTTTTTTAATGTGTTTGTGACTTGTGTGCATGTAGCCACACTTGCATCCTCAAAGCAGCAGCGACAAGCGTGCGTCTGTCTGTTAAAGGATTACATCGGTGACAGCATCCAAGTAGGCATGTCAGACAGTCCGTACCTGTACTGGCAGGAAAAAGAAGCAATTTGGAGGTCCCTGTACAAACTGGCTCTATTTTACCTGAGTTGCCCCCCCTCTAGTGTGTACTCCGAAAGAGTGTTTAGTGCAGCCGGGAACCTTGTCAGCGAAAGGCGTAGGAGGTTGCTTCCACAAAATGTGGAGAAGATGATGTTCATAAAATGAATTATCAACTCTTCCAGGGAGACCAGCCTCCAGAACGTACAGAGGGACCTGTGGTTCCAGCAGGGACGAATTAATACTCTGTGAGGATGAGGATGTACACACTGAAGAGGGTGAGGAATCGGTGGATGAGGAGGATGAGGATGACATCTTGCCTCCGTAGAGCCAGTTTGTGCAGGGACAGATTAATTGCCAGCTTGTTTTGTGGGGGCCCAAACGAACCAATCATTTCAGCCACAGTTGTGTGGCAGACCCTGGCGCTGAAATGATTGGTTTGTTAAAGTGTGCATGTCCTGTTTATACAACATAAGGGTGGGTGGGAGGGCCCAAGGACAATTCCATCTTGCACCTCTTTTTTTTCTTTGCATTATGTACAGTTTGGGGCCTAGTTTTTCAATGCCATCCTGTCTGCCACTGCAGTTTCACGCCTAGATGGGTCACGTGTTTGTGCCGCCCACTCGTGTCGCTTAGCATAGTCATCCAGCTACCTCGGTGCAACCTTTTGGACATAAAAACACTATTGTGAGGTGTGAGGTATTCAGAATAGACTGGAAATGAGTGGAAATTAAGGTTATTGAGGTTAATAATAGCATAGGAGCAGAAAAACCTACAAATTCTGTGATTTTAGCTTTTTTTATGCTTTTTTTCAAAAAAATACAGATCCAAAACACAAAACCCAGAACCCAAAACACGGAAGGGTGGTTTTGGCAAAACCAATCCAGATCCAAAACACGAAGAAAGATCCAGATCCAAAACCAAAACACAAAACACGAAAAGTGGCCGGTGCACACCCCTACCTTTTACACCAGAGCAACATGAGTTTTTGCTGGGTCTACCCGGGTCGCAGCTCAGTGTAAAAGGGTCCCTGAAAAATAACCTGGGTCAAGTGACCCTGCAATCCAACCCAGGTAGCTACCAGGGTTGGACCCAGGATGGACCCAGGTAATGGTGCAGTGTAAACGGTGCAACCCGGGTTATCTGACCTGGGTCATGCCTAAAATGAGCGGATTGGTGGTTGTGGAGCAGTCACCTCCCACTTTTTATGACCTCACAGGTTTAGCAGGGCAGACCTGAGTTCAGTGTGAACAGGGCTGACCTGGGAGTAACCCAGATCAAAGGTGCAGTGTAAATGGGTCTGACCTGGGTCTGACCAGGGTTGGAACCATGTCCAAAAACCCAGGTCGGACCTGGGTTTTTGGTGGAAAAGAGATATAAGTGTGCCTTGAGGACCGAGGTTGGGAATCACTGTTCTAGAGACTAAAGTATGGAAGGGCAGTTTACGTTGACAGTAGTGTGAGCGCTCATACTGACATTCTTTCTGTAGGGAATCAATGTTTCCCCAGCAGGGCTTCTCAGTGGGATCCATGTTTCCCCAGCAGGGCTTCTCAGTGGAATCTATGTTTCCCCAGCAGGGCTTCCCAGTGAAATCTATGTTTACCCAGCAGGGCTTCCCAGTGGAATCTATGTTTCCCCAGCAGGGCTTCGTGGTGGAATTAATGTTTTCCCAGAAGGGCTTCTCAATTGAATCTATGTTTTACCAGGAGGACTTCTCCATGGAATCTATATTTCCTCAGCAGGGCTTTTCAGTCGAATTAATGTTTCCACAGCAGGGCTTCTCAATGGAATCTATGGACCTCATTCAGAGGCGGTCACAAGAAGCGATTGCTCTCTCTGAATGAGGGCGGGCGCTTCTTTTTTTTGGTGCGGCCTCCTGGTCGCTAGCTAAGCTGTGGGTTACCACCCACAGCTTAGCTAGCGACCAGGGTGATGGTCGCAATGGTGATCACCACCGCGACCATCGGGGCTTGCGACTAGACCCTAAGGTTGGGTCTGGGCACTCGCAAGCCCCAGGGAGCTTACTGATCTGATGGAGCAGGAAGCTCCCCACTCACATTACTGATGATGGCAGTGCGGCCGCCCACAAAACGGTAGGCGTTCCTTAAGGAACGCCTCAGTTTTGGAAACCACCCCCCTGGCCTGCCTGCAAAAAGGGGCGAGCTGCCGATCAACATCGACAGCCGCCCCTTTTGTAGCGAGCTCTGGAGCACGAGAGTTTCTCTCTCGCTCCGGGGCTTGTGCACGCGCAGTGCGGCCGCTGCGCATGTGCAGGGCTACCCATCGACCCGGTTGCGAGCACATCGGTGCTTGCGACCAGGTCTGAATGACCCCCTATGTTTCCCCAGGAGGGTTACTTAATGCAATTTATATTTCTCCAGCAGGGCTTCTTAGTGGAATCTATGTTTCCCCAGCAGGTCTTCTCAGTCGAATGAATGTTTCCCCAGCATGGCCTCTCATTGGATCCCAGCATTATTGAAGAAACAGAGAAAATAGAAAAAAAATTATGAAACAATATAGGGGGAAGGGATTAAACTAAAAATAATAAAAAAATAATATTTCAGATTTTGCTTAACTTTTCCTTTAATAGCATATGTTTTCCTTTTGCCTTCATTTTCCTTTCTACATTTTTGTTTTAAAATTTTTTGCCATAAATATTATATTAGTTCTAATTATAAGATATGACCAGATTAATGGTTTCAGCACTTTTGAAACCACTGTCTTCAGTTTAAAATTAAGGTGTTGCCTGTTCCTTAATAACATGCAATTTATATATAATTTTAGTGATCATGGCACATGCTGCAATAATCCTATAATGATAGTTTTTATTAAATTTAATCAACCCTAAGTTTTCTGGGACATACAGTACATAAATACCAAATTAATTGTGCTGTTATATCTAGTCTTTCACCAAAGTGCATTGGCTTAGGGTGCAAAATGGCGAATTGTGCAGAAGATAAAAAATTTGCACTGGCTGCTGGGGTGGAGTTATGAGTAAGGGTATTTCTTGATAAGGGTGGACCAGGTGAATGGAAGTGTAAATAGACATTGGTTTTGCTGAATTAAATAATTAAATTGACCCAGGGCCTGATTCGGTGTTGTACGCTATTGCTGCCGCATCTGGCAAAATATGCTAATGAAACAGCATCTGGGACTTGTACTGAGATGCCCACCGGATATATCGCAGCTGCCCACAACTGAGTACACATGCAGCATTGGACGCAGATCATGCAAACATCGACTCCCTGAGTAAGTCTATGGTAACTCAGAATGGACGTCACAACTAAGGAGCAGGAGCCATGTTATCGCATACTTGCCGACATTCAGCTCCCTCCTTCCGGGAGGGAGCTGAATGCCTGCATTCTGTGGGGGGCGTGGCCGGACTGTGATGCCGTTTTGGGGGTGGGGCTGGGGCGTGACCGCCCGATTGCGTCATCGTGGCCCCCACCCCCTCTTCATAATGCCGGAAAAAAGGCATTGTAAAGCAGGGGGCGGAGCCTCGATGACGCGATTCAGCGTAGTAGTCTGGGGGGGTAGGCGGCAGCCGGGAGGCTTGCCTGCCTTTCCGGGGGGTCGGGAGCAGCACCTGATATTCAGGAGGCTCCCGACCAAATCGGGAGGGTAGGCAAGCCTGTGTTATCGGCGTACTGGATCGCGGACACAGCAGGAAGCAACGCCCCGAAACACGACACCATTATGAGCGACGTTGTAAACGACCAGCGGGAGCGCGCATTGCTGGTCGTTGACGGCATATCCACTGCACATATTGTGGACGATGAACGATTGTTATGGGGCAGATGCAAAGAGATTTAGGGCCTGATTCAGCTTGGATCGCAGTTGCTAATATGCATGCAATCGCCCGATTGTTGCGTTCTACGCATGCGTATGCATCGCAATGCGCATACTCTAAATAGTTATTGCGATCGGGACAGGGATGACAGAGGCTACGCAGGCCCATGGCAGAGTGATTGACATTAAGTGCCGTTTGTGGGTGGTAACGGGGGGGGTGGTCGGCCGAACGCAGGCGAGCCAGTACGTTTGCACGTCATTGCAGGGGCGTGCATAAATTATCCACTCCGATTCCGTATGCAGCCTGAGGTCTCATAGCGTGCGTGGCTGTTAGCAATTCCTGAGTAAAGTCAGGGCTTGTGCAAGTGTGCGTATGGGTCCGATGGAACTCGATTGTACCGATGGTTTTGCTATTCTGCTAAGCATTACGGTTGTGCGTATGGTAAAGTGGGCATCCTTATGTGGTGCTGAGTTTGCATTGCCATCGAAGTGGTTAGGCTTGCTATCGCAGTTGAACTGCATACGTACGCAGGATTGCAAACCGTCATGAATCAGGTCCTTAGATTTGTGAGGGGTGTGTCCAGATCATACTTGCCGACAATCAGCTCCAGCCTTCCGGGAGGGAGCTGATTGTCGGCTAATAGCGGGGGCGGGGCCGGCCATTGGGGGCGGAGCCGGGGGCGGGGAGGCCATTTTGGGTCACACTGGGGGCGGAGCCGGGGCAGAGCCGCACGATCGTGTCATCGTGACTCTGCCCCCTCTTCACAATGCCGTGATTTTTGGCATTGTGAAGCAGGGGGCGCGGCCACAATGACGCGATTCTGCGCGAATCGCGTCACCGGGCCCCCCGCTGCAGGGATTTCTGTTTTTTTCAGGGAGGAGGTGGAGATGGTGTGAGACTTCCGGGAGGCTTGCCTGCCTTTCTGGGGGGCCGGGAGCGGCACCCGAAAATCGAGAGGCTCCCGGCCAAATCGGGAGGGTAGGCAAGCCTGGTCCAGATTGAAATCTAAATTTCAGTGTAAACTGTCCAGCATTTGTGGGCTACATGCAAAAGCAGCCAGTATTTACCCCACATGCAAAAAATAATGTATTTGCCCCCCTTGCATTGCTACATATTGCTTTACTTCCAACTTAGAATCAGGCCCAGAGATAGGATTTTGGGCCTGATTCAGACCCGCTCGCGAGCGCATAGCGCTCGCAAGCGGGTCGATGGCCTGGCAGTACGCACGCGCAAGCCCCGGAGTGAGTGAGAACTTCACTCGCTCGGGGCTCGCAGCAAAACGGGGCGGCTGTCGATGTTGATCGACAGCTCGCCCCGTTTTGTAGGTGGGTCGGGGGGGTTGTGGTTGCACAAATGGAGGCGTTCCCTTAGTAACGCCTGCCGATTGTAGGCGGCCCTACTGACATCACACGTGTTGTCAGTAGTGAACTTCCTGCTCTATTAGACGCACAAGGGTCTCGTCGCAAGCCCGATGGTTGAGATTATTGCGACCATCGCCATGCCGCCAACTAAAGCTGTCACCCACAACTTAGCGAGCGGCCTTGAGGCCAGTGAAAAAAAACCCCGGCCTGCCCTGATTCAGAGTGAGCGCTCACCAATAGCGAGCGCCTCTGAATCAGGGCCTTTGTCCCTATACCTAAAAGGGGATGCACTTTGCTGTATTATTTTGCACTTCTGCCTGGAAGTTTATTTACATTCTTCCCAGTGTAGTCGAATGCTTTCAACACTCAAAAGTGCCATTGTCATAATAAAGTCTTTATTATTTTAATTATTATTATCATCATCCATTATTTTTAAGGTGCTACAAAGTTTTCACAGCATGTACATGTTATATATACACAGCAATAGTAAAACATGACACATAACTGGTACAGTAAATAGCATATCATTGTGCAAAAGGCAGAGAACTGACAAACTAGATAGGTTGTGGACTAGAGACAAGGGATGGGAACTCACTGTTTCTCAGCAGGAAAGTGGAAGCGAGGCAAAGGGAGAGGTCGGTCAGAAGTTGGTTCAGCGCTCAATGAACCGATACCCAATGAGGGACAAGCACACAGCGTCAGAGTTGCTGAAAGGGACAAGGAGATAAGGGACAGATGCACTGGAGGCAGGGATGCGAGGATGAGGTTTGTATGTGAAAGCTTCCATGCTAAAGAGAGGGGAGAACAATTGGAGCATGAACTGGGGAGAAGCCAAGGACTGTGGAGGAGAACAGTGGAGATTTCGGAGGTTTGGTGGTAGGAGTGGTTTATGTCTCCTCACTCTAATGATTAGCTGTAAATTAATCTAAATACAGCATTATTGGGGGTTAAAAATGAAAAAGGGTTAGTTAATGAAGGAGGTGGTTGTAAAGTAGACAACGGATGGACTTTGATGTGATGGCATCTTCAAATTTTTCTACTTCTCCACAAACTTGAGTGCACATCTGATTTGCTAAGGTGTAGGAGTGCCAAAACCTATAACAAATTGCAATAGTCTAATATAGTATATTTTCCGAAACCGGCCCACCTCCCCACAATGACCTATACCAAATGACTGCAGTAAAGTCCACACATCTGTGACTGATTGCCGCAATTCCTTGTTCTGCCACGGTAGGGGAATCAGGGATATTCAACATGTTGAACAATCTCAATTCCCTGATCCCGACATTAAAATAATTTTTAACATGTTGAATTTCCATCATCATCGATGTCCGCCGATCCGCACATTTGGATCGTGGATCAGGTTGGATCGGCAGAACGGGGAATTGAGGCCGTGGATGTATGGAGCGCATAACTGGGATTCCACTTCACCTCCCAGCCAATCATAATAATTTTCCTTTGCTGGCCTCTTGTGATTAGCTGGTTGGTGAAAAGAAGTTCCAATTACTCTTCACTATAATAATTTTGCATCATTCTTTCATCGTGGGGATGTACATAGACTATCAACAATTAGAATGTCGACAAGCACAAGTGGGACAGTGGTACTGAATGTTGAACCCGACATGCCGATATGATATTAATGAGATGTAAGGCATCATAACTGTGTCGGTTTTAGAACGCTAAACATGATGGTAAAGCACCATGTTTAATGCTTGAAAGTTGACACAGTTACAAAGCATTACATTGCATTACTACCATGTCTGCATGGCAGGTTTGACATACATCTGCCCCTCCCAAGTTCTGCATCTTACCTTGCTACGGCAAGCGGGTCCTTCTCCCAGCGATGTTCTGGAAGATGGCGCATGCACACAAGAGAGCTAAGGTTCTTTGCTTTCCTGAAGTTGTCACTGGGGGAAGATGGTGCCGCGGAGGAGGAGGGACCCGCTTACTGGAGCAATGTAAGTATACTTTTGGTGCACTGTGTGCGGTGCGGGGCCCCATGAACCTAGGGGCCCATGTACACTGCACACCATGAACCCATTATAAATATGCCTATGGCTGTCCCCCTTGTGCTTGTCGATGTTGATGGGCCATACTATACCCATCCATTCTTAGGGGCAGATTCAATTAGCTAATTGCCGCGCCGGACCAATTCAATTGCCGGGGATTCCTCGCACAGGAGTCCCTGAGACCCTACGCGCGAGTCCCCACAGTATGACTTTACCTCGCAGCTCTTGGAAGTGTGAGGTAAAATCCACGTTTAAACAATCAAATCCCAATTTTACAGCGTGGGGAAAAGGCTACTTAATTGAATAGCTTTTCCCTGCGCATTGGGGATTTTGAATCTGCCCCTTAGTGTGTGGAAGAGTATTTCATTGGGATTTTTGGGGTTTTGTTTTTATCCCAATGTGGATCATGAAAGAAGTAAGTAGGTTTTGTTAAAAATGAGTGAAGGGTGGTTTGTGGGAGTCAATTAAGTTTATTTTATTTTATATAGGTGTCTGGTTTTTTTTATAGACTTTTTTGTGTAATGGACAGAGATGCCCACAGCCCAGGCTGGTCAGGAGGAACTTCGTTACGTTTCAACACAAGTTTAGTAGGCTCTGATTGGAGGGGAATACTGTTTTTGTTGTGTGCACCTAATAATATGAGCTGGTGACCTCCTATCATACCCGTGGGGCAAATTCTGCATGACCTGTTCTAACACCAACGGACATCGGGGTTTTCAAATGTCCAAAGCGAGTGATAATCCACAAAGATTTCACTAGTGTTTTGTCCCCATTCAGGTGCTCCCAGGGATTAACATATACATCTCAATCTTCATAAAAATGTAAATGGTTTCCAGAATATCACACCGTCATATAGATATTAGGAGAATTCCTTAATCATCCATTCTCTCCTTCACCTAGAAAAGTACCACCATGATGTTAAAAATATTAACAAGCATATAATGCAGTAAGATCGCAATACATCTCCTGAGACAGGTTCTTCCACCGGTTGCCAGAAATGGTATAGAGGCATGGCACCGCTGAATTCCGGATATTCGACTTGGGAACCCAAGATGGTTAAAGTCACAGTCCAGATGTGCAGGTCACACAGCCACCACTTAACGCGTTTCGGATGTCAGTCCTTTTTCAAAAGCGTTTCACTCTTGTCAATGATAAACACAATGTCCTTCTCCCATCACCTTGTTTAAACCATGTAAAAACTCCACAATGGAGATTCAGGGTGACAACGTTGCAAGTTGTGGCCACCGGTGGGTAACGGTGCAAGATTACCTAAGGCGTGACTAAAGGGTTCCAGACTATCGATAGACAGTAAAAGGGTAGACAATGTCTAGATAGACACCAGGGGCCAAGTGTAATAGGGTGAGAGATTAGAAAATGTGACAGTTTAGCAGTAATAATACTACTACAATGGTCGAGTTTTATCTTCAAACTGGAACAACATCTGGATGAGAGTGTAAATCGTGAGAGTTTTTTGAGTCTAAAAACATGCGAGTTTGCATATGTACAAAAACTCTCACATTTTCTAAACTCTCACCCTATTACATTTGGCCCCAGATGTTAGACAGTCAATAAGTCAACTGGGGCAAAAGGTCGACAGGGACAAAAGGTAGACACACTGGCCTTCATTCAGAGGCGGCCGTACGGTCTACGACCGCACGGCCGCCTCGATGTTTTTCCAGTGCGCATGCGCACGAGGGAGCCGGCTCCTTCGTGCGCATGCGTGAGACCCGCTACAACCGACAGCGCCAGTCGTAGCAGGTCTCTTTCCAAAGGGGGCGAGCTGTCGATGTTGATTAACAGCTCGCCCCGTTTGGAAGGCGGGCCGGGGGGGTGGCTGCCCAAATGGAGGCGTTCCCATGGGAACGCCTTCCATTTGGGGGAGGCCCCACTGACAGAGCCAGAAGCTCTCCAGGGCTTACGACAAGTGAGACCCTACCCTAGGGTCTCGTCGTTAGCCCCGATGGTCGCGATGGTCTCTGACCATCGTGACCATCACCCTATCGGTCGTTAGAGCTGTGGGTGTAAACCCACAGCCTAACGACCAAAACAGAGGTGGGCGGTCAGGATGCAAGCGGCCGCCCAGTTTCTGAGCGACCACTTGCATCCTCCGACCGCCTCTGAATGAGGCCCTCTATACCTAGGGTTAGGTTTAGGGTTAGACACTTACCGGAGGGTTAGGGAATAGGCACTTACCCCGATGGTTTGGGTTGGGCACTTACCCTGACGGTTAGGGTTAGGCACCAGGAGGGAGGGTTAGGCACTTACTGGAGAATTAAGGTTAGGCACTAGATGGGACAGTTCGGGTCAGGCACCTACCTCGACGGTTAGAGTTAGGCACCAGGAGGGAGGGTGAGGATAGACGCCAAGGGGAGGGTTACGGTGAAGATGAGGGCTAGAAAAAAAATAATAATCATGTACCGACCATTTTGTTTTGTGTCGACCCTTTGACCATGTTGCCCATTTGTACAGTAGCTGTCAACCTTCTAACATGTCAACCTTCTGTCCCTGTCGACCTTTTGTCCCAGTCGACCTATTGACTGTCTTACATCTGGTGTCTACCTTATTACTGTCTATCTGTTAATCCACACACGTGACTAAATACTTCAAATGATGAGCACACTAACCTGCACATCTAATGTTTGACACATGTTAGAACACAGTGTATGCGATATGCATTTTCTCTTTTCCGTTACCTACTTCATACATATTGACTTTAAGTTTGGCGAAGAGCAGGAGCTATCCCTTTCTTATTTCTATGAATATAGGTAACGCCTTCCCGAGGTGACATGAATTAGTGGCTTGTTATATGGACTCAGGCTACTGTCACCATGAAGGTCCATGGGGATAGCGGTAAATGGCTAAAATAAAGGTACTCAAGTGCTATAGATACTAGTGACTCCTCCGCGGGTTATCTCTTGGTAAATTGTGAGAAGGTGAGATAAGTCCTTTCTCCAGCCAAAACAATGGAGAACAGGCTTATGTCAGCTTCATAACTAGAAACATAGAAACATAGAATTTGTCGGCAGATAAGAACCACTTGGCCCATCTAGTCTGCCCCTTTTCATGTGTCCTTTAGGCAACTTCAACCCTATTTGCTCCTTACGTCTCTCTTAAGGACATTCTTATGCCTATCCCAAGCGTGTTTAAATTGTTCCACCGTTTTAGCTTCAACCACATCTGATGGAGGCTATTCCACTTATCCATTACCCCTTCTGTGAAGTAATTTTCCTAAAAATTTCCTCTGAGCCTACCACCCTCCAGTCTCAGTGCATGTCCTCGTGTACATCTCTTCCTTTAAAGAATGCTTCCCTCCCATCAATTGTTAAAACCCTTCATGTATTTGAATGTTTCTATCATGTCCCCCCTTTCCCTTCTCTGTTCCAAACTATACATATTAAGATCTTTTAGCCTTCCTGTGTAAGTTCTGTGATGTAGGCCACGCACTAGACTAGACCCCTCAGTGTGCATCTGCAAGTGCGCTTCTCTGCTGTATAGGTCCCTGTAATAATATAGGTTGAGACCCTATGTCTGCCAGCCTTTGGCAAACTTATTTCTGCCCTCACTTTAGTCAATGCAAAAAGTTTTCAGACACATGCATGGGTGACACGTAATAATGCTCTCACAAGTAGAATTATAGGAGGTATAAAGGTAAAGTGGTTTTAGAAAGCCAAGGTGTTTTTTCTGGGGCGCCTCTGGTGTGTTTGGTAAATGTCCTTTTACAGTTCTAATTACAATGATAACATACACCAACACTAATTAAGGAAATTCCATTTGAAGAACTGTCTAATTCATTTTTCACAGACAGACGCCTCCTTTAAAATTATCTCCAGTTGTGTTTACAAGGAGATTATGTAAAACCAGGTCACTCTCTTCCGTAATCTTCAGGGATCAGGCAATGAAAAGTGAAAATACTAGGCTGAATGTGCACTGTGTACAGCCTATTAGCACATACTCCTGGCCAGTGCAGTGTGTACAGCCTATTAGCACATACTCCTGGCCAGTGCACTGTGTACAGCCTATTAGCACACACTCCTGGCCAGTGCACTGTGTACAGCCTATTAGCACATACTCCTGGCCAGTGCAGTGTGTACAGCCTAAGAGCACACACTTCTGGCCAGTGCACTGTGTACAGCCTATTAGCACATACTCCTGTCCAGTGCACTGTGTACAGCCTAAGAGCACACACTTCTGGCCAGTGCAGTGTGTACAGCCTAAGAGCACATACTCCTGTCCAGTGCACTGTGTACAGCCTAAGAGCACACACTACTGGCCAGTGCACTGTGTACAGCCTAAGAACACACACTACTGGCCAGTGCACTGTGTACAGCCTAAGAGCACACACTCTTGGCCAGTGCACTGTGGGGGTCATTCAGACCCGCTCGCGAGCGCAGGACGCTCGCAAGCGGGTCGATGTTACCCCACTGCGCATGCGCACGACAGAGGGAGCTCCGTCGTGCGCATGCGCGAGACCTGGCTAGCGACGGGGTAGTCGTCGCTCCGGGTCTCGCACCAAAGGGGGTGTGCCGTCGATGTTGATTGACAGCACGCCCCCTTTGGTGGGCGTGCCGGGGGTGTGGCTGCCAGACGGAGGCGTTCCCATGGGAACGCCTACCGTCTGAAGCCGGCCCCACTGACATCACTAGTGATGTCAGTGGGAGTGATTTTGGCTCTGATAGCGCCCAAATCACTCCAGGGCTTGCGGCAGCGAGACCCTACCGCAGGGTCTCCGTCGCAAGCCCGATGGTCGCGATGGTCTTGACCATCGCGACCATCATCATGGATGCTCGCATAAGCTGTGGGTGGTCACCCACAGCTATGCGAGCGTCCAGGAGGACGCTCCATTTTCATGTAGGAGGGCCCTGATTCAGAGCGAGCTCTCTGGTCAGAGCGTCCGGCTTTGAATCAGGCCCTGTGTACAGCCTTTTAGCACTTACTCCTGGCCAGTGCACTGTGTACAGCTTATTAGCACATAATCCTGGCCAGTGCACTGTGTACAGTCTATTTGCAAATACTCCTGGCCAGTGCAGGGTGGGCTGTGTACAGCGTATTAGCACATACTCCTGGCCAGTGCACTGTGTACAGCCTAAGAGCACACACTTCTGGCCAGTGCACTGTGTACAGCCTAAGAGCACACACTTTTGGCCAGTGCAGTGTTTACAGCCTAAGAGCACATACTCCTGCCCAGTGCACTGTGTACAGCCTAAGGGCGTGATTCAGAGCTGAACGCTCTGACCAGAGTGCTCGCTCTGAATCAGGGCCCTCCTACCTTTTTTTGGAGCGTCCTCATGGACGCTCGCATAGCTGTGGGTTACCACCCACAGCTATAACGAGCGTCCATGATGATGGTCGCGATGGTCTTGACCATCACGACCATCGGGCTTGCGACAGAGACCCTGCGGTAGGGTCTCGCTGCCGCAAGCCCTGGAGTGATTTTGGCTCTATCAGAGCCAAAATCACTCCCATTGACATCACTAGTGATGTCAGTGGGGTCGGCTTGAGACGGTAGGCGTTCCCATGGGAACGCCTACGTCTGGCAGGCACGCCCCCAGCACGCCCACCAAAGGGGGCGTGCTGTCAATCAACATCGACAGCACGCCCCCTTTGGTGCGAGACCCAGAGCGATGGAGAGCCCATCGCTCGCCGGGTCTCGCGCATGCGCACGACGGAGCTCCCTTCGTCGTGCGCATGCGCAGTGGGGGAACATCGACCCGCTTGCGAGCGTACTCTGCCGCTCACGAGCGGGTCTGAATGACCCCCTAAGAGCACACACTCCTGGCCAGTGCACTGTGTACAGCCTAAGAGCACACACTCCTGGCCAGTGCACTGTGTACAGCCTAAGAGCACATACTCCTGGCCAGTGCACTGTGTACAGCCTAAGAGCACACACTCCTAGCCAGTGCACTGTGTACAGCCTATTAGCACATACTCCTGGCCAGTGCAGTGTGTACAGCCTAAGAGCACACACTCCTGGCCAGTGCACTGTGTACAGCCTAAGAGCACATACTCCTGGCCAGTGCACTGTGTACAGCCTAAGAGCACACACTCCTGGCCAGTGCACTGTGTACAGCCTAAGAGCACACACTCCTGGCCAGTGCACTGTGTACAGCCTAAGAGCACACACTCCTGGCCAGTGCACTGTGTACAGCCTATTAGCACATACTCCTGGCCAGTGCAGTGTGTACAGCCTAAGAGCACATACTCCTGGCCAGTGCAGTGTGTACAGCCTAAGAGCACACACTCCTGGCCAGTGCACTGTGTACAGCCTATTAGCACACACTCCTGGCCAGTGCACTGTGTACAGCCTATTAGCACACACTCCTGGCCAGTGCACTGTGTACAGCCTAAGAGCACACACTCCTGGCCAGTGCAGGGTGGGCTGTGTACAACATTCTAACCTGACTTCTACCACACAACTCAACAGGGTGAAGGCTGCTGGCAGGGGCAGGATTGGGAAAGAGTGTGAAGGGAGGTATAAAACCCAACCTCCCCCAAAATCGTGATTGTGCCGACAGAAAAAGAACAAGTGACTCTGCTGTTTGCTCGGGATGTAGTCAGCATCCCGGCTGACGGGATGCCAATGGTCTAAATACCGTTGTCGGAACACTGACAGCATTCAGGTTCCCGGCTCCACGGCATCCCGAAGGTAAGTATCGGGGGTTAGGGGGAGGGTTAGGCACTAAGGGGGGAGGGATAGGTTTAGGGTGCGGGGAGGGGGGGTTAGGTTCAGGCACTAGGGGGGGAGGTTAGGCACCAGGAATGTAGGGTTACGGTAGGGGCAGGGGTAGGGTTAGGGTCAGCATACCAACCAACAAGTGTCGATATGTTAACCTTGTCGGGATCCCGACATCAGGATTCCCATACCCACACTTACCTGTTCTAGCAGCTTTGGCTTCCTGCTGCTGCTGGTGTATAATGCTCAGTTTCTGCTTAGCTGTACCTCATCATATTACATGTATAGCCCTCACATTATATTAATAGTCCCCACAAGCCCTCACATTACAGTAATAGCCCCCTATTTATAACCTTAATACCTCCAAAGTAATCTTTAACCCATCCACTACTGTACATTACATCAATACCCCTACACATTATACTAATATCCTCTCCCATGTTTAATACCCTCCCACCAAACTTTTTTGCTGCCCTGCTCTGCAGAAGCCTGGTGTGAGAGACAGGCACCTCTGACTGGGCCTGATTCAGAGCCGCTCGTAAAGCGGCCGCTCGTTCGCTCCGAGCGATGTTCGCACATCTGCGCATGCGTATGGGTCGTAATGCGCATGCGCCAACCAGTCATTGCGGTCGGAAATCGTGTGTTCGCAAAATAGCGAATGCCTGCTAATTTGAGTGACAGGATGAGGCGTTTGTGGGTGGTAACAGGGGAAGGTGCTTGAAAACGGGGAGTGGAGATCCGAACGCAGGCGTGCCAAAAGGTCAAAACGGGCATTTTAAGGGTGTGCATAATTAACAAAGCAGCGTCATCGACCACGTCACTTGGTTGTTTCTTAGCCTGAACTGTTCGCATGATTGTGGTAGGAAAATCCAGCCACAAGCACTGCAAGCAGTTCAGATGCCTTTCGATGTACTCGATTAATCTAATAAATAGCGGAGATGACGTAGGATGCGAGCGACCAGGGGGCGTCTTTACAAAATAGTGAGCGCATGTTTCGTTCGCTCAGACATAGAGGCATCAACAGACCGCAAAGAGTGAGCGCTCAATTTAAATAGCCGGCCCGTTTTTCTGACCGAGCGAGCGCAAATAGCGTCCGGCTCTGAATCAGGCCCACTATCTCTTGTATTCTGTCAGACTCATACAGTCAGGTGCATAAATATTGGGACATTGACAGAATTTTCATATTTTGGCCTCTATTCACCACCACAATGGCTTTGAAATGAAACAAACAAGATGTGCTTTAACTGCAGACTTTCAGATTTAATTTGAGGGACATTACATCCAAAACAGGTGAATGGTGTAGGAATTACAACGGTTTCTATATGTGCCTCCCACTTTTTAAG
This sequence comes from Taudactylus pleione, assembly GCA_031769625.1. NCBI lineage: Eukaryota > Metazoa > Chordata > Amphibia > Anura > Myobatrachidae > Taudactylus > Taudactylus pleione. Next base: position 859,699 of record JAUIMM010001082.1, read on the forward strand.
GGGCCAAAAGTAATGGGACAAACTAAACAATCCTAAATCTAACTTTCACTTTTTAATACTTTGTTGCAAATCCTTTGCTGGCAATTACAGCCTGAAGTCTGGAACGCATAGACATCACCAGACGCTGGGTTTCATCCCTGGTGATACTCTGCCAGGCCTCTACTGCAAATGTCTTCAGTTCCTGCTTGTTCTTGGGGCATTTTCCCTTCAGTTTTGTCTTCATCAAGTGAAATGCATGCTCAATCAGATTCAGGTCAGGGGATTGACTTGGCCATTGCATAACATTCCACTTTTTAGCCTTAAAAAACTCATTGGTTGCTTTTGCAGTATGCTTCGGGTCATTGTCCATCTGCACTGTGAAGCGCCATCCAATGATTTCTGAAGCATTTGACTGAATATGAGCATATAATATTGCCCGAAACACTTCAGAATTCATTCTGCTGCTTTTGTCAGCAGTCACATCGTAAATAAATACAAGGGAACCAGTTCCATTGGCAGCCATACATGCCCACGCCATGATACTACCACCACCATACTTCACTGATGAGGTGGTATGTTTTGGATCATGAGCAGGTCCTTTCCTTCTCCATACTCTTCTCTTCCCATCACTCTGGTACAAGTTGACCTTTGTCTCAACTGTCCATAGGATGTTGATCCAGAACTGTAATGGCTTTTTTAGATGTTGTTTGGCAAACTCTAATCTGGTCTTCCTGTTTTTGTGGCTCATCAATGGTTTACATCTTGTGGTATATTATCTTTTACTTTTGTTTAGTGCTACATAGCGGTGTGCACCGGACACTTTTCGTGTTTTGTGTTTTGATTTTGGATCTGGATCTTTCTTCATGTTTTGGATCTGGATTGGTTTTGCCAAAACCACCCTTCCGTGTTTTGGGTTCTGGGTTTTGGATCTGTATTTTTTTTTTAAAAAGCATAAAAACAGCTAAAATCACAGAATTTGTGGGTTTTTCTGCCCCTATGCTATTATTAACCTCAATAACCTTAATTTCCACTAATTTCCAGTATATTCTGAACACCTCACACCTCACAATAGTGTTTTTATGTCAAAAAGGTTGCACCGAAGTAGCTGGATGACTATGCTAAGCGACACGAGTGGGCAGCACAAACCCGTGGCCCATCTAGGAGTGACACTGCAGTGGCAGACAGGATGGCAGTTTGAAAAACTAGGCCCCAAACAGTACATAATGCAAAGAAAAAAAAGAGGAGCAAGATGGAATTGTCCTTGGGCTCTCCCACCCACCCTTATGTTGTATAAACAGGACATGCACACTTTAACAAACCAATCATTTCAGCGCAAAGGTCTGCCACACGACTGTGGCTGAAATGATTGGTTCGTTTGTGCCCCCACAAAACAAGCTGGCAATTAATCTGTCCCTGCACAAACTGGCTCTACGGAGGCAAGATGTCGTCCTCATCCTCCGATTCCTCACCCTCTTCAGGGTTGTGTACATCCTCATCCTCACAGAGTATTAATTCATCCCGCTGGAATCCACCACCACAGGTCCCTCTGTACGTTCTGGAGGCTGGTCTCCCTGGAAGAGTTGATAATTCATTTTTATGAACATCATCTTCTCCACATTTTGTGGAAGCAACCTCCTACGCCTTTCACAGCTGCACTAAACACTCTTTAGGAGTACACACTGGAGGGGGGGAAACTCAGGTAAAATAGAGCCAGTTTGTACAGGGGCCTCCAAATTGCCTCTTTTTCCTGCCAGTACAGGTACGGACTGTCTGACATGCCTATTTGGATGCGGTCACCGATGTAATCCTCCACCATTCTGTCAATGGTGACAGTATCATATGCAGTGACAGTAGACATGTCAGAAATTGTTGGCACGTCCTTCAGTCCGGACTAGAAGTCCAAACCGGCCCTTGACTTATGACACAGGCGCACGCTTGGCACTGCTGCTGTGTTGATGCACGTGCGGCTACTGCGCATACATGTCGCACACAAACACAGAAATAAAAGAATTGTTTATTTTTTGTGGTGTGCACTTTGGGGGTTACACCACCCTTTAACAGACTTATGGGACACAGGCGCACGCTTGGCGCTGCTCCTTTGTTGATGCACATACAGTGCACACAATTCACAAACACAGAAGAAAATATTTTATTTTTGTTGGAGTGCACTTTGGGGGTTACACCACCCTTTAACAGACAGACGCACACTTGTCGCTGCTGCTTTGAGGATGCAGGTGCGGCTACAGCCCACACAATTCACAAAGACAGAAAAAAAAGAAGAATTTTTTATTTTTTGTGGAGTGCACTTTGAGGGTTACACCACCCTTTTACAGACAGATGCACGCTTGTCGCTGCTGCTTTGAGGATGCAAGTGCGGCTACAGCCCACACAATTCACAAAGACAGAAAAAAAAGAATTTTTTATTTTTTGTGGAGCACACTTTGAGGGTTATACCACCCTTTAACAGACAAATGCACGCTTGTCGCTGCTGCTTTGAGGATGCAGGTGTGGCTACAGCCCACACAATTCACAAAGACAGAAAAAAAAAAAAAATTATTTTTTGTGGAGCACACCACCCTTTAACAGACAGATGCACGCTTGTCGCTGCTGCTTTGAGGATGCAGGTGCGGCTGCTGCGCATACATTTCACACACAAACACAGGAAATAAAGATTATTTTATTTTGGATTGGGGCGCACTTTGGGGGTTACACCACCCCTTAACAGACAGACGCACACTTGTCGCTGCTGCTTTGAGGATGCAGGTGCGGCTACAGCCCACACAATTCACAAAGACAGAAAAAAAGAAGAACTTTTTATGTTTTTTGGAGTGCACTTGGGGGGTTACAGCACCCTTTAACGGACAAGCCATCCGGCCCTTTACTTATGACACAGGCGCACGCTTGGCGCTGCTCCTTTGTTGGTGCACGTGCAGCCACAGTGCACACAATTCACAAACACAGAAAATAATTCCTCCGCCATTCTGTCAGTGGTGACAGTATCATATGCAGTGACAGTAGACATGTCAGAAATTGACATTGTTGGCACGTCCTTCAGTCCGGACCAGATGTCCAAACCGGCCCTTGACTGCTGCTGTGTTGATGCACGTGCGGCTACTGCGCAAACATTTCGCACACAAACACAGAAAAAAAAGATTTTATTATTTTTTGTGGAGTGCACTTTGGGGGTTACACCACCCTTTAACAGACTTATGGGACACAGGCGCACGCTTAGCGCTGCTCCTTTGTTGATGCACGTGCAGCCGCAGTGCACACAATTCACAAACACAGAAAATATTTTTTTATTTTGTTTGGAGTGCACTTTGGGGGTTACAGCACCCTTTAATGGTCAAGCCAGCCGGCCCTTTACTTATGACACAGGCGCACGCTTGATGCTACTTTGTTGATGCACGTGCAGCTACTGCGCACACAGGGCCTGATTCAGAGCCAGACGCTCTGACCAGAGTGCTCGCTCTGAATCAGGGCCCTCCTCCATGAAAATGGAGCGTCCTCCTGAACGCTCGTATAGCTGTGGGTGACCACCCACAGCTATAGCGAGCGTCTATGATGATGGTCGCGATGGTCAAAGACCATCGCGACCATCGGGCTTGCGACGAGACCCTGCGGTAGGGTCTCGCTGCCGCAAGCCCAGGAGTGATTTTGGCTCTATTAGAGCCAAAGTCACTCCCACTGACATCAATACTGATGTCAGTTGGGCCGGACTCAGACGGTAGGGCATACATCAGCCGGCTTCCCGATTGCATCCCGCATGAGTAAACCAAAATATAAAGCTCCACTGATCCTTATCAATATCAATGTTCAATTCCATATGCCAAGCCAAGGCGGGAGGGAAGTGGATGAGGACCCCTCTGTACACAGCTTATAGAGTTGATAAATCAGGTGTTGGTAAGGAAACTCAAATGGAGATGGAGCCCTATGTAGCGTATGATGCTTGAGGAGCGAAATTATTTAATTATGTAGTTGAAAATAGGAATAAGGAATTAACTGGAAGGTCGAAAGCACACTGGACATCCGCAAAATATGTCACCCCTCTCAAGTCCACCAGCTGGCTGAGTCTGAGCACTCCACCCCTGTAATCATTTATTCAAAGAGCTGGATTGGAGGCTCAGGGGAAAATCCAGTTTAGATGCTGAGGGAATAACCGGAGAGGTCTCAGGCGTGAAGAGAGAAAGGTGTCAGAATCTGCCCCAACACCTTAGAATAGGATGTGGGAGCTTAGGAAGCTTTATCAGACATGGGAAAACACAGTCCAGGATGGGGGAGAAATGTACCTCACAGTATACCCCACTGCTTAGTCATTATCTTACGAGACATCTCCACTATCCTTGCTAGATGGGATGAGTAATGGTAACTAACGAAGCAAAGAAGTTGGAGATCTCCATTCAACCTACTCCAAGTAAGGACTTACTGTCCCAGTCCAGGCATCAGCCCACTCCAGACAAATCTCCAGGGAGGGTTTGATAAATATATAGTATCTTAGGTAAGATATTCACCTTGGCCGTATTAAACCTTCAATAGCCAAGACAATGTCAAGAACAACCATTTTCTGAAGACCAATGTGACCTTCACCAATAGGAGCAGGACATTTATTTGGAAAAAGTTAGTGTTATCTTTAGTCAAAGTGACTCCCCCCCCAAGTAACAGATGTGGGAGTGGTGCCATTTAAACCGGGAAAGCCTGCTGGAGACCGGTTATGGTTTTCTCCATAGTGGAGAGATTCAGAGCTTTGTGTAATGAATCTAGTAGTGAGATCACTCGACTGGCGTCAGTAGCCAGGAGTTTGTCTGCAGAGAGAGAGAGTGTATGGGTCAAACCCGAGTATCCTTTATCCGGTCTTTAGTTCGACCTCAACAGCACCAACAGGCTTACAGACACGCTCTCCCATGCACCATGCTGATTGGTGCATGCGTCCATATGGCGGCGCCTATGTTATCCCTATTTTCTCTTGCAAGTTTTGAGAGGTCTACATCCTTCTCAATGATGCCATCTGCTCCCCTTGCCCCATGTCAGCGCTCGCTGTTTTCATTCTGTGCATTTGTCACGGGGCAGTGATGCTTGTTATGCTCAAGGGGAATAGGTGTGCATTTTTATACTCAGCAGCTGGCAGACTTCTAGTAATATTATGTAATAACACTAAATTGCTTCAGTGGAATGGGTTGTGAACATAGAAATCAGCGTTTCCCTGGCTCCTGATAGGTGGTTTCCGTCTCATATCATGCAAAGACAAGTTTGTTTTGCGCGACTAATCTTGAGGGCTGGCAGGAGCAGGAACCTGGTGCACAGCCACCTTTGTTTGTAAAGGTGCAGAGTACACAGCTATCTCAGGTGACGTTACACAGATACAATGCTGCCAGGAATGAATACGTACAGCCGCTGCTAGGGCTTGTGTGATTTACTGTACTCTCTGACATTATACCATCCTGGAGCCTGAATTTCTTGTTTATTCTTCTAGGGGAAAGTTTCAGTGATAGACAGTATGTTGCTCATTGAATGGCTTAGATGAAAATCAGTGCTTCCAATGTATATGGTGGCACCTAAGTTCCCAGTAAGTGGAATGCGTGAGGTCACAGCTCATGATAGTTTTCTAAATAAGGGACCTATATATAGTTTATGATGTTAATTCTCATGGTAGGAACATCTGTATTGCTATTTGCCGAACGTTAGATGCAAATGTTTCGCTGAGAGCCAAAGAGTATGAGCCAATCAGCAGCCGGATCATGGTCAGGAGAGAACAAGGTATAATGTACATCACAATAGGAAAACTGAACTAATAATAAATCTTCATTCTCAGAGCCACATCCTGCAACAAATGATATCAGTGTCATATTCTTGCACACTTATATATACTGCAGTTGCTCTTACACAATAGTACATTTTTCCTCCTTTTTTTCTGCATTAGAACTACAGATCTCAGCTTGGTTGCACCTCTTATAATGTTTAAATTAGGATGTGCAGCCCAGCTTCCCCTTTTTCCTATATAAATGTGTGTATTTAAGGTACGCTTTAAGGTGAGACCCCTTCTCCTGGCCTAGTACTCCTCCTACCTGCCCCAGGTGATTTTAATTAGTAAAGATCCTTTGTATTGCAGTACACACATTTAATGCATACGAATACTTAATTAAGTTTGAGGATAGATAAGCACCCTGTTTGATATTTAAAATGTGTTAGTTAGTTAAGGGTTAAGGCTGGGTAAGGTGTGGTTAGGTAGTGGTCAGTTGATGAGATAAGCCTATCATAGGATTTGTGGGAGGTTACAAATTACCCATATATATTCCTTGGTAAGAGGAGCCATTTTCCTCTTTTCCAGTTTCTTCAAACCACCCACCCACCCACCCGACTAAGCTGGTTGGTATGCTTTTTTGTTTTGTTGGATTGTGCATTTCAGTGTTTTCTTCCAACAGGTAGAAGTTCAGCCTGGTGGGAAGCAGTGCTCCTGGACGGCCTATTATTTAGCGCAGGAGTGCCTGGGTAGCATCTTTCCTTTGAGAGCGGCAAGTTGGTCACCGCCCATAAGGGGGGACCTGGTCCCTGTCCAAGGGAAGGGCCGAAGGCTGTGCCAATTAAGGGGGGATGGTACTACCACAGGCCAGTCTGCGCGGGGCGGGAATCCGCCTCCATTTATTTATTATTGTTTCCAGCAAGGCTGTGGCCTCGGAGCACTGCTTTTGTCCTGCCACCCATTACCAATTTCAAATTCGATCAATAAATTATGGCTGTGACCTCTTTAATTGCATTACATGTGTCAGTGTGTTCCTTTCTAGGCTTAGGTTAAGATAAGTTAACAAATAGAATGATAAAACAAATGGGTGACTTAATGGGCACTATTAAAGGTAAGTCCATGTTAGGGACCCACCTGATGAGGTTCTCCGTGACGTAGAAGGTGGGCAAACATCTTTGTCAAAACATGTACTAAGCACCTTATTATAAAAGTATCCTAATTATTGGAGTTTATTATACATATTTTGATAATCAGTATTCTTAGTGCTTAGAGTGTGCGCCTGCATTCTCCTCTCCCTTTTTTCTGCATAGGACTACAGGTCTCAGCATGGTAGTACCTCTTATTATGTTTAAATTAGGATGTGCAGCCCAGCCTCCCCCCTTTTTAGTAAATTTACCTACAGCGAGAGAACATCTACTTCCATACAGCATATACAATACAGAGAAAATATATCAGTTGTACAATACACACTCATTCATTGCCGGATTAAGAGCCACATGTGGCTGGAGTTGATTTATGGCTGTTCGTGTGGCCAGCTGGTCGGCTGGTTATGTTGATGGGCCTATTTTTATGTGGAGGCCCGAAGCTGTAGTCCCATCATTATTAGGTTCTGTCACATGACAGTCGCCGCAGGTCCGGGAGGTCCTGTCACATGATAGTCGCCACAGGTCTAGGAGGTCCTGTCACATGACAGTCACCGCAGGCCCGGGAAGTTCTGTCACATGATAGTCGCCGCAGGTCCGAGAGGTTCTGTCACATGACAGTCGCCGCAGGTCCGGGAGGTCCTGTCACATGATAGTCGCCGCAGGTCTAGGAGGTCCTGTCACATGACAGTCGCTGCAGGCTCAGGAGGTTCTGTCATATGACAGTCGCTGCAGGCCCAGGAGGTTCTGTCACATGACAGTCGCTGCAGGCCCGGGAGGTCTTGTCACATGATAGTCGCTGCAGGCCCGGGAGGACCTGTCACATGACAATCGCTGCAGGCCCGGGAGGTTCTGTCGCATGACAATCGATACAGGTCCGGGAGGTTCTGTCACATGACAGTCGCCACAGCCCAGGAGGTCCTTTCACATGACAATCGCTGCAGGCTCGGTAGGTTCTCGCTACACATTCTGTCACATGATAGTCTCCGCAGGTCTAGGAGGTCCTGTCACATGACAGTCGCTGCAGGCTCAGGAGGTTCTGTCACATGACAGTCGCTGCAGGCCCAGGAGGTTCTGTCACATGACAGTCGCTGCAGGCCCGGATGTCCTGTCACATGATAGTCGCTGCAGGCCTGGGAGGTTCTGTCACATGACAGTTGCTACAGGTCCGGGAGGTTCTGTCACATGACAGTCGCCACAGCCCAGGAGGTCCTGTCACATGACAGTCGCCACAGCCCAGGAGGTCCTGTCACATGACAAATATACTGGTGACTGCTGGAGAGGAGTGAGAAGAAATATGCTATTCACGCCGGACACTTGTGTTGTATTTATATTACTCATTAACCAGAGTTTGTCTCCTCTGGCAGAGTATTGACTTTCTCTCTTCACACAGACATTACTTAGAAATAATTGTGGCATGTGACCAATTTGCTATCAATGCAAAAAAAAAAAAGTTTTTGAAAAGTTGGTGACCTATAGTTTTATATACTAGTTACATTAGTTAGTGCGCTCGCCCCTGCTAGTAGCAAGTATGAGGGCTGTATTTCCCACACAGGCTAACAAGGAGGAGGCCTACAGTTGCCTTGTACTGTAGATAATAAAGGGGGATTCTGGTAAACCAACAATTGAGCGTCACAACAGTCAAAAACACATATACATATACAGTATATGGAAGTAAAGTCATTCTAAGGGGAAGCGTCCTGTAAAAAGGGATAAGTATAGGATGCCAGCGCTCGGGATCTTGGCGGTCAGAATACTGACACCGGCATCCCAACAGGGTTAGGATACCGACACCTGTCGGGTGGTATCCTAACCAACCCCTTCTCCCTAACCCTTCCTCCCGGTGCCTGCACCTAACCCTCCCCTCTTAGTGCCTAACCTTCCCCATAGTGCCTAACCCGAACCCTCCCCATAGTGCCTAACTCCTAATGCTATCCCACCCCCTAATCCCACCACTTACCTGTGGAATTCCAGCGGTCAGGATTCCAGTGGCCACGTCCCAGTGACTTATGATATGACACGCCCCACACTCTATCCCGACCTTCGCTCTCATATTTACCCCCGTGGCCGGCTGCACTAGGTCGTGTTGGGTACGGGATCCCAGCTCACACAACACCTAACCCTCCCCACCTGCAGCTTAACCATAACCCTCGTCCTAGTGCCCTACCCTAACCCAATCCCTAATACTTACCGTCGGGATTCCGGCGCCAGGTTTCTGAGCGTCGGGATGCCGACTGCGTTTCGAGTAGACTTATACATCTCGCCTCCATCTTTAATATAGGATGAAAATAAATTACGTGAATCCTTAAAATACCTTTAGGCCATACTGGAAAGTGGTTGTGTTATGATTTGTGCGAGTCCCTCTCGATGATACATTGTTACATGAGCACATTATTTGTGATTGGTTTTGTTTAGTTCAATTGTTGGCAGAGGGAATGAATCCGTTCTCTAATGGACATTTTTTTTTTAAACACTCCCTTGTTTGCCATTGAACAAATATGTACACGGCATAGCTCACTGCCATCGTCATGGTGCTGGCTGCCGTGCTGTACAAAGGCATTTCCCACAGCAATTGTAAAAGCCGCACACAAAGATGAATGAGTGCAGAAATGAAGCCAGCGTATTACGTTACTAATGTGCATTGTGTATGAAGGGCAGCGAGCAGCACAAACATTTATAACAGGAGCCTAAATATAGGTAATTAAATAGGATAACAGTAAATGCTCCCATAAAATCTTCAAATAACTTAACACCCTCAGTCTTATTATTCCTCATTAACTTTTACCAGTACAACGTATTCAGATGAGCCAGCTTAGGTCTGGTATGTTATGTCGACATTCAGGACAGGCTTCCCCAGGGATAGACTGGGGCTGTAGATCAGCCCTGGCAGTCTGCCCTCTGCGCCTTAGGCTCGGGCGCTCGCGAAGGGGCCGTGCCGCAAGTCACGGGGGAAAGGCCTCGCGGCACGTCCCGTCTCTTCCCTGCCCATCCCTGCCGCCACCCCTTCCCTCCCCCCTGAACGCATATCATGTATCCGGCGGCGTGGGGTAGAGGGCAGGGACATTTCCGCCCTCCTTGAGCTGGCCCTGAGGCCATCGGCCCTTCTGGCATTTGCCAGAAGTGCCCTAAGGCCAGTCCAGCCCTGTGCTTCCCTGATCTCACCCATATCTCTAGATGGCCTCCATTACATGTCGTCCCTTCCAGGGATTGCGCCCATGATGGCTGCCTCTCCTGGTAGCCTATCTTTGTGGGTAGAATGAATTATCACTGGAACTGATGTACCAAAATGGCTGCCTCACCTCTGTATTATGTTCATGGTTTCTATATGTTATGCAAATCTAATTATGAACCTAAACCTCTGTATTATGGTCATACTTACCTACCTTTTATAATCTCTTCCCAGGAGAAGCCTGGGTAAGAGAAACAGCAGGGGGCTGATGGGGGCGGGGCCTAACAATTCACATCATTAAGCCCCGCCCCCTCGCGGTAAAACTGCCGCGATTGGGTCAAATTTACATAGGGGGCGGGGCTTAAGTTGTGATCCTGCATGAATCACAGCATTTGGCCCCACCCCCTTCACAGAGACCTGCGATCGCTGCGGGTATTCTCCTCATTCTGCCCACTTCACTAGGAAGTGGGCAGAATGCGGGAGAAATGCCTACCCTTCCGGGGGTGCAGGGGGTTACCTGAAAAATTGGGAGCCTCCCGCGAAAACCGGGAGGGTAGGCATGTATGATTATGGTCCTGATTCAGAGATGGGCGCCAATACATTCGCAGCTGCTATCCCACACACGGCTGCTGTGTGAAAATACGCTACTGCTGCACTCGGCTGGAAATGCATTGATACGCCCACCGGAGGCTTTGTAGATCCAAGCAAAGTGCATCCAACTATGCAGTCGAGAAGCGCAGGTCATTCGATAATCGACCACCTGAGTAGCCGTATGGTCCTGCAGAAGAACCGCCTGGACTGAGACTTAGAACCACTTCATCTGCATACAGGGTCGAAGGCGCAGGCTATGAGATCCCCCGAAAACGTTTTGGGGCACGTCTGCGTTTTTTCCTCCACACCCCGTTACCTCCCCCCAATTGTTCCTGACTGTCAATCACTTTGCAAAGTAATCCTCACAGCAAGCTGCATTGCCGGTGTACCTTGGTGCGTGTGCAGTGTGACAGTGACGCATGACCAGTCAACGCTAATCACTCAACTGAGTAAATATGAGAATAGCGCAATCTCTGAATCAGGCCCCATGGTCATAATTTCCGTAAAACGCCTTTGAGTCTTACTGGAGAAAGGTGCTATGTTAATACATTCAATAATATTATTACTAGCTGGGATCCCTGGCTTAGCCCGGGTTGAAGACTGGACCCTGAAGTGCACCTGCAGCCTTTATTTGTTTACATTGTCCTCGCCTATAACCCCATTATGTTAATCCTGAAAAAGACCCCACTGTTTGCTAACATGCGTGCAAACAGTGGCGTAACTACAATGGGGGCATGGGGTGCAGCTGCTATGGTGCTTCCGAGCTGCCTCTGCACCCAGTCACACACACAGGCAGGGCCGCTGATGGGCGGTACTGATTTGGTGCCAGCCTGCCAGCTGATTTGCAGGTCACGAGGCAATCAGAGTTGGCAGACGGGCAGCCAATCGGAAGTAGCGGATTTAAATTGTGCCAGTGCTGTCTGTCCACGTCTGCCACTTGGTGTGCCACCTTTAATTAGCACCAAATCCACACCTGCTGGCTGCTGATGGCTCACAGGGGGAGGTGAGAAGCTGCTGGAGGTACACGGGTGGCATAATGTTAGAATGGGCATTACTGTGTGGCATAATGTGTTATATGGGGCACTACTACTATGTGGCATTACTGTGCGGTATAATTTATAAGGGGCATTCCTGTGTAGTGTTAAGGGGCATTACTACTGCGTGGCATAATGTATAAGGGTCATTACTACTGCGTGGCATAATGTGTATAGGGGGTACTACTGTGTGGCATTACCTGAATGGGCTCTATGTTGTGGTCAAATGTATGTTTATTTTACCTCTGGGGTGGTCCTTTTAAGATTTTGCTATGTGGCCCAAACAGTTCTAGTTACGCCCTTGCATGCAAACACAGAGGGATGACTAATATACAGTATATGGTCACTTTGAAAAGGCCACACTGGCTGACATAACGGCCATTCAATTTAACGGGCGATATATTGTGTGTGCGTCGGCCAGTGTGTACCAAGACATTGTTCATAGACATATAACGCCGGCTGTGCTGCACAGCCTATGCCCAATATATCTGCATATGTATTGGGGCACTGTGCTGTGTGTACGGGCAGTCAGCCGACCGCTTGTGCACTTTCTGCACGGGCCGGCGGTGATTGATAGCTCAACTGGGCGGGCGATATATAATATCTGCAGATATATTTGCAGATAAGTTGATCTGCAGATACTGTATATCTATCAGGTGTGTACCCACCTTAACTCTGAATTTAATATGAACTTTCACACAGGATTTTGGCAGACTGCCAATTTCCACTTGAGCCAGCCCAGGAACCTGTGTAATTTAAGTGTCCCTATTTTTAGGGATTGTGTAACAGTGTGTGACCCTGGCGAAGTTCAAACATAGGCAGAAACCTAATCTTGGTCAAACTACACCACCATGCCAAATTTGGTGGAGCTAGGTCCAAAACTCTGGCCGTGCATAAAGTACAAACAGACAGGCTTTCTTGCTTATTATATAGATTATTATTATTATTAATAATATTATTATTATTTATTATGATTATTATTATGATGATGTTATTCATTATAGTCTAATTTTGCTCACTCTGTCCCTATAGCAATTTCAAGACATGTTTCCCTAAGATGAGTTTTTTCCTGAAATTGTCCTTATTTTAGATCAAATTCCCTAAACTCATTAAAATTTTTGAGACAGGCTTCCTGGTACACATTCATATTTCAAAACAGGTTTCCAAGGACTGAGCCATACTTCAACACACTCTCCTTACAGTCACTCCTAGTTCTGAACAAACTTATACACATTATTCACAATGAACTTATTTTTGTTCCTACTGTGCTTTCAAATACAGGTTCCTTTGGCTCCTGACCTGTGTCCCCACCCTCCCCATTGCAGTTTCCTTCTGTTACAAAATATGATATTCATTCTTGAGTGAGGATATTTTGAATAAACACAGGTTTTCCCCAGACACGGCCAGTTGCTGACAGACACTGTTACAGAGACTATGGGAAGCACTGCAGTAGACATACAGTATATCATTAAACATATATTTCTTCTTAAAGCTGTTTGAGAAATCTTCTGTAAACATAAGAGAAATGCTTTTAGTAGCTTTACCATACATATTTCAAGACGTTCTTTATAAATGTATTTATGTTCCTTTAAATCTTCCATGCGAGTACTGTATATTAGCTGTACCACTTTAAACAGGGATTACCTTACTTTATATCTGGGAGTATATATAATTTATTACTAGCACATTCTATACTACTGTACATCACATTGGCTTGCCTTACAAATATCAAACTCTTGGGGGTATATTTACTAAAGTGCGGATTTTTAGAAGTGGAGATGTTGCCCATAGTAACCAATCAGATTCTAGCTATTATGTCATACTTGCCGACATTCAGCTCCCTCCTTCCGGGAGGGAGGTGAATGCCTGCAAACAGTGGGGGGCGTGGCCGGGCAATGGGTCAGTGTTGGGGACAGGGCCACACGATCGCATCATTGTGGCCCCACCCCCTCCTCACAATGCCGAAAATAAAAGCATTGTGAAGCAGGGGGTGGAGCCACAATGACGCGATTCAGTGTAAATTGTGTCGTCGCGCCCACCGCTGCGGGGGGTTTTAGTAGGTAGTCGGGGGGGGGGGGGGTTGGCGGGGGAATGCCTGCCATTCCGGGAGGTCGGGAGCAGCGCCCGATATTCGGGAGGATCCCGAACAATCGGGAGGGCAGGCAAGCCTGTATTATGTTCTAGAAGGTGCTAGATAAATGATAAGTAGAATCCGATTGGTTGCTATGGGCAACACCTCCACTGTAGTAAATACTGTATACTCCTTACTCTCCTTGCATCTAAAATGTATCATGGAACCATTGACACAGAACACATCCTGTTAACCATTAATATTAATTTCTACACCTCCTGGGTGCACATTTATTTATTCTCAGATTATTATAATGGCCTGAGGTTTTAGCTCTGTAATCTGCGCAGAGTACTACAAACGTGACCTTACACTATAAATATACAGTATATAAATATAAATACATAAATGAAGGCACAAGACATTACGTAGAGTAGAACTTGGTCAGCTTTATTATTTAAGTAAAATAGTATGGTGATGGAAGGCCAGATGATCAGTAAAATCACTTGACGTAACGCAAATTCGCCTTGAATATCAGGGCTGTACTGTCCATCTGCCACTTCCGGCAAATGCTAGAAGAGCCAATGGTCTGATGGGCCTTTCCGGCGACCTGAAAGCCATGCTCGGTTGGCATGCAGAGTGACTGGGTGTGATGTGAGGCCCCGCCCCAGTGATTTATGACACGCCCCAGTGAGGCATAGCCCCACCCCTTTGTCACCTACACTTTGTGCACACATACAATGCTAGGGCAGATTAGAGGCTCTGAATCAGGGCCGGCCTTCTGGTTTTTTAGAGCGGCCTCCTGGCCGCTCGCATAGCTGTGGGTGACCATCCACAGCTATAGCGAGCGGCCAGGAAGATGGTCACGATAGTCAAGACCACCGCGACCATCGGGCTTGCGATGAGACACTTGTGGTAGGGTCTTGTTGCCGCAAGCTTGTGATGTCAGTGGGGCCGCCCCCTAACGGAGGAGTTCACATGAGAACGCCTCCGTTTGGGCAGCCACTCCCCCGGCCCACCCACCAAAGGGGACGTGCTGTCACTCAACATCGACAGCACGCCCCCTTTGGTGCGAGACCCGGAGCGACGGTTTGGCCGTCGCTATCCGGGTCTCGTGCATGCTCACGACGGAGCCGGCTCGGTCGTGCGCATGCGCACTGGGTCACCATCGAGCCGCTTGCGTGTGCATAGCGCTCGCGAGCGGGTCTGAATCAGGCCCAGAGTCCCCAATCCGCCACTGTAAAAAGCTATAGGATGATCAATCTGTCACCACATATCAACCACAAAGTACCAGAATGTCAAATGTCATTTAGCTCATCATCTTTCACAGCCTTGGGGTTTAAAGGCCATCAGGCTTACATTAGCCTTACTTTTTTCTAATGCATACTATTTATGTATGTATCGTTTTCAGCTCCAGGACCTGAAAGAAGTCATAGCAGTCATGGATAAATTTGATGACTCTCCAGGAATGTCCGGTAGATGCCGAGATTTGGGGAGGGGGGGTTGAACTCTTCTACAAAGGAGCTTTCCTGTCTGCAAGGTGGTTGGACATGTGCCATGATGGTGCAAATCGTGAAAACTGAGCGGCAAGTTGTGAGATGACTCTGCCGCGTCTAGGCAGCGCCTGAGCCTCCCAGAGGAGCTCAGCAGAAGCCCGGTCCGCAGTACTGAAATGTGACCGGCAGCTGTGACTGCAGCGGCACACTTCACAACCGCCCGTGGCACACTGCCGGGGCACAGTGGTTGAAAATCGCTGCTTTACAGGCTGTGTTTGAAAAATGACAATTAGGAGCTGATTGATTGGTACTTTATCTCCATCCACTATATCTCTCTCCAAGGCTTTGGGCCTGATTCTGCAAAGATCGTAATTGCAAAGCTGCACGCAGGCTATAGATATATGATGTATACACGCAGGCTATAGATATATGATGTATACACGCAGGCTATAGATATATGATGTATGCACGCAGGCTATAGATATATGATGTATGCACGCAGGCTATAGATATATGATGTATGCACGCAGGTAGCTTTGCAATTGCGATCCTTGCAGATATGGTAATGCAGCAGGAGGCATCACGTATCCTGTGCATTACTTATCCGAGCTGCCTTGTCCAATGTAGCATCGGATAATCTGCGTACCATCAGCCGGCTGCGGTGATCCATAGGGTCCTGCAGCCGGCCGCCACAGTTTAGAGGAAGAGGCCAGGAAATCTCCGTCAGCCAACAGAGATCCTGGCTTCTTTCCTTCCCCGCAATGGCGGCGGCACGCCTCTGTTTCAGGAAATGGAGGAAATCGCCGCCCCCTCCCTGATGATTTGGCAGCGGGCTGTCAATCACTGACAGTCTGTGAGCGAGTTAGCAGGACCCATTCTGCACACTCGCAGAATGGGTCCTGTGCCTGCGCAGCGTGACTAGCGTGCACTGCTGAATCAGGCCCTTAGTACATATAGGCCCCTTGGTATATAGAACCCTAATAAAAAAAAAAATAGTTTTTCAGTTTGAATAATAAATTGACAAATTTTCAAACTTTTGCATTTTTACTCCGCTCCTTCAATATTCTGTTTAGGAAAAAAGCAAAACAAAAAAACAAAACAAATATTCAAACAAAGTATATTTACATATATACATATGTGTATAGGAAATATAAATATCAAACCTTGCTTAAGGCAAAGTTGCTGTCAGCCCGTAGATGTAGCTGAAATACCAGGGAAACTGTAAAAGTTTACACAATATTGCGCTGACGAAGAACAGATAATCTGTGCGTAGGTGGAAACAATAAACCAAAGGTGGTGGCAGGAATCTTTTAACAAGAAAATAGAGAATTAAGACAGGTTTATTGCCCACCACCCACCATTCTTCTGCTGAGGCAGTGTGCAAGCAATAACTGTTGTAGATCTTCAGATAAAATGGTAACATAACCATGGTAGTGAGAAAGTATTGAGACTTAGGGCCTCATTCAGATGCGGTCGAATGATGCAAGCGGTTGCTCAGAAACTGGGCGGCCACTTGCATCCTGACCGCCCGCCTCTGTTGCGGTCGTTAGGCTGTGGGTTAAGACCCACAGCTCTAACGACCGCTCAGGTGATGGTCGCGATGGTCAGAGACCATCGCGACCATCGGGGCTTACGACGAGACCCTAGGGTAGGGTCTCCCTTGTCGTAAGCCCCGGAGAGCTTCTGGCTCTGTCTGAGCCGGAAGCTCTCCACTGACATCACTAGTGATGTCAGTGGGGCCTCCCCCAAACGGCAGGCATTCCCATGGGAACGCCCCCATTTGGGCTGCCACCCCCCCGGCCCGCCTTCCAAACGAGGTGGGCTGTCAATCAACATCGACAGCTCGCCCCCTTTGGATTGAGACCCGCTACGACCAGCGCTGTCGGTCGTAGCGGGTCTCACGCATGCGCACGACTGCGCCGGCGCCGTTGTGCGCATGCTCTGTAGGGGGCCATCGACCCGGTCCAAGTGCATCGGTGCTAACGACCGGGTCTGAATGACCCGCTTAGTGTCGTATTCAATATCGATTCCTACCTATCGATTCCTACCTACTTATACCTTCTAAAATTGTCCCTATTTAGCGTGATGAGTCGCACATGAAATAAATGCTTTCATACTTTTAGTGTGGTTATAAAGCACAAAAAGTTATTATTCAATATAAAAACAGATAGTTACATGCTGTGATCTAAATACAATTAGCGCAAATAAATCATACAGACTCAAGGTACAGTTGTTACATACGCACGCGCTCTGGACCCAGATACCGGCATTAATATCGAAACCTCCATCAGCAGCAAAGCAGTCAGACTCGCATCCAAGTTTAGAGAGCCCACATATATACTCTTACAGAGATAGGCAATACAATAGAACAGTTTGGCATGATTACAATGGTTCTTCTTCCTGGTTCTTCTGTTACAGTTTAGTTCATAGGTCAATTCGTATGGACACAAACCAGCCTCCAACAGCTCTTTGTGTCCTATTTCCCGATGCATAATAAATCTAAGCTGGCTACAGTACAAAGTACATTTTAATGTTTAACTCTCTATAGTCCATAGTTTGCAGACACATGTTGCGATCTTCTCACCGATGGTACTGGAAATCTGCAAAGACACAGTGGATCAGTACAACACCAAACACGGTCTGCTTACCATGTACTAAACCTTAGATATCAAATTGCATTTACTTCACAACATTAATAATACTGAATAAACCTTGAATATTACAATTTAATGTTAGGGAACCTTTTCATGTAAGTGTGGAGTGTGTACGTATTGGGGAATTGAGAAAAGACACTAGTTAGCGTTGTGCGACTACGTGTTTGTGAAGTACACCATGGTACGTGATTTGCAGGGTTAATCATTTTATATGTTTTAGTGACTGTCTGTATTTATATGGTGAGGACTTTTAACTTCTTTCTATTGCGTGGGAATTGCACGACGCTAAATAATAGCATCGCCGTATGTACTTATAATGGGTGAGAGTCACTAAAATGGTGCTGGGCGGCCAGTCACAAAAGGCGTCTCACTGCCATTAGCAAAATGGTGTCGCACAGATTTAATTTCAAACCGATCCTCTCTCAGCCAATTATCCGGCTTCGACAGTCTACCCTTTGATAGCAAACAACATGTTATCATACTCTGATTCTAAAATTAATCTAGGCTTACATTATGACATATTATTTAATGTTATATTATGGGATGGCACAAGGTGGTTCTTAAACCATCAATAATGTGTCTCTAGGAGGGGACATAAAACTACCCTTATACGCACACCGCAGATCTTGGAAGATCATGGGAAAGATGTGGGGATGCACCAATCCTATAAAGAAAGTTTTGAGGGGGAATAGGGACTTACATTATTTAAGATTTTTATTTAAATAACATTTGAATAACACATTTCATGCATGTCTAAATCTTATACATCATATGATGGTACCTTCTAGTTCAGGGTTGTAATGCAGTCCTACATTTACCTCAGTATTCACATTGTTACTACTCACCACCATCATAATTTCATTCCTTTGATTCACCTTATCTGTACATTTTCCACATTTCAATACAGTAGGAACACACCTGACACATAGGCAAATTACTAGGATGACAACCAGTAGGAGGATCAGGAGTTTACCTCTGCTCGCAATCATTTCCTGGACCCACTCTCCTAGACCTGAGAACCATTTCACTGGGTTCAACCAAGAAACCCATTCCTCTACCTTCTCCTCTACTTCAACATTATGGTTCTTTCGAAATTCCCATTTTAACTGCAGAATTTCATCCATCTTCCGGTCTATCACCTCCTTGGGATCACTGGTATCATTTGTAATGTTAGTGCAACATTTTACTCCAAATTGGGTGGCCAAAGTTACGCAATACCCTCCAGTGACAGCTGTTAAATAATTTAACACTAATCTACAGTGGTGTAACTAGGGTCTTTGGAGCCCAGGGCAAATGTAAAAATGGAGCCCCCCCTATGTGCGTGCGCCTTCAGAACATGCGGCGAAAAATGGGCATGGTCACCTATAAAATGGGGCGTGTCAACATGACACACCCCTTTATCATCACATTGCTTTCCATATGCACCTTATCCCCAGTAGTGCCCCTTATACAGTACCCCCAGTATGCAATGTCCCCAGTTGTGGTCCCTCTTATGCAGGCCCATAGTAGTGCCCCTTATACAGTATCCCCAGTAGTGGTCCCCCTTATGCAGCCCCTCATTAGTTCCCCTTATTCAGTGCCTCTAGTAGTGGTCCCCCTTATGCAGGCCCCCAGCAGTGATCCCCACCCCCTATCCAGTGCCCCTTATACAGTGCCCCCTATAGTGGTCCTCCCTATTTAGTGCCCCCCAGTAGTGGTCCCCTAGTAGTAAGCACCTTATATAGTGCCCTCAGCAGTAGCCCCCCCATACAGTGCCCCCAGTAGTGGTCCCCCTTATGCAGGCCCCCAGCAGTGATCCCCCCTATCCAGTGCCCTTATACAGGGCCCCCTGTAGTGGTCCTCCCTATTTAGTGCCTCCAGTAGTGGTCCCCTAGTAGTAAGCCCCTTAAATAGTGCCACCAGTAGTAGCCCCCCCAGTAGACGTTTCCCCTCCTGATGCAGTGTCCCCAGTAGTAGCTCCCCCCCAGTAATGGTGCCCCCAGTAGTAGCTCCCACCCAGTACTAGTGTCCCCAGTAGTAGTAGCTCCCCCCAGTAATAGTGTCCCTAGTAGTAGTAGCTCCCCCCAGTAATAGTGTCCCTAGTAGTCGCAGCACCCCCAGTAATAGTGTCCCCAGTAGTAGCAGCTCACCAGAGTAATAGTGTCCCCAGTAGTAGCAGCCCCTTCCAGTAATGGAGTCCCCAGTAATAGCAGCCCCCCCCCGAGAGATAGTGTCCCCAGTAGTAGCAGCCCCCCAGTAATAGTGTCCCCAGTAGTAGCAGCCACCCAAGTGATAGTGTCCCCAGTAGTAGTAGCCCCCCAAGTGATAGTGTCCCCAGTAGTAGTAGCCCCCCAAGTGATAGTGTCCCTAGTAGTAGTAGCCCCCCCAAGTGATAGTGTCCCCAGCAGTAGTAGCCCCTCCCAGTAATAGTGTCCGCAGTAGTAGCAGCTCACCCCAGTAATAGTGTCCCCAGTAGTAGTAGCCCCCCCAGTAATAATGTCCCCAGTAGTAGCAGCCCCCCAGTAATAGTGTCCCCAGTAGTAGCAGCCCCCTCCAGTAATAGTGTCCCCAGTAGTAGTACCCTCCCCCAGTAATAGTGTCCCCAGTAGTAGCATCCCCTCCCAGTAATGGTGTCCCCAGTAGTAGCAGCCCCTCAAGTGATAGTGTCCCCAGTTGTAGCAGCCCCCACAAGTGATAGTGTCCCCAGTAGCAGTAGCCCCCCCAAGTGATAGTGTCCCCAGTAGTAGTAGCCCCCCAAGTGATAGTGTCCCCAGTAGTAGTAGCCCCCCCCAATAATAGTGTCCCCAGTAGTTGTAGCACCCCTTGTAATAGTGTCCCCAGTAGTAGCAGGCCCCCAGTAATAGTGTCCCCAGTAGTAGCACCCCCCCCCAGTAATAGTGTCCCCAGTAGTAGCAGCTCCTCCCAGTAATGGTGTCCCCAGTAGTAGCAGCCCCCCAAGTGATAGTGTCCCCAGTAGTAGCAGCCCCCCAAGTGATAGTGTCCCCAGTAGTAGCAGCCCCCCAGTAATAGTGTCCCCAGTAGTAATAGCCTCCCCCATAGTGCAGACACACAAGTTACAAAAAAATAAATCAAAAAAATGCACTTACCTGAATCCACGCTCCCGCTCAGGCCACCGCTTCCGCCGCCGCACGTCAGTCCAATCGGGCTGGCGCGCAATGCATTATGGGAGAGACATCATGACCTCATGACGTCTCTCCCATTACCCACTGCAGGAGCCGGCCGGAAGCCCAGCTCTTGCAGTGGGCGCGCAGCAGTCAATGAGAATCTATCTAATTCTCATTGGCTGCTGATTCACACACATCTCCGCCAGCGCTGGCGGAGGATGTGTGTGCAGCAGCAGCCAATGAGAGTCTGTCTGACTCTCATTGGCTGCTGAATAACACAAACATCGCCGCCAGTGCTGGCGGCAATGTGAGTATTAGCAAAGTCTGAGCCCGCCTGCCACCCTCCTCCTGGTGCTATTGGGCAAGTGCTCAGGGGAAGGGAAGGGGCTCAGCTGTGCAGCACAGGATTGGCGCCGGAAGCCTAGTGCCGGTCCTGTGTAAATGTGTAGCGCTGACTGCACACACTGCGGTCGGCGCTACACTGGCTAAATAGGGTGGGCCGGTACCATGGCCGGCGGCGCCCCCCCCGCGCCGCCGGTCCCACGGCGCCCAGGGCACATGCCACGCTCGCCCTGCCCTAGTTACGCCACTGCTAATCTATATTGCACAAGTTCTTTCTTGTAGGCTTGCAATTCCCTACCTGTATACCTCAATGTGTCATCATACATCTTGGTGATATTATCTATTAATTTAGCAAGATCTTGGATATATCTAAAATTTTGTGTACCCCGAGCGATCCTGGTGTGATCCAATGCTACCAAAACTTGAAAGCCAGTTGTCTCACTAATTAACTGTGTGGCTTTCACCAGGTATCATATTTATTTTGTCTCTGTTCAAACTGTGTGTGAAGATATGGTGATGGTGTGTCTTTATAAATACTAAGCATTTCACCATGTGTGAGGGTCATAACTTCTGGAACTACTCTTCCCAGATAAAAACCTTCAGAACTTGGAGAGAGCCACTTATACGCTTTCCTTCCACATATAAAATATACATCATCGGGGAGAACATAAGGAATAGAATGCATCATTATCGTCACACACATTTCCTTAGCAAGTGATCCTACTTCAGGTTCTCCCATTTGACTCATGCAAGTTTCTGGTTGTAATATCTTGGCACAATACCCAGCTGGTACCCTACCAATCATTTCTTTGGTGGAACTTAGTGTATATTTATACCAGAAGTGTCTTCCACCTGACCTAATTTTGCGTAACAGTTCATAATTCATAGGCTCACGGTCAGCTCTTTGTGAGAAGGTCATCGTCTGGTTATTCCCAGTCACCTCCCAACTTCCTGGTTCATTGGAGTTGGTGATATTTAAACATAAAAGTGTTTTATCTGCCTGGTACTGGTGGAGTTTAAAATGGGGTGGTTTGGTGTTAAGAAATTTTCCATCCAGTGCATGCCCTTTTTGTGATTCTAATATTTCAGATACATTTAATGGTAATGGCACTAATCCTACATTATGCTGTCCTTGGGGCACGTGAGAGCACACCCAACAGTCGGTTTGGTTCAAAATTTTGCCCACCATGGTGTGATAATCCTCTAAAGGATACCCACCCCAATACTGGTTATACTTTGGTTGGCACTGTTGGCTACATCTCTCGCTGACTACGGACCAACAGATCTCACACACTGTCTCTGAGTATCCAGAATAGCAGATCTCTTAACAATTACTGTACTAAGATTGGTCAGACACTCCCCTGATTGGAATAGCACTCCTCCTCTCGACTCCACTCCATCAATACTGCCATTAGCTCCCATCTCCTCTATCGGTCCCCCATCACAGAAACCAGAAATTCCTGAACAAACCAGGATGATGGAAACTCTGAAAGAGAATACGAAAATGAACACAGCAGACCAGTCCATTGCCGTAGCAAGGATCTACAAATTTCTTTAGTTCAAATATCTCACTGCAACCTTTTAACCCTCCCAGAACAAGCTTGTGATCGACAGGTCCACGTTATCTGCCTCGTCTCCGCCTTGTATCTCCACCGGTTGGTTGACCTTCTTACAGTGAGTAAGAGGTTGTACTCGTCAGCAACACCCGCTACGGACCTTCCCATCGATCAAACAACTTAATTTATTTTTAATAGTCTCGTTCGTCCTCTCCACCTTGGCACTGTGGTCGGTAGGGGGTATGAAGTCGACTATTAATACCCATCAGCTTACACATATTTTGGAAAACATCACCTGTGAAATGAGTACCCCTATCACTCTCAATAATTCTAGGGATACCGTATCTGCATACAAACTCCTGAACAATTTTATTGGCAGTAAACGCAGCAGTATTAGTGGCAGCTGGGTATGCCTCAACCCAATTAGAAAACACATCAGTGCACACTAATACATACTTGAGATTCCTGCAGGGTGGTAATTGGATTAAATCAATTTGTATTACCTGAAAACGTCCGTCGGTCGGAGGAATGTGGGATGGTTCGGTAGGCATCGTTTTCCCAATTTTTTTCCTCAAGCAGGTCAGACAGGACATTGCTCTCTTTTCCGCTTGAGAAGAAAAACCTGGTGTGCACCAGTACGCTCTCACCAATTTGCACATACCTTGCTTTCCCAAATGAGTCAGACCGTGTGCTGCCTCTGCCAGGCTTGGGCAGTATGCCTTGGGAGTCACTGGCTTTCCTTGTCCATCTCTCCAGAGTCCAGAAGACTCTTGCCGACATCCCTTGGACCTCCAGACTGACTTTTCCTGAATGGAACACAAATTTTGCATCTCAATTAATTTCAGAATGTCAATTGTTTGAAAAGTCATCATTTGCTCAATTGGTACATTCATTTTTAACCCTGCTGCCCATTTTGCAGCTTCGTCTGCCCTGTTGCTGCCCAGTGACACCGGATCATCCTTACTTGTATGGGCTTTACACTTAATTACCACCACTATCTTAGGCAATTGGATTGCTGTCAGTAGTCCTTTTATATGTCTGGAATGTGCAATTGGTGTGCTTGCTGCTGTCATAAATTTTCTCAGATGCCATAGAGCGCCAAAATCGTGTACTACCCCGAAGGCGTACCTAGAGTCAGGGTAGATATTAGCAGATTTACCTTCCGCTAATTCACAAGCCCTTTTTAGTACCACCAGTTCCGCCACTTGGGCCGAGTGTGGTGGGCCTAAAGGTTCGGCCTCTATAACGTTCTCGTCATCTACCACAGCATAACCTGTACATAACTCTCCAGTGTCAGTTTGTCTATGACAACTTCCATCCGTGTAAAATGTCACATCTACATTTTCTAAAGGTGTATCCCGTATGTCAGGTCTTGCAGTAAAGGTTTGATTCAGATATTCCATACAATCAGGTGCATCAATATACCTGCAGAACTCACCTTTCGCCAGCGACTCACCTCTCTCCACCCTTTGTGCATCATATTGCACATATGGTAAATACGTAGCTGGATTTAACGTACTGCACCTTTTGATGGTGATGTTTGCAGGTGCTATTAAGGCTAGTTCCCATTTTGTGAATCTAGCTGAGGAGACATGTCTGGTTTGGGCAGAGTTTAGCAAAGCTGATACAGTATGGGGAGTATAGACAATCATATCATGGCCTAGTTCCACATCCTCACTCTTACTGACCAATAGAGCAGTTGCCTGCTACACTTCTTAAACACATTGGGAGTGATCTTGCCACAGTGTCCAATTGTGCACTGTAGTATGCTACGGGCCTACTGGCATCACCATGTTTTTGTGTGAGGACACCTGCTGCACAACCATCAGCTACTGTACAATACAAATCAAAAGATTTTTCATAATCAGGTATTCCCAATGCAGGTGCTCTTGTCAAACTATCCTTAAGATTAAGGAAAGCCTGCTCTGATTCCTCTGTGTGTATGACATGATCGGGCTTTGAGGAAGAGACTAAGGCCCTCTTTCAGAGGCGCTCGCAAGAAGCGAGCGCTCATTCTGAATGAGAGTGGCTGCTTAATTTTTCAAGTGCGGCCTCCTGGTCGTTTGGTAAGCTGTGGGTTACCACCCACAGCTTAATGACCGACCAGTTTGATGGTCGCGATGGTGATCAAAATCACAACCATCGGGGCTGGCGACAAGACCCTAAGGTTGGGTCTCGGCAGACAAGCCCCAGGGAGCTTCCTGCTCTGAAAGAGCAGGAAACTCCCCACTGACATCACTGATGATGCCAGTGCGCCACCCACAAAACGGTAGGTGTTCCTTAAGGAACGCCTCCATTTTGGAAACCACCCCCCCGGCCCGCATACAAAACGGGCAAGCTGTCGATCAACATCGACAGCCACCCCTTTGTAGAGAGCTCTGGAGCGTTTCTCTCTCGCTCCGGGGCTTGCGCACACGCAGTGCGGCCGCTGCGCGTGCGCAGGGCTAACTATCGACCCGGTTGTGAGCACATTGGTGCTTGCGACAGGTTCTGAATGAGACACTAAGTCCTGTAGTGGCAAGGCCAAAATAGAAAAACCTGGGATCCACATTCTGCAGAATCCACACATTCCCAAGAAGGTACAAAATAGCTGTTGATTCTGCGGCAGTGTCATTTTCTGTATCCCTTGGATTGTGTCATTTGTCAGATGTCGTAACCCCTGGGTTAGGCAATGTCCCAAGTATTTAACCCTGGACTGGCATGGCTGTAGTTTGTCCTTAGCAACCTTGGGCCTGATTCAGACCCACTCGCGAGCGGCTGTCCACTCGCAAGTGGGTCGATGTTGTGCACTGCGCATGCGCACGATGGTGGGAGCTCCGTCGTGCGCATGCGCCAGACGCGACGAGCGAAGGACTTTCCTTCGCTCGTTGTGTCTGATCAAAGGGGGCGTGCTGCCGATGTTGATTGACAGCACGCCCCCTTTGGTGGGCGTGCCGGGGGCGTGCCTCCCTGACGGGGGCGTTCCCAAGGGAACGCCTACCGTCAGAAGCCGGCCCACTGACATAACTAGTGATGTCAGTGGGAGTGATTTTGGCTCTGATAGAGCCAAAATCACTCCGGGCCTTGCGGTTGAAAACCTAAACCGCAGGCTCCGGCTCACAGTGGCGATGGTCGCGATGGTCAAGACCATTGCGGCCTTCAAACTGCACGCTCGTATAGGCTGTGGGTGGTGACCCACAGCTATACGAGCGTCCAGGAGGACGCTCCATAATTATGGAGGGCGGCCCTCATTCAAAGCGTGCGCTCTGCTCAGAGCGTACGGCTCTGAATGAGGGCCCTTGTGTCCTGTTTGTGAGAGATGAAGCAATAAAAGTTTAGTATCATTTAAACATGACAAAAGAATCAGAACATAACAATAAATTGTCCACATATTGTATTAGAACAGATCCATTGGCAGGTTGAAAAGATTGTAAACAGTTGTGTAAGGCCTGGGAGAAGATACTGGGGCTATCTATGAAACCCTGGGGCAATCGTGTCCATGTGTAATGTAAAAGCAAATAGGTACTGACAGTCAGGATGAAGAGGTACAGAGAAGAAAGCAGAACAAAGTTCAATGACAGTGAAATGGGTTGCATTTGGTGGGATCTGCATAAGAATGACAGCTGGATTTGGCACTACGGGAAATTGGCTTATTAACCCCTCTTAGGTCTTGCACCAGTCTATAACCCCTCCCACCACTCTTCTTCACAGGAAAGATGGGACTGTTGGCTACACTTGCTGTACGGACTAAAATTCCCTGCTGTAATAATCGCTCAATTATGGGATAAACCCCTAATTCTACCTCCTGTTTTAATGGGTACTGGGGAATTTTTGGAGCTTGCCTACCGCTTTTTAGATTTACCATTACGGGAGCTACATTTGCCATTAATCCAGTGTCCTGTCAATCCTTGGTCCAAAGTGAATCTGGAATCTGGGATAACATTTGATCTACCTGAGATGGATTTTTACCTGAACCGGTAGAGTGATACATTATCCTTTGGGGAGTGTCCAACATATCCCTCACCTCATGCGCAACTCTCTCTGGGATATCTAGAAATATACCATCAGGGGTACAATATATGACACATCCCATCTTACATAACAAATCCCTTCCCAGTAGATTAGTAGGAGCCGCTTCTGCCAGGAGGAAAGAATGCCTGGTATGAAATGGCCCGATAGTGACCTCTGTGGATTTGGTTACAGGATAATGTTGCACTTTACCCGTTACACCCATTGCTGGTACTGTCTCGCTGGTCACCTGTAAATTAGCTGGATATTTTATCACTGATCTGGTTGCCCCTGTGTCTACAACAAAAGAATATTTAGTACCACCTACATCAACCACCATCACCGGTTCTTCCCTAGTACTTCCCGTTAACCTGACTATCTGTAGACTACAGGTATGACCTGACCCCTAGCATTGACTCTCACTCTCCAATACAGCATTTACGACCACAGTTGGAGATGGTGACTGTTGTAAATATCCAGGTACTCCCTGGTTAGGGGGTCCTACCTTCTTCACCTTAAAGTTCCTTCTTACATGTCACACTTGGTTGCAGTTAAAGCACCTTCGTGAGTGGGGTGGGTGAAAGGGTTGCTATGTGGGTTGAGTGGTAGAGTAAGATAGTGGTTGTGGATAAGGATTTTCAGGGTAATATGGTGGTTGTGGATAGTATGGGTTTTGAGGCTGTGTGTGATAAGTGGGGTAGGGTTGTGTTTGTGGTGGTGCAGGATTGGTGAGGACGTGTAGCTGTGCAGGTGCAGGTGTGTCTGGTGGCTGTGATGTTACAGTCATTCCTTCTAGAGCTTGAATACTAACAGCCACTAGCTTCTCGCTCTGGGTCTCTCTTTTTTTGAGGATGTTTTTATCATGTTCAATAGCGGATTCTACGAGCGTGTCTACAGTAACTCCTCTCCAGCCAGGTAGTGAGGTCTGAACTCGGGTCTTTAGATTCTCTTTTAGACCATCCATAAGTACAGGTATGATCATTCCCCTGTGATGAGCACTATCTTTAATATCCTCTATCCCAGTGTACTGGGTGATAGCCTGCAGAGCTCGGTTACAGTAATCCTCTGCAGATTCACTCTCTTTTTGTTTTATGGTGAAAATTTTACTCCAGTTAACTACTACTGGAAAATATACACCCAATTGAGTTATTATGCGGACAATGTTACCTTGGTTACTCTCGTCTGTTATAGGACCATCTCCATCCAATACGCAATCCGCGATAAACTTTTTCAAGTCGGTATTGTGTGGAAGACAAGCCCTTAACACCACTTGCCAATCTTTATTGGTTGGCTCGTGAACACTACCCACATTTTTCAAAATATTTAGCATTTGGCTAATTCCTTTTTAGGATCAGGGAAATCACAATTTAGCCACAACTGTGCGGTTCAATTACAATGCTCAAATAACCCTAACTGATCACTGAATACTGTAATCACACAGAGAGCCGAAACTACAACAAAGACAACAACTACACCTGTTTATGTGTATAGACTGCTGTAACTACTACCGAGCCACTAGGCCGACACCAGGCGCCTAGCACTTAAGGGTCCTACGATACCCTTAACTAGGGAACATGTTACCCCCTACCAACAAATATTTACTGCTACACACTCTTTTCCTGCACAGAAAAATACACGTTTTCCCAGCTTATGGCAACACTGACCAAGATATTTTACAACAATGCTATCTATAAATGCAATCTAATGAGTCGCACAAGAAATAAATGCTTTCAGACTTTGAGTGTGGTTCCAAAGCACAAAAAGTTATTATTCAATATAAAAACAGATGGTTACATGCTGTGATCTAAATACAATTAGCGCAAATAAATCATACAGACCCAAGGTACAGTTGTTACATACGCACGCGCTCTGGACCCAGATTCCGGCCTCAATATAGAAACCTCCGTCAGCAGCAAAGCAGTCAGACTTGCATCCAAGTTTAGAGAGCCCACATATATACTCTTACATAGATAGGCAATACAATAGAACAGTTTGGCATGATTCCATTGGTTCTTCTTCCTGGTTCTTCTGTTACAGTATAGTTCATAGGTCAATTCGTATGGACACAAACCATCCTCCAACAGCTCTTTGTGTTCTGTTTCCCGCTGCATAATAAATCTAAGCTGGCTACATTACAAAGTACATTTTAATGTTTAACTCTCTATAGTCCATAGTTTGCAGACACATGTTGCGATCTTCTCACCGATGGTACCGGAAATCTGCAAAGACACAGTGGATCAGTACAACACCAAACAGGGTCTGCTTACCATGTACTAAACCTTAGATATCAAATTACATTTATTTCACAACATTAATAATACTGAATAAACCTTGAACATTACACTTTAATGTTAGGGCACCTTTTCATGCAAGTGTGCAGTGTGTACGTTTTGGGGAATTGAGAAAAGACGCTAGCTAGCGTTGTGCAACTATGTGTTTGTGGAGTGCACCATGGTATGTGTTTTGCAGGGTTAATCATTTTATATGTTTTAGTGACTGTCTGCATTTATATGGTGAGGACTTTTAACTTCTTTCCATTGTGTGGGAATCGCACGACGCTAAGTAATAGCATCGCCGTATGTACTTATAATGGGCGCGATTCACTAAAATGGCGCTGGGCGGCCAGTCGCAGAATGGCGTCTCATTGTCATTCGCAAAATGGCGTCGCGCAGATTCAATTTTATACCAATCCTCTCTCAGCCAATTATCCGGCTTCGACATCAATTAGCCGTGATAAATTTGCAGCCGTAGGTGGAATGTACTTTTCGCCGACTTCGCATGTTTTGGAGGTGAAAACTTTTAGTGTGCGGCCCCGCTTTTCACCCTATTCAATTCCAAAGGACGCGAAAACGGGACCCGGCGAAACACAAACAGGCGAAAAGTGCTGTCAGCTTTGGGGAAATCAGCCTGACACCCCCAAAATATGCACAAACATTGGGGATCAATGTAGATGCCATCGAATAGCCCTGCTGAAGGGATTTGGGGCACTTAAATGTTCTCAATAGCCGCTAATTAGAGTCTTTGCACAAGTGGTGAAGAATAGCATTTAGCATTTTTTGGGGGAGAAAATAACTAGTTCCAGCAAATTTGGGGTACATGAAAATGGGTGCAAGCATGGTTAAAAATCGCAAAAGTGAAGTTTTAAAAAACGCACCTTCAGCAAGCACCTGCTAACAAAAAAACACCTCCCCCATTCTTGCAGACCCCTCAAAAGCTTATTTCACTAGTTTTTAAGTTTGTACCCCGACTTTGATTTTTTTTTGCCCTCTTTTTCAAAGTCATTTTTTGGGGTGTTCTTAATTTTTTTAAAGGATTTTTTTGACGCAGTTATGCTTTGGGGGGGCCTTGCCAGGGATGCTAAGTGGTTTCCCCATGTTTGCACCCCAAAACCGCAATTTTGCACTTATTTTTCGAATTTTTTTTGCCTATTATATTGCATTGCGTTTGCGCGTCCGCGAAAAGTATTTGGAATTGAATACGGCGATACTTTTCCGCCTGACGAAATTACATCATCGGCGAAACTTTTTTTGCCCGAAAACGTCTTTTCACTTCTAATTGAATACGGCCCTTAGTAAATTTACCCCTAGGATTCCTGTTTGTCAAGATTGCAATCTCAGGTGAGTTTTGCCATTTTCACCAACTCGCAAAGTTACTAAAGACAAACTTGGGAGAGATTTCTCTATTTACACTGAAAAACTCACATGAGATTGCAAACACGATTAAATACACCATCGGCCAAACTCTAAAGTACTTTCACTGAAAAAGATACAACTCGGGAATTTACCAAGAATCGTGATTACAATCTCAGGTGTAATTGTAGTAAACTCTGACCTATATAGAAGTTTGAAATAGACCAACTCCAGAGCTGCGAGTTTGGCAGAAACATACACAGATCACTGTGATTTGTGTAGGTTTCTGCATGTAAACTACCTAAAGTGTTAATTTTAATTTAAAAAAATGATGTAGGGTCCCTCCTCAAAAAGCATAACCAGCCCGG
Source organism: Taudactylus pleione (assembly GCA_031769625.1). Lineage (NCBI taxonomy): Eukaryota > Metazoa > Chordata > Amphibia > Anura > Myobatrachidae > Taudactylus > Taudactylus pleione. Next base: position 890,555 of record JAUIMM010001082.1, read on the forward strand.
GGCTACTCAGCCAGTCCTGGTTCCTAAAAATATGGGGAATAAACCGTGTAGGGCTCCCCCGTATTTTAGGAACCAGCACTGGACTGCTGAGCCAGTCCTGGTTCTAAAAATAGGGGGAAAATTGTGTAGGGTTCCCTATATTTTTAAAACCAGCAATGGGCTCAAATCCGGGTCACCCCTCTTCCAAGCACCCCAGGCTTAAGATGAAGCCCGGGGCTCTTCCCCACACCCCTGGGTGGTGGGTGCAGGTGTAATAGTGTTGAAGTTGTTTTATAAAGTGGAACTACAGGTGCCAGCATGCCTGTCTTTTGGCACTTGTGAAACTAGTACTGTAGTGATGTATGTGTATGTATGATGTTAGCGGCCGCTTATTGGCTGGCGGCTCCTGCTACTGACAGTTTCCACGTGGGATCTGCAATCACTAGCCGGGTAGCGATACATCACTACAGTACGAACTGGTCCTGTACATACATCACTACAGTACGAACTGGTCCAGGTGTCATTTTGTTATTTTGAGAAGACCCCTGGATGCTAAGGAGACCAGCGCAAGGACTAGTATGGAATTTTTTTTAAAGGTAACCCATTGGAATTCTACTTGGAGAAGGGGACCGAACATCTGACAGCAGGTAAGTATGTGTGTGTGGTAGGTATGTAATAAAATGTTACTTACTATGGTGTGTTTCTTGAGGTTTTTAACTATTTTATTTACAACGGGGGTACGGGTGCCAGCCGCCTGCTGGCACTTATAGTTCCACAAGTGCCGAAAGGGCAGGCACGCTGGCACCTGTAGTTCTACTGTAAAAAACAATTTCAATACTATTACCCCTGAACCCACTGCCCAGGGGTATGGGGAAGAGCCCCAGGCTTCATCTTAAGTCTGGGGTGCTCGGAAGAGGGGGGACCCCTTTATTGGGGGGGTCCCCACCTCCCTTGAGATCCCCAGCTTGGGCTGACTGGCTTGGGGTTATAATGCTTTGGCTGGAGTGACTTAGTGAAAGGGTCCTCTGGGTGTGGCCATACACCCCGGCTGGATTTGAGCCCAAAAATAGGGGGAACCCTACGCAATTTTTGCCCCCTATTTTTAAAACCATCCTGGAGCTGGTTATGCTTTTTGGGGGGGACCCTACATTCTTTTTATTTCACATTTAACCCTTTATTTACATTAAAAACACCCAAGCAGCCTTCACATGTCTCACTGATATGCAGAGGCTTCTTGCTCGGGAGTGTTTGGTTGTGTTCAAGGAGTCTTGAAAAAGTCCCAGCATTCCATGGGATGAAACATGTTGACCCTTTCATTATCCCCTTGATACTCTGATTTGGAGATTGCCGGAGACTGCTCGGAAAAGCACTTGTGAGCAGCCGGACGTGAACAAACAGCAGCCGCACTGATTAAATTATTCAGTAGCCGGGACACATAGCCGCGGCGTCTGCACTGTGCCACTAGCATCTCCATACCTCCAGCCATTGCCAGAAAGACATAGGGCCTGATTCAGAGCCGATCGCAAAAAGCGAGCGCTCGCTCTGAATAAGGGTGGACGTTTTTTTTTTTAAAACGGCCTCCTAGCCGCTCGCATAGCTTTGGGTGACTACCCACAGCTTTTGCGAGCAGCCAGGCGATGGTCGCGATGGTCGTGACCATAGGGCTTGCGACGAGACCCTTGTGGTAGGGCTACAATAGAGCAGGAAGCTCACTACTGACATGACTAGTGATGTCAGTAGGGCCGCCCTCAAACGGCAGGCGTTCCTTCGGGAACGCCTCCGTTTGGCCATCCAACCCACCTCCCCACCTACAAAACGGAGCGAGCTGTCGATCAACATTGACAGCCGCCCAGTTTGTAGCGAGCCCCAGAGCGAGTGAATTTCTCACTCGCTCTGGGGGTTGCGCACGCGCAGTGCGCACGCTGTGCGTGTGCAGTGCCCCACCATCGACCTGCTTGCGAGCGCATAGCGCTTGCGAGCGGGTCTGAATCAGGCCCATAGAGTGCCCGGTCCTTGGAAGTTCAGAGAGCGTGGCCACGTGGTGTTATGGGCTAATGTTAATTTACTATCTATTGGCTGATATGAGAGTGGGGGAAATCAATATATAGCAGGGATTGCTTGGATTACATATGGTAATACTGGGACGCCAGTAGTTACCTAAACATTATATTTATAGCGGCCAGTTTGTTAGCAGTGTGCATGCTCACGTTATACTAGAACCCTGGATTGACATTTTGCTACATGGTTACTAAATGACAGGACTTGTAACAAATTGTGGACTTGCTCACAAATAACACAGTATCTTATTGAGGAAACTGTATTTTCAATCACTCAAAGGGCTCTATTTACTACAATCCGCATATTGAATGCGGATTGTAGTGTGATATTACCGAGTGAATTCGCATTGCGAATTCAGGTAATATCACAGGGATTTACTATAAATCCCTTGCAGGGACAGAGCTTGCGATAAAGCTCTGTCCCTGCGGATCCCATCCGCACTCTAGTCGCGGTATTTTCGGAAAAAATACCGCAACTAAGAGCACGCGCATGCGCCGACCGACCACCGCTACTACCCCCCCCACCGACGCTAAGCCCCGCCCCCCAGCGCTAAGCCCCGCCCCCGCGATCGCGGACCACCGCGACCCCCCCCTCCCCCCCCGCGACCCCCCCTCCCTTCATTACACTTACCTGCATCCTCCTGGCCTCCGGTGGTCTTCTCCGGGCTTCCCGATCAGGTGATCTCCCATACTGCACTGGGGCCCGATCACCTGATGACCGGGCCCCAGTGCACTGTGGGAGACCAGCTGACCGAAGAGGAGCCATCACCAGAGGCCCGATCACCGGTCCCTGGATTCAGGTAAGTGAAAAAAAAAATGTTTAATTTTTTTTTTTTTTTACAGCAATCAGCTTGCGGTCTCTTTAGACCACATAGCTGATTACTGGTACCGGCTCCCGCCTCTGCTCTCCCCGTTAGAGCAGAGTGGGAGCCCGGTAACCGGGGGAGACCCTGGATAACGCCACCTCCAGGTGGCGTTATTATCACAGGGCTTCCCCCGGTATTTTTTTACAATTTATTTTTAGTAACTTGCACACAGATCACATTTCCCATTACAATTATGGGAAATGCGATCTGCTTTACTAAAAATAAGTGATACTGGGGGTTGGAGTAGAATTTTACTAATTCTACTCCAATTGCCCTGTAATAAATACAGGTGAAACTAAAATAATGTGAAAAGGGTGTGAAAACACCCTTTTTCACTTTATTTTAGTAAAAATAATGTTAATAAATAGAGCCCAAAATAGCAAAAGGGATTTAAAATTTGTGATTTTTTTATGTGAAACATATTTGGAGTATGTATGTGTAAGCCAACTTATATGTTTAAACACCAATGGTATATATGAGCAGGGGTGGGCTGGGCTGGGGGGCAGGATGCCACCTGCCCCCCCGAGCAGGTACAAGTTTAAAGATCCAGGGCCGCCTGGCTGCTGGACGCATGCAGAGGATTCTTCTGCTCTCCGGCTGAATGGGGCTATAACATGTGTTATGCAGCAGGGGCCACTAGAAAATGGCTGCCCCCACAGCAGGCTACAAAAACATGGCCGCTGTTGACCAATGGGGAGCCAAGTTTAATTTCTCCCAATGTTCACTGGAGAAGGAGAATTTAAGCTGCAGCAGTTGCACACAGTTGGAAGCAGCACGCACCCTAGTTTACCTACTGTACAGCTACCTTTATATGTCTATACATGCTTTTCTATCTAAACTATATTGGCATAATTCAGGGTGCTCTCATTAGACATCACCACTATGATCCTTTACTATCAATTGTGTTATTAAAGTGTACCTGAAAAATTACTTTTTATTACATGTACATATTTTATCAGTGGGCCTGATTCAGCACGCAGTCGGTCGATTTTCACGATCTGTGCATGCGTAAAATGTCGAAGCCGGATGATTGGCTGAGACCAAATCTTAAATTAATATCGGGCGACGCCATTTTGTGTCGCCCCTGACGACGCCATCTTGCGTCGTCAGCATGAAACCATTGTGTGCGATGCTATATGCAATTATTTACGTTGTGCGTCTGCGTTGCTACCGCATATTGTTGAAAGTCCTACCATACCCCATACGCACATTAAATAAAACATAAAATATACAAGACGCACAATGCACAGTTGCGCTGTTTATCAAAGCACTCTACACATAAACGCACCATGCATATTAGCGACTTTAAGCAATATTCTCACACTTACACTTACCAAAACTTATAAAAACGTTAATCCACATTAAAAGCTTAAAATTAGAGGTTTTATTAGCGAATACTTATGTTGCGAAATGTAATGTATACGATATTTAAGGTACATAAGCTAGTAGACATATCATGTTTGGTACCTTTCTAAATCACTGTTTATTTGCAGATTTCCGGTTCAACCCGCAAGGAAATCGCATCATGCGTTCGCAAGATATGAACTATATGAAAATTAGTGGTTAGAATGCAAAGCTGTATGAAGTATCTTTTATTAGTTTAAACCAGTTCTTCAGCGGGAAAATCACACAAAGCAACATCTGAGGAACTGGGACATACCCCCAGTGATGCTATATGAACTGTCCAATGACCTGCATCATACCAGAATGTCCAGGAGCAAGACCCAATGGAAGCCTGTTAACTAGTTTATTTGTTCTGGGAAGGTATATAGCTTGCATACTGGTTATAGTATACAGCCATTCTTCTTGGATGACCACAGGCTTCTGGAGTGACGACTGTTTACTGGGACCAGTGCGCACGTGTATGTATCGGCTTGTACCTTTTGTATTTAATTGTCTTTGCGCTAATTGTGCTAGATGAAAGCGTGTAACTTTCTTTTATTGCAATAAAAACTTTTGTGCTTTGGAACCACAATATAAGCCTGGAAAGCAATTATTTCTTATACAACTTGTATCGCTAAACAGCGACATTTAGGGTGTATAGATTAAGGGGTATCGATTAAAAAGATGCATGAACCAGGCGCTGCGGTCGCGAATGGGATTGTAGGCAGCACGCAGAACCGGTACTCAGTGATTGACAGGAAGTGCAGTTTGTGGGTGGTGACGGCGGGTGGTCGTGCGAACGCAGGCGTGTCAGTGCATACGAATACCGTTGCAGGGGTGTGCATAAATTATCCACAGTGAACCCAAGGTTAGCAATGCCTGTGGGAGGGTCAGGTCAACCACTATTCTGCACCTTGGTCCGATGGTTCTCCATTGTACTGATGTTTTCGCAATCTTGTGCATTATTATGGATGTGAGTGAAGGTAAGGGGGCGTCTTTATGAAGTGCTGGGCGACTTCATTATATGGTGCGGTGGCAGTGGTTGATGGTCCCCACTGCGCATGCGCACGACGGAGGGAGCTCCATCGTGTGCATGCGCGAGACCCGGCGAGCGAAGGACTTTCCATCGCTCCAGGTCTCGCACCAAAGGGGGCGTGCTGTCGATGTTGATTGACAGCATGCCCCCTTTGGTGGGCGTGCCGGGGGCGTGCCTGCCAGACCGAGGCGTTCCTATGGGAACGCCTACCGTCTGAAGCCGGCCCCACTGACATCACTAGTGATGTCAGTGGGAGTGATTTTGGCTCTGATAGAGCCAAAATCACTCCTGGCCTTGCGCTTGAGAAACCCGACCACAGGGTTTCACTCGCAAGTCCGATGGTCAAGACCATCGCGACCATCTTGTTGCATGCTCGTATATGCTGTGGGTGGTGACCCACAGCTATACGAGCGTCCAGGAGGACGCTCCATATTAATGGAGGAGGGCCCTGATTCAGAGCGAGCGCTCTGGTCAGAGCGTCCGGCTCTGAATCAGGGCCTAAATTCACCAGCCCTTCAAGGTTGACTCTTGTGCAGACATCTATATTAGCAGCTATTATATATGTCATTTCATCTATTTCTTATTATTCCCTGGTTGCCGGTTATTTTAATTTCATATGTTTATATGTATTCATTATATTTTACCTTTATGTGAATTATTATTTTTGTCCTCTTCCCCTACCCTCTCACTATTTGTGTATTTGCACTTTTGTATTGTACTGTTTAATGGATTTACGTCCACTTGTATGTATTTATGCTGTTGAAGATAATCACCTTGATTTTAATGCATAGCTTTTTAAAAGTTACATTTTAAAAATGGCATAGTGCCCCTGACCCGAGAGTTTCTCTTCCCCTCTTTTTACTTCAATCTGCTTCCATGTATGCTCTCAGGGAGCACCTCCACAGCTCCATACTATTTGTATAAAGCAGGGGTGGGGAACCTTTTTTCTGCCGAGGGCCATTTTTATATATATATAACATTATTCGCAGGCCAGTGCAGGCCATGCCCCCTTTGCGTGACATCACATGGGGCTGGGCCAGAGTCACCAGTGATTACAGCAATGCCCAGAGCATCCTGAGGATGCTCCGGGGAGCTGTAAGAGCAGTACTGTAACCGTGTGGAAGCCCATAAGGATGCAGAGGACCAGGCCAAATTATTCCAAGTGCCTTATACGGCCCCTGGGCATGCGGTTCGCCATCCCTGGTATAAAGGGTAATTTATATGATATGTGAAAGTATTTTAAACTTATACATATCCTGGTTACCAAGAAATTCCAGTGCTCAATGATTTTCCTCCTTGGATTATTCCTATATTTGACAGTATATCAGTTACTAGAATAGATCAGACAGGGCTGGTACTAGGTGATGTATTTGATTATAGTTCTTAGACATAATGGGCAGGGGTTAAAGTGGGGCAGAACTGCATTCCGTCAGTTCTAATCAGAACCAGTTCCACCTTCTCCAGCCCACCTTACCCAGCCAGTCAGCCTTGCGCCGCAGGGAGTTGCCGGGCGACTGCTGAGGTTTTGCTGCCAGCGGGCAGTAGCGGCTCCAGGCATGGGCAAGCCGGTCCATCGCCCGGAGCGCTACTGTTTCCGGAGGATGCAGGAAACGCCCACCCTCCCTCCCCGCACTTTTGCACATAAATAAGCTCAGGGGGAGGGAGCGGAGGAGGGAAGGGGCGGCAACACAGGACAGCACTGGGCGCAGCACAGCCTAGCGCCGGCCCTGCCAGTGGGCGCCCGTCTCCTTCCCTACAGCTGCAGCTGGAGGCTGGAGTTCACTCCTGAGCTCTGGCTTCCGGCTCCCGCAGTGGGCCCTATGGGAGAGATGTCATGACGTCTCTCCCATAGTTTCCGAGGAGCAGCCAGTCGGACGGCAGCGGACGCAAGAGCGGGGCTTAAGGAAAGTATTGTGTGTTACTGTTTCTTTTTGTGTAAGGGGCACTACTACAGGGGGCACTACTAAAGGGGGCATTACCACTGGGGGCACTGCAAATGAGGGCACTTAATAAGGGGCACCATTCCTGGGGGCACTGCATAAGGGGCATCACTACTGGGGGCACTGCATAAGGGGCACCACTACTGTGGGCTATGCATAAGGGGCACCACTACTGTGGGCTATGCATAAGGGGCACTACCACTGTGGGCATTGCATAAGTGACACCACTACTGGGGGCATTGCATAAGGGGCACTACTACTGGGGGCATTGCATAAAGGGTACCACTACGGGGGGCATTGCATAAGGGGCACTACTACTGGGGGCATTGTATAAGGGGCACTACTACTGTGGGCATTATGTGTATTAGGGGCACTACTAATGTGGACATTGTGTATAAGGGGCACTAATGTGGGCATTAGTTACACGCAGCCAGCGTATGCAAATCCCGCGAACGCACAGCAAGGCATCAGTATGCCCACTATGTCTTAGCATGCGATCGTTGTGTGTAACTAGATGCCCACTAGCCTGTCTTAAGACGCCCACTAATGCACGTCATCTCCAGGAAGTGTATACAATCATTGGTAACATCGAGTACCATCGGATGCATACGCAGCACTTGTGGTTGACCATACCCTACCACAAGCACTGCGAGCGCTTTAGTGTAAAATTCAGCCAAGTGACGTGTACTATGACGCTGCGACTTAATTATGCACGCCTCTGAAACAGTGTTAAAATGGTCAGGCACGCCTGCGTTCGCACCACCATTCCCCCGTTTCCAGCGACAAGCCCGTCACCACCCGCAAATTACAAATTCCCATGCTGTGTGAATGACTGCCAGTCTCAGGGGTAAATTTATTAAAGTGAGAGTATTTAGAAATGGAGATGTTGCCCCTAGCAACCAATCAGATTCTTCCTAACATTTAACTAGCACATTCTAGAAGATAATAGCTAGAATCTGATAGGTTGCTATGGGCAACATCTCCACTTCTAAATACTCTCACTTTAGTAAACTTACCCCTGAGAGTGGCAGTCATTCACACAGCATGAGAATGTGTAATTTGTACATTTGCAGTAATTGTTCTTTTTGCTGAAACACACTAGAAAACATAAAACAATAGCATTTTAGTTGCAGTCCAGTAAGCGGCATCTATCACATGGTGGATAGAGCAAGAACTACCACCTCTATGTAAATATATCTTGCTGTATACTTATGCAGTGCAAACTGTGTGGTGGATGCAGCCAACTTCACTGCAGGTGTCATTTTATTTTAGAGGGGTCTATTTACTAAGCAGTGCTAGGAGACAGAGTGAAAAGTGACAAGAAAGTGATAAGGTGCCAGCCAATCAGCTCCCGACTTTCATTTTTCAAACACAGCCTGTGAGATGACAGTTGGGAGCTGATTGGCTGGCATCTTATCACTTTTCACTCTGTCTCCTAACACTGCTCAGTAAATAGACCCCTTAATGTGTAAAAACCATGTTACCCTTTTAAGTATACAGTACTACTAATATCGCTAGATAAGAATAGGAAAACTTTGGGAATTAACCAGCTTCTTATGTATTTAAATAAATTTAACTACAAAAATTGTCTGTTATAAGGTTATCGCAGCATCGGAAACTCCCCTATAGAAATCCTACATTTGCCCCTGGTGCAGGGTAAATGATGTCACTTTGGCCCCTCCTACAATGCATCACTGCACCACACAGATCAGGCCATGTAGGCCATGATTGGTTGTGAATTGGACAGTCAGCATAGAAGTAGGCAGGATGTGGGAGGATGACCTTCTCTCCCAGGAGGAATTTCCGAAATCCTGGAGACTCGCAGACGTTTGAAAGGGGTGCCAGGCAGGGGGAATATATAAGTAAAAATAATTCAATACATTTTCAGGACGGTGGTATGATTATAAAATACATACATATTTATACATATAGTAAACATATTAAATATATAGTATGTATTTTAGATATATATATATATATATATATATATTAGGGGTGTGCACCGGCCACTTTTCGTGTTTTGTGTTTTTGGTTTTGGATCTGGATCTTTCTTCGTGTTTTGGATCTGGATTGGTTTTGCCAAAACCACCCTTCCGTGTTTTGGGTTCTGGGTTTTGTGTTTTGGATCTGTATTTTTTTGAAAAAAAGCATAAAAACAGCTAAAATCACAGAATTTGTGGGTTTTTCTGCTCCTATGCTATTATTAACCTCAATAACCTTAATTTCCACTCATTCCCAGTCTATTCTGAACACCTCACACCTCACAATAGTGTTTTTATGTCCAAAAGGTTGCACCGAGGTAGCTGGATGACTATGCTAAGAGATACGAGTGGGCGGCACAAACACGTGGTCCATCTAGGAGTGGCACTGCAGTGGCAGACAGGATGGCAGTTTGAAAAACTAGGCCCCAAACTATACATAATGCAAAGAAAAAAAAGAGGTGCAAGATGGAATTGTCCTTGGGCCCTCCCACCCACCCTTATGTTGTATAAACAGGACATGCTCACTTTAACAAACCAAACATTTCAGCGCCAGGGTCTGCCACACAACTGTGGCTGAAATGATTGGTTCGTTTGGGCCCCCACAAAACAAGCTGGCAATTAATCTGTCCCTGCACAAACTGGCTCTATGGAGGCAAGATGTCGTCCTCATCCTCCTCATCCACCGATTCCTCACCCTCTTCAGTGTTGTGTACATCCTCATCCTCACAGAGTATTAATTCGTCCCCGCTGGAATCCACAACCTCAGGTCCCTCTGTACGTTCTGGAGGCTGGTCTCCCTGGAAGAGTTGATAATTCATTTTATGAACATCATCTTCTCCACATTTTGTGGAAGCAACCTCCTACGCCTTTCGCTGACAAGGTTCCCGGCTGCACTAAACACTCTTTCGGAGTACACACTGGAGGGGGGGCAACTCAGGTAAAATAGAGCCAGTTTGTACAGGGACCTCCAAATTGCTTCTTTTTCCTGCCAGTACAGGTACGGACTGTCTGACATGCCTACTTGGATGCTGTCACCGATGTAATCCTTTAACAGACAGACGCACGCTTGTCGCTGCTGCTTTGAGTATGCAAGTGCGGCTACATCGCACACAAGTCACAAACACATTAAAAAAATAGTTTTTTATTTTTTGGAGCACTTTGAGAGTTACACCACCCTTTAACAGACAGACGCACGCTTGTCGCTGCTGCTTTGAGGATGCAAGTGCGGCTACAGCCCACACAATTCACAAAGACAGAAAAAAAAAGAACAATATTTTTATTGTTTGTGTAGCACACTTTGAGGGTGTCACCACCCTTTAACAGACAGACGCACGCTTGTCGCTGCTGCTTTAAGGATGCAGGTGTGGCTACAGCCCACACATTTCACAAAGACAGAAAAAAAAAGAACAATATTTTTATTGTTTGTGTAGCACACTTTGAGGGTGTCACCACCCTTTAACAGACAGACGCACGCTTGTCGCTGCTGCTTTGAGGATGCAGGTGCGGCTACAGCCCACACATTTCACAAAGACAGAAAAAAAAAGAAGAATATTTTTATTGTTTGTGGAGCGCACTTTGAGGGTTACACCATCCTTTAACAGACAGACACACGATTGTCGCTGCTGCTTTGAGGATGCAGGTGGAATCTAGACGGGATTTGGAACCGGGGACACACTACCTCCATCAATTGTCTAAATCCCACTGCACTAATGGCGGATACCGGACGCACGTCTAACACCAACATAGCAGTCAAGGCCTCAGTTATACGTTTTGCTTCAGGATGACTGCTGTCGTACTTCATCCTCATCGCTAGGGACTGTTGGAGGGTCAATTGTTTAGTAAAAGTAGTGATGTTCCGACTTCCTCTCTGGGATGATGAACAACTCCCAGCAGCAGCAACAGCACTAGGAGGAAGTGGTTCTTGATCTTTCCCTATTTTATTTTTATCGGAGAAAGTTTGGTCCTCCATTTATGTTATATTGAACACAAACACAGAAAATATTTTTTTATTTTTGCTGGAGAATAGTGCACTTTGTGGGTTACAGCACCCTTTAAGAAATGAGCCAGCCGGCTCTTTACTTATGGGACACATTCGCATGCTTGGCGCTGCTCCTTTGTTGATGCACGTGCAGCCACAGTGCACACAATTCACAAACACAGAAAATATTTTTTTTTTGGTTTGGACTGGAGTGTACTTTGGGGGTTACAGCACCCTTTAACGGTCAAGCCAGCCGGCCCTTTACTTATGACACAGGCGCACGCTTGGCACTACTTTGTTGATGCACGTGCGGCTACTGCGCACACAATTCACAAACACACAAAAAATATAATTTTTTTAGCACTTGGGGGGAGCACCCCTGATGGACAGAGCACCCCCTGGACAACACTACAGCACCCCTTTAGGACTGGGACACTGCACAGGACTTTGGAGTGGACACAGCCCCTATGGAGAACTGACTGCACAACACAGTCCAGCCAACCCCTATGGACTTTGAAGTAGTGGACACAGCCCCTATTAACAACAGCAGCACAGGACAACACAGCCAGCCCCTATGGACTTTGAAGTTGTGGACAACAACAGCACAGCGCAGCACAGCACAGCACAACACTACTCTGCACTACACTACACTACACTACACAGCCCAGCCAGCCCTAACTCCCACCCTCCCTCTTCACTGTCCACAGCCGAGTGAGAAAATGGCGCCGACGCGGGTACCTTATATAGGTTCCAAAACCCGCGAGACTCGGAAGGCGGGATGATGACGTTTTGCCTCGATTTCAGATCCGAGTCAGGCGGGAAAAGTCGAGCCTGACTCGGATCTGTCTCGGATCGGGGGGGCTCGGGGGGGTTCGGATTTCAGAAATCCGATCTCGCTCACACCTAATATATATATACACACAGTACACACATATATGTTTTTTATAACCATATCACCCTCCTAAAAATGTATTGAATTATTTTTACATATTTATACATTAGATTATTTATACATACTGAAGCTTCCACATTTTTAATGTTATGTTGTACTTCCTGAAGACAGGGTGGGGAGGGGTACGGATTGATGACTTTAAGGCAGGGGTCTTCAACCTTGGCCCTCCAGCTGCTATGGAACTACACATCCCAACATGCACTGCCACCTTTTTGATATAATAGCATGCTAAAACTATGGCACTGCATGCTGGGATGTGTAGTTCCACAGCAGCTGGAGGGCCAAGGTTGAAGACCGCTGCTTTAAGGTAATGCTAGACTCACACGGGGAGAATTTCCGCGGTGATCGCGGGCCCCCGTGTAGAGGACGGCAGTTAATGACGTGATTCTTCATTAATCGCGTCATTTAGCCTCGTCCTCTATGTAAATTTGCTGGAAAAGAGGCGGGGCTTCATGATGCAAATTGTCAGGCCCCACCCCATCGCAGCCCACCTGCTTCTCCTCCCCTGGCTTGTCTCAGGGCGGAGAAAGAAAAGATAGGCAAGTAAGTGTTACCGATATTTATGCCGGTAAGCGACGCCGTACGCAGATAAGAAGGCAGCAGTGGGCGTTCCTATGCTCGGGTGATCTTTACAATGACATCCATTAGCATATTTTCACAGCTGCATTTCGTACAATATTGCAGCTGCAATCGCAGTGGCGTCCATCTCTGAATCAGGCCCACAGTCAACAGGTTTGAATTTCCCGCAGCATGAACAGCTTACAGTACATTTCACAGGCTGCTAACACTGGCAGATAACATGGCAGATGGCTTCTGGGGCACATGTGTTCCTGCCTCAGAGGCCAAATGATTACCTTCCAGGTAGTGCTAGAGGGATGGGTACGGGATGCTGGTGCTCATGATCCTTGCGTCCAGAATCCAGACGCCGGCATCCCGACAGGGTTAGGATACCGGCACTTGGCGGTAAGTACCCTAACCCTACCACGTAACCTAACCCTCCCCCCACCACATCCTAAAACTTACCCTCCCCCCTACAGCCTAAACCTAACCCTCCCTCCCTGCAGGCTAACCCTCCCCCTAGTGCCTACCCCTACCCTAACCCTCCCTTCCAGCAGCCTAAACCTAACCCTCCCCCCACCGTATCCTAAACCTAACCCTCCCTCCCTGCAGCCTAACCCTACCCCCACCGCATCCTAAACCTAACCCTCAAGGGGCGTATCTATAATGGGTGCACACCCTGCATCCATAGCATATTTACCTCTCCGGAGTCCCATGTTGGAGGGGGGTCCAGCGTTCTAAAAACTACTTGTTTGTGCATGCGCAGTACAAGGAAAATGGCCGCCGTGGCCATTTTCCCGGTGACCTGCGCATACTCTATAGACTCTGGGCGCACTCTAGTGCTCAGAGTCTATAACTCCGCACAGCTCAGTGCTGCCGGCCGTCGGACAGAGAGGATGGGGCTCGTGTCGGAGACTGCACACAGGCCACCTCCACTCTAGAAACGCCCCTGTAACCCTCCCCCCCATAGCCTAAACCTAACCCTCCCTCTCTGTAGCCTAACCCTACCCCTAATACTTATCATCAGGATACCAGCGCCGGGATTCTGACTGATGTTGGGATTCTGGCGCCGGAATCCCGACCGTCAGGATCTCAACTACATAACGTGCTAGATATGCTCTGCTACAACATGTTACACAGGACAGGCAACTGGTAAAATAATAACCCTTTTTATAGTTAACTATCTGTATTAGTAAAAAAAGAAAAAAACAATTTTTTTTAAGGTGTATTTATATTTAGAGATGGGCGATTTGATTCGCCCAGCAGTTTGCGGTCAGTGACTGTGACTATGGGAAGTTGTGTTTGCATGCCATGCGTTGGGGCAATCTTATTGGCCGTTGTGGAGTAGGCGGACCACTGTTTCATTTTGAAGAGTGGGATTATTGCGAGATAAAGGGGTGGGGAGTTGCATTTTTAGGGGCGTTCCTTAGATATAGGTCAGGCACTTGTTTGTTTTCACCCTGCAGAAATAATTGTATTTTAGACGGGTTCTGAGATAGATTTTTAGACAGACTTTGCCCGAGCTTCACACACATAAAAATGTCACATGTAACATAGACAGCCCCTAATGTCCCTCACTCTCATCATTTATTTATGTCAAAAATGTTGCTAAACACAGCAATGTTTTATGCTGGGCATACACGGCAAGATAAAATGTCTGTCAGACCAACAGACATTTTATCTGGCCGGCTGCCAAGCGCAGATGTCCGCGGCATACACTGTGAGAGAAATCTCACAGTGTATAGCCCGACATCTGCGCTCCGCCCCTGGGGGAGGAGACATTTCCCTGTTCCTTCCGTAGGAAGGAACACAGGAAATGTCTGTCTGTCGGCCGCGCTGGGCATACACTGCCCGATGCGGCCGACAGTTACCGGGTAAATATCGCATTGGACGGGCATGCTGGACAATCCAGCATGCCCGACCGAGCAATATTTAACCCTCGGTCGCCACCCCCACGCCACAATTATCGCGGCGATCCGCCGATATCGGGCGGATCGTCCCGATAATTGCAGCGTGTATGGCCAGCATTAGGTGGAAAACTGGTGCTGGTAGAAAGTTGGACTTCAGCATGGCTTCTCTATTGCACAGTGCACATTTTTCTGCTTCACCTTAAACCAAGCAGCACTTGTAGTTTGCTGAGGCATCAGCAAGGGGATGAGGTCATTATACCGAGAGTCGTGTACCCAACCCGCCAGACCAGAAGCAGAGCACCTATTGTATTCATACTACAAGACTTGGATAGTGGATACAGGAAGATGAGGAAGGCATGATAAGAATAAGAGCAGGACTAGCACAACCAATAGTCAGTCAGAGTCTTTGGTGCTAGATTGATAACAGCAGCACAGAGTATTCACAATCGCTGAACTCACGCGTCCACGGATAAGCAAGCGTACATTTTACTTGGTCAGGCTGGTAGCAGTAGACGGAATTAGGACCTCATTCAGAGCCGCTCGCAAAATGCGAGTGCTCGCTCTGAATGAGGGCGGCCGTATCTCTTAAAAGAGCCGGACTCCTGGCCGCTCACTCAGGGAGAAGAGCCTACAGAGAGCTTTCGGCTCTATTAGAGCCGGAAGCTCACCACTGACGTCACAAGTGATGTCAGTGGGGCCGCCCCAAAAGAGCAGGCGTTCTGTCAGAAACGCCTCCATTTGTGTGGCCTCCCCCCCGCCCGCCCACAAAAGCAGGTGAACTGTCGATCACCATCGACAGCCGCCCCTTTTGTAGTGAGTCCCGGAGCGAGAGAATTTCTCTCTCAACATCGACCCGCTTGCGAGCGCTCAAGCGCTTGCGAGAGGGTCTGAATGAGACCCTTAGCGTATACGCCACGAAGCAGTGACAAATAAAACAGGAAGTGTGCACAAATGTGTTATGGGTTTACATTCATAGCCTAGCATTGCTCCATATTAAAGATTGTTCAGAGAGACATTCAAAAAGCTGCTGTTTGTATCCAGTTTTTTAATAAGACTTATTAACTTAGCATAATTAGCAGAAATACATTACATAAATAGATGTAGGCTCTTCTCCCTGACTCTTCTCAGTAATCTGCCCCTATCGTCTGCAGATACAATAGAAATTGTCACATTTACCATCGGAGATCCCCCTCACAGTCTCCCGCTCACACCTGTAATAACAAAGGTAGACAGTGTGAGACAGGTGATCCAGGTGAGTGAGACTGGTAAGTATACAATGAGCAGAGAAGCCCCTGGAAAGTTACTTTTCCCAATTCCTGAGCCTCCCTATTTAATTGCAACTGGGCCGTGGAAATAATTGGCCCTTCAAGCATTTGGAAGCAATTAGATAATTAAAGTGAAATAAACCAAAGTTCCCTGACAAGAATTTAGAAAATGATTTTCGTCTTCTCTGTTAAAAGCAATTTGCATTTGTGCCCATCAAGTATTATGACTTTTGCTATAGGATTTGGGTGTAAAAATGTGAACTGAGTCATGGTGTTCAATGAGGAAGTACATGTATCGTAATATATACGAGGTCTTTCTAAAAAGTTTGGTGAATGGTCTGATATATCTGTATGCAACGCTTGTAACAAGGTCACTCATGCGCGCTGACATGCCTGGACTTGCCCCCAGTCGGGATTTGCCCAAGGTCGCCAACGCACTGCCATTGCATTCATTTCAACAGAGTGTCCCAAGCAGTGTGCGTCGAATAGCAACACAACATTAAGTTCTGCTTCAAATTGGGTAAATCGGTGACAGAAACGCACTAAATGTTGGTGAAAGTGTACGGACAGGATACTGTGAGTAGAAAATGTGTGTACGATTGGTTTGCACGCTTTCGCCGTGGCAAGGAATCAGTGGAAGATGAACTCCATTGCTCCATTGCTGTTCGACGCACACTGCCCGGGACACTCTGTTGAAATGAATGCAATGGCACTGCGGTGGCGGCCTCGGGCAAACCCCGACTGGGAGTAGGTCCATGCATGTCAGCGGGCATGAGCGACCATGTTGCAAGCGTTGCATACAGATATATCAGACCATTCACCAAACTTTTTAGACAGACCTCGTATGTAATATACTATAATGTAATTACAAAGGGTGCTATTTGCAGGTGGAGAAACCACGTTGCAATACAAGGGGGGGGGGGGGCAAATTCCTCTTTGCGCAGCCAGGGTGCAACATTGATTTCACCCCCAACTGTAGCTTTCGAACTAGAGATGTGCGGTTCCGTTTTCAAGAAATACCAACACACCCGAACTGAAGGGTTCCAAGTCTAATCGAGTTCCAGTTCAGAACCACTTTGTGTTCTGAGCAAAACCAAGTCCCGGTTCTGTTCTGTCGTCAGTTCGGAACTCGGATTGAAAAAACTACGTGGGGTTTTGGATTGCATGTCCAGTTGTAAACAGGTCCAAATTACATGATTTTAGCTGTATTATCAACTTTTATCGTTTTTTTTAACGATTTTTAAGGAATACCAAACTGAACCAAAAACAAAGGACGATGATGAATTAGAAGCAAAACCAAAACATGCGGTTCCGCGACATCTCTATTTCAAACCATCCATTCAATATACCATATGCTTCCATTTTATTCTTAACATACTGTCATTTTAATATTAATTCCAAAACACCATTTGTATAAGAACTATATATTTTTTTTAACCAGCTTTAATCATTTATATTTTAATGAGGAATGGAGCAAACTCTTTCCAGATGTTTAAAATAAAACATTGGGAAATTGGGAATACAATAATACCTATTATAAAACCTCAGATTGGATTCACAATTCTAAAAACAAATTCTTTCCGTTCGAGAGAACTAGAAAAAAAAGGAACCAGTAACATAAAAAAGGAAGTAGTGGAATTCAAAGCAGATGACAGCATGAGTTGGGGTGAAACCGATGATTTCATCTGAAACATTACAACTGCTTAACAGTAATGAGAAAATATACAGAAAAGGGAAAAAAAAAAATTTTTTTTTGGTGCAAAAACAATTCTAGGCCAAAATGTAGGTGAATACAGAAAAACAGACAGAACTAGTCTTCTGATTGTGAAATTTCAGTTTAATGGTCACCCATATTGATGATAGTAACATAGGCCCTGATTCAGACCCACTCGCAAGCGGCTGTCCGCTCGCAAGTGGGTCGATGGTCTGCACTGAGCATGCGCACGACGGAGGGAGCTCCGTCGTGCGCATGCGCCAGACGCGACGAGCGAAGGAAAGTCCTTCGCTCGTTGTGTCTGATCAAAGGGGGCGTGCTGTCGATGTTGATTGACAGCACGCCCCCTTTGGTGGGCGTGCCGGGGGCGTGCCTCCCTGACGGGGGCGTTCCCAAGGGAACGCCTCCCGTCAGAAGCCGGCCCACTGACATCACTAGTGATGTCAGTGGGAGCGATTTTGGCTCTGATAGAGCCAAAATCACTCCGGGCCTTGCGGTTGAAAACCTCAACCGCAGGCTCCGGCTCGCAGTTTCGATGGTCGCGATGGTCACGACCATCGCGGCCATCAAACTGCACGCTCGTATAGGCTGTGGGTGGTGACCCACAGCTATACGAGCGTCCAGGAGGACGCTACATTTTTATGGAGGGCGGCCCTCATTCAGAGCGTGCGCTCTGCTCAGAGCGTACGGCTCTGAATGAGGGCCTTAATACATTGTTACATTGCCTTTATACAAACTCAGTTATGTAGGATTGTTATGTGCCTCATACCAACAATGTTCCTCACACTTAAAACACTGACTGACACATTTCACCTACTTCTAGATGAAGATAACATCAGATAAGTGCAACTACTTTATATTGTATATTTCTCATGTAAATAACACATAAATAAAATCTATTTTTGTCATAGAGATAGATGAATGAAGGACTTCATTTTGACATAACACAAGGTCATCTTATACACATCCCGCGGCACATATCCTACCCACTGCTCCATGCTCCTTCCTCACTATCTACCCCATCTGTGTTACCCCTGTCTGTCTACCCCCCCCTCCTTTAGAATGTAAGCTCTCACGAGCAGGGCCCTCATCCCTCATGTGCTTCTCCTCCCTTACTTATGCTATCATGTACTCCTAACTCCCCAATTGGTACCTAACACTTGGTTGCTCATGTCCTGCTGCTTGTGGTGCAGCAATGTGTATAAACCTTGTCCTTGTCCTGCATTGTATTGTAATATTACTGTTTTTCTTGTGTGCTTATTTATGTACTGTGTAAGGCACTGCGGAACCTTTGTGGCGCCATATAAATAAAGGATAATAATAAGCAGAAGAAGAAGGCGCTTTCCCCAAATGAGTAGTCTATAGAAGGGAAACAGCAACTGCAAGGACCACCGGACCAGGTTAATGTCACATTTTGTCCTCTTCCCAGTGGTTCTGTTATAAGAGTGAGCACTGTGCATTCCCACGTGCTATGTCAATGTTTGTGATTGGATGGTGGAGTCACAGAACTGATATTACTACTACAGTGCGCATATATGATTTGTGGGGTGTATTTATATGCAATATTACTTGCTGAGGGTTGGGTACGGGCTTCTGTCGCACGGGATCCCGTCAGTCAAAATACCCGACGTCGACAGCCTGTCAGGTTAGGATACCGACACCTGTCGGTCACTATCCTAACCCTCCCCCTCTCTCTAACCTTCCCCGCTACCTCCCCCTAGTGCCTAAACCTAACCACCACCTTCCCCCCCCGCACCCTAACTGTCAGTATAATGACCGCATCCCAGTCTATCATAGCTTTCATAAGCATAACTTTCATTAAATTGATGAAATATAGGGCCGCATTTATTAATAAACCTTAATACCAAAATACCTAAATTAGGGTTGCCTACCCTCCTGATTCGGGCGGGAGCCTCCCGATAAACGGGTGCAGCTCCTGCCCCCCCGAAAAGGCAGGCAAGCCTCCCGCCTGCCGCCGATCCCCCCTCCCCATTACCTGATAAACCCCCGCAGCGGGGGGCCGCTGACGCGATCCGCGTCATTTTGCTAAAATGACGCGATCACGTGGCCCCGCCCCCTGTCACGCCCGCAAATCGGCTCTGCTCATTTGGACCCGTCCCCTTTTGCCGGCCACGCCCCCTGTTCTGCCAATCTGGCTGCTCCCTCCCGGAAGGAGCAGCCAGATTGTCGGCAAGTATGACCTAAATATAGCATCGCAGTGATACAAATGATTATGCCGATGGTATTCATCATTACTTAACCCTCCAGCGAGGTCCAGTGATATCCTCCTTATCGGTGTGGTCCTCCGCTCACCATTTGGCAGCCTCTCACTGCCAGTGACTGTCTACTCTGTCATGTGCATAACTAATTAACACAACAGGCACCTGCATACAATGCTTGCATACAATGGGGACTGCATCGCTCACGCCAGATGGCGTGAGTGACGCAGTGGCAAACAGTGGTAATCTTAGATTACCACTGTTTGTTAAATACAGAAAGGATGACATAATCCCTTTGGCGAGGGGTTATATATCGTTGTTAAATAAGGCCCATAATTTCGTTTCGACTGATTATAATGGGTTTGCTCTTTTTTTTTTCTTTCCTCCACGCGCTGTACATGTCTCCAACGTTATATGCAAATGCTAGTATTAGCCTTCCCCTGGTGTGCTAGCCTGCGCTGGAATGTGTAAACCCTGAGATGCCACCATAAGATCTGTATTGGTTTACTGCTTTACAATACTTTAACACCTGATTAGCTTACTTAACTTAAGTTACAAATAAATAAAGACACGGACACCAGAGCTTGGCTAAAAAAGGTCACAGCTTTTTATTTATAAATTAAATTCAATCAACCTAACCAGGGTGGCCAAGAGACGCTGCAACTCAGTTCTAGCTTTCACCTTGCTCAATACTCGGAGGACGACTAAACGACCCCCCTTCAAGACGTACTAACGATGCAAGAGTCTCACTTCCCTCCTGGGCCAATCCGAGGTGCTTTCGCACAAAAACAGCACCCGGGTCCCCCCGCAAAGAGAAGGACAAATTCGCCAGGGGCAATGAGGGACAGTGCCCCCACAAAGTTGTCTTACGCCACCTAAAGCCACTGAGTTGCAGCGAACTCCCGCCATGCTGTGCCTCACCTAAATTGGAAAAAAGCAGATTAGTGAACACAACTTAAATGTGGGTGGGATGGTGGGTTCCGAAATTCCACTGCAAAAGAGGCTGAGCTGCCCTCTAACCCTTCCTTATATATCCTCCATTTAACTCCTCCTATCCCTCTGCCTATAGGATGATCTGGCCACCTGACACAAACCATTCACTCAGGCAACCAGGCTGTCATACACAAAAACACCTTGCAGAAACCATCAATCTTATCTATCCTCAATCCTATACAGATTTCGTCTACCATAAGATCTGTATTGGTTTACTGCTTTACAATACTTTAACACCTGATTAGCTTACTTAACTTAAGTTACAAATAAATAAAGACACGGACACCAGAGCTTGGCTAAAAAAGGTCACAGCTTTTTATTTATAAATTAAATTCAATCAACCTAACCAGGGTGGCCAAGAGACGCTGCAACTCAGTTCTAGCTTTCACCTTGCTCAATACTCGGAGGACGACTAAACGACCCCCCTTCAAGACGTACTAACGATGCAAGAGTCTCACTTCCCTCCTGGGCCAATCCGAGGTGCTTTCGCACAAAAACAGCACCCGGGTCCCCCCGCAAAGAGAAGGACAAATTCGCCAGGGGCAATGAGGGACAGTGCCCCCACAAAGTTGTCTTACGCCACCTAAAGCCACTGAGTTGCAGCGAACTCCCGCCAAAGCCAGGCCCTAAGGAAAGACTGGCCCGCCACCCAAAAACTACACCAAAAATGAGAATAAATCCTTCACAAACAAACTGGTCCCCACAGCATTCAAATGCACACCATCATGACGAAGGAACTTCCCAATATCACCAACCAAAAAGCCATGACTCACCAAAATTCCTCCAATTTTTTCCACATGCTTGGCAATTGCAACATTCGCTTTCTTACGTGCTCTCTCCAAAGCACCATACTTGCGCACTCCCCTCCATGTCAAACGAGGCATCATTTCAGACCATACAATCCGAATATTGGGCCACTGCAAACGTATCTCGTCCATCACTTCACGAATCCTGACAATCAGCTCCACACCTTTCAACTGGCCCACATCATTGCCACCAACATGTAAAACCAATATATTCGGAACTCCCCACTTAGCCACCGATGAAACTATCAGTGCCAACACAGATGCCACACGCAAGCCCCTTACACCAATCCAACGCACTCTAAACCTGCGAGGCCACAAAACCTGTTTTTGGGACAACACATATTTTTCCGCCCAAAAAATATATGAGTGACCAAGAAGCCACACCTGCCCCTCTTCTTCCGTCAATGCTGTGGAAAAAGAGAGAACCTAACCGTGAGAACCGCACCAAACCCAATTCCAAACGGACACAACTTTAGTAACACATAGCAACTGACTAGCAGGGATGCAGAACTGGGGAAAACAGGAACCCGAGTGAAGAAGAAAAACCAAAAAACCTGCCCGTGAACCAAATGGGTCAAATCATGGCTAACGGGAGGAAAAATTAAAAATCCCTTCACACCCCCAATTGCTCAACGCTAACCGTTGACCAATTGGCGGGTAAGCAACGTTTTCGGGTTAACGCAGGGTGCGCCCCTATACCTTATCGCATCGCACGTACTTTTTATATGCAGCTGACTTCCAGCGCCCCACCTTCTGAATGTCCTGCACAGACGCCCCTGAGAGGGCCGCACAAGTAGCAGCGCCAATACGAAAAGAATGCGTGCCATACTCTGACGGATTCAAACCCAATTCTAACAAACATTTCTTAAAAACCGCTGCAAATTGAAACTTGGTCAGAGGAGTGCCATCCGCATGAATTAGCCACTGCGCACCCCCACTAGGACGTAACCCCATAAACCTGGCAGCTAACTGAACTGGACAGATGTCTAAATCCCTATTCTTATGCAGAGTAACCCATTTCCCCCTGCCTGTTTGATCTGTTTTGGAGAAACGCAGCTTGCAAAGTATCGCTGAGTCACGAAAAACAATGTCTTTTAACAAAAGACCAGAAACTGTGGAAGTTTTATTGGTAGACACTACCTCGCTAACCCGAAACGCCCCAAAAAATGCTACCGCAAAAGCAAGCCTAAAAAGAAAAGTTTCATACAAATCAACCGCTATCCTTCCCATTGAAGTCAACAAGCCAGACAAAAGCTGCAAATCGACTGGCCGGCGAGAGTCTGAACGAGCTGGCGACCCCTTAGCCCAACCCCTCAAAGCCTTCACTAACACGAAAGCCTTGGTGGGGTCATGCAAACCTTTTAATTTGCAGAAAAAGGAGATACCAGCAAGCGCGGAACCTATAAACGCTCTAGATCTGCCCTGCTGATAACGAAACCAAACAAAAGATGAAATCAACTGTTCCGGAGACTTACCCTCCACGTCTGGGAGAGCACAATGCGTGCACCAATCCCGCCAAGCGGCTGAGTAAGCCCGGAAAGTCGATGGAGCAAGCGACTTTAACGCCAAACCTTCTAAGCCGGCCTGATAATCTGCCACACAAACGAGGGGCAGACCAAACCAACGTTAGAAGCCGACGGCACCAGCGCCCGGAAGCGATCAAATTGAAATCGGGACAGCGCGTCTGCAATGTCATTACACACCCCTGGCACATGCTTTGCCCTGAATCTAATATTAAACTCCAAGCAGCGCAAAACTAAATGTCTGAGCAAACGTAAAACAAAATGCGAAGACGAACGCTGATTGTTGATGGCATGAACCACACCCAAATTGTCGCACCAAAATACTACATGACAATTGCTCAGTCGCACGGACCAAAGTTCAACTGATACGACAATTGGAAAAAGTTCCAGCAGCAACAAGTTATCCGTCAAACCCTCTTCACGCCAAGCTATCGGCCATGGAGCCGCGCACCATTCCCCATTGAAAAAGGCCCCAAAACCAGATGATCCGGCCGCATCCGTAAAAAGTTGCAACGAACTGTTCGCTAATGGAGGCGAAGGCCAGATGCGTTCACCATTAAAGTGTATCAAAAATCTATTCCACATGCGAAGATCCTCCTTTATCTCCGCGGACAGGCGAATGTAGTGATGCGGCCGAACCACGCCAGCTGTTGCCCTCTCCAATATTCTACAAAAGACCCTACCCACAGGAATAATACGGCAAGCAAAATTTAAAGAGCCGAGGAGAGACTGAACTCTACGTAACTTTACTGAATCCTCTGCTAAGCAGACCTCAATAAGACCACGCAGCTTCTCAACCTTATCCATGGGAAGTCTACAACAGCCCTCTATCGTATCTATCTCAATTCCCAAATAAGATAAACAAACAGACGGACCCTCTGTCTTCTCGTTCGCAACGGGAACACCTAAAACTCTAAATAAGGACTGCGCAGAAAAAAGGAGGTCAGCACAAACGTCACTTCTTCCTGGACCCATAAAGAGAAAATCATCTAAATAGTGTGCTATGCCCGTTTGTCCGGTCCCGGCATGGAGACACCACTGAAGAAAGGAGCTGAATTTCTCAAAATAGGCACAGGAAACCGCGCAGCCCATAGGTAAACACTTATCTACAAAATAGCCCGAATCTAACCTAAAACCCAGAAATCTCATGGCCTCAGGATGCATTGGTAATAAACGAAAAGCTGATTCTATATCTAATTTAGCCAACAAAGCGCCATGTCCAAAACTACGAACTAAATTCAAGGTATCGTCAAATGATTGGTAAACGACCCTACGACAATTCTCTGGTATGGCATCATTAACAGAACCTCCCTGCGGGTATGAAAGATGCTGAATCAACCGAAACTTGCCCGGTACTTTTTTAGGAACTACGCCAACCGGAGAAATACAGAGATTATGTAAGGGAGGACAAGGAAAAGGACCCTCCATCCTCCCCAGCAAAACCTCCGCACACACCTTAACCCTCAATTCCCCTGGAAAATCCCTGGCAGAGCGCAAATTCTGGGATGCCCTAACAATCAACTGCCTGTCAATGGGTAAACGAAAACCTACTGAAAAACCTTTGTAAAGAAAAAGTGCATCCTCTCTACATGGGTATAAGTGTAACCATCTAATAAGAGAATCTAAACGGACTGGAGAACAAGCCTTAACTAGCACTCTTGGGGCCCTCAGCACGGTCCTGGGAAATACCTCCTGCCCCACGTCGACAGTCCTTGGCCGGATGCTCACCTCCGCAGAGACGACAGGAGTGGCGAAAACGACACCCCGACCCCCTAGTACATTTGGAGTCGTTGTAGGCAAAGCATTTTCCTCTCCCCACTCCTGCCGACCCCTGTCTGTTGGCAGCATAGCTTTTCCGAGGAGGCGCACCGTCCAACGGAGGCCGACGCTGTTGAGAGACCTCTAACCAGACTTCAACATCCTTAACCCCGAAAGGAATAACTAAAGAACCGTCATGTTTTTTTCCTAAATTGTGAATCATATTCACGCCATGCCAAGTTACGAGACCTGACGAACATGTCGAGCACTAAAAATAGATACCTGAGAATGTTAACGTGCTCCTGCGCCCTGGTCTCCAAATAACATGTCGCAAATATGAGCATGCCTTTCAACCACGTATTAAAGTTGCAAAAAGCATCTTCTCCTATGCCTCCCGATTTTTTAGCCTGCACCAAGCCCTTCCTCATGTCATCAGTGAGTGAAAACAGGTCTACAAATTTCCCTTTGCGAATTTTGCCTTTTACACTTTTTTGCAAGCCTCGTAGCAC
Organism: Taudactylus pleione; assembly: GCA_031769625.1. Taxonomy (NCBI): domain Eukaryota; kingdom Metazoa; phylum Chordata; class Amphibia; order Anura; family Myobatrachidae; genus Taudactylus; species Taudactylus pleione. The sequence goes on from JAUIMM010001082.1 coordinate 915,983, forward strand.
CGCAGTATTCGCGCAATGCACTGTATCTGCCCCTGCTTCCTGCGCTTTTGCCCCTGACTCATCAGATCTCCTAGACTCGCCGCCTGACTTTTTCGCCAGCCGCCGCGCAACCAGTCTAGCAATTTTACGGGGGCGAGCGGGGGAACCAGAAGAGTGGGATGAAGAAGAAGAAGAGTCAGAAGAAGACAAAGGAGTTTCATACTCACCAGAACCAGATGGAAGCGGACCCGCTTCAGCAGACTTCTCCCTTGACGGCGCCACAGCTTCAGATACCGGTGCCGAATCTTCCTGTCCCGAAGCAGGCAATGAAAGAACTGCGGACGCCTCACCACTTGGACCATCAGATACTTCAAGGCCTGGAACTAAGGAAGACGTGTAAGCCACCGCAGAAACGGACCCGGAAACCTCCGGGGTGGGAAGGGACAGGGTGACCGGCTTAGGAGGCGGAATGGCTGGCGCCCGCGGAGGAGGCGACAAACTGGGCGGGGGAAAAACAGAGGAAGTTTGGCCGGAGTGTGAGCTGAACGAGGAAACTGGGGGCAAAGGCAGAGCCGCACCCGCTGCAGGTGGGTAAACTTGCCAAGCTGGCAGGTACGGGTACTGAAACTGCGCATGCTGAAAAGCAGGAGGATATGCCGAAGGAGGGGTCGCGAAATGGGGAGAATAAAAGTGGGCAGGAGGAACAGCAACAGAAGATGACAAAATCGGAGGAGCTACGCCTGAGCTCCAAGAAGTCTGACCCCAAGAAGGGCCAGCCACAGAAAGAGGAGGTGGCACATTAAAGGATGGTGCCTGGTTGCCAGCTGGGGTGTACCATGGGGGTTGAATCGAAACCGGCACCATGTGCCCAAATGATACTCCAGCGAATGGAGTTGCGGGCAAAGTTGGGGAGCTTAACCGCTGCACTGAACCCCCCGAAAAATGTGAAAAGGTGCCGGGGAAATAGGGAGACCCCGCACCTAAAATGGCCGCCTGAGGCAAGATGGCCGCCGGGCCCGCCGCATGGGCCAGGCCGGCTGGGCCACTGGTAAGCAGAGCGGCGGAGGTCGCAGCCGCGGTGTATATACCCCCACCGGACCCCGCATAAGGCCAGGACGGGGCTGAGGTCAGGTGACCCCTGCTGACTGCATGGGGCAGACCAGCTGAGAACGCCGCGTGCACTTCCGTGACGCTGCCGAGAGCCCCCGCAGAAGCCGCGGACAAAGCCGGTATGGTAGGGGACCCCAGCGGCGCCAGAGGAGACGTGCTGCCGACCGGAGTGAGGGTGCATGGAAGGGGACGTCCGTGCGCGTCACGCGCCGGAGAAGCAGGGGCCGTGATGCTGCAAGGAGAGCTGGCGCCGGGGCGTGGTGGGGATGCAGCCGGGCCAGATACTGACGCGCCTGGGCAAAGCGTGCAGGAAGATGAGGGAGCGGACCCAGCAGCCGCTGGGGAGCCGACGGTAAGCGGGGCAGAGCCGCTCGGGGAAGACATAAATATCTGGGAAGGGGAGGATGGGGGAGATATTCGGGCTGGCACAGCGCGCAGGGGACAAGCAAATTCAGCAAGCCTGCGGGGAGGGGGGGCATCGCGACGAGGACGGGACATGGTGATAGAGACAGTTGGTGTAAATGGATAGGAATAAATATGCAAGTGATACTCAGCCTTTCCGAAATTCCACTGCAAAAGAGGCTGAGCTGCCCTCTAACCCTTCCTTATATATCCTCCATTTAACTCCTCCTATCCCTCTGCCTATAGGATGATCTGGCCACCTGACACAAACCATTCACTCAGGCAACCAGGCTGTCATACACAAAAACACCTTGCAGAAACCATCAATCTTATCTATCCTCAATCCTATACAGATTTCGTCTACCATCGGCGCACCATTGCGTGCTTTAGATGAATGCAAGTCTGCATTTCAGGCCAGATTTTCAGCAACTGGGAACACAGCTTTGAGCAACAACAGGCGGGTCAGAGCTGTATGAATCTCAGCGGCGGCTGAGTCGGTGTAACACGGCAGCAGTAGGGCGTTCGCGCGTAGGGCGTGTAGATGGAATTGAGGACTATTCGGAGGTGAGCATACACAGAGATCCATCTCAGCAAATGTGCACTATTAGTAATAACAAACTACTTTCACATGCAGATGTCTATTAGCGGTACGGCCGCAAAGATGTGGCCAACTCGGAATACAGTCAGACATTTTATCCTGAGCCCGCAAGGCGTTCGAAGAAAGCCTTGTTTCCTCTGGGTGTATTGTATAAAAAAATAACCTATTTGGCAGAGTTTGGCTGTTTACTGTAAGGCAAGAAATAGGGTGATATTGTTAGAGAGCAGTGCGCTCCGACGCTGTCTCCACTCTCTATTATACATGCAGGGCACTAAGACCCAGAGTTAGAGGGAGGCGCCACCTTCAGCTTGATGATGTCACCACTGGGCTACTTCTCATCTGCAGCTGGCGCCATCCTCACTGTGTAGAGTGTTACAGTAATGTGCGGACATCTAAATACCGCTGTTAACCCCTGCAATACCGCTATTCTGTTTTCCGCTGATACCTCTGTGTTACCACTGTTACCTGTTACCCTGCTGTTATCAATAAACTGGCATTCCAGCTAAGGGCTCTCTGTGTGACCTAAAGGTCACGTACACATTCCTTCTGACACCTACTGTGACCACTGGAATAGGTGTTCATGCTCGGTACATACTAAATGCTGTGTACCCAGCGCAAAGTCGTTAGCATTGGGACCCGACAAGGTTGCTGGCATCGGCAAGTGCATATACACTTGCTGATGCCGGCAGTGATGAAACAACGTCCGGGCCCCCGCTGACGATATCACCTGTCGGACCTGCTTGTCACTGACGGCGCACGGGAGCATACATACTGGACGATATGAACGATTTGTTTGTTTGGCCAAATCATTCATAATATCGTCTAGTGTGCACCCAGCATTAGATTTCATCCCACTTTCGAACCTTCATGAATGTCTTCTTCCATGTGTGACACTCAGCCACAGATACAACACTCAGGATTCAAAATAGTGTCACTCACAAACCAGAAAAGTGAAAAGAATACACAAGCCTACTTCAGTGCAAATGGCAGCAGAGACCCATAGTATTTATGAAATAATACAAAGATACCAACTTGCACTCACATGCAGCCAAGATTGGGTCAGCAGCCGTGGGGAGCACCCAGCTCCATAGTCAGTGCAGTAATTTCATTTTGTATTCAGAGTCTTATAGTATTTTTAAGGAAAACTGTACACCTGCATTGGTCAAAAGTGTTCGGGGGTATCAAATTTTTTTCTTCTTCCTTTAATTTTCTTAGCATTACTGTACCACAGCACTGAGGTCATGGGTTCGATTTCCCAGGATGGCCCTAACTGTGCGGTACTCCGGTTCGGGTATGCAGTCGGGATGCCGATGGTGTAAATCCCCACCGTCGGCATCCTGGCTATCTAATCCCGGCAAGGGTCTAATGACAGGCATCGAAATACCGATGCCTGTCATTTTACATACCTACACCGGGAGTCCGATGCCCGGCATCCCGATAGAAGTTAAGCCGGGCATGGACAGCGCGGGGGGGGGGGGAAGGGTTAGTTTAGGGGCTCCCAGGGGGGTTAGGCTAGGGGAAAGGGGGGTTAGGGTTAGGCACCCCTTAGGGGAGGTTAAGGTTAGCCCCCCCCCCCGGGGAGACTTAGGTTTAGATTGCGGGGAAGGGAGGGTAGGGTTTAGGCACTTAGAGGTGGTTAGGGTTAGGCACCCCTAAAGGAGAGTTAGGGTTAGGGTGGGTAATTAGGTTAGCGGTACTTACCTGATCTTCACCCCTGCTGGGCTTCCGCTGTCAGGATTTGAACCGCCGGCCGCAAATCATACTGAATCTCCGGATTGCTCCCACAGTCCAAAAATATACTAGTAGGTTAATTGTCTCCCATCAAATACCGACACCTGTCATTTTACCTACCTACGCGGGAGCACGATATCCCGTCCGAAGATAAGCCGGGTGCGGACAGGCGTAGGGGGGGAGGGATAGGTTAGGATCTACCGGGGGGACTTAAGGTTAGGCAGCCGTAAATCACCGGCCGTAAAATCTAACTGAATCCCCAGTTTCCTCCCACACTCCAAAAATATACTAGTAGGTTAATTGTCTCCCATCAAAAAAATTAACCCTAGTGTGTATGTGTGCCTGTACATGCGATAGGGAATATAGATTGTAAGCTACACTGTGGCAGGGACTGATGTGACTGGCCAAATATGCTCTGTAAATCGCTGGGGAATATGTGTGCGCTATATAAATAACTGGCAATGAAAAAAATTATAAATACATTTATTTTGCCCAGTAAAAATAATTGTGTAAAGGCTTTGAACGATGTGGGGTGCTTAATTACTAAGTTAGGGTATATTCGCTTATAACTCTACAGTAAATGCGCTCCTGTTTATATCTAGAATACACTTTCTCAAGTACAGTAAAGCCTCATTCAGTTGTGTACTCCCTGAACATGTACGTTCTCAGCACACATTGTTCCACCTAGTCTCTATAAACAGAATCCGATGGCAGACAAAGAATAATTATTTCCTCCCGTCTGTCCATCCTCTCTTCCTCTTTCTAGGTCACAACATTGTTCCTGTTCTCAAGGAGTCTGGCAGAGAAACCGTAACACATTACTTTGATTTTGTTGATTTCACTGTATTAAATGCGCACTGGCTTAATTTCTACTCTGAACAGCCCCAGCTCGCATAATAAGCACAACATTTCAGTATAATGTGATCACAAGTGTGTCATTAGAGTTCTTTTAGTTCCAATTTGTTCTATATGGGTTGGTTATGGGGAGCCCGGGGCCTGGGATCCCCCGGTCAGGATCCCAACGCCCTCATCCCAGTAGGGTTAGGATACCAACACCTGTTGGTAAGTATCCTAACCCTCCCCCTCTCCCTACCCCTAATCCTAACTCTCACCCCCGGCACCTAAGCCTAACCCTCCCCCCTAGTGCCTAAACCTAACCCTTCCCCCTAGTGCCTAAACCTAACCCTCCCCCTAGTGCCTAACCCCAACCCTAACCCCTAACCCCACTACTCACCATTGACGCCAGGATTCTGAGCATCCCAACAACCGGCATTTCAACTATATCCCGTTCTATACATAGAGCAGACACAATGGGGGCAGAGTAACATGGATTGAGCGGGTAGGATAAGAGGTGGCATGGATGCACCTGGGAGAGTGACTTTTCCGTCTCCCCATTTTAGGGTTACGGTAACATTGAATTCATGATACCAAAAACAGCTCTGCTAAATATATAAAGTAAATATATTATAAAATACTCTTACTCAAAATGTTGTTTTGTATAATGTCTGTAAAACTGTATCACTCAACCTATGCCATCCCATTTAATTCACAATACTCGTTTAAATCAGCCAGGATCACAAATAACCCTTTGGTTGCAGTTGGGAAGTAAAATAACAATGTGAATGATACATTTGTTACACCTGGCATGCAAACATTTTGCACTAGATGACCGGTGATTTCCTGTAACGCAAGATACCCCTAGACAGGGACGGACTGGTGCTCTACATCATCTTGCAAAGGGGGCGTGGTTTAGTTTCAACGGGGGGGCGTACCATGAGTCACGGGGGGGCCTGGCCTCGTGGGACACGCCCCCTCTCTTCCCGGCCCACTGCAGCCGCCCCTTTCCTCCCCCAGAGCTAGTAGCATGGGGTGGAGGGCGGAGGTACTTCTGCCATCTTCGAACCGGCCCATAGACTATCAGCCCTTCTGGCAAATGCCAGATGGCCAATCTGGCCCTGCCCCTAGAAATGACATAGAATTGTTGGCAACCCTGCAATAAAAGCCCAGAAAAGAGCTACTGTACTGTATGTCTATCGGCTCCTTTAAAAAAAGGAGTCTCAGAACAGACATAAGAGGGAAATGGAGAGTCGCCACTAGCTCCATTTCCAGCCTAATTAAAGAAAATACTATTGGTTTTATATGGTCTATTACACAGCGGATTAGCTCTGGACTGCGTTTGCGGCCACCTCCCACAAAGGTGGGGGTGTGGCCAAAGTGGCACATTCCTCCACTTATGGTTAAGCTGCGCCAAACCTATGCCATTCTGGGGTGATGACCAGAGCCCCCTGGCTTCACTCCTCCCATGTCCCCTGCTTTAAACCCCCTAAACGTCCCTCCTATGCTACCTTCTCCAAGTAAATGACCAATGCCCAACTAAGCTTGTCTCCCATGTTCTAGCAGCAACTAATTATCTGATTGCCAAATCCTGGAAACAGTGAGACCCACTCTGTGACTTCTTCCCTCTCTTCCTATATGTGGCACATCGCCATACGGGAAAAATACCTTACTACCTAAACTATAAGGAACACAAATGCATTCCTGCCTTGGCTGCCTGGCTACACCAAGAAGTCCGAAGCCATGGCTCCTTTGGAATAACTTAATCTAACCCAACTTCATAGCCTCCCCGACACCAGATGCCTCACTCCGCCCCCACACTAAATGCTCTCTTCTTACAAAAATACTCAGTATGTCAACCCCCCCATCCCCCTCTCCCCCCCCATCCTTTCCCCTCAACCTCCACTGCTTTATCTTTCAATGTCACTGTTAAAGTTCGGTCCCTGTGCGTTGACTCGTTGCTGTACTGACCTTTACACATGTGTGCGCTGTGTCCGACTGTTTTTGCAAAATAAGAGAAATAAAAAGTTTAACAGAGGGTCCAGGAAAGTTTGCTTTTCCAACGTAGTCCTCATTAAATTGTCAGTTGTTAATGCAAGAAATAAATTATTCATCGTGGCATGAAAATAGCATATATACAATGCAGGTGATGCGAGCCATATGGAGTCCAGTCAGGTTTTACGACCCATTGAATTAGTAAACTGGTTTTGCCTACAGGTAAACCGTCATGTCCTGGAGTATGTGTCTCCTGTTTAGTGTTTGCAGAGTTGTTATGATGACATCAGGCCCTGTGTACTGTACAATGTTTTACAGCTAAACGCTCAGGATCCCAATGTTGGAAAATGACTCATTGTCCTTGGGCACTTGTAGTAATTACAAACAAACCGATAACATAAAAAGTTCAACCATGTGGGGAATAGTTTAATCCTTTTTATGTTAGTGTTAAAAATTATTTTCATCATTCTAATGGCTGCAGGTTTCTGATCCAGCATGGAAAAACAATCAGACTGCGCTACAAGGCTGATCCAGCTCTGCTGTCTGGAGAAAGTAGGGAATCACCAAGGTCGGGATAAGCAGCTGCCTGAAAGTATTCACATGTCGCCTATTAGAAATATGTGGTTCGAGATTGGCTGTCTGTATTTGTTTTGAAAATTTTTTGTTTCTAAACACTATTTAAATTTTTTTATAAAAAAATAAAATAAAAATAATTATTTTTTGGAATTGAGACAGCAAACCATTTAAATGTATCAAAAACTGAGATTTGTGGTGGAATAGCTGTGCAAAGTTCCAGTGGTACAATTAATGTCGAGATGCTTGATCCAACTTGAAATTCAATCAAACTGTTCCAGTTCAAAAAACTCAAACTTTTGGACAAACCAATCTTCCAAATAGCGAAAATTTAAATTTTACTTTCAAAACCACAAATATATGACACATTTAAAACATCTCTTGATAAGTTTTTTTTGAGTTCTGCTTTTGTTGCACCATTCCGGAGTGCTACAGAAGAACATTAGGCAGTTATTGCAGGCACTATGGGGCCTATTCATCAACACTTAAAATTGTTAAGTGTTAAATTAGTTTAGAATTCGCATTGATTTTTTTTTAATTTTCGGTTGTATTCATCATGTTGAAGCTACATAAGTATCACATCCGAAAAACTGCCATTTCTGCGTAAACATTTTTCGGATAGTGACACTTTACTACTCCTAAACGCTGCCATACCTGCAGTGTGCATGCGCAGCCAGTACACTGTGACTGGCGCGGTCAGCGCCGCGGAGCGCCAGCCACAGCAAGCAGTGTGTCACTCACTGTGGCTGGCACGGTCAGCAGGAGCACTAGCCATAGCAAGCAGTCAGCGGGAGCCCCTATGCCAGGAGCAGTCAGCGGGAGCCCCTGTGTCAGGACTGGTCAGCGGGAGCGGTCGGCGGGAGCCCCTGTGCCGGGAGCGGTCGGCAGGAGCCCCTGTGCCGGGAGTGGTCGGCAGGAGCCCCTGTGCCGGGAGCAGTCGGCGGGAGACCCTGTGCCGTGCTCGATCCTGAGGCAGCAGCGGCGGAGGTTAGATTTCTCCAGCTACGGACGGAGCAGAGGGCAGACGCTGACATGAGAGAGGGAGGAGGAGAGGGCAGCTACACAAGCTGCTGTGCAGTCACAGGCAGCTTGTGAGCTCTTTCGGAGGGTGAACGCCATCTACAGATGGCACTCATTAACAACATCAAATATAAATATATCATATTTTCGGGGTTTGATGAATACAGTAATTTTCACATCCCCATATTAAAGTATGGGGAGTGTGGAAATTAACAGAGACTGACTTAGCTAGGAGATATTAGTCATATGTCCTGCGTTATTATGAATACTACTATTACATAAATATGTAAAATATTACCTAAAAAACGAAACTTTAGGTTTGATGACTAGGCCCCTATAAGTGGGTGTGGTATGTTAGGTAGACAGTTCTCATTCGACATGCATCAGGTCAACTTCCTTGGTGACCCAGTGGTCACTTCTCTGGTCTCCGCGGTAACGGCGTCTCCAGCATTGTCTTCTGTGGGGTAAACTTTACTGTGACCAGTACTGGTAAACTTCGTAGCATACCATGAAAGATTACCATAAACTAGATATAAGAATAACAGAAGGCTGTATTTAAGACTGATGGCAATTAAATCCCAAGGCTTGTGGCTTATGATGCCCCATTTTCGCGACTGTACTATGTTGCTTTAAGGTTTATGGGTTGGTGATTGACAATAATTAATGGAACCAATGGTTATTGAGGGTGGTGCTAAAGGGGTGGGCTTTAGTTGTTTATATAAATTAGGTTTCCCAACCTTAAAGGATTTTCTTCATTATATTCGGCCAAGTTTACCTCCCAACCTCCCATTTTTGTTTGCTGGTCTACAGGGCCGGCAACAGAAATCACAGGGCCCAGTACACACATTTTTTAGACCCCCCCCATTCCCGGGTCTCTGTCAGGTACGGGCCAGTCGCTTGAGAGTCTGCCTCACCTATATGTGTTTTCTCTGCAATGGGCTACCTTAGAAGAAAATGTTCCTCCCTAGGACTGCAGTCAGTATTCAGTTTTCACGAGGGAGAGCACATGGTTCGGAAGTTGCCTGTTTGCGGAGGAATATAGCCAATGTGACTGTCATATAGCGGAGGTCTGACCAGAAACAGGGGTGATATGGAGAAGCAGTGGGTGACAGGGTAAGGGTGAAAGCGAGAGGGTAACAGGGAGAGGCAGAGGGTAGCGGGAAGAGGGTGACAGGGTGAAGCACAAGGTGACAGGGAAAGGGTGACAGGAAGAGGGTAACAGGTTGAGGCAAAGGGTGACAAACAGAGGGGAATAGGGAGAAACAGAGGTTGATAGGGAGAAGCAGTGGGTGAAAGGGTCTGGGTGATGGAGAGGCAGTGGGTGACGGTAGAGGGTGAGAGGCAGTGTGTGACGGGAGAGGGTGAAGGGAAGAGGCAGTGGGTGAGGGGTAGGGGCAGGGGGTAAGTGAGGCCTCTGTAGGAGGGAGGGAGAAAACAAATAATAAAAATAAATAGTAAGGAACTCCCCTTTCACCCAGTTCTTGTGCAGATACGCTATCTACAGCATCATCTTCCCCTGGCCAACACAGCAGGGCAAAGCCAGTGCCCTATGAGTGTCGGAGGAGACCAGGACCCGCATACCCTGGGAACACAGGCCAGAATCCTCTCATCTAATTTTTGTGCAGGGGCTGGTCACTAGAGTGTGATGTCAGGCCGCCAGCAACAGCAATGTCAGGGAGGAGGAGGTAAGAGGAGGGGGGAGACGGGAGGGGAGGAGAGTGGTCGGATCACCTCCTCCTTCTTTGCTACGGCCCGTGCCAATGTACTGTAATGAGTCAGTCTGACTTATTACAGTACTGCTGTTAATGACGCTGCGGGCACCCTCATTATCGCGGGCCCCGGCTGCACCACTGGACATTACGCCACTGAGCTCGTACTTGCCTGCGGCAGAGCAGGCAGCAGGTACATCTAGGTTTGTCTCTTCGACCTCCGGGGGCCCCTAGAAGCTCGGGGCCCGGTATGGCTGTGCACCTAGCTCCCCCCTGTCGTCGGGCCTGCTGGTCTGTGTTGATTGCATAGTTTTCTGTGTGGCGACAAAGAATGGCATATTTGCTGTTATAAAATTTTTTGTGTTCTTGGGTTCACTCTCCTGAGAGGAGAGATGTACTAAGCCTTGAACAGTGATAAAATGGAGGGATATAAAGTACCAACCAATCAGCTCCCAACCATCACTGTTTGAAAAATTACAGTTAGGATTGGATGGTACTTTATCTCTCTCCACTTTATCTTAGTACATCTGCCCCAAAAAGGTGTCTCCCCACGAGGGATTTATAATGTCACCCATTAAGGGGACATCTCCCATGTAAAGTTTAAAGGAGAGTTATACAGCAACGCTTGGGCTCAAGTGACTGTGTTTCCTCTACGTTCTTTGATACATCATCATTCTTATAGAATCACAGTACAGAGAGACCTAGGGATGGCTATTGAACATCGATGATTCATAATCATCGATGGTTTATGGCCGATGTGAAATGTTTTTCCCATCGATGGGGGAGAACCAGATGGTCTCCCTCCACCGATGGAAGAACATAACCGAATGGTTTTTTCAAGGTGATGAGACACGGAGCATGGTTCCGCCCTCCGACACCCGTGAAGCCATGCCCCCCGGTCCTGATTGGCCCACGGGCCAGTCAGTCATGTTACAGGGATGACCATCGGTTGGTAAAGCCACCGATGGTCATTCATTGCATAGTTGATTACCATCGTTGCCCACTTTTTATTTTGCCGTAGATGGTAACCATACCGATGGCCATCCCTAGAGAGACCACACAGTAATACCTCAAAATACAGCGCCACCTGCTGTCCCTCCAATCTCTAGTTGGAAATCAGAAAATAGTGATGAAAATATTGGCATTTTGATGGAGTATGAGAAAGTAGAGAATGTTGGAGGATTGTAGCAAGATGAACATGTGCAAAATATTAATAAAAAGTATATTACAATGGCCAGGGACGTTAAATATACTTAAAGTCCTGATGGTCAAAGTAGTTACTTTATGCATCTATATAAAGAAAAAGTCTGATATGTTTGAATTTTTTCTATATGTGTCATGGTTGTGCCAAATAATGTCTGCACAAGGGTAAAAAAGAAAATAAAAAAACTAATGAAAACAAAAAGCAAAAACCAGCAGAGTGAAATTGATTTCCTACATAATACAGTCCAGATTGTATTTACTGTTGGCTTGTTGTTTACTTACAGAAAGGCCCAGCAAATGCCTCTAGGTATAATTTGATGCAATCGCCATTAGCAATGGTGTTCAGGAAGAGGAATAAGTGAGAACATATGGATTGTGAGTGCTCTAATAAAAGACTGCATATAGTAAATTCCTACGGAATTCTGCAAACAATAAACAAATTAGCATTATATATATATATATATATATATTACAAATTGGTTACTGCTGGGGCGCTTCAATCAAAATAAAAAAGAGAGAAAACATGAATTTCTCCTGCTATATGTTGTAGTCCTTCTGGGGCATATAGGTTCCAAATGATGCAGTTTCATCGATATTCCTAATATATACAAACACACACACACACACACACATATATATATATATATAAAATTTATTTCGCACATGGAGGAGGGGCTGCCTTACTTATAGTCAATACTAATTTATGTGGAAAGAAGGATCCAAGGTTCTTTGCTTGCATTAATTCCTTTACATCTCATGGCAACAAGTTGTCAGTCAAGACAAGCTGACAATAGGCCCAGACAATTGTTCTCTTGCTATATTTTAAACCACAGTGACATAATCTGGCGTGACCGCGTTGAGCGGAGAGCTGAGAAGAAAGAAAGATCTTCTCCAGGGGGATGGCACTTTGTCAGAGTCAGGAATATTCCACTGTCACCCTATTGTGTGGACTAAAGATAATGCAACATCTGTTTTTCGGTGATACGTCCAGTGAATAATTAAACTGTTGTTTTTAATTATTATGTCACCGTGGGGAGCTGGACTCACATCTCAAATTCCTATGGTTTTTAGAACACATCCAAAATTAAATCCTTCAACTTCAATTATAGTATGGTGGTTTTCAGTTCCAAGTATGGCTGGGAAACCAACATGTCCTTTTGTGGGGTCTCTCAATGTTCTGGTTTGAGTGCACGAATTGGCCACCTGTATGTGTGGAAGATTTCAGCCAATGGCTGTTGTTGCTTTTCAGTGCGGTAAAATGAGCCTACTTTATTAGGTGTATTTTAGTTCTGAAACATGTCTGAGAACTAGATGCAGTTTAATCCATACCTATCTTGTACAGGAAGAATTTTGGTTTTGTATTGATGAGAAAACTTGGAGCATGGTTTTCCAGATCTTTAGTTAGTTTTCGCCACACATGTGGATGGCCAGATTGTATCGACAGCACGCCCCCTTTGATCAGACACAACGAGCGAAGGAAAGTCCTTCGCTCGTCGTGTCTCGCGCATGCGCACGACGGAGCTCCCTCCATCGTGCGCATGCGCAGTGCACACCATCGACCCACTTGCGAGCGGACAGCCGCTCGCGAGTGGGTCTGAATCAGGCCCAAGGTGCCAGCCAATCAGCTCCCAAATGTCATTTTTCAAACACAGCCTGTGAGATGACAGTTGGGTGCTGATTGGCTGGCACCTTATCACTTTCTTATCACTTTTCACTCTGTGTATTAACATTGTTTAGTAAATAGACCCCTAAAAGTGAATTTCAGAAATAGTATCTTGCTGTTTAGGGGTCACACCAGCACAATTTAAGCCCATCACATCAGCATTAACTTTATCTAATCAATTATTACACTTTAATTATTGCAATGTGGATGGCAGTCGGAGATGGCTCTGTGCCCGATCTCCCACATGATCATCCTCCCACAGACAGAAAAACATTTTAAAACTTGTGAAGACAGTGGGAAATCAGAATAAACAGATAAGCCGGTTCTCCGCACCCAGGGCCACGGCGATATATTGTAGGCCAAAGTGTGGAGGGATGGGTGGCAAAACACCAGAGCATGGCAAAATATGGGGGCGTGGCCACACTGGTCGGGAAAATAAATTACTAAACTCCTATGACTGTCCCATGCCACTGCTTCCCCCCCAGACGAGCCAGGGTACCCCAGACAAGCTCGGTTCTGGGTAATCAGTAACAGGCTCCGCCCCCTGTGGCCCCTCAGGACTAATGGGGCCCATACTGTACATCAGCAATCAGCATAAAAGATTTGGCGTTGTTTTTCCCCTAATTTCACGATTCTCCAATCCAGCAAAATGCGCCCACACACTACATATAGGGCCTGATTCAGACCCGCTCGCAAGTGCTATGCACTCGCAAGTGGGTCGATTGTTAGGCAGTGTGCGCAGTGTGACACTGCGCGTGCGCGAGCCCCGGAGCGAGTGCAAAAAGCACTTGCTCTGGCAGTCGCATCCAAAAGGGTTTGGAAGGCGGGACGGGGGGGGGGGGGGTGGCTGGATAAGCGGAGGCGCTCTTGCAGGAACGCCTTGTGTTTGTGGGCGGCCCTACTGACATCACTGTCAGTAGGTGGACTTCCTGCTCTATTAGAGCAGTAAGTCCACTGGGGCTTGCGGCAACGAGACCCTAAAGCAAGGGTCTCGTCACAAGCCCGATAGTCGCAAGCCCGAACAGCACGTGGCCGCTCGCATAAGCTGTGAGTGGTAACCCACAGCTATGCGAGCAGCCAGGAGGCCGCAACTAAAAAAAAAAAGTGCCCGCCCTGATTCAGAGTGAGTGCTCGCTTTTTGCGAGCGCCTCTGAATCAGGGCCCTAGTTTTTAGTGATTTGCAGATCATTTTCAGCAAATAACAGATCTGCCAATCGGGAAAGGCCCATCATTTTACTAGTAACGGTTGACAAATCGGCTGAACCCCATGAATTGCAGATATTTTTACACGATCATCTGCAAAACAGGGAATTGCCCCAATTGATTGCTAATGGATGGGCCCCAAAAGGTGTAGATGTCTTGGAAAGAGACAAAGTAAAGAGCGATAAAGTACCAACCATTCAGCTCCTAACTGTCATTTTACTGGTTGTGTGTTTTAAAAATGACAGTTATGAGCTGATTGGTTGGTACTTTAGGGCCTATTCATCATCACTTTAACATTTTCACCTGCAATTGTAAAAATTAAGTTATTGGGCCGTTCACCAAGAAGGTAAAGCAGGAGATAGTACATATGTCTCCTACTTACCTTTCTTTTGCGGAATGGCCCGCTGTCCCCATACACTAGTATCACATATATCTCCTACTTACCTTCCTTTTGCGGAATGGCCCGCGGTCCCCATACACTAGTATCACAGATATCTCCTGCTTACCTTCCTTTGGCGGAATGGCCCGCTGTCCCCATACACTAGTATCACAGATATCTCCTGCTTACCTTCCTTTGGAGGAATGGCCCGCTGTCCCCATACACTAGTATAACAGATATCTCCTACTTACCTTCCTTTTGCGGAATGGCCCGCTGTCCCCATACACTAGTATCACATATATCTCCTACTTACCTTCCTTTTACGGAATGGCCCGCTGTCCCCATACGCTAGTATCATAGATATCTCCTTCTTACTTCCTCTGGCGGAATGGCCCGCTGTCCCCATACGCTAGTATCACAGATATCTTCTACTTACCTTCCTTTTGCGAAATGGACCGCCGTCCCCATACACTAGTATCACAGATATCTCCTTTTTACTTCCTCTTGCGGAATGGCCCGCTGTCCCCATACACTAGTATCACAGATATCTCCTACTTACCGTCCATTTGCGGAATGGCCCGCTGTCCCCATACACTAGTATCACAGATATTTCCTTCTTACTTCCTCTGGTGGAATGGCCTGCCCTCCCCATACACTAGTATCACAGATATCTCCTTCTTACTTCCTCTGGCGGAATGGCCCGCTGTCCCCATACACTAGTATCACAGATATCTCCTTCTTACCTTCCTTTGGCGGAATGGCCCGCTGTCCCCATATGCTAGTATCACAGATATCTCCTGCTTACCTTCCTTTGGCGGAATGGCCTGCTGTCCCCATACACAAGTATCACATATATCTAATACTTACCTTCCTTTTGCGAAATAGTCCGCTTTCCCCATACACTAGTATCACAGATATCTCCTACTTACCTTCCTTTGGCGGAATGGCCCGCTGTCCCCATACACTAGTATCACATATATCTCCTGCTTACCTTCCTTTTGCGGAATGGCCCGCTGCCCCCATACGCTAGTATCACAGATATCTCCTTCTTACTTCCTCTAGCGGAATGGCCCGCTGTCCCCATATGCTAGTATCACAGATATCTTCTACTTACCTTCCATTTGTGGAATGGACCGCCGTCCCCATACACTAGTATCACAGATATATCCTTCTTACTTCCTCTGGCGGAATGGCCCGCTGTCCCCATACACTAGTATCACAGATATCTCCTGCTTACCTTCCTCTCCCGGAATGGCCCGCTGTCCCCATACACTAGTATCACAGATATCTCCTACTTACCTTCCTTTTGCGGAATGGCCCGCTGTCCCCATACACTAGTATCACAGATATCCCCTACTTACCTTCCTTTTGCGGAATGGCCCGCTGTCCCCATACACTAGTATCACAGATATCTCCTTCTTACTTCCTCTGGCAGAATGGCCCGCTGTCCCCATATGCTAGTATCACAGATATCTCCTGCTTACCTTCCATTTGCGGAATGGCCCGCTGTCCCCATATGCTAGTATCACAGATATCTCCTACTTACCTTTCTCTGGCGGAATGGCCCGCTGTCCCCATACACTAGTATAACAGATATCTCCTACTTACCTTCCTCTGGCGGAATGGCCCGCTGTCCCCATTCACTAATATAACAGATATCTCCTACTTACCTTCCTCTGGCAGAATGGCCCGCTTTCCCCATACACTAGTATAACAGATATCTCCTACTTACCTTCCTCTGGCGGAATGGCCCGCTGTCCCCATACACTAGTATCACAGATATTTCCTACTTACCTTCCTCTCCTGGAATGGCCTGCTGTCCCCATACAGTAGTATCACAGATATCTCCTACTTACATTCCTCTGATGGATTGGCCCGCTGTCCCCAAACACTAGTATCACAGATATCTCCTACTTACCTTCCTCTGGCGGAATGGCCTGCTGTCCCCATACACTAATATGGAGACAGAATTCATCAAGCTCCGAAAATACAATATATATTCGGAGCTTGAGTGCGGTAGCATTCACCATCTTCAGTTGGTGAATGTGCCCGCTTGTGGATCGCAACACAATCCTTCCCTATAGGATGGAGTCCTGGGTTGCGATGAGGGATCCTTTTGGATCCCTCCGCCCCTGTCCGGCTCCTTCCGGGCCTTTTGTGCGCACTATCATCGCTGCTCTGAAAGGAGCGGTAAAGCCGCTCACGGGGACATCTGATTTCACATCAGCTATCACCGCAATGATGAATTGCTCCGGATACTGCGGCGAGTTAGAATGTTAATCATCAGGGTCCAAATGGACCTCGATAATTAACATCATGAATAGGCTCTTTATCTCCATCCACATTATCTCTCTCCAAGGCTTAGTACATGTACCCCAAAGGTTCTTTTCTAGACTCCCTAAAATTAACTTCAGTTAACCTGCTGGACATCAACTGTCACTGCAGTTGCCATCACTGTTTCTCCTTTAGTAGGGATGGGCATTGATCATCGATAGTTATCAATCATTGATGGTTAACTATAGATGACCGATGGTTTTGCCATCGAAGACAGAGATCCAATGGTTTCCCACCATTGTTGGCAGACTGGGACCATGCTAACCAGAGGCAAATGCAGCGACAGTGCAACTTCTAGAACACTGCACCCTGGGCAATGGCACCTCTCACACATCCCTTGTTACTAGAGATGTGCGGTTCGGTTCTCCAGAAGTAAATCCACGTCGTGGTTCTAACCTCCTGAGCTGATCCATGTAAATCCTGGTCGTGGTTCTAATCTCCTGAGCTGATCCATGTAAATCCTGGTCGTGGTTCTGATCTCCTGAGCTGATCCAGGTAAATCCGGGTCGTGGTTCTGATCTTTTTGCGGTTCGGAATTTGGATTTTGAATCCGAATTTCGGGTTCTGGATTGCATAAATTACATGATTTTAGCTGTTTTTAAAACTTTTATATATTTTTTATTAAAAAATCCAGATCCAAAACCAACACCAAAACACTTGAGGGTGGTTTGCAAAACCAAATCCAAAACCTTGAAGGAGATACAGATCCAAAACCAAAACACGGGGGTCAGCACACATCCCTACTAGTTACGTATACGTCCATAACCGCTGCTCTGCTTGAGCCGTCTTGTGTGTCGACTGTACTCAGCCTACGTTGGAAGGATCCTTCCCTCCCAAGTTTCTCCTCTCCCGTCTTCTCGAGTTGTAAGTGTCAGAGGCATACAGGTCTGCAAGGTGCAATCGCGCATATCTGTCTGTTTGTTTTCCGACAGAGCGAAATAAAGCAAGGTACACAAACCGGCGTGATACTCACTCTAGATCACCCTAGTCTGTATATATATTTTATAAGAGATATTGAGACATATTTCGCAAACTAATTTTGTGGGAAATAGGCTGTTTTCCGGGGATAACCGCAAAAATTATGTATCCCCAGAATGTATGTAGTGGACCGCCACGTTTGATTGCTGATACATTGTTAACGCCATTAGACTCTCAAGGGATCTCTATCGCTCTGCCGCTATCACTTTCTTCTAATTCATCATAACATAACACTCCCACAACACTCCCATGACACTCCCATAATACGCCCACAACACTCCCACGACACTCCCACAACCCTCCCATAACATACTCACAACACTCCCATATCACGCCCACAACACTCCCATATCACGCCCACAACACTCCCATAACATGCCCATGACACTCCCATAACACACCCACAACATTCCCATAACACTCCCATAACATACTCACAACACTCCCATATCACGCCCACAACACTCCCATAACATGCCCATGACACTCCCATAACACACCCACAACACTCCCATAACATGCCCACGACACTCCCACAACCCTCCCATAACATACTCACAACACTCCCATATCACGCCCACAACACTCCCATAACACACCCACAACACTCCCATGATACTCTCACAACACTCCCATAACATGCCCATGACACTCCCATAACACACCCACAACACTCCCACAACACTCCCATGATACTCCCACAACACTCCCATAACACACCCACAACACTGCCATGATACTCCCACAACACTCCCATAACACACCCACAACACTCCCACAACACTCCCATAACACACCCACAACACTCCCATAACACACCCACGTCTCCCATAATGGGCCCACGAGTTGGTTTTGTTAGCGTTCACTCCAGGCCACCAGTTCTGATACCACAGGTCCAGTACACGACAGCACCTTTGTGCGTAAACTTAAGGTAACGCATGTGCCTTAGAGGTTTTCTGAATATTTTCCGCATGCGTAGTAGCAAATAATCACTCAACTACGTAAACATCAGCACTGCGTGCACCTCTGCATCAAATTGGCAGTACTAAATGAGGGTTGTAAAAGTTTTCCTCTCCTTGGAGGAACTAGGTGGATTGGGATGTTCCTAGTTAAATTTGGGCTATGCGCTTCCATGGCCCTTTTTTTGTCGCAATGCTGATCTGATGCTTTGGACGCAGTGAATCAGAGAGCCCTCATTGGGCGTCTTTTTACACAAGACGCTACCTGTGGCATTAGCATATTTTTGCACAGCCGCTGCGTACGAACACGCAGCAGTGGTCACATTTACATCCTCCTCTGAAACAGGCTCTCTGTACTGCGTCTCTGAGCAGTGACGTGCCGTGAGGTCAATGGCTGGGCAGGCCCACATGGGGGTGGGTCTGAGTGTCCCGAGAGCCTATCTCACCCCCTATTCACTGTAACTTTTCCCTCACTACACTAAGCTTCAGTGTCTATTGATTATCCTACCTGCATCACAAACTGTGGGCCTGATTCAGACTCGAACGCTATTTGCGTCCGCTCGCTGGCTAAAAGGGGCCGACTAAATCATTTGCTCACTCGCCCTGCGTCGCGTAAAGCCGCCCACTAAGTAATAGCGAGCGGCCGCACTATAAAGACGCCCCTTTGCCACTTGCAACACACGTCATCTCCGGCAGTTGTAGGATTAATCGGGAACATCGAGAGCCATCAGAGCTGCTCGCAGCACTTGTGGTAGCTTTTTCCCACCACAACATTGCGAGCAGTTCTTGATAAAATACAACTCAGTCACGTGTGTAATGATGCTACTTTGCTAATTATGCACACCCATTAAACGCCGTTCTGACGGTCAGGCACGCCTGTGTTCGCACATCCACACCCCTGTTTTCAAGCACCTTACCTTGTTACCACCCACAAACGGCACTATCTGTCACTCAAAATAGCGGCCCGACTGCGGGCTACGAGTGAGCACTTTCCCATCGCAATGACTAGTACGCGCATGTGCATTGCGACTCATACGCATGCGCAGATTGTGAAAAATTGCTCAATGCGAGCGAGCGCAGCATAGCGTCCGGGTCTGAATCGGGCCCTGTATCCCTTCTCTTCCTCCCTCTGCTGCTGCTGACTGAGCTCCGGTGGGTTTCTGAGCAGTGCACTTCCTGGTCACATGACACATCCAAGGTGTAAATCAGTGTTCAAGGCACCCCCTCCCACACACACAGTGAGGCATGCCTCTTTTGGTTCTTTTTCAGCGCAGTATTACTGGCCCTGGTGTGGCCCTGGTCCAAGCTCTGCAAGCAGTGTCTGAGAGATAAGGCTGAGCTCTTGCTGCCTCCCCTCGCTTTTCTCCCTGCAATTCTATGAATTCCGCAGATTTGGCCAGTTTTAACTAAAAAATTATTACAATAAGCAATGAAGATGTTTATAAGTTATTCTAAGCATATCAAAACTGGAGCATGACAGGGAGTATGATAGGGGAGGGAGTATGATAGGGGAGGGAGTATGATAGGAGAGGGAGTATGATAGGGGAGGGAGTATGATAGGAGAGGGAGTATGATAGGGGAGGGAGTATGATAGGGGAGGGAGTATGATAGGAGAGGGAGTATGATAGGGGAGGGGGTATGATAGGAGAGGGAGTATGACAGGGAGTATGATAGGGGAGGGAGTATGATAGGGGAGGGAGTATGATAGAGGAGAGAGTATGATAGGGGAGGGAGTATGATAGGAGAGGGAGTATAGTATACGAAGGCGGGATAAGCGTGAGTATAACTAAGAATACTATGTTTTTTGCTGTATGGCTGTTGATAACAGCCTTGTTGCTGGGCAGATTATAAGGCTGTCTGGTCAGCTGGTTGGGTGAGCCAATGATATGGCTTGAAGGAGTGGTCAGATGATCAGTATATATTGGTCTGTGTGAACATAGACAGCCTCTTGGTTCCTGGATCTTTGAAACACTATCAGGCTGAGTAGTTCTTCCCTTTTTCTGGCACTACCTTTACATTCCAGTTCAATCCTTGCATTCCCCCCCTGGTATATATATTCCCACTGGTGCCTCCCTTTTACATTTATCCCCTTTTCAGGCTGTACTGCCCCCCCCCTGCCTTCTTTCCCTGTATAGCCCGTTCATGCCATTTCTGCCCCCCCCCACCCCTCTGTATTTGGTATTATTGAGCACATGGCACCACTCAGCCGCGGCACCATGCACCCCCCCTCCTCCACCTCCACCTCCACTTGCTCGTGTCTCCCCCGTATCTGTAGGTCTCCAGCCCTTCCCGCAGCAGACCAGCACCTCACTGCGCCAGCGGGAGCTCCCGCTTTCGCGTCTCCCGCTGGCGCTTTTTTGTTCTTCCCCTAGCCCGCTTTTCCTTCACCCCTCCTGCGGGGGTTTGCGCTCCTGCACCTTCCGCCGGCTCCCGGTAGCACAAGCACTTTTGCACCAGCGGGAGCTCCCGCTTCCGCGCCTCCCGCTGGCGTGCCGGTTACTGCCCTCCGGTCCCCATTTCACCTTCCTTCGCTTGTTACTCTCTGCGCCAGCGGGGGCTCCCGTCTCCGGCTGGCATTTCCTGGCTCCCCTCCAGCCTCCACTTCACTGGCGGGTGTCACCACTCCCGCGCCGCTCGCCGGTTTATCCGGCCACACCGCCGCGAGTGCGGCCCCGCACTCCCCTTCCTTTTTTTTTCCCCTAGCTGGCTTTGCAGCTTCAGCCCACATATGCCCACTGCCTGCCCTTGCCTTTTTACCTCTTCTTGCCCTCTGCCCCCTCTTCCCCGCACCTCCTTCCTTCGTTTTTCTGCTCCCCCATTTCCCCACCCCCGGCCGCAGGTTTATTGTTTCCCTTGCTTTACCCCCACCCCCCAATTTTTCTTATTATCTCTGCCCCTCCTCCTCTGGCTATCTTTCTTTGCCCCTTCATCCATGCCTCCTTATAATATTTTCCTAGTTTGGCTCCCCGCCTCTCCTATGTCTCTGCTTCCTGTACCCCATCTTCCTCTCTACCCATTATCCTTCCACCCCTGTGGGTCCCATGCACCCTCCCTGCCTTCACACCTGTCACCCCCTCCACCCCCGTGCTTGCACCCGCCTTCTCCTGCTCACCTTTCTCCTTTAGTTACAGGTCGGCCTGGCTCTGTTGGCTCCTCAAGTTCATGCAGCTGCTGTTCCATTGCGGTGGCTAGTGATCCCGTGCGTTTTGAGATTTTTATGTCGGTCGATATGGTGGCTCCGCCGCGTTAAAACATCGAAGATGGCGCCTCGCAGAAGCATTGTAGAGGAGGTTCTGGGTCCACCTGGTGCTGGCGAGTATGATTGTGTCACAAATTTTGTTATGACTCCATTTTTGTTTCTCATCTACCGTTTGCTCGCCCGCGTAAGATTGTCAGGAGGGTTGCGCAGCGGTTAGTCAAGGGGTTTAGGCGATAATTACAGGGTGGTTTATGACGCAGTTATAGGGGTTAGGAAACAAGGGTACTGTACATTATGTCAATTCAGCTTTTGCTGTGTGCTTTGCGCAGCAGCGAATAAGGATCCGCAGAAGTTAATTTGCTGATTTTTCTTGTTCAGAATCAGACAACATAGGCGAGTGTCAAATTTTTGTGGATATAATAGATTGGGTCATGCTCCCCTTTGCCATGGGCTATTTGGCAGACAGGGTGCATGGGTGGATTTATTATACATCGGTGTTGTAGTTACATGTATGTCTAGTCCAGAAATTTGGTATGGGGTGTTTTTTATGCCCAATGCGGGCGGAACCATGACGGTAGGGCAGTTATGCCTTTTGAGTGCAAAAGGTGTTTCAATTTGTTTATAGGTTACGTAGCAGCGTCAACCCTTCTTGGTCACTGGGCTGCCTCGCATTACCTTTTCGAAGCGGGTGTAATAATGGTTTACAAGGCATTTGTTTTGCCAGTTATGACCGCCTATGTTTTGTAGGTTGGGCTTTCGTTTGCCCTCATGCCGCACCTGCGAGGTAACGCCTATCCGGGTATAGCCTAGGTGTATAGGAGGGTTTACCTCCTAACTCAGGGGTAGCTCCAAGGGAGCTAGTTAGGCTCAGTCGCCATTTTTTGTTTGGTTGCTTTTCTCTGTGGTTATAGCCCCACGCAGGTTGTGGGTTAGTTTCGGTTTTGTGCAGCATGCATCCTATACATGGTAGTATCCTATACATTGTGTAGTTCCGTTATTCTACCATCCCCGTTAGTTCCTCATAGCAGTTTCCACATTTTATTAGTTTTTGGTTTTAGTTCGCAGTCTTGTTATGTTGACTTTCTGTTTACGTTTATTCTGGGTAAATTTTTTGGTTTGTTGTCTTGCACTCGTAGGACGGGCTATGCATGGGGTTTCAGTGGTGTTCAGTTGAATTAGCAATATTGTTTGCCTTCGGGCGGTGCGGTTTCCGAGACCTAGATTGAGAAATCCAATTTTTCTTACTTTTGTATGTTCAGGCCGGCACTGACCATGTCGGTGTAGCACATCGCCTGGACTGATTTCTCTTCATGGGTGCAGGAAGGAGTGACGTCTGTTTGGACCTCCTCTTTTGGCACAATCAACTTTTTCCGTGTTTTGGGGGTCCAGTTGCGCTTGATATGAATGTAGTTTTTGTGTCCAGTTTGTCTGTTGGTGATGGAGATAGTCACGATAGCAGGTTATGGTTGTTTGATAGGTTTTTGTAGCATAGTGGGAAATGGACCGCATATCACACTTGACATTAAGGTTTTGAGTCTCAGTAGAAACACTATATAAAAAAAATAAATAAAAATTTTTTTTTTAAATGACTGGGTTTGTAAGTTGTTTGCTTAAAGGCGGCTTGTTTATAGGTTTACGCAGTTTGAGCGGGCACTTCGTTGTTGGGTCAGGTTTCTGGTTCAATTTATCGGGGAACTAATTTTGTACTTCAGTGGCGATGAGTTTTTGCTGCAGTTTTTTACCAGTTCGGCTGGCTGGCCGGGTTTTTTGAGCTTTCAGTTAGAGGAAAATTTTTCTGGGTAGTTTATTACGATGCAGGTCTTATGAGTAATGTTACTGTTGGAGCTGTTCCCAATTTTCATGGCCATATAGGCTGGTCAGTGCGACTGAGGATTAATTATTTTCTAATCTACAGAATTGGGTGTAGCTCATGCCATCTACATCCGAAACTCGTTCTTTTTGCGTTTCCTTTGTCATTTATTTTTGTGCGTTTAGGTACAGAATATTATATTTTGTCATGTAAATTGCGCTTCGGTCTCTAGTCCCAATGATACCACAGACGTAACCGTCTGCCTGGCAATTTTTGGCGAGCTTATGGGCTAAGCCATCTACGGAGGGTGAGTTTTTTACAATATTTGCTTTACTTCATAGTTTGAAACCAATCGTAGCAGGGTGGGTCCAAAGCCTCTGCGGTGGCGGCGCCAACGGGTATCTCATCTATTAGTGAGCTTAAAGGTATATATGTACATACCCAGTCATTTATTACATGTTGGGTTAATTGGGTTCCCCGTTCGCAGCGTCTCCCGTAGGCCTTTTGATGTGCAGTTTTTGATGCGTTGCTTGTGGTTACGGGTCAGGTGGCTTCTCACGGGTGTTAGGCCTCGTTTTTACATTTTAACTTTTCAGCTGCAATTTTGTAGTGTTTTGTTTCAAGATATTGTTTTCATGAGATCAGTGGTGCTTTGCAATTTTTCATGGGGCAGTTGAGATCATACAGGGGGGGGTGGATAGTTTCCTTTTCTCGACATCCAGAGGTTAATTTGCCCGGTACGCCTTGTGGTACATTATAGATGTGGCGCCCTGCTAGTTGAGCACAAAGATGGTTTACATTCCAATCTTATCCTGCATACTACAGTTCAATTGGAATACGAGGTTGGTTTACAGGCCCAATCTTATCCTGCGTACCACATTTTAGTTCTCTGATGTTTTTGGGCAAAGTTTTGATTGGGGCAGTTTCTATGCTTCAGCTTCTAGTACTCATTTTCTTCAAATTGGCGCAGCAATTGCGGGGACATTTCCTGCAGAGTTTAGGGTGTGCAAACGGCTGCCTAGGAGACATGTGCAGTTGCGACTAGAGCTAGTTGCGCACCTGGCGCCAACCTGAAACGTTGTTTACCAACCAATCGTTGAACGGCTAGCATTCAACAATTGGGGGGTGGTGAAGGGATTTTTTTTAATTTTTCCTCCCGGGAGCCTTGATCCTGCCCAATTTGGTTCACGGGTAGGTTTTTTAGTTTTTCCCCTTCACTCGGGTTACTTGTTTTCCTCTCTTATGCATCCCTGCTAGTTAGTTGCTATGTGTTTTCTTAAAGTTGTGTCGGGATGGTTTGGGTTTGGTGTGATATTCATGGTATGGAACTTGGTTGCTCACTGGGTTTGCAGCAGTTGATAGTTTGGGTTGTGAATGATGTGCGCGGTTTAGGTGTAGAGTTTCGTGCTTGATTTTCTTGTGTCCTCGGTGACTAAATAGGATGTGCCTGACTAGGAGGTGTTGCCTGTCAGGAGCAACGATGTGCGTCAGTGGAAAGGTATGGAAAGATCGTTCGTGGTGAGAGGTTTTTGTTGGGCTTAAGGCCAAATTGGAGGATGTGTGATCTGTATGGTGCATAGTTTGACTGGAGAGTGATGTATAAGCATGATGCGTTAGACAGGACAAGGAAGAAGGTGAATGTGTCAGAAGCCTGTTATGCGGTGTCACTGGGTGGCTTGGTTGTGAGTTATAGCTTTTAGTTGGCGATTTAACTCTGTATTTTTCAATCTTGATGATGACTTGGATTCAGTTTGCTTATTAAAGAGTTCTTGTTTTGGGCTAGGTCGTGTTGGGTGGCGGGCCAGTTTCCTTTGGAGTCTGGCTTTGGCGGGAGTACGCTGCAGCTCAGTGGCTTTATGTGGCGTAAGATACGTTGTGGGGGCACTTGCCCTCAATGAACCTGGCAAATTTGTCCTGCTCCGCACGGGGGGACCCGGGCGCTTTTTGGTACGGAAGAGTCTCGGATTGGCCCAGGAGGGAAGTGGGACCCTCGCAGCGTTAGTGCGTCTAGAGGGGGAAGGTGTCAGTCGTTCCCCGAGTATTTTGAGCAAAGTAAAAGCTAGAACTGAGCCTGCAGCGTCTCTCTGCCACCCTGGTTAGGTTAATTAATTATAAATAAAAGCTGTGACCTTTTAGCCAAGCTCTTGTTGTCTGTGTCGTTATTTATTAGTTTGAGTTAAGTAAGCTATACAAGGTTGTTAAGGGTAGAAGCAATAAACCAATGTATTTCTTATGATAGAGGAGGGAGTATGATATGGGAGGGAGTATGATAGAGGAGGGAGTATGATATGGGAGGGAGTATGATAGGGGAGGGAGTATGATAGAGGAGGGAGTATGACAGGGCGTATGATAGAGGAGGGAGTATGACAGGGAGTATGATAGGGAAGGGAGTATGATAGGGGAGGGAGTATGATAGGGGAGGGAGTATGATAGAGGAGGGAGTATGATAGAGGAGGGAGTATGATAGAGGAGGGAGTATGATAGAGGAGGGAGTATGATAGAGGAGGGAGTATGACAGGACGTATGATAGAGGAGGGAGTATGACAGGGAGTATGATAGGGGAGGGAGTATGATAGGGAAGGGAGTATGATAGGGGAGGGAGTATGATAGGGAAGGGAGTATGATAGGGGAGGAGTATGATAGAGGAGGGAGTATGATAGAGGAGGGAGTATGATAGAGGAAGGAGTATGACAGGGAGTATGATAGGGGAGGGAGTATAATAGGGAAGGGAGTATGATAGGGAAGGGAGTATGATAGGGGAGGGAGTATGATAGAGGAGGGAGTATGACAGGGAGTATGATAGGGGAGGGAGTATGATAGGGGAGGGAGTATGACAGGGGAGGGAGTATGATAGGGGAGGGAGTATGATAGGAGAGTATGATAGAGGAGGGAGTATGATAGGGGAGGGAGTATGATAGAGGAGGGACTATGATAGAGGAGGGAGTATGATAGGGGAGGGAGTATGAAAGGGGAGGGAGTATGATAGGGGAGCATGATAGAGGAGGGAGTATGATAGGGGAGGGAGTATGATAGAGGAGGGAGTATGATAGGGGAGGGAGTATGATAGAGGAGGGAGTATGATAGGGGAGGGAGTATGATAGGGGAGGTAGTATGATAGAGGAGGGAGTATGATAGAGGAGGGAGTATGACAGGGAAGGGAGTATGATAGAGGAGGGAGTATGATAGAGAAAGGAGTATGATAGGGGAGGGAGTATGACAAGGGAGGGAGTATGATAGGGGAGGGAGTATGATAGAGGAGGGAGTATGACAGGGGAGGGAGTATGATAGGGGAGTATGATAGAGGAGGGAGTATGATAGAGGAAGGAGTATGATAGGGGAGGGAGTATGATAGGGGAGGGGGTATGACAAGGGAGGGAGTATGATAGGGGAGGGAGTATGATAGAGGAGGGAGTATGACAGGGGAGGGAGTATGATAGGGGAGGGAGTATAATAGAGGAGGGAGTATGATAGTATAATAGAGGAGGGAGTATGATAGAGGAGGGAGTATAATAGAGGAGGGAGTATGATAGAGGAGGGAGTATGATAGGGGAGGGAGTATGATAGGGGAGGGAGTATGATAGGGAAGGGAGTATGATAGGGGAGGGAGTATGATAGGGAAGGGAGTATGATAGGGGAGGGAGTATGATAGGGAAGGGAGTATGATAGGGGAGGGAGTATGACAGGGAGTATGATAGAGGAGGGAGTATGATAGGGGAGGAAGTATGACAGGGAGTATGATAGAGGAGGGAGTATGATAGGGAAGGGAGTATGATAGGGGAGGGAGTATGATAGGGAAGGGAGTATGATAGGGGAGGGAGTATGACAGGGAGTATGATAGGGGAGTATGATAGAGGAGGGAGTATGACAAGGGAGGGAGTATGACAGGGAGTGTGATAGGTGAGGGAGTATAATAGAGGAGAGAGTATGATAGGGGAGGGAGTATGACAGGGGAGGGAGTATGATAGAGGAGGGAGTATGATAGAGGAGGTAGTATGATAGGGGATGGAGTATGATAGAGGAGGGAGTATGACAGGGGAGGGAGTATGATAGGGGAGGGAGTATGACAGAGGAGGGAGTATAATAGAGGAGGGAGTATGATAGAGGAGGGAGTATGATAGAGGAGGGAGTATAATAGAGGAGGGAGTATGATAGAGGAGGGAGTATGATAGGGGAGGGAGTATGACAGAGGAGGGAGTATGATAGAGGAGGGAGTATGATAGGGGAGGGAGTATGACAGGGAGTATAATAGAGGAGGGAGTATGATAGAGGAGGGAGTATGATAGAGGAGGGAGTATGATAGTGGAGGGAGTATGATAGAGGAGGGAGTATGATAGAGGATGGAGTATGATAGGGGAGGGAGTATGACAGGGAGTATGATAAGGGAGGGAGTATGACAGGGAGTATAGTAGAGGAGGGAGTATGATAGGGGAGGGAGTATGACAGGGGAGGCTCTGACTGCACGTCCCTGTCTCTAAGCACTGACAATTGGGATGTATGTTCTGCGCAGACCAAACCATCGCTCTGAATCAGGGCCCTCCTACCTTTTTTTGGAGCGTCTTCATGGACGCTCGCATAGCTGTGGGTTACCACAGTGGGGCCGGCTTGAGACGGTAGGCGTTCCCATGAGAACGCCTCCGTCTGGCAGGCACGCCCCCGGCACGCTCACCAAAGGGGCGTGCTGTCAATCAACATCGACAGCACGCCCCCTTTGGTGCGAGACCCGGAGCGATTACGGGTCTCGCGGGGTCTTGCGGGTCACGCCGGGTCTCGCGCATGCGCACGATGGAGCTCCCTCCGTTGTGCGCATGTGCAGTGGGGAACATCGACCCGCTTGCGAGCGTCCTGCCGCTCGCGAGCGGGTCTGAATGACCCCCACTGTGTGTGGCTCGGAATCAGGAACACTGCGTTTTGTGTTTAATATCACTCCTGTTTTATATTTCGGGCATAAACACACTGCTAAGTGTCAGCTTGCAAAAGCCACTGCTTAGTAAATTTACCTTTAGATGTGTTTCTTTCTGTACACATAAATGAACATGAAGGAAACATTTCAGCACAACATATTACATTGGCAATCGGGTGTCATACAAAAGGTCGACAATAGAAAGGTCGGCACTAATTTGGTTGACATCAAAAGGTTGACGTTGATAAAAAGTTGACATGACAAAAGTTAGCCAGTACAGAAGGTCGACAGGTACAAAAGGTCGACGTGGAGATGGTTCACACAGAAATGGTCAGGACATGCTTTTTATTTTCTAACCCTAATCTTCATCCTAACCCTCCCCTTGGTGCCTAACCCTAACCGTCCCACTAACCTTATCTTCCGGTAAGTGCCTAACTGTCCCTCCTAGTGCCTAACCCTAACCCTCTGGTAAGTGCGTAACCGTCCCTCCTAGTGCCTAATCCTAACCTTCTGGTGAGTGCCTAACCATCCCTCCTAGTGCCTAACCCTAACCCTCTGGTAAGTGCCTAACTGTCCCTCCTAGTGCCTAACCTTAACCCTCTGGTAAGTGCCTAACCATCCCTCCTAGTGCCTAACCCTCTAGTAAGTGCCTAACTGTCCCTCTTAGTGCCTAACCCTAACCCTCTGGTAAGTGCCTAATTGTCCCTCCTAGTGCCTAACCCTAACCCTCTGGTAAGTGCGTAACCGTCGCTCCTAGTGCCTAACCCTAACCCTCTGGTAAGTGCCTAACCATCCCTCCTAGTGCCTAACCCTAACCCTCTGGTAAGTGCCTAACTGTCCCTCCTAGTGCCTAACCTTGACCCTCTGGTAAGTGCCTAACCATCCCTCCTAGTGCCTAACCCTCTAGTAAGTGCCTAACTGTCCCTCTTAGTGCCTAACCCTAACCCTCTGGTAAGTGCCTAATTGTCCCTCCTAGTGCCTAACCCTAAACTTCCAGTAAGTGCCTAACTGTCCCTCCTAGTGCCTAACCCTCTGGTAAGTGCCTAACTGTCCCTCCTAGTGCCTAACCCTAACCCTCTGGTAAATGCCTAACCATCCCTCCTAGTGCCTAACCCTAACCCTCTGGTAAATACCTAACCATCCCTCCTAGTGCCTAACCCTCTGGTAAGTGCCTAACCGTCCCAACTAGTGCCTAACCCTAACCATCTGTAAGTGCCTAACCATCCCTCCTAGTGCCTAACCCTCTGGTAATTGCCTAACCATCCCTCCTAGTGCCTAACCCTAACCCTCTGGTAAATGCCTAACCATCCCTCCTAGTGCTTAACCCTAACCCTCTGGTAAGTGCCTAACCATCCCTCCTAGTGCCTAACCCTAACCCTCTGGTAAATGCCTAACCATCCCTCCAAGTGCCTAACCCTCTGGTAAGTGCCTAACCGTCCCTCCTAGTGCCTAACCCTCTGGTAAGTGCCTAACCATCCCTCCTAGTGCCTAACCCTCTGGTAAGTGCCTAACCATCACTCCTAGTGCCTAACACTAACCCTCTGGTATGTGCCTAACCGTCCCTCCTAGTGCCTAACCCTAACCCTCTGGTACTGTAAGTGTGAAGCTTTTGTATGGAACAAAGGTAATCAATACAATTCTAATATAATAAAATTCACTCTCTCGGGATTCATTTAATACTAACATTATGCTGAAACAAGTAATTTTATACTAGAGACCAGACAATCTGTGAATGGTCCTAAAATGGCACTATGCCAGACTTTAGGTTTACTGTTTTTAAAGTTTCCACAATGGACAATTTTATGTGCACCCGCAATACCCTGACCTAAGCACGTCCCTTTTTTAAACGAGAGCAGTTCCCAAAAGAACAGTTTAGGCGCCCTTGTTGTCCCTCCTAGTGCCTAACCCTAACCATCTGTAAGTGCCTAACCATCCCTCCTAGTGCCTAACCCTCTGGTAAGTGCCTAACCATCCCTCCTAGTGCCTAACCCTAATCCTCTGGTAAATGCCTAATCATACCTCCTTAGTGCTTAACCCTAACCCTCTTGTAAGTGCCTAACCATCCCTCCTAGTGCCTAACCCTAACCCTCTGGTAAATGCCTCACCATCCCTCCAAGTGCCTAACACTCTGGTAAGTGCCTAACCGTCCCTCCTAGTTCCTAACCCTAACCCTCGGGTAAGTGCCTAACCGTCCCTCCTAGTGCCTAACCCTAACCCTCTGGTAAGTGCCTAACTGTCCCTCCTAGTGCCTAACCCTCTGGTAAGTGCCTACCCGTCCCTCCTAGTGCCTAACCCTCTGGTAAGTGCCTAACTGTCCCTCCTAGTGCCTAACCCTCTGGTAAGTGCCTAACCGTCCCTCCTAGTGCCTAACCCTAACTTTCTGGTAAGTGCCTAACCGTCCCTCCTAGTGCCTAACCCTAACCCTCTGGTAAGTGCCTAACCATCCCTCCTAGTGCCTAACCCTAACCCTCTGTTAAGTGCCTAAGCGTCCCTCCTAGTGCATAACCCTAACCCTCTGGTAAGTGCCTAACTGTCCCTCCTAGTGCCTAACCCTCTGGTAAGTGCCTAACTGTCCCTCCTAGTGCCTAACCCTCTGGTAAGTGCCTAACTGTCCCTCCTAGTGTCTAACCCTAACCCTCTGGTAAGTGCCTAACCGTCCCTCCTAGTGCCTAACCCTAACTTTCTGGTAAGTGCCTAACCGTCCCTCCTAGTGCCTAACCCTAACCCTCTGGTAAATGCCTAACCATCCCTCCTAGTGCCTAACCCTCTGGTAAGTACCTAACCATCCCTCCTAGTGCCTAACCCTAAGCCTCTGGTATGTGCCTAACTGTCCCTCCTAGTACCTAACCCTAACCCTCTGGTACTGTAAGTGTGAAGCTTTTGTATGGAACAAAGGTAATCAATACAATTCTAATATAATAAAATTCACTCTCTCGGGATTCATTTAATACTAACATTATGCTGAAACAAGTAATTTTATACTAGAGACCAGACAATCTGTGAATGGTCCTAAAATGGCACTATGCCAGACTTTAGGTTTACTGTTTTTAAAGTTTCCACAATGGACAATTTTATGTGCACCCGCAATACCCTGACCTAAGCACGTCCCTTTTCTATACGAGAGCAGTTCCCAAAAGAACAGTTTAGGCGCCCTTGTTGTCCCTCCTAGTGCCTAACCCTAACCATCTGTAAGTGCCTAACCATCCCTCCTAGTGCCTAACCCTCTGGTAAGTGCCTAACCATCCCTCCTAGTGCCTAACCCATGCCTAACCATCCCTCCTTAGTGCTTAACCCTAACCCTCTTGTAAGTGCCTAATCATCCCTCCTAGTGCCTAACCCTAACCCTCTGGTAAATGCCTAACCATCCCTCCAAGTGCCTAACCCTCTGGTAAGTGCCTAACCGTCCCTCCTAGTGCCTAACCCTAACCCTCTGGTAAGTGCCTAACCGTCCCTCCTAGTGCCTAACCCTAACCCTCTGGTAAGTGCCTAACTGTCCCTCCTAGTGCCTAACCCTCTGGTAAGTGCCTAACCGTCCCTCCTAGTGCCTAACCCTCTGGTAAGTGCCTAACTGTCCCTCCTAGTGCCTAACCCTCTGGTAAGTGCCTAACCGTCCCTCCTAGTGCCTAACCCTAACTTTCTGGTAAGTGCCTAATCATCCCTCCTAGTGCCTAACCCTAACCCTCTGGTAAGTGCCTAACCGTCCCTCCTAGTGCCTAACCCTAACCCTCTGGTAAGTGCCTAACTGTCCCTCCTAGTGCCTAACCCTCTGGTAAGTGCCTAACCGTCCCTCCTAGTGCCTAACCCTCTGGTAAGTGCCTAACTGTCCCTCCTAGTGCCTAACCCTCTGGTAAGTGCCTAACTGTCCATCCTAGTGCCTAACCCTCTGGTAAGTGCCTAACTGTCCCTCCTAGTGCCTAACCCTCTGGTAAGTGCCTAACCGTCCCTCCTAGTGCCTAACCCTAACTTTCTGGTAAGTGCCTAACTGTCCCTCCTAGTGCCTAACCCTAACCCTCTGGTAAGTGCCTAACCATCCCTCCTAGTGCCTAACCCTAACCCTCTGTTAAGTGCCTAAGCGTCCCTCCTAGTGCATAACCCTAACCCTCTGGTAAGTGCCTAACTGTCCCTCCTAGTGCCTAACCCTCTGGTAAGTGCCTAACTGTCCCTCCTAGTGCCTAACCCTCTGATAAGTGCCTAACTGTCCCTCCTAGTGTCTAACCCTAACCCTCTGGTAAGTGCCTAACCGTCCCTCCTAGTGCCTAACCCTAACTTTCTGGTAAGTGCCTAACCGTCCCTCCTAGTGCCTAACCCTAACCCTCTGGTAAATGCCTAACCATCCCTCCTAGTGCCTAACCCTCTGGTAAGTACCTAACCATCCCTCCTAGTGCCTAACCCTAAGCCTCTGGTATGTGCCTATCTGTCCCTCCTAGTGCCTAACCCTAACCCTCTGGTACTGTAAGTGTGAAGCTTTTGTATGGAACAAAGGTAATCAATACAATTCTAATATAATAAAATTCACTCTCTCGGGATTCATTTAATACTAACATTATGCTGAAACAAGTAATTTTATACTAGAGACCAGACAATCTGTGAATGGTCCTAAAATGGCACTATGCCAGACTTTAGGTTTACTGTTTTTAAAGTTTCCACAATGGACAATTTTATGTGCACCCGCAATACCCTGACCTAAGCACGTCCCTTTTCTATACGAGAGCAGTTCCCAAAAGAACAGTTTAGGCGCCCTTGTTGTCCCTCCTAGTGCCTAACCCTAACCATCTGTAAGTGCCTAACCATCCCTCCTAGTGCCTAACCCTCTGGTAAGTGCCTAACCATCCCTCCTAGTGCCTAACCCTAACCCTCTGGTAAATGCCTAACCATCCCTCCTTAGTGCTTAACCCTAACCCTCTTGTAAGTGCCTAACCATCCCTCCTAGTGCCTAACCCTAACCCTCTGGTAAATGCCTAACCATCCCTCCAAGTGCCTAACCCTCTGGTAAGTGCCTAACCGTCCCTCCTAGTGCCTAACCCTCTGGTAAGTGCCTAACCGTCCCTCCTAGTGCCTAACCCTAACCCTCTGGTAAGTGCCTAACTGTCCCTCCTAGTGCCTAACCCTCTGGTAAGTGCCTAACCGTCCCTCCTAGTACCTAACCCTCTGGTAAGTGCCTAACCGTCCCTCCTAGTGCCTAACCCTAACTTTCTGGTAAGTGCCTAACCGTCCCTCCTAGTGCCTAACCCTAACCCTCTGGTAAGTGCCTAACCATCCCTCCTAGTGCCTAACCCTAACCCTCTGGTAAGTGCCTAAGCGTCCCTCCTAGTGCATAACCCTAACCCTCTGGTAAGTGCCTAACTGTCCCTCCTAGTGCCTAACCCTCTGGTAAGTGCCTAACTGTCCCTCCTAGTGCCTAACCCTCTGGTAAGTGCCTAACTGTCCCTCCTAGTGTCTAACCCTAACTTTCTGGTAAGTGCCTAACCGTCCCTCCTAGTGCCTAACCCTAACCCTCTGGTAAATGCCTAACCATCCCTCCTAGTGCCTAACCCTAACCCTCTGGTATGTGCCTAACCGTCCCTCCTAGTGCCTAACCCTAACCCTCTGGTACTGTAAGTGTGAAGCTTTTGTATGGAACAAAGGTAATCAATACAATTCTAATATAATAAAATTCACTCTCTCGGGATTCATTTAATACCATTAATTATGCTGAAACAAGTAATTTTATACTAGAGACCAGACAATCTGTGAATGGTCCTAAAATGGCACTATGCCAGACTTTAGGTTTACTGTTTTTAAAGTTTCCACAATGGACAATTTTATGTGCACCCGCTATACCCTGACCAAAGCACGTCCCTTTTTTATACGAGAGCAGTTCCCAAAAGAACAGTTTAGGCGCCCTTGTTGTGCGCGAGGCAAAAAAAGCTGCATTTGTGCAAAACTGGCTCATAGTACATGTTCTGGGAAGTGTAATAATTGCAGGCATGGACGCAGCATAGTACATGCACACTCACATAAAAGAAAAAAAACACTGATACACATGTTTCAAAATGTTTATCATTTTATAAGTCAAGAAGACTGATCAGTAAGACACTGCTCCCTGGAACCTTGTTCTTAAATAGAAAACATGGGCCAAGTTATATCAAAGTCATGAAAAAATTATGTTATGGAATCTGGGCCACATGTGGCTTAAATAATCGCTCAAAATCTTTATTGATCAGAAGTACCCAGAAAATACCAGATGGAACTTAAAAACTTCTAACACAGTGTATTGCAGTCCCTCTAACCATTTCCTTCCTGTCCCATCACAGGCAAAGTTCATTAGCCCACAGACATGTACATTTGCATACTGCAGCAGGCCGTTAAAAAGCGACAATCCACGCTGCCTCATTAGCATTGTATAATAATCAAGCCCCTGGATTCTCCGTCTTGCACCTTCTTAAAGAAAGACGCACAGTGGGAGCTGAGGAGGTCACCACATTCTCAGGGTAATCATCTGTACTGAACTGAGTTCTGACATGACGGGGCTTCCCAAACTATTGAGGACAAGGGATCACCACCAAATAGGGAAGACAGGAAATAAGAACCGTTACCAAACATGCAATTATATATGTGAAAGGCCACGAAAGACAATAGTTTTTGTTTTTTCTATGGGCAGTTTTGAAGGAAAATTTGCAAAGCCGTGGCTAGGCCAAGCTGCCATGTTTTCTCTGGTCTTGTGGTGCTCTCCTAGCATGGTGGCATCAATCGGAGGTTACTGAAGTCAAGCAATGCTCAGTCGTGCTCATTAAACCCCTGACCTTGCCTAACTTTGCATGCTCCCAGGTCACTTGCTGCCTACAAATTATATTTGAGCAAAATGGGAGCAGCATAAATTAGTCACAGTTAGAAAAGCCTAAATGGATTCAAGTCTACTTTTTTGGGTCCACAAATCCATGAAGATTTCACTTTTTTTTTGTTGGGTCTGTCAGCACAGTGTAATTATTTTAACATTTGATTATTTTATACTCTAGAGCAATTATATCACTCAACAAACAATCCATTCAGCTGTTATGAATACTGCACTTTTCTAGCTAGACATTAAGCACTGCCATGTGACATCGCCCCAAGGGAGTTATAAGTTGAAGAGAAGTGCATGAAATATTTAGGCCAGGCTGTACTAAATGGAAAATGCAATAAAAATCCTGTTTTCAGGGTTTTACCGCATTCACCATATGTACTATTGGGTGGCCGCCGGGACTCCGACGCAGAGGGAAATGCCAGCTTTCGCGCTGGAATAAGGGATCCGATCGGATCCCTCCCAGCATGCCCCGTGGCCGCCGCCTGACTCTGCAGATGCGCAGATGGACTCCCGGGTCATAAACCCGGAAGTCCAGGGCGCAGCGCTGATCGCAAGGACAGCTCTTATCGGAAGAGCTGTCCTTTGCGGTACTGATCGCATATGTTAGTACATCCGCCTTTAGTATTTTTAAAGTGCACCCATCAACTACACATGGAGAGGAGGCAGACATTTTGCAACCTGATTCATTGTTGTTGTGATTGCATGAATCATTATCTAGGAAGGAGTGACATCACTCTGACAAATACTCATGAGGTACTGGTACTGGTTCATGACTGATATTTATGAGGTACTGGTTCTCGACTAAAACTTATGAGTTACTTGTTCACAAATAATACTCATGAGGTACTGGTTCCGAACTACTATTCATGATGTACTAGTTCCTAACTAATACGACTAATATTCATAAGGTCCTGGTTCCTGACTAATACGACTAATATTCATGAGGTCCTGGTTCCCGACTAATATTCATGAGGTCCTGGTTCCCGACTAATATTCATAAGGTCCTGGTTCCTGACTAATACGACTAATATTCATGAGGCCCTGGTTCCCGACTAATATTCATGAGGTCCTGGTTCCCGACTAATATTCATGAGGTCCTGGATCCCGATTAATATTCATGAGGGACTGGTTCACCGACTAATATTCATGAGGGTGGGTAAAATATAGTTGTTTCTCCCTCTTTTCTTCAGGAGATTGACGGTGAAGTACTGTCAATTTATTGTGTGGTGTACATCGTGTATTGAATGTATTTAGCCTGTGTGGCTGTATTCTGTTTAATCTGTGTGTTCATATATTTTTTTTCTGATCACCTTCCATTTTCTTTTCTAACCTTATATCTTTAATTTCCTTACACATCTCTACTCTACTATTTTCCCATCTTTCTCTGTTCCTGTCCATCTTTCTCATTTCCTATCCTACTCTCATGGATCACCCCCAGCGTTCTGTCGGCGTCCCTGCCCGGTACCTGCTTAATGCGGTGGCAGCGGGAGCGGGGTCCCCGAACGCGGAGCGAGGTAGGCCCGCCAGTCGCCATGTAGCGAGCAGCGTTCATGGAGAGGGCTCAGGAGCGGAAGGGGGTGGTAGGCTACGCACCGGGGTTTGTGGCAGGGCACAGCATGGGTGGCCGCGAAGAAGAAAGGGGGGTCGGGGGTCGATGGGGTCATGATCTATCATGCATGGCTGAAGAACATGTATATCTTTGCCTCTTGCTACTTAGAGACACGGCCCGATGAGCACATGTGCATTATTAGGTACATGTATCTAATTCATGACCTGCTTACCAACTCCAGGAGCGATGCATGGTGGGTTTATGACAAAGAGTTTCGTTGTAAGCAGCACAGCCGGGAGGTTATAGATTTTGGCATGAAAGATATTGAGATTTTCGTGGACGTCACACAACCACAGCAATCGCAGACGGAGGCGGTCCCCTTTCGTAAGGGTTTCGGGGGACAGGTGGCAGCACTGGGGGGGGCAGCTCGGGGGTCGAATTCCAAGTTGGGGCATGGCGAGTGCTTTGCCTTCAACAACGGGCAATGCGCATTGGGGATGCG
The DNA here is from genome assembly GCA_031769625.1 of Taudactylus pleione. Lineage (NCBI taxonomy): Eukaryota > Metazoa > Chordata > Amphibia > Anura > Myobatrachidae > Taudactylus > Taudactylus pleione. The sequence continues at coordinate 953,436 of JAUIMM010001082.1, forward strand.
CTGTCGTTTTCAGCACACCTGCATTCGTTGCGGAGGCCCCCACCCCATTAAGGACTGCGCGAAAGGACCAGGGGGGTGCGGCCGGGGGTAAAGGCAATAATGCTAGCAGCGGTCCCGCGGATCCCCCCCCCAAGTAGAGCCCACACATTGGGTAGAGCCCCCACACCCGTTAGGGTCGACGCCATGGCGTCATGGTTGGACGCGTACCTGCTTCGTGGCATAGCAAGGTTTTTATAGGAAGGTTTTTCGATGGGTTTTCAGCTTCCTATAGTCGGCATTGTAAAAGGGGGTTCGGGTCGGAACCTGCGTTCGGCTAGCGATATGCCGGTGGTGTTAAGAGCGAAAGTGGTCAATGAAGTAGAACTGGGTAGGATTGCAGGCCCCTTTCCAGAGCCTCCCATTCCAGGACTGGTGCTCTCACCGGTTGCTGTGGTTCCCAAAAAGGCATCGGGGAAGTTTTGCTTTATCCAGCACCTGTCGTACCCGAAGGGGCTGTCAGTAAACGATGCTATCCCGGACGAGCTATGTCGAGTGGTATATCAGTCTTTTGACGAGGCACTTGAATTGGTTCGTTCATTTGGAAAAGGGGCCTTGATGTGCAAGGTCGATATAGAATCGGCTTTACAGTTGCTTCTCCTCCACCCGCGTTTTTTTCATTTTATGGGGCTCCGACTTGACGACGGATTCTATTTTGACAAATGTTTACCCATGGGTTGTGCGATTTCGTGCGCCTATTTCGAATGGTTTAGCTCGTTTTTGCATTGGTGCTTGTCCAAGGGTTCTCGGGAGTCGGGGATAGCACATTATCTAGACGACTTCTTGTTGGTCGGCCCCCATGAATCGCTTAGGTGTGAGCGGTTGTTACGATACGGTAACACGCTTTTTGCAAAATTTGGAGTTCCCATAGCAGCGGACAAGACGGAGGGCCCAACCACTAAGATTTCGTTTTTGGGCACCGAAATCGACATGGTGGGGGGGTTTTGTGGGTTGCCGGAAGAGAAGGTGCGGTGCTTGCAGGATGAAATAGTGCTGGCCGTGTCGGTAGGTAAACTAAAAATGAGGCAGGCGCAGTCACTGCTGGGCTTGTTCAATTTTGCCTGCAGGGTGATCCCTGTCGGTAGGATTTTTTGCAGAAAATTGGAAAGATTGACGGCTAAGGCGCACAGCCCCAATAATTTTCTGCGACTATCTGGGGAGATTCGGCGGGACCTGGATATTTGGGATTCCTTTTTGATTAATTTCAACGGAGTTCGCATTTGGCCAGCCCCACCGGTCTCTAACTAGACTTTACAACTATTCACGGACACGGCAGGGTCGGTAGGGTTTGGCGCCTTGCTCGGGAGGTGTTGGTGTGCTGCTCATTGGCTCTCCAGCTGGGTGAAAGAGGGACTGACCAGGAACATGCTTTTATTAGAGCTCTTCCCTATCATGGTTGCGCTGGAACTTTGGGGTGGGCAGTTGCAGGATAGGGCAATCATATTCTGGTGCGATAACATGGGTGTGGTGGAGGAGCTTAATCGACAGAAAGCTGCTGGGTTGCACGCCATTCGAGTGATTGCACAGATAATATCGCGCTGCCTGCAATTTAATATTGGATTTAGCGGTAGGCATGTTCCTGGGGTTAATAATGAGGTTGCCGATGCGCTTTCGCGCTTTGAGTGGGCAAGGTTTAAGAGACTTGCCCCTTGGGCGAACAATGTCGGTGACTCATGTCCCGATTATGTGTGGTAGGTGGTTCATCCAGCGTGGAGGCACTAGCACACCGGTCCCTGGGACCTACAGGGCGTACCTCGCTTCTTGGGAGCCGTGGAGCGAATTCCTCTTGAGGGAGAGGTCTCGAGGTAAGATCTTTTTTTATGATTCTCACTTGGGAACAAGCAACTTGGGCCGCGAGGCTCGGCCTGCGTTGTTTCCATTACAGAAGGGATGGTAAGGTGGGAGCTTGGTTTCCATCGGATGCCGGCCCTACACTTCCTTAACTGACCTCTTTGGTTAGGACTCTGTGGGCAGGTGCAATGCAGCAAAGTCCCCCACCCCCTTTTTTGCCCAGGGCGGGTGCGCTTGGAATTCTAACCGGGGGGGGTCACATACAAGTTTTGGCAGCCTCTCGGAGGTGGTTCTTGGCATCCTCCTTCGCCCACTGGCAGGGGGTAATGGGGGGTTGCACCTGCTTGCTGGGTCGTCGTCTAGTCATGCACGGGATCAGAAGAACCAGTGTTATGATGAGGGACATGGTCGATGGTCTGCGCTGCGGGGGTTCGGAGCTGGGTGTTGTTACCTTATGTTACGCCTGGCTTCGGGCCTTTGCTCATCCCAACTTGGGGACTAGCTACTCGCCCTAGGTGGGGGTCTTGAGGAATTTTTGTTTGACCACTGGTTTTAACTTTGGCTTCTGCCAGCCGGTGGAGTGTTTGTGTTTTTGCCTCAAGTCAAGTTGGGATCCCTTCCCTGCCCAAACATCCCTCATGCCAGGTGTTAGAAATAGGTGCAAATAGGCCTAGTATTAGCGTGATACACATCCCTTAGATACTAATGTTACCAGTTTTGCATATGAAGCGCATTTTATACGATATATTAATCTATTTTCCCTTAATTTTTTTCCCTGCCAGGATGTCATCTAGATGAGTCCTTTATTTGGATAATAAGGCATTTTTTTATATTTTGGCTCTCTAGGGTAGACGTGGTTCTGTCTGCTAGGGAGCTCCTAGAGTTAGCACATGTCCGGTGGATGGGGCACCGGGGCATGCCTTGGACTCAACTGGAAGAGGTCCTTAGGGACACAGTGGCCAGGTTCGGGTACCCCGGTTTCCTGGTCATCCATCTGGGAGGGAATGACCTGACGGACAGGACATGCTTGGATTTGCGCATGTCCATTCGGAGGGAGTTGCTGGCGCTGATCCGGGAGTGGCCTTTCTGTTGGGTCATTTGGCCGGAAATAGTTGCGAGGCTGTTTTGGAGAGGGGCTGAGCGCCTGGGGGCTATTGAGCTCTCTAGAAGGAGAATTAACTCTGTGGTGGGTAGAGCCATTACAGGTAGTGGCGATGCCATAGTGCGGCACGCAAACATATCAGTTGTGGACAGGCAACTTTATAGGCCCGATCGCGTGCACCTGTCTAGGGGCGGGTTAGAGATTTCCTCTAGGAATTTGTTTCGTGCCCTAAGGAATTTGGATGCTTTGGGTTAGTTGGAGTTGAGAGTTAGTAATGGTGGCGGCGGCGGACCTTGTCCTCGTTTGGCAGGTCTTGTATGGCCTTTTCATTAAGTTTAGCAGTGTTGGTCTTTCTTACTTGAGGGCGCAGTGAGCACCACTGGTCCAGGTGGCTACGGTCCCCCTCGGATGCACGGTGGCTCCCCAAGTTGTAATCCCCGCAAGGCAGGGCACGAGGCCTGGACACTTTGCGAGTTGCAGGGAGAAAGGGGGCAGTTGGTCCCGATGTTCCATTTTGCGGCAGGCTGTTCAGGCCCACAGTTTTATTATTTTTCTGATTGTATTGATAAGCATGTTTCTTCTGTTAGGCCATTCAAGTCCCCGCTACCATTTTGCTTTAGAAATTTTTAAGTTAGAAATTATGCTAAATAGTTAAATTGTGCATAAAATAGGTTCTATTAAATAGGTTTCTAGTTTGATATTAATAAAAAGCTGACCCATTTTTCACCCGCTAGGTCTCTGTCTTGTTATTTTTAGATAAGGCATGGTGTGTTTTGTGTGGCATGAGTGTGCGGAGTGATCTGACCATAAAGCGTTTATGACAAATACTTATGAGTTACTGGTTCACAAATTATGCTCATGAGATACATGTTCCCGACTAATACTCATGAGGTACTTGTTCATTACTAATATTCATGAGGTACTGGTTCCTAACTAATACGGGATGTAGCCCGGACCCTGACTATCAGCAGTGCCGGATTATGGTCTGTGGGGACCCCTGGGCAACAAACATGTTGGGGCTCCTATCAATTAAAGTTTTTTTTATATATAAAGCACTTATCCACGGCACTCACAATTCCTAGATTTGGGATGCAACATGATATGTGACCACATTGTTAAAATAGAAATCACAGGGGCTCTGCACTCACCATAATAACTAACAATAATAATAATAAACATAATAAACAGTGGGGTTTTGGTTCATGAATTGATCAATGCATTTAAGCTTGCAGCCCCCGTCACGGGACCCCACTTTCCTGCATGTCCCTACTCTATTGCTCAGAATTATAACATGGAACTAGCCATCACATTAGTGTTAAACTCAGGGTATGCTATCAAGGTTTAAAGCTCACAGCAACTTTGCTTTTAAACGTGAGACAGTCAACAAAGCACACCTGTTGCAAAGCACCTAGGAAAACAGCTGACACAAGTTAGATTAAACAGGTTAAAAGTAGGGATGTGCGCCGGACCATTTTTGCCGGATTTGGATTTGGTTCTAATTCGTCGTCCGGCTTTGGATTTGGATTTGCCAAACTGCAGTGACTGGCTTTGGATTTGGATTTGGATTTTTTTACAAAAATTGACAAAAAAAGCTAAAATCACATAAATTGGTCTTTTTTTTCTTCCTAGAGTATTATTAACCTCAATAACATTAATTTCCAGTCAATTTAGACCATATCACAGCTTATAATATTGTTTTCAACATTATTGGCCAAAGGTTGCAGTGAGCTGACTGGTTACTAAGCGACAAAGCAGCGGCACAACGACACAGACACCACAGTATAAAGCACATCTATGACACATTGCCACACAGCAGTGACAGAAATGAAAAGTAGTGCACCCACCCAGTGGGGTACGGCCAGCAGAGTCACAGTACTTGTTTACAAAGTGGGCTACGGCCCTAGGAGTCACAGTGCACAATCTTATTAGCATTACACCGCACATAGGGCCTGATTCACATTACACCATAAAGTAGTGTCTCTTATTTATGTTACGACACACAGTAGTGCCCCTTTTACACAATGCCCACAGTAGTGACCCTTTTACACAATGCCCACAGTAGCGGTGTCCCTTGCACAATGTCCCCCAGCAGTGGTGCCCCCTATGCAGTCCCCTTAGTAGTAGGGTCTACTATGCAGTGCCCCCAGTAGAATGCCCTCCAGTAGTATGCCCCCCATTAGCAGGCCCCCCCAGTAGTATGCCCCCCATTAGCATGCCACCCAGCAGTATGCCCCCCATTAGCAGGCCCCCCCAGTAGTATGCCCCCCATTAGCATGCCACCCAGTAGTATGCCCCCCCAGTAGTATGGCCCCCCCAGTAGTATGGCCCCCCCAGTAGTAGGCTGCCCCAGTAGCAGGCCCCCCCCAGTAGTAGGCTGCCCCAGTAGTAGCCCCCCCTGTAGTATGCCCCCCCCTGTAGTATGGCCCCCCCTGTAGTAGGCTGCCCCAGTAGCAGCCCCCCCCAGTAGTAGTAAGCCCCCCCAGTAGTATGGCCCCCCCCAGTAGCAGGCCCCTCAGTAGTATGGCCCCCCCAGTAGCAGACCCCCCCAGTAGTATAGCCCCCCCAGTAGCAGGCCCCTCTGTAGTATGGCCCCCCCAGTAGCAGACCCCCCCCAGTAGTGCAGACCCCCCAGTAGTATAGCCCCCCCCCAGTAGCAGGCCCCTCTGTAGTATGGCCCCCCAGTAGTATAGCCCCCCCCAGTAGCAGACCCCCCCAGTAGTGCAGATCCCCCCCAGTAGCAGACCCCCCCCAGTAGTATAGCCCCCCCAGTAGCAGGCCCCTCTGTAGTATGGCCCCCCAGTAGTATAGCCCCCCCCAGTAGCAGACCCCCCCAGTAGTGCAGACCCCCCCAGTAGTGCAGACCCCCCCCAGTAGTATAGCCCCCCCCAGTAGCAGGCCCCTCTGTAGTATGGCCCCCCCAGTAGTATAGCCCCCCCAGTAGCAGACCCCCCCCCAGTAGTGCAGACCCCCCCCCCAGTAGTGCCCCCGGCCCTTGCACAAATAAAAAAATTAAAACTTACCTGTATCTATGCTCCCGCGCCGTCCGCTCTGTCACACGCTGAGGAGGGAGCCGGAAGACGGAGCTCACGGCTCCCTCCGTGCAGCAGCCAATGAGAGTCTGTGTGACTCTCATTGGCTGCTGTAACAAACACACAGCTGCCGCTGGCGGCTGTGTCTGTGTAGGGCAGAGCGCTATCACTGCGCTCTGCCCTACACGCGAGGAGACCTGATGTCGGATTCTCTAGTGAGAATCCGACATCAGGCGGCCGCCGTTCGGCCCCGAACGGGGATCCGAGTCAGGCGGTGAACACCCGAACAGGGTTCTGGTGGACTCGGATCCCCAATGTTCGGAGCGGTTCGGATTCCACAGAATCCGAACCGCTCATCTCTAGTTAAAAGGGGTGCATGAGAAAAATGTGATCACAAAATGATTAATTATAAAAATGTATCAAATAAACAAAAAGCACTAATCCACGGCACTCTCCAATCCTAGATTTGGGGTGCAACATGGTATGTGACCACATTGTTTAAATAGAAATCACAGGGGCTCTGCACTCACCATAATAACCAACAATAATAATAAGCTTAAATGCATTGATCAATTCATGAACCAAAACCCCACTTCCCCACACCTAAGCCCCTTCCTCCTGGCAGTCCAGGAAAAGAGCAAGTGCAGTGAGCCTATATGAGACATTGGGCCTGACCCAGAGGTGCATGCAGACGGGGTTGCGGCTGCTTCTTTTGCCGCAGCTGTGTCGGCATCTTTATGCTAATGCCGTGACTGAATCTGAGCACACTGAGATGCCCACATGCAGTGGCAATAATCCATCACGTTGCAACTTTAGACACACTTTTAGTGCACCATCAGTGCACCATCAGTAGCATCATCGAAGCTTGTACCAGCCCCATGGTAGGTGCAATTTTACTGTCGGAACATGTCGTCCTGCCACACGTCTGCGTATGGCTAGCCACTCCCGTTTCCTCCCAGGATTGCCCATTGAAATCCACAGCTTTTGCATCCAAATTCGTTCTGCGTCTCCATGCGGTAACCATCAGTACACATACGCAGTAGGACTCAGGCGTATACGAGGTACTTTCAACATCAGCCAACTGCGTGCATATCGGCAATACGTGCAATTAGTCTGCAACTCTGAATCAGGCATATTGTGCCTGAAGAAAAAATAGAAACGGCGCATATAGGTCTAACCGGACCCAGAAGACACACTGATAATAAAGAATAAATTGTTTATTATAACATACAAGTGTAGATAATGAATAGTAGATATGGAGATGGATAGAAAGGTCAATGACCACAATAAATGACTGCAGAAATTTATACATAATAAAAAGGAAAAACCTCAAACCTTTTAATAGAGGTGCATTTATTAACAGCACTTTAATATAACACATGTGATTGGAGTACACAGCTGGTGCTCTAATCTTCACTAATACATGTGAGGTTTTTCCTTTTTATTATGTATAAATTTCTGCAGTAATTTATTGTGGTCATTGACCTTTCTATCCATCTCCATATCTACTATTCATTATCTACACTTGTATGTTATAATAAACAATTTATTCTTTATTATCAGTGTGTCTTCTGGGTCCGGTTAGACCTATATGCGCCGTTTCTATTTTTTCTACTGTTTATTCCTTGGAATAGGGAACCGGAGGACCCTTGGGACGGCTGCTGGTCGTGATAGATTACAGGGAGGTGGGCGCTACAAACCCTTCCATTATATTGTGCCTGAAACCAGAATAAAAGTTTCACATACATTTTGATACACTTTGTGAGTTGTTATACTGCTGTGGATGTACAGTGCATTACGCTATTGCAGAAAAATCAATTTACAGACTGAACTAATATTCAGTATAGCAAGTAACCAGGTACCAAGTGCTTCAGGGTTATCACCAGGTCATATTAATGCCTGGCGAGGTGCTGCACCCCATGCTCGGTCTACTTGTTGGAAATGTGTGTACAACTTGGTGCTTTTAGAAGAGTTGTGTACATACCAGCGTATATATATAAAAGAATTAGGAGACTAGTCCAGTGGAAGTTAACCAGGATATGTGGTTTATTGAGTATAGCTGTATTCACTGGTTCTCAGGGTATGAAGCACAGCATGTAGCGGAGCGGGGTTAGGAAGATCACCAGCCGGTGACTGTCTTAAGTATTGTGGCCTTAGTGCAGGTGCTGGAACAGCGGTCATTTATGTGTAAATGTCTCAAGTCTCAGGAGCTAAGGGGAGGACAGCCATCCTCCACTGTCTCACTCATACAGAGTAAAAACAAGATGGTGCCGCTTGCACAGTTACAGTATCAGCGGCCATTTTTGTAAGAGAACAGAAGTGTCCCTTGAGGAGCCATTTTGTTGGAAACTGTGCAGTAGCGCATTCCACTTCTAACGCTACTAGCACCCTGTGAGAGAATTTTTGGAGTGCCCCCCTTCCCCCTACATCAAGCTATGTTTATCAATAATACTTTAATTATTAGCAGAAAAAAAATTACTGGTTTTTCAAAAATAAATTTATTTCACAAAAGAGGAACAAAGAAATACAAATGGTTCATATATCCCAACACAGCAGAGCCCCATATGTCCCCACAGTAGAGACCCATATACTCCCACAGCATTTCCCCATATGTCCCTACAGCATTACTCCGTATGTCCACAGAGCAGTGCCAATATGTTCCCACAGCAGTGCCCCATATGTACTTACAGCAGTACCCCATATGTCCTCACAGCAGTGCCCCATATGTCCTTGCAGCAGTGCCCCATATGTTCTCAGAGCAGTGCCCCATATGTCCTCACAGTAGTCCCCCATATGTCCTCACAACAGTGCCCAATTTGTCCCCATAGCAATGCCCCATATGTCCACACAGCAGTACCCCATATGTCCTCAGAGCAGTGGCCCATATATCCCCACAGCAGTGCCCCTTATATCTTCACAGTAGAGCCTCATAAGTCCCCACAGCAGTGCCCCATATGTCCTTACAACAGTGCTACATATGTCATCAGAGCAGTGCCCCATATGTCCCCACAGCACTGCCCCATATGTCCCCACAGTAGAGCCCCATATGTCCTGTCACTTCCAGCCTCATGACCCCAATACCACTTCCAGCCTCATGCCTCCTGTGTCACTTCCAACCTCATGCCCCAATGTCACCTCCAGTCTTATGCCTCCTGCATCATTTCCAGCCTCATGCCTCCTGTGTCACTTCCAGCTTGATGCCCCCATGTCACTTCCGGCCTCATTCCCTGTGTCACTTCCAGCCTCGTGCCCCTCATATCACTTCCAGCCCCGTGTCACTTCCAGTCTCATGCCCCCTGTGTCACTTCCATATCATGTCCTCTTTATTAGTTTCAGCCTCATGTCCCCTGTGTCACTTCCATCCTCATGCCCCTCATATCACTTCCAGCCCGTGTCACTTCCAGTCTCATGCCCCCTGTGTCACTTTGTTTCATGCCCCATGTGTCACTACTAGTCTCATGCCCCATGTGTCACATCCAGCTTCATGCCTCATGTGTCACTACTAGTATCATCAGGGGCGGAACTATGGGAGACAATGGAGGCACCTGCCGCCGGGCTCCAGCTCTGAAGGGGCACCTCCTCCATTGTCCACAACATATTTACCCCACTTAGGGCTGTAACTATGTACCCGGAGTGTACCGTCACGGTCGTCCAATACATGGCACCCCTTCTGGTACCTGAGAAGCCACCATACACTAGTGGAGAGCTCCATGTCAGACCATCAGCTGCTGCCTTCGTCTATCTATAGCCTGTCTGCATGCAAGATGCTAAACTACAGTGTCAGCGGCTGTGACGCGGGGGGGGGGGCACCAAATTATAACTTGCCTCTGGGCGTCTGGGATGAACTTACACCACTGAGTCTCATGCCCCATGTGTCACAACTAGTCTCATGCCCCATGTGTCACTACTAGTCTCATGCCCCATGTGTCACTACTAGTCTCATGCCCCATGTGTCACAACTAGTCTCATGCCCCATGTGTCACATCCAGCTTCATGCCTCATGTGTCACTACTTGTCTCATGCCCCATGTGTCACATCCAGCTTCATGCCCCATGTGTCACTACTAGTCTCATGCCCCATGTGTCACTACTAGTCTCATGCCCCATGTGTCACATCCAGCTTCATGCCTCATGTGTCACTACTAGTCTCATGCCCCATGTGTCACTACTAGTCTCATGCCCCATGTGTCACTACTAGTCTCATGCCCCATGTGTCACATCCAGCTTCATGCCTCATGTGTCACTACTTGTCTCATGCCCCATGTGTCACATCCAGCTTCATGCCCCATGTGTCACTACTAGTCTCATGCCCCATGTGTCACATCCAGCTTCATGCCTCATGTGTCACTACCTGTCTCATGCCCCATGTGTCACATCCAGCTTCATGCCTCATGTGTCAATTCCAGCCTTTTGCTTCCTGTGTCACTCCCAGCCTTAGGTCCCCTGTATTACTTCTAGTCTCATGCCTCCTGTATCATTTCAAGCCTCATGTTCCCATGTCACTTCCAGCTTCATGCCCCCCTTGTCACTTCCAGCCTCATGCCCCTTGTATCACTTCCAGTATCATGCCCCCTGTGTCACTCCAAAGAACCCCTCTCCTCCGGTGTCTCTCCAGTACCCCTCAGCCCCTCTTACTTACATTCTTGCCTTCTCGCTGCCCAGTGACTGCCTGCAACTCTTTGCAGCTTCACTTCATTCAAGATGGCCATTTACAATTGATGGTTAGCAATGGCCAATGATTTTTGCCATTGATCACAGAGATCTGATGGTTTTCTGCCATCGATTGCAGAATGGCTGCCAATGTTTTTTTCTCCCCTATCACAGGGGTATGAAGAGTGTTTGCATCACCACACCCCCTTCCCTGATTGGTTTGTAGCCCATGTATCCCACCTGCCAGCCGATGCCTATTCTGTGATCAGTATGATTGTGATGGTTATTGATGGTGCAAACCATCGATAGTTTACCATTGATGGTTTTCCAGCCATCAATGTAAAACATTAGTGATAATGTAAAACATTGATGACACACTTTAATATCCATTCCTGATCTTCACTTCAGTGGTGCAACGCGAGAAAAAGAATACAGGGACTTGGATGTTATAGGCCAGCCGAGGGGTTGGTGGCCATGGCCTGACAGATAGCAGCACCACTGTTGTCCTGGGTGGCACACAACAGGAACTTTAACCCAGGCCTATAGTGTCAGAGTCTGCCTAGCCATGACACCCCCTACGTCTTGGTGTCCCCTTTGCCCATACTGCTAAAACATGCCTGGAGCTGGCCCTGCCTTCTGCTATTGATGCGATCTTCTGTGTAATATTTTTGGAAGATAATGCATGCATACAGTAACAATGGCTCTGGCACATCAAGGAAGTTGAATAGGGGGGACCAGCTACAGGCACAACCTGGGGTCTATTCTTAGTCCAGGGACCCTCTTGATCCAGGTGCAACCATTATAGAAGATACATCAATCACTAATGAATTCCTTGTAAACATTACCAGTTTCAACTGAAGTTTGAGTTCTACATTAATTAGGGTTGAGTTCTTGAACATTGGTTCAGCCTATGTAATGGCAGCCATGGACATTAGTATACCATACTGTGTTTGTTCATTAAACAAGTCTCAATGGAAATAAACCATACTTATCGGTCATAAAGGTACTTCCAGGCGTTTACACTTTACAGCGCTTCTCCTTTTTGTACAAAGTATTGTGGACGGGACCATTATTATTCAGTTACAACACCTTCAAAATAAATGGCCTGTGGCAAAGAGATGCAACAGACCAGTAGTTAACCCGCCATAATGAACATCTCCTTGTGAGGAATTACATCCTAATTGCTTCTCTTCATGGTCTTTTGTTTACCATTTAAATTGGATGAGATTACCGCTTTGTATGGGAGGAGACAAAGGGCCACGGTGGAAAAGCAAGAGAGAGGAAATCGAGTTTGGATGAAAGAAAGGTGCTCCCCCCAGGGAGAGAGAAAAACCTCCCTGTGAAATACCCCCATTTATTAGAGGCCTCTTGAAATAGGTACTATACTCGGTGCTTTGGTAATTCTTGTGTGCGTTTGATAGCCTTCAGTCTCGAAGGGAATTACCCTCCATTGTTCGTGAGACAAAACATTCTATATCAAGCTTAGAGGTGTTGCCGAACAGCTGCCGTCTACTTCCACAGAGAGAGGGAGAGAGAGAGCGAGAGAGCATATTTCAAGAAGTTTATAGAAAGAGCTGATGAAAGAGGGCCCTCATTGTGCCCCACATGTCTTTTAAGGCCAAGGAATAAATTAAATCTTGAACTGGAACTCCCCATAAAATGCAAGGGCCTAAGAATACACAGTACGCCTCTTGTGTTCACGAGCAGTTACATTGTACCCAACGGATAAAAAGGTCAAACATATTTTATGTATTCTATTCTATATTTTTTAAATACTGTGCCGGGCCGTGTTCAGTGCTGCTGTAAGACAAAATTCTTGTGCTACTATTGGAACAGGGCAGTAACGGTACATTTCATTTTATTTAGCTCTCTACAGGAATTTTTTGTTTTTGTTTGTTTGTTTCTGCTGGTTTACTTTGTAAAGTTGAATTTCTATATAACTCTGACAGCCATGCATACATGACTACACCACAGTTAAGCATTATTTATGTTATTTACTATTATCATTTATTTATAAGTGGCCACAAGCTTTTGCAAAATGTACATTGATTAGAAGAAATATAACGGTTGATGGGGTTTTTGCAGTTTGGTTGCGAATAAAAATAATAATAATAATTATTAATAATAATAATAATAATAATAATAATTAGTGTTTATGAAAATCTATCTATAATTAAATAAACACTATAACAGACGTCATATACACAATGCACTGCCTTATCCATATAACTGTGCATCGTTAATAAACATCAGAAGCCTGAACTGTACAAATGAAGATACAGTAAGTTAATTTATTATCAATTAATTTAGTACGGTCTGTGGGCGTCATTCAGACCCGCTCGCGAGCGCAGGACGCTCAGAAGCGGGTCGATGTTCCCCCACTGCGCATGCGCACGACGGAGGGAGCTCCATCGTGCGCATGCACGAGACCCGGCGAGCGACGGGCTCTCCATCGCTCCGGGTCTTGCACCAAAGGGGGCGTGCTGTCGATGTTGATTGACAGCACCCCCCATTTGGTGGGCGTGCCGGGGGCGTGCCTGCCAGACGGAGGCGTTCCCATGGGAACGCCTACCGTCTGAAGCCGGCCCCACTGACATTACTAGTGATGTCAGTGGGAGTGATTTTGGCTCTGATAGAGCCAAAATCACTCCAGGGCTTGCAACAGCGAGACCCTACCGCAGGGTCTCCGTCGCTAGCCCTGTGGGTGGTCACACACAGCTATGCGAGCGGCCAGGAGGCCGCTCCATTTTCATGGAGGAGGGCACTGATTCAGAGCAAGCGCTCTGGTCAGAGCGTTCGGCTCTGAATCAGGCCCTGTATGCAATGAACACATCAGTCACATATTAAATCAAGATGAGCGGGTTCGGATCTCAGAGATCCAAACCCACCCGAATTTTGCAGATCCAAGCCGGCTCGGGTTTTCCCGCCTGACTCGGATCTCAAAGCGAGGCAAAATGTCATCGTCCCGCTGTCGGATTCTCGTGGGTTTTGGATTGTATAAAAGGTTCCGCGCTCGCCGCCATTTTCATTCCGGCTGTGAAGAGTGAAGAGGAAGCAAGAGAGGGGCTGTGCTCTTGTTGTCCATAGCGGCTGTACTGTGCTGTTTCTGACTTGCTGTGCATAGGTGCTGGCTGCTGTTGTCACTTGTCATAGGGGCTGGCTGCATTCCATAGGGGCTGGCTGCATTCCATAGGGGCTGGCTGCATTCCATAGGTGCTGGCTGCTGTTGTCACTTGTCATAGGGGCTGGCTGCATTCCATAGGGGCTGGCTGGCTGTTGTCCATAAGGGCTATCTTGTTGTCCACTCTATAGGAGCTGTGCTGCAGACAGAAGAGGGGGGCGGCTTCAGTGGCTCCTGTGTCACTGCAGTCCATAAAGGGGTGCTGCTGTGTTGTCCAGGGGGTGCTCTGTCCATCGGGGGTGCTCTCCCCCCCCGTGTAAAAAAAACCCCAATAAATTAATCAAAGTGTTTTTCTTTCTGTGTGCGCTATAGCCGTACTTAACAACGTAGCTGACTGTATCAATTATCAAGGAGCTGCTGCCTCGTTCAGGGGTGCTCTCCCCAGTGTAAAATAAATAAATTAATTAATCAAGTGGTTTTTTTTCTGTGTGTGTGTGTGTGTGCGAGTTAGCTACACTTATCAACAATGCAGCGCAGGGGTGCTGCCAGTGGCTGCCCCAATTATCAAGTGTCAACTATTCTTCTGTCTTGGTTTGGTCATTGCAGATGGGGGAATATAATACGTAACCTCTGATTTTGAAAAACAGTTGAGTTTCCAGTGTTATTCAAATAGCTGTGTGCGCAATATAATGGAACTAGACGCCGCAAAGTTGCCAGAAACCTGCCAAAATAAATCTCGGGTGAAGTACATTTAGGTTGAAACTTGCAGTGACACAAGTTTCTAAGATAATTGGTGTTTCTATCATTAATAATTGTATTATTTTTGGGGGGACCCATAATTTAGTGCTAATTAATTAGTAATGCGGAATCGGTATGAATTACCGCCGGCCCTCTGGCCGATAGTTCGAATCCCGGCAGCGGCAGGCCCACAGAAGCAGAGATCCCGGCAGTGGAAGCCCGACAGTGCTGGAAATCCCAATCGTCCCTAGGAAAGTAAAAACTAACCTAACCTAACCCCCTAACCCTAACTCTCCTTAGGGGTGCCTAGCCCTAACACGTTAGCTCATAGCTCGGGGCACTTATCCCGATATCTATGAGTTAACGCACGTTAGCCGTCGACTTACCTTGCCAGGAAAAGGACTTGTCATTTAATCGCCTCGGCGTAAAAGCCAGAGGCTACTAGCATTTTCCTCAAGCGGGAATCTCAGAAACTTTTTTTTACATCCCCCCCTATCATCTTTGTCCCTTTAATGAAATGAGCCTGGTTAGAATACACAAGCTCCCAAGTCAGTGTATCGCCTACAGACAGTTTTAAGGAGATGATTCAATATGTTGAGTTGAATCAAATATAATTGAGTGACTTCAGTGTATAATTGAGCTGTGTATAGTCCGTCATCTTACAGCAATCTGGAGCAGGAACTGAGCCAGCAAAAGGGAAAACAAATACATTCCGACACCCTTGTTATTCTGTTTCAGTTTTCCTTTTTCCTTTTTTAAATTAGGGAGAATTTAGGCAGTGAGCTTACTGTAGCTCTGACAACATAGAGGTGCCTTAGTACACTCGGGGTCCTGAGAATGCAGCACGTGTATGTTTATTTTATATATTTATGTTACAGGGGGAAGGAGAAAGGCAATAAAGTAAGAGAATAAAATAAGGGCAAAAAAATAGAGCATTACTAACAGATCAAAAAGATCTCTGTGTTGGGGATTTCCCGGCTGATATGATCTAATGCTACATGCTGTGACATGCTAAAATAAGACTTTTGTTTTTCAATACGGTAATGGCTTTTAATTAATTTACAGGACTGCTTCAAATTTAATGACCCATTATCCTAAGGTTTTCATCTATGCCTTCCACATAGATAAATTGCCAAAACCTCACCTCCGTGTTTTGTTTTCGTGTTTTGGTTTTGGATCTGGATTTTTTCTTTAAAAATCATAAAAACAGCTAAAATCACATAAAATGGGCCTGTTTTTGTTCCTACAGTATAATTACCCTCAATAACATTTATTTCCAGTAATTTCCAATCAATTTTGACTACCTCACAATATTATTTGCTTCATCTAGTTAAGGCCAAAAGGTTGCATCCACGCTAGCTGACTGACTAAGCTAAGTGACACAGTGGGCGGCACTAACATGTGGCAGTTCAATTTCTAATTTCCTATACGGATACAGTGTGTTATACAGTGTGGGTTGGATAGACCAATAGTGCACTTACTGTGACAGCAGTGTCGGCAGAGCGGGGTTGCTGACGGTGTCCTCAGTACATGGAATGGCAGTGCTGGCAGTGTTCTCAGTGAAGGGTACCGGTGGTGTCGGCAGACCGGGGCTGCCAGCGGTGTCCTCATTGCAGGTTTGCTGACTGTGTCGGCACTGCAGGGGTGTTCTCAATGCAGGGTGCCGGCGGTGTCGGCAGAGTGGGGTTGTCAGCGGTGTCCTCAGTGCAGGTTTGCAGGGGTGTTCTCAATGCAGGGTGCCGGCGGTGTCGGCAGAGTGGGGGTGCCAGCGGTGTCCTCAGTGCAGGTTTGCTGACTGTGTTGGCAGTGCAGGGGTGTTCTCAATGCAGGGTGCCGGCGGTGTCGGCAGAGTGGGGTTGTCAGCGGTGTCCTCAGTGCAGGTTTGCAGGGGTGTTCTCAATGCAGGGTGCCGGAGGTGTCGGCAGAGCGGGGGTGTCAGTGGTGTCCTCAGTGCAGGTTTGCAGGGTGTTCTCAATGCAGGGTGCCGGCGGTGTCGGCAGAGTGGGGTTGTCAGCGGTGTCCTCAGTGCAGGTTTGCAGGGGTGTTCTCAATGCAGGGTGCCGGCGGTGTCGGCAGAGTGGGGGTGCCAGCGGTGTCCTCAGTGCAGGTTTGCTGACTGTGTTGGCAGTGCAGGGGTGTTCTCAATGCAGGGTGCCGGCGGTGTCGGCAGAGTGGGGTTGTCAGCGGTGTCCTCAGTGCAGGTTTGCAGGGGTGTTCTCAATGCAGGGTGCCGGAGGTGTCGGCAGAGCGGGGGTGTCAGTGGTGTCCTCAGTGCAGGTTTGCAGGGTGTTCTCAATGCAGGGTGCCGGCGGTGCCGGCAGAGTGGGGGTGCCAGCGGTGTCCTCAGTGCAGGTTTGCTGACTGTGTTGGCAGTGCAGGGGTGTTCTCAATGCAGGGTGCTGGCGGTGTCGGCAGAGCGGGGGTGGCAGGGGTGTCCTCAGTGCAGGTTTGTAGGGTGTTCTCAATGCAGGGTGCCGGCGGTGCCGGCAGAGTGGGGGTGCCAGCGGTGTCCTCAGTGCAGGTTTGCTGACTGTGTCGGCAGTGCAGGGGTGCTGGTGGTGTCCTCACTGTGGGAGTGTCGGCAGTGTGGGGATCGCTGACAGTGTATTCAAGTCCTAAACAAGCGATGACGGAAGGCGGCGAATGCAGAACAGATGGAAAGTACTGTCAGAAGTGGGGAAATCAGTCTGTACCCCCGAATAAGATGCACTAACATAGGGAACCAATGTAGATGTGTACTAATAGCCCTAATAAAAGTGTTTGGGGTACTTAAGTTGTTTAAATTGCTTCTTATTAGCGTCTATGCAAAAGTGGTGAAGAATGGCATAAAGCTGTATTTTTGGGTGAAAATAAGTAGCCCAGTCAAATTTGGGATACTTGAATATGGGTGCTAGCATATTTTTATGTCTGTAAAGTGACCTTTTAAAAAATTTGAAAAACCAACCTCATACATGCTCCTGCAATCCCAAAAACATTTGGCGCCTCCTTACAGCACCACGAGAAGTCTATTTCGCTAGTTTTTATAGTTGTCCCCCCACCTTTCACTTTTTCGCCCCGAAAACGAAAGTACTTTTTCTGGGGTGTACTGAGGTAACTTTTTAATTTTATTTTGTTGTTTTGTCCTTTGGGGGCTACCCCAAAGATTCTGAGTCATTTCCCCACATTTGCACCCCAAAATAACGATTTTGCACTTTTTTTCACCTACTATTCATAGGAGATACTTTCCGCCTATCTGGGCTGGCTCTAGACATGTTCCACCTGAGCGGCCGCACAAGGGCGCCACCTACAGTGGGTGCGCCGATTTTCTGCTGTCATTTTCCCTGGCCGGCCCTGTCACTGTCTGGCTGTGCTGTCACTATGTGTAAGAATTCCAGCCAGGCTGCCCACCCACCCCACGGCCAGCGTGTCTGCAGTGAGCACTGGGTGGATGCTGGGCCTGTGGTGGGGTGCGGCAGCCGGGTATGGTAGAAGCAGAAGAGGAGCGAGCTAGTCACTCACAGACAGTGATCAGGCGGCGGTGCTGACAGATGGGGAGCGGTGGGAGTGTGAGACAGTGTGGAGGTGGTTGCGGTACTGGTCTCAGTGGTCTGGTATGGTAGAACTTAGAAGAGGAGCGAGCTAGTCACTCAGCTCAACAGCATACACACAGTGAACACGCAGGTGGCGGTGCTGCTGCTGAGAGATCATGGGTTGGGATGGGGTGGGGGTGAATCCGGGATGAATGAACAGTGTGGTAGAGCCAGAGCAGAGGTGGTAATAATAACTAAGCAAGGACTGGAGAGAGCAGTATGTAGTAAGAGTTGCAGCAGGTGCTCAGTCTGAGGTGGGGGGGGGGGGGGGCTAGCTAAGGAGCTGTGCCTCTGACAGAGATACTGACTTAAGTGCAAGTGCATTTGCTGAGCTGTTGGTGGTGGGGACTCAACAGTGGCTGTAGGGGGGGAGGGGGGACTGAGTTCTGGCTGAGGAGGAGCACTGTGTATAAATGACTTCACACTTCAGTGGTCATTTGCTGAACTGAGTGGGGGTGGCTGAAGGGGGTGTAGTCAGCACCTCGGCATGCAGGATTCTGATGGCTGAAATCCCGACAGCGTCAGGATCCCGTCACCAGAATCCTGACCACCAGCAAGTTAAGTATTGGGCGTTAGGGTTAGGGGTTAGGCATTAGGGTAGAGGGTTAGGTTTATGGTGCAGGGAGGGGTATGATAGGTTTAGACACTCAGGGTAGGGTGGGGGGAAGGGGGCTCCAAGATTTCTTGCACAGGGTCATGGCCAGACTGGGACTAGAAATAGGCCCTGGCATTTAAAGAGCGCACAGGCCCAACTCGCGACAACATCTGGCTCCTGGCATAGACTCCTCCCCTTACTATTCCTGGCCCCTCCCACTTCTTAGTCTATGCTCTTACAATTATAATTAATATTAGAACAACATACAAGTCCACATTATTCTCTGTATTAAAAATGTGATACCTACAACAGAGCTCATCCTGCAGGGGATTGAAACATGTGCCATAGTCAGACATTACTGGTATAGGTCACATACAAAGAAATGGGAAGGCATTTTCCCAAATGACCAATCCCTAGCTTAGTAGTTGTACAGGATTAGATAGTGTTCACTGCAGGAATTTTTTAAGGCAGGGGTGCTGAACGCAGAGGTCACATCTGTGCACACCAAAGCACAGCTGTATAACTACACATTTTAACAAAAGAGCGATTGTGCTGCAAACCAAAGGTGAAGCACGGAGAGCGCGTGCGGAAGTCACATGCAAAAAAATCCAGGTAGTACTCCCAATTCCAATTATGCCATACAGTAGTGCCTCTTAGTCACATTATTATTATCCTCTATTTTTATGGTGCAATAAGTGTTCCGCAGCACCTTACAAAGTACATTAACAAATAAGTGCCAGTGTCTTACAGTACAATACAATACAGGGCAAGTATATGCGGCATTAGCGATCATAGCGCTCAAAATAAGCAGCAGGGAGTCAGCAATCAATTGCTAGAGCTATTTTGATGAGTAATGGTGCGTACACACTGGGCGATTAAAGTGGACGACTGAACGATAACGATATCGTTATCGTTCAGTCGTCCACTTTATCGTCCATTTTTAACACAAAAAAGATGAACGATGACGACGACGCGCGTTCCCGCGGGTCGTTCGTCATCCTCGTTCATCGTGCTGACATGCAGGCCAACCTGACGACCTCGTCAGGTTGCTGCATGTCAGGGAATGGGTGAGAGAGCCCGGCGCTGAACGATATCGCTAATGATATCGTTCAGCGGCTGTGCTCAATGTCATGAACGACATTGAGCACAGCCTGCCGGGGACACACTAGACGATATCGCTCAGGGAGCATATCGTCTAGTGTGTACGCACCATTAGAAGTAAAAGAGAAGCACATGAGGGAAGAGGGCCCTGCCTGTGAGAGCTTGCAATCTAAAGAAATTATTACGCCGCACAGTAGTGTCCCTTATTCACATTAAGTCACACAGAAGTGCCCCTTTTTCACATTACGTCACACAGTAGCAGGGCCGGATTTACCGCTGCCCATCCTAGGCGGCCGCTTAGGGCCCGGCGGGACCCAAGGGGCCCGTGGCTAAGATGTATAGAGTGACCGCGCTCCCCCCACCCTGGCGGCCGCGCCTGGCACCACCTCCCCCCCAAAAGTAAAATAAGGTGGCCCCGTTACCGTGTCCGTAGTGCTGAGCGCTGCCAGTGTCGCTCGCGTCATGACGTCAATGTGCATGACGCTGCGCGGCCCTTTCCCTCTGACCCTCTTGCCTCTGTCCCTGGTCTGACGCTGCGTGATGTGCCACGTGATCCTCCGAGGAGCAGCTGCAGCAGGGAAGGAGGGAGGAAATGGAGCCGACCTACATATATATATATATATATATATATATATATATAATGTGTGTGTATATATGTTTATATATGAGTGTATGTGTGTGTATATATATACATATATGTGTGTGTGTGTGTGTGTGTATATGTTTATATGTGAGTGTGTAGATAGATATATATATATATATATAATGTGTGTGTGTGTGTATATGTTTATATGTGAGTGTGTGTGTATATATGTATATATATATATATATATATATATATATAATAATGTGTGTGTATGTATATACCCCAGCTGGGGTAAATATATAAAATAAAAATCCCTGAAGTGCTGTAAATTACTTGCCTATCATTAGGGGTATTTCACATGGGATTGTCCATGTTATGGCAAAGGCACTTGGGTGGATGTACTTGGACTTATACGAGTGCCAAAACATTTGCTTTGTGTGTGTGTGTGTGTGCGTGTGTATATATATATATAATATATATATATATATATATATATACACACACACACACACACTACTTTGATATAGATGCAGGAGGGATTTGTTGGTTGAGGGGGGCCCCAGAAATATCAGTGTAAGGGGACCAAAATTTTCTGTTGCAGGCCAGGCCGGCTCTATCATTAGGCAGGGCATAGAGCGCCGGAGAGTCACATGTTACTGCTGTCTATCCCCTCTCCCTACACTATCAGGAGGCACTGCTCCGTGATGCGATGTGACGTCATCACGTCACACCGCAATTTACACTGACCAAGGCAGAGGAACAGCCACTCGAGGAGCCATGGAGGTCAGCGGCGCTAGTACAAATGTCCCCGGCAGGTAAGTTTGGGGGGGGTGAAAGGTGCTGTGAGGGAATGGGAAGGAGTCGAGCTGCGAGGGGAGGGGATCAGTGTTGAGAAAGAGAAAGGCAGGGGGGGTCTCTGCTAAAGTGGTCTATGCTTTGAGGGCAGAGGAGTCTGTGTTGTCAGTGGAGGTGGTATCTTTGGGAAGGGGGGGTCTTTTCTGAGAGGTGGGGGGAGTCTGTTCTGAGAGGTGAGGGGGGTTATGTGCTGAGAGGTGAGGGGGGGTCTGTGCTGAGAGGTGAGGGGGGGTCTGTGCTGAGAGGTGAGGGGGGTCTGTGCTGGGAGGTGAGGGAGGTCTGCACTGAGAGGAGAGAGGGGTCTGTGCTGAGAGGGGCCCCAAAACCGGTATCTTGCCTAGGGCCCCATGAGGTCTAAATCCGGCTCTGCACAGTAATGTCCCTTAGTCACATTACACTACACGTTAGTGTCCATTCTTCACACTACACTGCACAGTAGTGTCCTTTATTCATGTTACATCAAACAGTAGTGTCCCATTTTCATGTTACGTCACACAGTAGTGTCCCTTTATCACGTGACATCAGTGTCCCTTTTTCACGTTATGCCACACAGTAGTGCCCCTTATAAATTGTGCTATGCAGTAATAGTGCCCCTAATACATTATGCTACACAGTAATGCCCCTTATACATTATGACACACACAATAATGACCCTTTTAAAACATTATGCCACTCACAGTAATACCCTGGAATCTGCAGATGGTGTCTGTCAGCAGATCATGAGGTGTCCGAAGACGGCATCTGGTCAGCTTCTTGCCCATCCTTGCCACGCTTTTCATCCATCCGCCGGCAGCATCACGACATCACCGTGGCCGCACATGACACTCCAGTGACTCCACCATGTCCTCAGCATGGTGCCGCCGGGCAATCCTGCTGGCAACTCACAAGAGCTGTCAAAATGTCGTCCAACCATTCCTCCCAGATTACTCCCAGGCCTGGCCCTGCCGCTCATATCCTAAGTAATGATGTGGCCCAGGGCCAAAATAAGACTTGTAGGAACCCTGGGGCAACTTAGTTGTGGGGGCCCCATCAATAAAATTGCCAGGGAGAAGAAAGGGGGAAGGGAGAGAGACAGAGAGAGTGAGGGAGGGGAGAGAGTAAGAGAGAGAGAGAGAAGGACAGGGAGTGAGATACATAGCGGCCTATTCATCGTCACTTAATTTTTACAAAAGCAGAGGAAATTTAACATATTCACTTGAAATTGAAGAAATTAGGTTTTTGGGCCATTCATCAAGAAGGTAAAGCAGGACACTAGTATCACAGATATCTCCTACTTACCTTCATCTCTCCTGGAATGGCCCGCTGTCCCCATATACTAGTATCACGGATATCTCCTACTTACCTTCCTCTCCCAGAATGGCCCACTGTCCCCATACCCTAGTATCACAGATATCTCCTGCTTACCTTCCTCTCTTGGATGGCCTGCTGTCCCCATACACTAGTATCACAGATATCTCCTACTTACCTTCCTCTCTCGGAATTGCCCGCTGTCCCCATACACTAGTATCGCAGATATCTCCTGCTTACCTTCCTCTCGCGGAATGGCCCGCTGTCCCCATACACTAGTATCACAGATATCTCCTGCTTACCTTCCACTCTCGGACTGGCCCGCTGTCCCCATACACAAGTATCACAGATATCTCCTGCTTACCTTCCTCTCTCAGAATGGCCTGCTGTCCCCATACACTAGTATCACAGATATCTCCTGCTTACCTTCCTCTCTCCTGGAAAGGCCCGCTGTCCCCATACACTATTATCACAGATATCTCCTACTTACCTTCCTCTCTCGGAATGGCCCTCTGTCCCCATACACTAGAATCACAGATATCTCCTGCTTACCTTGCTCTCTCGGAAAGGCCCGCTGTCCCCATACACTAGTATCACAGATATCTCCTGCTTACCTTCCTCTTTCGGAATGGCCCTCTATCCCCATACACTAGTATCACAGATATCTCCAGCTTACATTCCTCTCTCGGAATGGCCCGCTGTCCCCATACACTAGTATCACAGAAATCTCCTACTTACCTTCCTCTCCCGGAATGGCCGCTGGCCCCATACACTAGTATCACAGATATCTCCTAATTAACTTCCTCTCCCAGAATGGCCCACTGTCCCCATACACTAGTATCACAGATATCTCCTACTTACCTTCCTCTCTCGGAATGGCCCGCTGTCCCCATACACTAGTATCACAGATATCTCCTACTTACCTTCCTCTCTCGGAATGGCCCGCTGTCCTCATACACTAGTATCACAGATATCTCCTGCTTACCTTCCTCTCTCCTGGAATGGCCCTCTGTCCCCATACACTAGTATCACAGATATCTCCTACTTACCTTCCTCTCCCAGAATGGCACACTGTCCCCATACA
This sequence comes from Taudactylus pleione, assembly GCA_031769625.1. Lineage (NCBI taxonomy): Eukaryota > Metazoa > Chordata > Amphibia > Anura > Myobatrachidae > Taudactylus > Taudactylus pleione. Next base: position 976,979 of record JAUIMM010001082.1, read on the forward strand.
CTAGTATCACAGATATCTCCTGCTTACCTTCCTCTCTTGGAATGGACCGCTCTCCCCATACACTAGTATCACAGATATCTCCTGCTTACCTACCTCTCTCGGAATGGCCCGCTGTCCCCATACACTAGTATCACAGATATCTCCTATATACCTTCATCTGGCGGAATGGCCCTCTATCCCCATACACTAGTATCACAGATATCTCCTACTTACCTTCCTCTCCCAGAATGGCCAACCGTCCCCATACACTAGTATCACAGATATCTCCTGCTTGCCTTCCTCTCTGGGAATGGCCCACTGTCCCCATACACTAGTATCACAGATATCTCCTGCTTACCTTCTTCTGGCGGAATGGCTCTCTGACCCCATACACTAGTATCACAGATATCTCCTGCTTACCTTTCTCTGGCGGAATGGCCCCCTGTCCCTATACACTAGTATAACAGATATCTCCTACTTACCTTCATCTGGCGGAATGGCCCTCTGTCCCCATAAACTAGTATCACAGATATCTCCTGCTTACCTTCCTCTCTCAGAATGGTCCGCTGTCCTCATACACTAGTATCACAGATATCTCCTGCTTACCTTCCTCTCTCCTGGAATGTCCCGCTGTCCCCATACACAAGTATCACAGATATCTCCTACTTACCGTCCTCTCCCAAAATGGCCCACTGTCCCCATACACTAGTATCACAGATATCACCTGCTTACCTTCCTCTCTCAGAATAGCACACTGTCCCCATACACTAGTATCACAGATATCTCCTGCTTACCTTCCTCTTTCGGAATGGCCCTCTATCCCCATACACTAGTATCACAGAAATCTCGAGCTTACCTTCCTGTGGCGGAATGGCCCCCTGTCCCTATACACTAGTATAACAGATATCTCCTACTTACCTTCATCTGGCGGAATGGCCCTCTGTCCCCATACACTAGTATCACAGATATCTCCTGCTTACCTTCCTCTCTCGGAATGGTCCGCTGTCCCCATACACTAGTATCACAGATATCTACTGCTTACCTTCCTCTCTCCTGGAATGTCCCGCTGTCGCCATACACAAGTATCACAGATATCTCCTACTTACCGTCCTCTCCCAGAATGGCCCACTGTCCCCATACACTAGTATCACAGATATCTCCTGCTTACCTTCCTCTCTCGGAATGGCACACTGTCCCCATACACTAGTATCACAGATATCTCCTGCTTACCTTACTCTCTCGGAATGGCCCGCTGTCCCCATACACTAGTATCAGATATATCTCATGCTTACCTTCCTCTCACGGAATGGCCCGCTGTACCCATACAAAAGTATCAGATATCTCCTGCTTACCTTCCTCTGGCGGAATGGCCCTCTGTCCCCATACACTAGTATCACAGATATCTCCTGCTTACCTTCCTCTGGCGGAATGGCCCTCTGACCCCATACATTAGTATCACAGATATCTCCTGCTTACCTTTCTCTGGCGGAATGGCCTTCTGTCCCTATACACTAGTATCACAGATATCTCCTACTTATCTTCATCTGGCGGAATGGCCCTCTGTCCCCATACACTAGTATCACAGATATCTCCTGCTTACCTTCCTCTCTCGGAATGGCCCACTGTCCCCATACACTAGTATCACAGATATCTCCTGCTTACCTTCTTCTCCAAGAATGGCCCACTGTCCCCATACACTAGTATCACAGATATATCCTGCTTACCTTCCTCTCTCGGAATGGCCCGCTGTCCCCATACACTAGTATCACAGATATCTCCTGCTGACCTTCCTCTCTCGGAATGGCCCGCTGTCCCCATACACTAGTATCACAGATATCTCCTACTTACCTTCCTCTCTCGGAATGGCCCGCTATCCCCATACACTAGTATCACAGATATCTCCTGCTTACCTTCCTCTCTCGGAATGGCCCGCTGTCCCCATACACTAGTATGACAGATATCTCCTGCTTATCTTCCTCTCCCAGAATGGCCCACTGTCCCCATACACTAGTATCACAGATATCTCCTGCTTACCTTCCTCTCTCGGAATGCCCTGCTGTCCCCATACACTAGTATCACAGATATCTCCTGCTTACCTTCCTCTCGGAATGGCCCTCTGTCCCCATACACTACTATCACAGATATCTCCAGCTTACCTTCCTCTCCCGGAATGGCCGCTGTCCCCATACACTAGTATCACAGATATCTCCTACTTACCTTCATCTGGCGGAATGGCCCTCTGTCCCCATACACTAGTATTACAGATATCTACTGCTTACCTTCCTCTCACGGAATGGCCCTCTGTCCCCATACACTAGTATAACAGATATCTCCTGCTTACCTTCCTCTGGCGGAATGGCCCTCTGTCCCCATACACTAGTATCACAGATATCTCCTGCTTACCTTACTCTCTCGGAATGGCCCGCTGTCCCCATACACTAGTATCACAGATATCTCCTGCTTACCTTCCTCTCCCAGAATGGCCCACTGTCCCCATACACTAGTATCACAGATATCTCCTGCTTACCTTCCTCTAACGGAATGGCCGCTGTCCCCATACACTAGTATCACAGATATCTCCTACTTACCTTCATCTGGCGGAATGGCGCTCTGTCCCCATACACTAGTATTACAGATATCTCCTGCTTACCTTCCTCTCTCGGAATGGTCCGCTGTCCCCATACACTAGTATCACAGATATCTCCTGCTTACCTTTCTATGGCGGAATGGCCCCCTGTCCCTATACACTAGTATAACAGATATCTCCTACTTACCTTCATCTGGCGGAATGGCCCTCTGTCCCGATACACTAGTATCACAGATATCTCCTGCTTACCTTCCTTTCTCGGAATGGTCCGCTGTCCCCATACCCTAGTATCACAGATATCTCCTGCTTACCTACCTCTCTCGGAATGGCCCGCTGTCCCCATACACTAGTATCACAGATATCTGCTGCTTACCTTCCTCTCTCCTGGAATGTCCCGCTGTCCCCATACACAAGTATCACAGATATGTCCTACTTACCGTCCTCTCCCAGAATGGCCCACTGTCCCCATACACTAGTATCACAGATATCTCCTGCTTACCTTCCTCTCTCGGAATGGCCTGCTGTCCCCATACACTAGTATCACAGATATCTTCTACTTACCTTCCTCTCTCGGAATGGCCCGCTTTCCCCATACACTAGTATCAGATATATCTCCTGCTTACCTTCCTGTCTCGGAATGGCCCGCTGTACCCATACACTAGTATCACAGATATCTCCTGCTTACCTTCCTCTGGCGGAATGGCCCTCTGTCCTCATACACTAGTATCACAGATATCTCCTACTTACCTTCCTCTCTTGGAATGGCCCGCTGTCCCCATACACTAGTATCACAGATATCTCCTGCTTACCTTCCTCTGGCGGAATAGCCCTCTGACCCCATACACTAGTATCACAGATATCTCCTGCTTACCTTTCTCTGGCGGAATGGCCCTCTGTCCCTATACACTAGTATCAGATATATCTCCTGCTTACCTTCCTCTCTCCTGGAATGGCCCGCTGTCCCCATACACAAGTATCACAGATATGTCCTGCTTACCTTCTTCTCCCAGAATGGCCCACTGTCCCCATACACTAGTATCACAGATATCTCCTGCTTACCTTCCTCTCTCGGAATGGCCTGCTGTCCCCATACACTAGTATCATAGATATCTCCTGCTTACCTTGCTCTCTCGGAAAGGCCCGCTGTCCCCATACACTAGTATCACAGATATTTCCTGCTTACCTTCCTCTTTCGGAATGGCCCTCTGTCCCCATACACTAGTATCACAGATATCTCCTGCTTACATTCCTCTCTCGGAATGGCCCGCTGTCCCCATACACTAGTATCACAGAAATCTCCTACTTACCTTCCTCTCCCGGAATGGCCGCTGGCCCCTTACACTAGTATCACAGATTTCTCCTAATTAACTTCCTCTCCCAGAATGGCCCACTGTCCCCATACACTAGTATAACAGATATCTCCTGCTTACAATCCTCTCTTGGAATGGACCGCTCTCCCCATACACTAGTATCACAGATATCTCCTATATACCTTCATCTGGCGGAATGGCCCTCTATCCCCATACACTAGTATCACAGATATCTCCAACTTACCTTCCTCTCCCAGAATGGCCAACCGTCCCCATACACTAGTATCACAGATATCTCCTGCTTGCCTTCCTCTCTGGGAATGGCCCACTGTCCCCATACACTAGTATCACAGATATCTCCTGCTTACCTTCTTCTGGCGGAATGGCCCTCTGACCCCATACACTAGTATCACAGATATCTCCTGCTTACCCTTTCTCTGGCGGAATGGCCCCCTGTCCCTATACACTAGTATAACAGATATCTCCTACTTACCTTCATCTGGCGGAATGGCCCTCTGTCACCATAAACTAGTTTCACAGATATCTCCTGCTTACCTTCCTCTCTCGGAATGGTCCGCTGTCCTCATACACTAGTATCACAGATATCTCCTGCTTACCTTCCTCTGGCGGAATGGCCCTCTGTCCCCATACACTAGTATCACAGATATCTCCTGCTTACCTTCCTCTGGCGGAATTGCCCTCTGACCCATACATTAGTATCACAGATATCTCCTGCTTAACTTCCTCTCTCGGAATGGAACGCTGTCCCCATACACTAGTATCACAGATATCTCCTGCTTACCTTCCTCTCTCGGAATGGCCCACTGTCCCCATACACTAGTATCACAGATATCTCCTGCTTACCTTCCTCTCTCCTGGAATGGCCCGCTGTCCCCATACACAAGTATCACAGATATCTCCTGCTTACCTTCTTCTCCAATAATGGCCCACTGTCCCCATACACTAGTATCACAGATATATCCTGCTTACCTTCCTCTCTCGGAATGGCCCGCTGTCCCCATACACTAGTATCACAGATATCTCCTGCTGACCTTCCTCTCTCGAAATGGCCCGCTGTCCCCATACACTAGTTTCACAGATATCTCCTACTTACCTTCCTCTCATCGGGAATGGCCCGCTATCCCCATACACTAGTATCACAGATATCTCCTGCTTACCTTCCTCTCTCAGAATGGCCCGCTGTCCCCATACACTAGTATCACAGATATCTCCTGCTTACCTTCCTCTCCCAGAATAGCCCACTGTCCCCATACACTAGTATCACAGATATCTCCTGCTTACCTTCCTCTCTCGGAATAGCCCGCTGTCCCCATACACTAGTATCTCAGATATCTCCTGCTTACCTTCCTCTCTCGGAATGCCCTGCTGTCCCCATACACTAGTATCACAGATATCTCCTGCTTACCTTCCTCTCGAATGGCCCTCTGTCCCCATACACTACTATCACAGATATCCCAGCTTACCTTCCTCTCCCGGAATGGCCGCTGTCCCCATACACTAGTATCACAGATATCTCCTACTTACCTTCATCTGGCGGAATGGACCTCTGTCCCCATTCACTAGTATTACAGATATCTCCTGCTTACCTTCCTCTCACGAATGGCCCTCTGTCCCCATACACTAGTATAACAGATATCTCCTGCTTACCTTCCTCTGGCGGAATGGCCCTCTGTCCCCATACACTAGTATCACAGATATCTCCTGCTTACCTTCCTCTCTCGGAATGGCCCGCTGTCCCCATACACTAGTATCACAGATATCTCCAGCTTACCTTCTTCTCCCAGAATGGCCCACTGTCCCCATACACTAGTATCACAGATATCTCCTGCTTACCTTCCTCTAACGGAATGGCCGCTGTCCCCATACACTAGTATCACAGATATCTCCTACTTACCTTCATCTGGCGGAAGGGCGCTCTGCCCCCATACACTAGTATTACAGATATCTCCTGCTTACCTTCCTCTCTCGGAATGGTCCGCTGTCCCCATACACTAGTATCACAGATATCTCCTGCTTATCTTCCTCTGGTGGAATGGCCCTCTGACCCCATACATTAGTATCACAGATATCTCCTGCTTACCTTTCTCTCTCGGAATGGCCCGCTGTCCCCATACACTAGTATCACAGATATCTCCTGCTGACCTTCCTCTCTCGGAATGGCCCGCCTGTCCCCATACACTAGTATCACAGATATCTCCTACTTACCTTCCTCTCTCGGAATGGCCCGCTATCCCCATACACTAGTATCACAGATATCTCCTGCTTACCTCTCTCGGAATGGCCCGCTGTCCCCATACACTAGTATCACAGATATCTCCTGCTTATCTTCCTCTCCCAGAATGGCCCCACTGTCCCCATACACTAGTATCACAGATATCTCCTGGTTACCTTCCTCTCTCGGAATGGCCCGCTGTCCCCATACACTAGTATCTCAGATATCTCCTGCTTACCTTCCTCTCTCGGAATGCCCTGCTGTCCCCATACACTAGTATCACAGATATCTCCTGCTTACCTTCCTCTCGGAATGGCCCTCTGTCCCCATACACTACTATCACAGATATCTCCAGCTTACCTTCCTCTCCGAATGGCCGCTGTCCCCATAACACTAGTATCACAGATATCTCCTACTTACCTTCATCTGGCGGAATGGCCCTCTGTCCCATACACTAGTATTACAGATATCTCCTGCTTACCTTCCTCTCACGGAATGGCCCTCTGTCCCCATACACTAGTATAACAGATATCTCCTGCTTACCTTCCTCTGGCGGAATGGCCCTCTGTCCCCCATACACTAGTATCACAGATATCTCCTGCTTACCTTCCTCTCTCGGAATGGCCCGCTGTCCCCATACACTAGTATCACAGATATCTCCTGCTTACCTTCCTCTCCCAGAATGGCCAACTGTCCCCATACACTAGTATCACAGATATCTCCTGCTTACCTTCCTCTAACGGAATGGCCGCTGTCCCCATACACTAGTATCACAGATATCTCCTACTTACCTTCATCTGGCGGAATGGCGCTCTGTCCCCATACACTAGTATTACAGATATCTCCGGCTTACCTTCCTCTCTCGGAATGGTCCGCTGTCCCCATACACTAGTATCACAGATATCTCCTGCTTACCTTTCTCTGGCGGAATGGCCCCTGTCCCTATACACTAGTATAACAGATATCTCCTACTTACCTTCATCTGGCGGAATGGCCCTCTGTCCCCATACACTAGTATCACAGATATCTCCTGCTTACCTTCCTTTCTCGGAATGGTCCGCTGTCCCCATACACTAGTATCACAGATATCTCCTGCTTACCTACCTCTCTCGGAATGGCCCGCTGTCCCCATACACTAGTATCACAGATATCTGCTGCTTACCTTCCTCTCTCCTGGAATGTCCCGCTGTCCCCATACACAAGTATCACAGATATGTCCTACTTACCGTCCTCTCCCAGAATGGCCCACTGTCCCCATACACTAGTATCACAGATATCTCCTGCTTACCTTCCTCTCTCGGAATGGCCTGCTGTCCCCATACACTAGTATCACAGATATCTCCTACTTACCTTCCTCTCTCGGAATGGCCCGCTGTCCCCATACACTAGTATCAGATATATCTCCTGCTTACCTTCCTGTCTCGGAATGGCCCGCTGTACCCATACACTAGTATCACAGATATCTCCTGCTTACCTTCCTCTGGCGGAATGGCCCTCTGTCCTCATACACTAGTATCACAGATATCTCCTGCTTACCTTCCTCTCTCGGAATGGCCCGCTGTCCCCATACACTAGTATCACAGATATCTCCTGCTTACCTTCCTCTGGCGGAATAGCCCTCTGACCCCATACACTAGTATCACAGATATCTCCTGCTTACCTTTCTCTGGCGGAATGGCCCTCTGTCCCTATACACTAGTATCAGATATATCTCCTGCTTACCTTCCTCTCTCCTGGAATGGCCCGCTGTCACCATACACAAGTATCACAGATATGTCCTGCTTACCTTCTTCTCCCAGAATGGCCCACTGTCCCCATACACTAGTATCACAGATATCTCCTGCTTACCTTCCTCTTTCGGAATGGCCCTCTGTCCCCATACACTAGTATCACAGATATCTCCTGCTTACATTCCTCTCTCGGAATGGCCCGCTGTCCCCATACACTAGTATCACAGAAATCTCCTACTTACCTTCCTCTCCCGGAATGGCCGCTGGCCCCATACACTAGTATCACAGATATCTCCTAATTAACTTCCTCTCCCAGAATGGCCCACTGTCCCCATACACTAGTATAACAGATATCTCCTGCTTACCTTCCTCTCTTGGAATGGACCGCTCTCCCCATACACTAGTATCACAGATATCTCCTATATACCTTCATCTGGCGGAATGGCCCTCTATCCCCATACACTAGTATCACAGATATCTCCTACTTACCTTCCTCTCCCAGAATGGCCAACCGTCCCCATACACTAGTATCACAGATATCTCCTGCTTGCCTTCCTCTCTGGGAATGGCCCACTGTCCCCATACACTAGTATCACAGATATCTCCTGCTTACCTTCTTCTGGCGGAATGGCCCTCTGACCCCATACACTAGTATCACAGATATCTCCTGCTTAGATTTCTCTGGCGGAATGGCCCCCTGTCCCTATACACTAGTATAACAGATATCTCCTACTTACCTTCATCTGGCGGAATGGCCCTCTGTCACCATAAACTAGTATCACAGATATCTCCTGCTTACCTTCCTCTCTCGGAATGGTCCGCTGTCCTCATACACTAGTATCACAGATATCTCCTGCTTACCTTCCTCTGGCGGAATGGCCCTCTGTCCCCATACACTAGTATCACAGATATCTCCTGCTTACCTTCCTCTGGCGGAATTGCCCTCTGACCCCATACATTAGTATCACAGATATCTCCTGCTTAACTTCCTCTCTCGGAATGGAACGCTGTCCCCATACACTAGTATCACAGATATCTCCTGCTTACCTTCCTCTCTCGGAATGGCCCACTGTCCCCATACACTAGTATCACAGATATCTCCTGCTTACCTTCCTCTCTCCTGGAATGGCCCGCTGTCCCCATACACAAGTATCACAGATATCTCCTGCTTACCTTCTTCTCCAACAATGGCCCACTGTCCCCATACACTAGTATCACAGATATATCCTGCTTACATTCCTCTCTCGGAATGGCCCGCTGTCCCCATACACTAGTATCACAGATATCTCCTGCTGACCTTCCTCTCTCGGAATGGCCCGCTGTCCCCATACACTAGTATCACAGATATCTCCTACTTACCTTCCTCTCTCGGAATGGGCCCGCTATCCCCATACACTAGTATCACAGATATCTCCTGCTTACCTTCCTCTCTCAGAATGGCCCGCTGTCCCCATACACTAGTATCACAGATATCTCCTGCTTACCTTCCTCTCCCAGAATGGCCCACTGTCCCCATACACTAGTATCACAGATATCTCCTGCTTACCTTCCTCTCTCGGAATAGCCCGCTGTCCCCATACACTAGTATCTCAGATATCTCCTGCTTACCTTCCTCTCTCGGAATGCCCTGCTGTCCCCATACACTAGTATCACAGATATCTCCTGCTTACCTTCCTCTCGGAATGGCCCTCTGTCCCCATACACTACTATCACAGATATCTCCAGCTTACCTTCCTCTCCCGGAATGGCCGCTGTCCCCATACACTAGTATCACAGATATCTCCTACTTACCTTCATCTGGCGGAATGGACCTCTGTCCCCATTCACTAGTATTACAGATATCTCCTGCTTACCTTCCTCTCACGGAATGGCCCTCTGTCCCCATACACTAGTATAACAGATATCTCCTGCTTACCTTCCTCTGGCGGAATGGCCCTCTGTCCCCATACACTAGTATCACAGATATCTCCTGCTTACCTTCCTCTCTCGGAATGGCCCGCTGTCCCCATACACTAGTATCACAGATATCTCCAGCTTACCTTCCTCTCCCAGAATGGCCCACTGTCCCCATACACTAGTATCACAGATATCTCCTGCTTACCTTCCTCTAACGGAATGGCCGCTGTCCCCATACACTAGTATCACAGATATCTCCTACTTACCTTCATCTGGCGGAAGGGCGCTCTGCCCCCATACACTAGTATTACAGATATCTCCTGCTTACCTTCCTCTCTCGGAATGGTCCGCTGTCCCCATACACTAGTATCACAGATATCTCCTGCTTACCTTTCTCTGGCGGAATGGCCCCCTGTCCCTATACACTAGTATAACAGATATCTCCTACTTACCTTCATCTGGCGGAATGGCCCTCTGTCCCCATACACTAGTATCACAGATATCTCCTGCTTACCTTCCTTTCTCGGAATGGTCCGCTGTCCCCATACACTAGTATCACAGATATCTCCTGCTTACCTACCTCTCTCGGAAAGGCCCGTTGTCCCCATACACTAGTATCACAGACATCTGCTGCTTACCTTCCTCTCTCCTGGAATGTCCCGCTGTCCCTAAACACAAGTATCACAGATATCTCCTACTTACCGTCCTCTCCCAGAATGGCCCACTGTCCCCATACACTAGTATCACAGATATCTCCTGCTTACCTTCCTCTCTCGGAATGGCCTGCTGTCCCCATACACTAGTATCAGATATATCTCCTGCTTACCTTCCTGTCTCGGAATGGCCCGCTGTCCCCTTACACTAGTATCACAGATATCTCCTACTTACCTTCCTCTCTCGGAATGGCCCGCTGTCCCCATACACTAGTATCAGATATATCTCCTGCTTACCTTCCTGTCTCGGAATGGCCCGCTGTCCCCATACACTAGTATCACAGATATCTCCTGCTTACCTTCCTCTGGCGGAATGGCCCTCTGTCCTCATACACTAGTATCACAGATATCTCCTGCTTACCTTCCTCTCTCGGAATGGCCCGCTGTCCCCATACACTAGTATCACAGATATCTCCTGCTTACCTTCCTCTGGCGGAATGGCCCTCTGACCCCATACACTAGTATCACAGATATCTCCTGCTTACCTTTCTCTGGCGGAATGGCCCTCTGTCCCTATACACTAGTATCAGATATATCTCCTGCTTACCTTCCTCTCTCCTGGAATGGCCCGCTGTCCCCATACACAAGTATCACAGATATGTCCTGCTTACCTTCTTCTCCCAGAATGGCCCACTGTCTCCATACACTAGTATCACAGATATCTCCTGCTTACCTTCCTCTCTCGGAATGGCCTGCTGTCCCCATACACTAGTATCACAGATATCTCCTACTTACCTTCCTCTCTCGGAATGGCCCGCTGTCCCCATACACTAGTATCACAGATATCTCCTACTTACCTTCCTCTCTCGGAATGGCACGCTGTCCTCATACACTAGTATCACAGATATCTCCTGCTTACCTTCCTCTCTCCTGGAATGGCCCTCTGTCCCCATACACTAGTATCACAGATATCTCCTGCTTACCTTCCTCTCTTGGAATGGACCGCTCTCCCCATACACTACTATCACAGATATCTCCTGCTTACCTACCTCTCTCGGAATGGCCCGCTGTCCCCATACACTAGTATCACAGATATCTCCTATATACCTTCATGTGGCGGAATGGCCCTCTATCCCCATACACTAGTATCACAGATATCTCCTACTTATCTTCCTCTCCCAGAATGGCCAACCGTCCCCATACACTAGTATCACAGATATCTCCTGCTTGCCTTCCTCTCTGGGAATGGACCACAGTCCCCATACACTAGTATCACAGATATCTCCTGCTTACCTTCTTCTGGCGGAATGGCCCTCTGACCCCATACACTAGTATCACAGATATCTCCTGCTTACCTTTCTCTGGCGGAATGGCCCCCTGTCCCTATACACTAGTATAACGGATATCTCCTACTTACCTTCATCTGGCGGAATGGCCCTCTGTCCCCATAAACTAGTATCACAGATATCTCCTGCTTACCTTCCTCTCTCGGAATGGTCCGCTGTCCTCATACACTAGTATCACAGATATCTCCTGCTTACCTTCCTCTCTCCTGGAATGTCCCGCTGTCCCCATACTCAAGTATCACAGATATCTCCTACTTACCGTCCTCTCCCAGAATGGCCCACTGTCCCCATACACTAGTATCACAGATATCACCTGCTTACCTTCCTCTCTCGGAATAGCACACTGTCCCCATACACTAGTATCACAGATATCTCCTGCTTACCTTCCTCTTTCGGAATGGCCCTCTATCCCCATACACTAGTATCACAGATATCTCCTGCTTACCTTCCTTTGGCGGAATGGCCCCCTGTCCCTATACACTAGTATAACAGATATCTCCTACTTACCTTCATCTGGCGGAATGGCCCTCTGTCCCCATAAACTAGTATCACAGAAATCTCCTGCTTACCTTCCTCTCTCGGAATGGTCCGCTGTCCTCATACACTAGTATCACAGATATCTCCTGCTTACCTTCCTCTCTCCTGGAATGTCCCGCTGTCCCCATACTCAAGTATCACAGATATCTCCTACTTACCATCCTCTCCCAGAATGGCCCACTGTCCCCATACACTAGTATCACAGATATCACCTGCTTACCTTCCTCTCTCAGAATAGCACACTGTCCCCATACACTTGTATCACAGATATCTCCTGCTTACCTTCCTCTTTCGGAATGGACCTCTATCCCCATACTCTAGTATCACAGATATCTCCTGCTTACCTTCCTTTGGCGGAATGGCCCCCTGTCCCTATACACTAGTATAACAGATATCTCCTACTTACCTTCATCTGGCGGAATGGCCCTCTGTCCCCATACACTAGTATCACAGATATCTCCTGCTTACCTTCCTCTCTCGGAAGGGTCCGCTGTCCCCATACACTAGTATCACAGATATCTCCTGCTTACCTTCATCTCTCCTGGAATGTCCCGCTGTCCCCATACACAAGTATCACAGATATCTCCTACTTACCGTCCTCTCCTAGAATGGCCCACTGTCCCCATACACTAGTATCACAGATATCTCCTGCTTACCTTCCTCTCTCGGAATGGCACACTGTCCCCATACACTAGTATCACAGATATCTCCTGCTTACCTTCCTCTCTCGGAATGGCCCTCTGTCCCCATACACTAGTATCACAGATATCTCCTACTTACCTTCCTCTCTCGGAATGGCACGCTGTCCTCATACACTAGTATCACAGATATCTCCTGCTTACCTTCCTCTCTCCTGGAATGGCCCTCTGTCCCCATACACTAGTATCACAGATATCTCCAACTTACCTTCCTCTCCCAGAATGGCCAACCGTCCCCATACACTAGTATCACAGATATCTCCTGCTTGCCTTCCTCTCTGGGAATGGCCCACTGTCCCCATACACTAGTATCACAGATATCTCCTGCTTACCTTCTTCTGGCGGAATGGCCCTCTGACCCCATACACTAGTATCACAGATATCTCCTGCTTACCTTTCTCTGGCGGAATGGCCCCCTGTCCCTATACACTAGTATAACAGATATCTCCTACTTACCTTCATCTGGCGGAATGGCCCTCTGTCACCATAAACTAGTTTCACAGATATCTCCTGCTTACCTTCCTCTCTCGGAATGGTCCGCTGTCCTCATACACTAGTATCACAGATATCTCCTGCTTACATTCCTCTGGCGGAATGGCCCTCTGTCCCCATACACTAGTATCACAGATATCTCCTGCTTACCTTCCTCTGGCGGAATTGCCCTCTGACCCCATACATTAGTATCACAGATATCTCCTGCTTAACTTCCTCTCTCGGAATGGAACGCTGTCCCCATACACTAGTATCACAGATATCTCCTGCTTACCTTCCTCTCTCGGAATGGCCCACTGTCCCCATACACTAGTATCACAGATATCTCCTGCTTACCTTCCTCTCTCCTGGAATGGCCCGCTGTCCCCATACACAAGTATCACAGATATCTCCTGCTTACCTTCTTCTCCAATAATGGCCCACTGTCCCCATACACTAGTATCACAGATATATCCTGCTTACCTTCCTCTCTCGGAATGGCCCGCTGTCCCCATACACTAGTATCACAGATATCTCCTGCTGACCTTCCTCTCTCGAAATGGCCCGCTGTCCCCATACACTAGTTTCACAGATATCTCCTACTTACCTTCCTCTCTCGGAATGGCCCGCTATCCCCATACACTAGTATCACAGATATCTCCTGCTTACCTTCCTCTCTCAGAATGGCCCGCTGTCCCCATACACTAGTATCACAGATATCTCCTGCTTACCTTCCTCTCCCAGAATAGCCCACTGTCCCCATACACTAGTATCACAGATATCTCCTGCTTACCTTCCTCTCTCGGAATAGCCCGCTGTCCCCATACACTAGTATCTCAGATATCTCCTGCTTACCTTCCTCTCTCGGAATGCCCTGCTGTCCCCATACACTAGTATCACAGATATCTCCTGCTTACCTTCCTCTCGGAATGGCCCTCTGTCCCCATACACTACTATCACAGATATCTCCAGCTTACCTTCCTCTCCCGGAATGGCCGCTGTCCCCATACACTAGTATCACAGATATCTCCTACTTACCTTCATCTGGCGGAATGGACCTCTGTCCCCATTCACTAGTATTACAGATATCTCCTGCTTACCTTCCTCTCACGGAATGGCCCTCTGTCCCCATACACTAGTATAACAGATATCTCCTGCTTACCTTCCTCTGGCGGAATGGCCCTCTGTCCCCATACACTAGTATCACAGATATCTCCTGCTTACCTTCCTCTCTCGGAATGGCCCGCTGTCCCCATACACTAGTATCACAGATATCTCCAGCTTACCTTCTTCTCCCAGAATGGCCCACTGTCCCCATACACTAGTATCACAGATATCTCCTGCTTACCTACCTCTCTCGGAATGGCCCGCTGTCCCCATACACTAGTATCACAGATATCTGCTGCTTACCTTCCTCTCTCCTGGAATGTCCCGCTGTCCCCATACACAAGTATCACAGATATGTCCTACTTACCGTCCTCTCCCAGAATGGCCCACTGTCCCCATACACTAGTATCACAGATATCTCCTGCTTACCTTCCTCTCTCGGAATGGCCTGCTGTCCCCATACACTAGTATCACAGATATCTCCTACTTACCTTCCTCTCTCGGAATGGCCCGCTTTCCCCATACACTAGTATCAGATATATCTCCTGCTTACCTTCCTGTCTCGGAATGGCCCGCTGTACCCATACACTAGTATCACAGATATCTCCTGCTTACCTTCCTCTGGCGGAATGGCCCTCTGTCCTCATACACTAGTATCACAGATATCTCCTACTTACCTTCCTCTTTTGGAATGGCCCGCTGTCCCCATACACTAGTATCACAGATATCTCCTGCTTACCTTCCTCTGGCGGAATAGCCCTCTGACCCCATACACTAGTATCACAGATATCTCCTGCTTACCTTTCTCTGGCGGAATGGCCCTCTGTCCCTATACACTAGTATCAGATATATCTCCTGCTTACCTTCCTCTCTCCTGGAATGGCCCGCTGTCCCCATACACAAGTATCACAGATATGTCCTGCTTACCTTCTTCTCCCAGAATGGCCCACTGTCCCCATACACTAGTATCACAGATATCTCCTGCTTACCTTCCTCTCTCGGAATGGCCTGCTGTCCCCATACACTAGTATCATAGATATCTCCTGCTTACCTTGCTCTCTCGGAAAGGCCCGCTGTCCCCATACACTAGTATCACAGATATTTCCTGCTTACCTTCCTCTTTCGGAATGGCCCTCTGTCCCCATACACTAGTATCACAGATATCTCCTGCTTACATTCCTCTCTCGGAATGGCCCGCTGTCCCCATACACTAGTATCACAGAAATCTCCTACTTACCTTCCTCTCCCGGAATGGCCGCTGGCCCCTTACACTAGTATCACAGATTTCTCCTAATTAACTTCCTCTCCCAGAATGGCCCACTGTCCCCATACACTAGTATAACAGATATCTCCTGCTTACAATCCTCTCTTGGAATGGACCGCTCTCCCCATACACTAGTATCACAGATATCTCCTATATACCTTCATCTGGCGGAATGGCCCTCTATCCCCATACACTAGTATCACAGATATCTCCAACTTACCTTCCTCTCCCAGAATGGCCAACCGTCCCCATACACTAGTATCACAGATATCTCCTGCTTGCCTTCCTCTCTGGGAATGGCCCACTGTCCCCATACACTAGTATCACAGATATCTCCTGCTTACCTTCTTCTAGCGGAATGGCCCTCTGACCCCATACACTAGTATCACAGATATCTCCTGCTTACCTTTCTCTGGCGGAATGGCCCCCTGTCCCTATACACTAGTATAACAGATATCTCCTACTTACCTTCATCTGGCGGAATGGCCCTCTGTCACCATAAACTAGTTTCACAGATATCTCCTGCTTACCTTCCTCTCTCGGAATGGTCCGCTGTCCTCATACACTAGTATCACAGATATCTCCTGCTTACCTTCCTCTGGCGGAATGGCCCTCTGTCCCCATACACTAGTATCACAGATATCTCCTGCTTACCTTCCTCTGGCGGAATTGCCCTCTGACCCCATACATTAGTATCACAGATATCTCCTGCTTAACTTCCTCTCTCGGAATGGAACGCTGTCCCCATACACTAGTATCACAGATATCTCCTGCTTACCTTCCTCTCTCGGAATGGCCCACTGTCCCCATACACTAGTATCACAGATATCTCCTGCTTACCTTCCTCTCTCCTGGAATGGCCCGCTGTCCCCATACACAAGTATCACAGATATCTCCTGCTTACCTTCTTCTCCAATAATGGCCCACTGTCCCCATACACTAGTATCACAGATATATCCTGCTTACCTTCCTCTCTCGGAATGGCCCGCTGTCCCCATACACTAGTATCACAGATATCTCCTGCTGACCTTCCTCTCTCGAAATGGCCCGCTGTCCCCATACACTAGTTTCACAGATATCTCCTACTTACCTTCCTCTCTCGGAATGGCCCGCTATCCCCATACACTAGTATCACAGATATCTCCTGCTTACCTTCCTCTCTCAGAATGGCCCGCTGTCCCCATACACTAGTATCACAGATATCTCCTGCTTACCTTCCTCTCCCAGAATAGCCCACTGTCCCCATACACTAGTATCACAGATATCTCCTGCTTACCTTCCTCTCTCGGAATAGCCCGCTGTCCCCATACACTAGTATCTCAGATATCTCCTGCTTACCTTCCTCTCTCGGAATGCCCTGCTGTCCCCATACACTAGTATCACAGATATCTCCTGCTTACCTTCCTCTCGGAATGGCCCTCTGTCCCCATACACTACTATCACAGATATCTCCAGCTTACCTTCCTCTCCCGGAATGGCCGCTGTCCCCATACACTAGTATCACAGATATCTCCTACTTACCTTCATCTGGCGGAATGGACCTCTGTCCCCATTCACTAGTATTACAGATATCTCCTGCTTACCTTCCTCTCACGGAATGGCCCTCTGTCCCCATACACTAGTATAACAGATATCTCCTGCTTACCTTCCTCTGGCGGAATGGCCCTCTGTCCCCATACACTAGTATCACAGATATCTCCTGCTTACCTTCCTCTCTCGGAATGGCCCGCTGTCCCCATACACTAGTATCACAGATATCTCCAGCTTACCTTCTTCTCCCAGAA
The DNA here is from genome assembly GCA_031769625.1 of Taudactylus pleione. Classification (NCBI taxonomy): domain Eukaryota; kingdom Metazoa; phylum Chordata; class Amphibia; order Anura; family Myobatrachidae; genus Taudactylus; species Taudactylus pleione. The sequence continues at coordinate 994,574 of JAUIMM010001082.1, forward strand.
TGGCCCACTGTCCCCATACACTAGTATCACAGATATCTCCTGCTTACCTTCCTCTAACGGAATGGCCGCTGTCCCCATACACTAGTATCACAGATATCTCCTACTTACCTTCATCTGGCGGAAGGGCGCTCTGCCCCCATACACTAGTATTACAGATATCTCCTGCTTACCTTCCTCTCTCGGAATGGTCCGCTGTCCCCATACACTAGTATCACAGATATCTCCTGCTTATCTTCCTCTGGTGGAATGGCCCTCTGACCCCATACATTAGTATCACAGATATCTCCTGCTTACCTTTCTCTCTCGGAATGGCCCGCTGTCCCCATACACTAGTATCACAGATATCTCCTGCTGACCTTCCTCTCTCGGAATGGCCCGCTGTCCCCATACACTAGTATCACAGATATCTCCTACTTACCTTCCTCTCTCGGAATGGCCCGCTATCCCCATACACTAGTATCACAGATATCTCCTGCTTACCTTCCTCTCTCGGAATGGCCCGCTGTCCCCATACACTAGTATCACAGATATCTCCTGCTTATCTTCCTCTCCCAGAATGGCCCACTGTCCCCATACACTAGTATCACAGATATCTCCTGGTTACCTTCCTCTCTCGGAATGGCCCGCTGTCCCCATACACTAGTATCTCAGATATCTCCTGCTTACCTTCCTCTCTCGGAATGCCCTGCTGTCCCCATACACTAGTATCACAGATATCTCCTGCTTACCTTCCTCTCGGAATGGCCCTCTGTCCCCATACACTACTATCACAGATATCTCCAGCTTACCTTCCTCTCCCGGAATGGCCGCTGTCCCCATACACTAGTATCACAGATATCTCCTACTTACCTTCATCTGGCGGAATGGCCCTCTGTCCCCATACACTAGTATTACAGATATCTCCTGCTTACCTTCCTCTCACGGAATGGCCCTCTGTCCCCATACACTAGTATAACAGATATCTCCTGCTTACCTTCCTCTGGCGGAATGGCCCTCTGTCCCCATACACTAGTATCACAGATATCTCCTGCTTACCTTCCTCTCTCGGAATGGCCCGCTGTCCCCATACACTAGTATCACAGATATCTCCTGCTTACCTTCCTCTCCCAGAATGGCCAACTGTCCCCATACACTAGTATCACAGATATCTCCTGCTTACCTTCCTCTAACGGAATGGCCGCTGTCCCCATACACTAGTATCACAGATATCTCCTACTTACCTTCATCTGGCGGAATGGCGCTCTGTCCCCATACACTAGTATTACAGATATCTCCGGCTTACCTTCCTCTCTCGGAATGGTCCGCTGTCCCCATACACTAGTATCACAGATATCTCCTGCTTACCTTTCTCTGGCGGAATGGCCCCCTGTCCCTATACACTAGTATAACAGATATCTCCTACTTACCTTCATCTGGCGGAATGGCCCTCTGTCCCCATACACTAGTATCACAGATATCTCCTGCTTACCTTCCTTTCTCGGAATGGTCCGCTGTCCCCATACACTAGTATCACAGATATCTCCTGCTTACCTACCTCTCTCGGAATGGCCCGCTGTCCCCATACACTAGTATCACAGATATCTGCTGCTTACCTTCCTCTCTCCTGGAATGTCCCGCTGTCCCCATACACAAGTATCACAGATATGTCCTACTTACCGTCCTCTCCCAGAATGGCCCACTGTCCCCATACACTAGTATCACAGATATCTCCTGCTTACCTTCCTCTCTCGGAATGGCCTGCTGTCCCCATACACTAGTATCACAGATATCTCCTACTTACCTTCCTCTCTCGGAATGGCCCGCTGTCCCCATACACTAGTATCAGATATATCTCCTGCTTACCTTCCTGTCTCGGAATGGCCCGCTGTACCCATACACTAGTATCACAGATATCTCCTGCTTACCTTCCTCTGGCGGAATGGCCCTCTGTCCTCATACACTAGTATCACAGATATCTCCTGCTTACCTTCCTCTCTCGGAATGGCCCGCTGTACCCATACACTACTATCACAGATATCTCCTGCTTACCTTCCTCTGGCGGAATAGCCCTCTGACCCCATACACTAGTATCACAGATATCTCCTGCTTACCTTTCTCTGGCGGAATGGCCCTCTGTCCCTATACACTAGTATCAGATATATCTCCTGCTTACCTTCCTCTCTCCTGGAATGGCCCGCTGTCACCATACACAAGTATCACAGATATGTCCTGCTTACCTTCTTCTCCCAGAATGGCCCACTGTCCCCATACACTAGTATCACAGATATCTCCTGCTTACCTTCCTCTTTCGGAATGGCCCTCTGTCCCCATACACTAGTATCACAGATATCTCCTGCTTACATTCCTCTCTCGGAATGGCCCGCTGTCCCCATACACTAGTATCACAGAAATCTCCTACTTACCTTCCTCTCCCGGAATGGCCGCTGGCCCCATACACTAGTATCACAGATATCTCCTAATTAACTTCCTCTCCCAGAATGGCCCACTGTCCCCATACACTAGTATAACAGATATCTCCTGCTTACCTTCCTCTCTTGGAATGGACCGCTCTCCCCATACACTAGTATCACAGATATCTCCTATATACCTTCATCTGGCGGAATGGCCCTCTATCCCCATACACTAGTATCACAGATATCTCCTACTTACCTTCCTCTCCCAGAATGGCCAACCGTCCCCATACACTAGTATCACAGATATCTCCTGCTTGCCTTCCTCTCTGGGAATGGCCCACTGTCCCCATACACTAGTATCACAGATATCTCCTGCTTACCTTCTTCTGGCGGAATGGCCCTCTGACCCCATACACTAGTATCACAGATATCTCCTGCTTATATTTCTCTGGCGGAATGGCCCCCTGTCCCTATACACTAGTATAACAGATATCTCCTACTTACCTTCATCTGGCGGAATGGCCCTCTGTCACCATAAACTAGTATCACAGATATCTCCTGCTTACCTTCCTCTCTCGGAATGGTCCGCTGTCCTCATACACTAGTATCACAGATATCTCCTGCTTACCTTCCTCTGGCGGAATGGCCCTCTGTCCCCATACACTAGTATCACAGATATCTCCTGCTTACCTTCCTCTGGCGGAATTGCCCTCTGACCCCATACATTAGTATCACAGATATCTCCTGCTTAACTTCCTCTCTCGGAATGGAACGCTGTCCCCATACACTAGTATCACAGATATCTCCTGCTTACCTTCCTCTCTCGGAATGGCCCACTGTCCCCATACACTAGTATCACAGATATCTCCTGCTTACCTTCCTCTCTCCTGGAATGGCCCGCTGTCCCCATACACAAGTATCACAGATATCTCCTGCTTACCTTCTTCTCCAACAATGGCCCACTGTCCCCATACACTAGTATCACAGATATATCCTGCTTACATTCCTCTCTCGGAATGGCCCGCTGTCCCCATACACTAGTATCACAGATATCTCCTGCTGACCTTCCTCTCTCGGAATGGCCCGCTGTCCCCATACACTAGTATCACAGATATCTCCTACTTACCTTCCTCTCTCGGAATGGGCCCGCTATCCCCATACACTAGTATCACAGATATCTCCTGCTTACCTTCCTCTCTCAGAATGGCCCGCTGTCCCCATACACTAGTATCACAGATATCTCCTGCTTACCTTCCTCTCCCAGAATGGCCCACTGTCCCCATACACTAGTATCACAGATATCTCCTGCTTACCTTCCTCTCTCGGAATAGCCCGCTGTCCCCATACACTAGTATCTCAGATATCTCCTGCTTACCTTCCTCTCTCGGAATGCCCTGCTGTCCCCATACACTAGTATCACAGATATCTCCTGCTTACCTTCCTCTCGGAATGGCCCTCTGTCCCCATACACTACTATCACAGATATCTCCAGCTTACCTTCCTCTCCCGGAATGGCCGCTGTCCCCATACACTAGTATCACAGATATCTCCTACTTACCTTCATCTGGCGGAATGGACCTCTGTCCCCATTCACTAGTATTACAGATATCTCCTGCTTACCTTCCTCTCACGGAATGGCCCTCTGTCCCCATACACTAGTATAACAGATATCTCCTGCTTACCTTCCTCTGGCGGAATGGCCCTCTGTCCCCATACACTAGTATCACAGATATCTCCTGCTTACCTTCCTCTCTCGGAATGGCCCGCTGTCCCCATACACTAGTATCACAGATATCTCCAGCTTACCTTCCTCTCCCAGAATGGCCCACTGTCCCCATACACTAGTATCACAGATATCTCCTGCTTACCTTCCTCTAACGGAATGGCCGCTGTCCCCATACACTAGTATCACAGATATCTCCTACTTACCTTCATCTGGCGGAAGGGCGCTCTGCCCCCATACACTAGTATTACAGATATCTCCTGCTTACCTTCCTCTCTCGGAATGGTCCGCTGTCCCCATACACTAGTATCACAGATATCTCCTGCTTACCTTTCTCTGGCGGAATGGCCCCCTGTCCCTATACACTAGTATAACAGATATCTCCTACTTACCTTCATCTGGCGGAATGGCCCTCTGTCCCCATACACTAGTATCACAGATATCTCCTGCTTACCTTCCTTTCTCGGAATGGTCCGCTGTCCCCATACACTAGTATCACAGATATCTCCTGCTTACCTACCTCTCTCGGAAAGGCCCGTTGTCCCCATACACTAGTATCACAGACATCTGCTGCTTACCTTCCTCTCTCCTGGAATGTCCCGCTGTCCCTAAACACAAGTATCACAGATATCTCCTACTTACCGTCCTCTCCCAGAATGGCCCACTGTCCCCATACACTAGTATCACAGATATCTCCTGCTTACCTTCCTCTCTCGGAATGGCCTGCTGTCCCCATACACTAGTATCAGATATATCTCCTGCTTACCTTCCTGTCTCGGAATGGCCCGCTGTCCCCTTACACTAGTATCACAGATATCTCCTACTTACCTTCCTCTCTCGGAATGGCCCGCTGTCCCCATACACTAGTATCAGATATATCTCCTGCTTACCTTCCTGTCTCGGAATGGCCCGCTGTCCCCATACACTAGTATCACAGATATCTCCTGCTTACCTTCCTCTGGCGGAATGGCCCTCTGTCCTCATACACTAGTATCACAGATATCTCCTGCTTACCTTCCTCTCTCGGAATGGCCCGCTGTCCCCATACACTAGTATCACAGATATCTCCTGCTTACCTTCCTCTGGCGGAATGGCCCTCTGACCCCATACACTAGTATCACAGATATCTCCTGCTTACCTTTCTCTGGCGGAATGGCCCTCTGTCCCTATACACTAGTATCAGATATATCTCCTGCTTACCTTCCTCTCTCCTGGAATGGCCCGCTGTCCCCATACACAAGTATCACAGATATGTCCTGCTTACCTTCTTCTCCCAGAATGGCCCACTGTCTCCATACACTAGTATCACAGATATCTCCTGCTTACCTTCCTCTCTCGGAATGGCCTGCTGTCCCCATACACTAGTATCACAGTTATCTCCTACTTACCTTCCTCTCTCGGAATGGCCCGCTGTCCCCATACACTAGTATCACAGATATCTCCTACTTACCTTCCTCTCTCGGAATGGCACGCTGTCCTCATACACTAGTATCACAGATATCTCCTGCTTACCTTCCTCTCTCCTGGAATGGCCCTCTGTCCCCATACACTAGTATCACAGATATCTCCTGCTTACCTTCCTCTCTTGGAATGGACCGCTCTCCCCATACACTACTATCACAGATATCTCCTGCTTACCTACCTCTCTCGGAATGGCCCGCTGTCCCCATACACTAGTATCACAGATATCTCCTATATACCTTCATGTGGCGGAATGGCCCTCTATCCCCATACACTAGTATCACAGATATCTCCTACTTATCTTCCTCTCCCAGAATGGCCAACCGTCCCCATACACTAGTATCACAGATATCTCCTGCTTGCCTTCCTCTCTGGGAATGGACCACAGTCCCCATACACTAGTATCACAGATATCTCCTGCTTACCTTCTTCTGGCGGAATGGCCCTCTGACCCCATACACTAGTATCACAGATATCTCCTGCTTACCTTTCTCTGGCGGAATGGCCCCCTGTCCCTATACACTAGTATAACGGATATCTCCTACTTACCTTCATCTGGCGGAATGGCCCTCTGTCCCCATAAACTAGTATCACAGATATCTCCTGCTTACCTTCCTCTCTCGGAATGGTCCGCTGTCCTCATACACTAGTATCACAGATATCTCCTGCTTACCTTCCTCTCTCCTGGAATGTCCCGCTGTCCCCATACTCAAGTATCACAGATATCTCCTACTTACCGTCCTCTCCCAGAATGGCCCACTGTCCCCATACACTAGTATCACAGATATCACCTGCTTACCTTCCTCTCTCGGAATAGCACACTGTCCCCATACACTAGTATCACAGATATCTCCTGCTTACCTTCCTCTTTCGGAATGGCCCTCTATCCCCATACACTAGTATCACAGATATCTCCTGCTTACCTTCCTTTGGCGGAATGGCCCCCTGTCCCTATACACTAGTATAACAGATATCTCCTACTTACCTTCATCTGGCGGAATGGCCCTCTGTCCCCATAAACTAGTATCACAGAAATCTCCTGCTTACCTTCCTCTCTCGGAATGGTCCGCTGTCCTCATACACTAGTATCACAGATATCTCCTGCTTACCTTCCTCTCTCCTGGAATGTCCCGCTGTCCCCATACTCAAGTATCACAGATATCTCCTACTTACCATCCTCTCCCAGAATGGCCCACTGTCCCCATACACTAGTATCACAGATATCACCTGCTTACCTTCCTCTCTCAGAATAGCACACTGTCCCCATACACTTGTATCACAGATATCTCCTGCTTACCTTCCTCTTTCGGAATGGACCTCTATCCCCATACTCTAGTATCACAGATATCTCCTGCTTACCTTCCTTTGGCGGAATGGCCCCCTGTCCCTATACACTAGTATAACAGATATCTCCTACTTACCTTCATCTGGCGGAATGGCCCTCTGTCCCCATACACTAGTATCACAGATATCTCCTGCTTACCTTCCTCTCTCGGAATGGTCCGCTGTCCCCATACACTAGTATCACAGATATCTCCTGCTTACCTTCATCTCTCCTGGAATGTCCCGCTGTCCCCATACACAAGTATCACAGATATCTCCTACTTACCGTCCTCTCCTAGAATGGCCCACTGTCCCCATACACTAGTATCACAGATATCTCCTGCTTACCTTCCTCTCTCGGAATGGCACACTGTCCCCATACACTAGTATCACAGATATCTCCTGCTTACCTTTCTCTCTCGGAATGGCCCTCTGTCCCCATACACTAGTATCACAGATATCTCCTACTTACCTTCCTCTCTCGGAATGGCACGCTGTCCTCATACACTAGTATCACAGATATCTCCTGCTTACCTTCCTCTCTCCTGGAATGGCCCTCTGTCCCCATACACTAGTATCACAGATATCTCCAACTTACCTTCCTCTCCCAGAATGGCCAACCGTCCCCATACACTAGTATCACAGATATCTCCTGCTTGCCTTCCTCTCTGGGAATGGCCCACTGTCCCCATACACTAGTATCACAGATATCTCCTGCTTACCTTCTTCTGGCGGAATGGCCCTCTGACCCCATACACTAGTATCACAGATATCTCCTGCTTACCTTTCTCTGGCGGAATGGCCCCCTGTCCCTATACACTAGTATAACAGATATCTCCTACTTACCTTCATCTGGCGGAATGGCCCTCTGTCACCATAAACTAGTTTCACAGATATCTCCTGCTTACCTTCCTCTCTCGGAATGGTCCGCTGTCCTCATACACTAGTATCACAGATATCTCCTGCTTACATTCCTCTGGCGGAATGGCCCTCTGTCCCCATACACTAGTATCACAGATATCTCCTGCTTACCTTCCTCTGGCGGAATTGCCCTCTGACCCCATACATTAGTATCACAGATATCTCCTGCTTAACTTCCTCTCTCGGAATGGAACGCTGTCCCCATACACTAGTATCACAGATATCTCCTGCTTACCTTCCTCTCTCGGAATGGCCCACTGTCCCCATACACTAGTATCACAGATATCTCCTGCTTACCTTCCTCTCTCCTGGAATGGCCCGCTGTCCCCATACACAAGTATCACAGATATCTCCTGCTTACCTTCTTCTCCAATAATGGCCCACTGTCCCCATACACTAGTATCACAGATATATCCTGCTTACCTTCCTCTCTCGGAATGGCCCGCTGTCCCCATACACTAGTATCACAGATATCTCCTGCTGACCTTCCTCTCTCGAAATGGCCCGCTGTCCCCATACACTAGTTTCACAGATATCTCCTACTTACCTTCCTCTCTCGGAATGGCCCGCTATCCCCATACACTAGTATCACAGATATCTCCTGCTTACCTTCCTCTCTCAGAATGGCCCGCTGTCCCCATACACTAGTATCACAGATATCTCCTGCTTACCTTCCTCTCCCAGAATAGCCCACTGTCCCCATACACTAGTATCACAGATATCTCCTGCTTACCTTCCTCTCTCGGAATAGCCCGCTGTCCCCATACACTAGTATCTCAGATATCTCCTGCTTACCTTCCTCTCTCGGAATGCCCTGCTGTCCCCATACACTAGTATCACAGATATCTCCTGCTTACCTTCCTCTCGGAATGGCCCTCTGTCCCCATACACTACTATCACAGATATCTCCAGCTTACCTTCCTCTCCCGGAATGGCCGCTGTCCCCATACACTAGTATCACAGATATCTCCTACTTACCTTCATCTGGCGGAATGGACCTCTGTCCCCATTCACTAGTATTACAGATATCTCCTGCTTACCTTCCTCTCACGGAATGGCCCTCTGTCCCCATACACTAGTATAACAGATATCTCCTGCTTACCTTCCTCTGGCGGAATGGCCCTCTGTCCCCATACACTAGTATCACAGATATCTCCTGCTTACCTTCCTCTCTCGGAATGGCCCGCTGTCCCCATACACTAGTATCACAGATATCTCCAGCTTACCTTCTTCTCCCAGAATGGCCCACTGTCCCCATACACTAGTATCACAGATATCTCCTGCTTACCTTCCTCTAACGGAATGGCCGCTGTCCCCATACACTAGTATCACAGATATCTCCTACTTACCTTCATCTGGCGGAAGGGCGCTCTGCCCCCATACACTAGTATTACAGATATCTCCTGCTTACCTTCCTCTCTCGGAATGGTCCGCTGTCCCCATACACTAGTATCACAGATATCTCCTGCTTATCTTCCTCTGGTGGAATGGCCCTCTGACCCCATACATTAGTATCACAGATATCTCCTGCTTACCTTTCTCTGGCGGAATGGCCTTCTGTCCCTATACACTAGTATCACAGATATCTCCTACTTATCTTCATCTGGCGGAATGGCCCTCTGTCTCCATACACTAGTATCACAGATATCTCCTGCTTAACTTCCTCTCTCGAAATGGTACGCTGTCCCCATACACTAGTATCACAGATATCTCCTGCTTACCTTCCTCTCTCGGAATGGCCCACTGTCCCCATACACTAGTATCACAGATATCTCCTGCTTACCTTCTTCTCCAAGAATGGCCCACTGTCCCCATACACTAGTATCACAGATATATCCTGCTTACCTTCCTCTCTCGGAATGGCCCGCTGTCCCCATACACTAGTATCACAGATATCTCCTGCTGACCTTCCTCTCTCGGAATGGCCCGCTGTCCCCATACACTAGTATCACAGATATCTCCTACTTACCTTCCTCTCTCGGAATGGCCCGCTATCCCCATACACTAGTATCACAGATATCTCCTGCTTACCTTCCTCTCTCGGAATGGCCCGCTGTCCCCATACACTAGTATCACAGATATCTCCTGCTTATCTTCCTCTCCCAGAATGGCCCACTGTCCCCATACACTAGTATCACAGATATCTCCTGGTTACCTTCCTCTCTCGGAATGGCCCGCTGTCCCCATACACTAGTATCTCAGATATCTCCTGCTTACCTTCCTCTCTCGGAATGCCCTGCTGTCCCCATACACTAGTATCACAGATATCTCCTGCTTACCTTCCTCTCGGAATGGCCCTCTGTCCCCATACACTACTATCACAGATATCTCCAGCTTACCTTCCTCTCCCGGAATGGCCGCTGTCCCCATACACTAGTATCACAGATATCTCCTACTTACCTTCATCTGGCGGAATGGCCCTCTGTCCCCATACACTAGTATTACAGATATCTCCTGCTTACCTTCCTCTCACGGAATGGCCCTCTGTCCCCATACACTAGTATAACAGATATCTCCTGCTTACCTTCCTCTGGCGGAATGGCCCTCTGTCCCCATACACTAGTATCACAGATATCTCCTGCTTACCTTCCTCTCTCGGAATGGCCCGCTGTCCCCATACACTAGTATCACAGATATCTCCTGCTTACCTTCCTCTCCCAGAATGGCCAACTGTCCCCATACACTAGTATCACAGATATCTCCTGCTTACCTTCCTCTAACGGAATGGCCGCTGTCCCCATACACTAGTATCACAGATATCTCCTACTTACCTTCATCTGGCGGAATGGCGCTCTGTCCCCATACACTAGTATTACAGATATCTCCGGCTTACCTTCCTCTCTCGGAATGGTCCGCTGTCCCCATACACTAGTATCACAGATATCTCCTGCTTACCTTTCTCTGGCGGAATGGCCCCCTGTCCCTATACACTAGTATAACAGATATCTCCTACTTACCTTCATCTGGCGGAATGGCCCTCTGTCCCCATACACTAGTATCACAGATATCTCCTGCTTACCTTCCTTTCTCGGAATGGTCCGCTGTCCCCATACACTAGTATCACAGATATCTCCTGCTTACCTACCTCTCTCGGAATGGCCCGCTGTCCCCATACACTAGTATCACAGATATCTGCTGCTTACCTTCCTCTCTCCTGGAATGTCCCGCTGTCCCCATACACAAGTATCACAGATATGTCCTACTTACCGTCCTCTCCCAGAATGGCCCACTGTCCCCATACACTAGTATCACAGATATCTCCTGCTTACCTTCCTCTCTCGGAATGGCCTGCTGTCCCCATACACTAGTATCACAGATATCTCCTACTTACCTTCCTCTCTCGGAATGGCCCGCTGTCCCCATACACTAGTATCAGATATATCTCCTGCTTACCTTCCTGTCTCGGAATGGCCCGCTGTACCCATACACTAGTATCACAGATATCTCCTGCTTACCTTCCTCTGGCGGAATGGCCCTCTGTCCTCATACACTAGTATCACAGATATCTCCTGCTTACCTTCCTCTCTCGGAATGGCCCGCTGTCCCCATACACTAGTATCACAGATATCTCCTGCTTACCTTCCTCTGGCGGAATAGCCCTCTGACCCCATACACTAGTATCACAGATATCTCCTGCTTACCTTTCTCTGGCGGAATGGCCCTCTGTCCCTATACACTAGTATCAGATATATCTCCTGCTTACCTTCCTCTCTCCTGGAATGGCCCGCTGTCACCATACACAAGTATCACAGATATGTCCTGCTTACCTTCTTCTCCCAGAATGGCCCACTGTCCCCATACACTAGTATCACAGATATCTCCTGCTTACCTTCCTCTTTCGGAATGGCCCTCTGTCCCCATACACTAGTATCACAGATATCTCCTGCTTACATTCCTCTCTCGGAATGGCCCGCTGTCCCCATACACTAGTATCACAGAAATCTCCTACTTACCTTCCTCTCCCGGAATGGCCGCTGGCCCCATACACTAGTATCACAGATATCTCCTAATTAACTTCCTCTCCCAGAATGGCCCACTGTCCCCATACACTAGTATAACAGATATCTCCTGCTTACCTTCCTCTCTTGGAATGGACCGCTCTCCCCATACACTAGTATCACAGATATCTCCTATATACCTTCATCTGGCGGAATGGCCCTCTATCCCCATACACTAGTATCACAGATATCTCCTACTTACCTTCCTCTCCCAGAATGGCCAACCGTCCCCATACACTAGTATCACAGATATCTCCTGCTTGCCTTCCTCTCTGGGAATGGCCCACTGTCCCCATACACTAGTATCACAGATATCTCCTGCTTACCTTCTTCTGGCGGAATGGCCCTCTGACCCCATACACTAGTATCACAGATATCTCCTGCTTACCTTTCTCTGGCGGAATGGCCCCCTGTCCCTATACACTAGTATAACAGATATCTCCTACTTACCTTCATCTGGCGGAATGGCCCTCTGTCACCATAAACTAGTATCACAGATATCTCCTGCTTACCTTCCTCTCTCGGAATGGTCCGCTGTCCTCATACACTAGTATCACAGATATCTCCTGCTTACCTTCCTCTGGCGGAATGGCCCTCTGTCCCCATACACTAGTATCACAGATATCTCCTGCTTACCTTCCTCTGGCGGAATTGCCCTCTGACCCCATACATTAGTATCACAGATATCTGCTGCTTACCTTCCTCTCTCCTGGAATGTCCCGCTGTCCCCATACACAAGTATCACAGATATGTCCTACTTACCGTCCTCTCCCAGAATGGCCCACTGTCCCCATACACTAGTATCACAGATATCTCCTGCTTACCTTCCTCTCTCGGAATGGCCTGCTGTCCCCATACACTAGTATCACAGATATCTCCTACTTACCTTCCTCTCTCGGAATGGCCCGCTGTCCCCATACACTAGTATCAGATATATCTCCTGCTTACCTTCCTGTCTCGGAATGGCCCGCTGTACCCATACACTAGTATCACAGATATCTCCTGCTTACCTTCCTCTGGCGGAATGGCCCTCTGTCCTCATACACTAGTATCACAGATATCTCCTGCTTACCTTCCTCTCTCGGAATGGCCCGCTGTCCCCATACACTAGTATCACAGATATCTCCTGCTTACCTTCCTCTGGCGGAATAGCCCTCTGACCCCATACACTAGTATCACAGATATCTCCTGCTTACCTTTCTCTGGCGGAATGGCCCTCTGTCCCTATACACTAGTATCAGATATATCTCCTGCTTACCTTCCTCTCTCCTGGAATGGCCCGCTGTCACCATACACAAGTATCACAGATATGTCCTGCTTACCTTCTTCTCCCAGAATGGCCCACTGTCCCCATACACTAGTATCACAGATATCTCCTGCTTACCTTCCTCTTTCGGAATGGCCCTCTGTCCCCATACACTAGTATCACAGATATCTCCTGCTTACATTCCTCTCTCGGAATGGCCCGCTGTCCCCATACACTAGTATCACAGAAATCTCCTACTTACCTTCCTCTCCCGGAATGGCCGCTGGCCCCATACACTAGTATCACAGATATCTCCTAATTAACTTCCTCTCCCAGAATGGCCCACTGTCCCCATACACTAGTATAACAGATATCTCCTGCTTACCTTCCTCTCTTGGAATGGACCGCTCTCCCCATACACTAGTATCACAGATATCTCCTATATACCTTCATCTGGCGGAATGGCCCTCTATCCCCATACACTAGTATCACAGATATCTCCTACTTACCTTCCTCTCCCAGAATGGCCAACCGTCCCCATACACTAGTATCACAGATATCTCCTGCTTGCCTTCCTCTCTGGGAATGGCCCACTGTCCCCATACACTAGTATCACAGATATCTCCTGCTTACCTTCTTCTGGCGGAATGGCCCTCTGACCCCATACACTAGTATCACAGATATCTCCTGCTTACCTTTCTCTGGCGGAATGGCCCCCTGTCCCTATACACTAGTATAACAGATATCTCCTACTTACCTTCATCTGGCGGAATGGCCCTCTGTCACCATAAACTAGTATCACAGATATCTCCTGCTTACCTTCCTCTCTCGGAATGGTCCGCTGTCCTCATACACTAGTATCACAGATATCTCCTGCTTACCTTCCTCTGGCGGAATGGCCCTCTGTCCCCATACACTAGTATCACAGATATCTCCTGCTTACCTTCCTCTGGCGGAATTGCCCTCTGACCCCATACATTAGTATCACAGATATCTCCTGCTTAACTTCCTCTCTCGGAATGGAACGCTGTCCCCATACACTAGTATCACAGATATCTCCTGCTTACCTTCCTCTCTCGGAATGGCCCACTGTCCCCATACACTAGTATCACAGATATCTCCTGCTTACCTTCCTCTCTCCTGGAATGGCCCGCTGTCCCCATACACAAGTATCACAGATATCTCCTGCTTACCTTCTTCTCCAACAATGGCCCACTGTCCCCATACACTAGTATCACAGATATATCCTGCTTACATTCCTCTCTCGGAATGGCCCGCTGTCCCCATACACTAGTATCACAGATATCTCCTGCTGACCTTCCTCTCTCGGAATGGCCCGCTGTCCCCATACACTAGTATCACAGATATCTCCTACTTACCTTCCTCTCTCGGAATGGGCCCGCTATCCCCATACACTAGTATCACAGATATCTCCTGCTTACCTTCCTCTCTCAGAATGGCCCGCTGTCCCCATACACTAGTATCACAGATATCTCCTGCTTACCTTCCTCTCCCAGAATGGCCCACTGTCCCCATACACTAGTATCACAGATATCTCCTGCTTACCTTCCTCTCTCGGAATAGCCCGCTGTCCCCATACACTAGTATCTCAGATATCTCCTGCTTACCTTCCTCTCTCGGAATGCCCTGCTGTCCCCATACACTAGTATCACAGATATCTCCTGCTTACCTTCCTCTCGGAATGGCCCTCTGTCCCCATACACTACTATCACAGATATCTCCAGCTTACCTTCCTCTCCCGGAATGGCCGCTGTCCCCATACACTAGTATCACAGATATCTCCTACTTACCTTCATCTGGCGGAATGGACCTCTGTCCCCATTCACTAGTATTACAGATATCTCCTGCTTACCTTCCTCTCACGGAATGGCCCTCTGTCCCCATACACTAGTATAACAGATATCTCCTGCTTACCTTCCTCTGGCGGAATGGCCCTCTGTCCCCATACACTAGTATCACAGATATCTCCTGCTTAACTTCCTCTCTCGGAATGGCCCGCTGTCCCCATACACTAGTATCACAGATATCTCCAGCTTACCTTCCTCTCCCAGAATGGCCCACTGTCCCCATACACTAGTATCACAGATATCTCCTGCTTACCTTTCTCTGGCGGAATGGCCCCCTGTCCCTATACACTAGTATAACAGATATCTCCTACTTACCTTCATCTGGCGGAATGGCCCTCTGTCCCCATACACTAGTATCACAGATATCTCCTGCTTACCTTCCTCTCTCGGAATGGTCCGCTGTCCCCATACACTAGTATCACAGATATCTCCTGCTTACCTACCTCTCTCGGAAAGGCCCGTTGTCCCCATACACTAGTATCACAGACATCTGCTGCTTACCTTCCTCTCTCCTGGAATGTCCCGCTGTCCCTAAACACAAGTATCACAGATATCTCCTACTTACCGTCCTCTCCCAGAATGGCCCACTGTCCCCATACACTAGTATCACAGATATCTCCTGCTTACCTTCCTCTCTCGGAATGGCCTGCTGTCCCCATACACTAGTATCAGATATATCTCCTGCTTACCTTCCTGTCTCGGAATGGCCCGCTGTCCCCTTACACTAGTATCACAGATATCTCCTACTTACCTTCCTCTCTCGGAATGGCCCGCTGTCCCCATACACTAGTATCAGATATATCTCCTGCTTACCTTCCTGTCTCGGAATGGCCCGCTGTCCCCATACACTAGTATCACAGATATCTCCTGCTTACCTTCCTCTGGCGGAATGGCCCTCTGTCCTCATACACTAGTATCACAGATATCTCCTGCTTACCTTCCTCTCTCGGAATGGCCCGCTGTCCCCATACACTAGTATCACAGATATCTCCTGCTTACCTTCCTCTGGCGGAATGGCCCTCTGACCCCATACACTAGTATCACAGATATCTCCTGCTTACCTTTCTCTGGCGGAATGGCCCTCTGTCCCTATACACTAGTATCAGATATATCTCCTGCTTACCTTCCTCTCTCCTGGAATGGCCCGCTGTCCCCATACACAAGTATCACAGATATGTCCTGCTTACCTTCTTCTCCCAGAATGGACCACTGTCTCCATACACTAGTATCACAGATATCTCCTGCTTACCTTCCTCTCTCGGAATGGCCTGCTGTCCCCATACACTAGTATCACAGATATCTCCTACTTACCTTCCTCTCTCGGAATGGCCCGCTGTCCCCATACACTAGTATCACAGATATCTCCTACTTACCTTCCTCTCTCGGAATGGCACGCTGTCCTCATACACTAGTATCACAGATATCTCCTGCTTACCTTCCTCTCTCCTGGAATGGCCCTCTGTCCCCATACACTAGTATCACAGATATCTCCTGCTTACCTTCCTCTCTTGGAATGGACCGCTCTCCCCATACACTACTATCACAGATATCTCCTGCTTACCTACCTCTCTCGGAATGGCCCGCTGTCCCCATACACTAGTATCACAGATATCTCCTATATACCTTCATGTGGCGGAATGGCCCTCTATCCCCATACACTAGTATCACAGATATCTCCTACTTATCTTCCTCTCCCAGAATGGCCAACCGTCCCCATACACTAGTATCACAGATATCTCCTGCTTGCCTTCCTCTCTGGGAATGGACCACAGTCCCCATACACTAGTATCACAGATATCTCCTGCTTACCTTCTTCTGGCGGAATGGCCCTCTGACCCCATACACTAGTATCACAGATATCTCCTGCTTACCTTTCTCTGGCGGAATGGCCCCCTGTCCCTATACACTAGTATAACGGATATCTCCTACTTACCTTCATCTGGCGGAATGGCCCTCTGTCCCCATAAACTAGTATCACAGATATCTCCTGCTTACCTTCCTCTCTCGGAATGGTCCGCTGTCCTCATACACTAGTATCACAGATATCTCCTGCTTACCTTCCTCTCTCCTGGAATGTCCCGCTGTCCCCATACTCAAGTATCACAGATATCTCCTACTTACCGTCCTCTCCCAGAATGGCCCACTGTCCCCATACACTAGTATCACAGATATCACCTGCTTACCTTCCTCTCTCGGAATAGCACACTGTCCCCATACACTAGTATCACAGATATCTCCTGCTTACCTTCCTCTTTCGGAATGGCCCTCTATCCCCATACACTAGTATCACAGTTATCTCCTGCTTACCTTCCTTTGGCGGAATGGCCCCCTGTCCCTATACACTAGTATAACAGATATCTCCTACTTACCTTCATCTGGCGGAATGGTCCTCTGTCCCCATAAACTAGTATCACAGATATCTCCTGCTTACCTTCCTCTCTCGGAATGGTCCGCTGTCCTCATACACTAGTATCACAGATATCTCCTGCTTACCTTCCTCTCTCCTGGAATGTCCCGCTGTCCCCATACTCAAGTATCACAGATATCTCCTACTTACCATCCTCTCCCAGAATGGCCCACTGTCCCCATACACTAGTATCACAGATATCACCTGCTTACCTTCCTCTCTCAGAATAGCACACTGTCCCCATACACTTGTATCACAGATATCTCCTGCTTACCTTCCTCTTTCGGAATGGACCTCTATCCCCATACTCTAGTATCACAGATATCTCCTGCTTACCTTCCTTTGGCGGAATGGCCCCCTGTCCCTATACACTAGTATAACAGATATCTCCTACTTACCTTCATCTGGCGGAATGGCCCTCTGTCCCCATACACTAGTATCACAGATATCTCCTGCTTACCTTCCTCTCTCGGAATGGTCCGCTGTCCCCATACACTAGTATCACAGATATCTCCTGCTTACCTTCATCTCTCCTGGAATGTCCCGCTGTCCCCATACACAAGTATCACAGATATCTCCTACTTACCGTCCTCTCCTAGAATGGCCCACTGTCCCCATACACTAGTATCACAGATATCTCCTGCTTACCTTCCTCTCTCGGAATGGCACACTGTCCCCATACACTAGTATCACAGATATCTCCTGCTTACCTTCCTCTCTCGGAATGGCCCTCTGTCCCCATACACTAGTATCACAGATATCTCCTACTTACCTTCCTCTCTCGGAATGGCACGCTGTCCTCATACACTAGTATCACAGATATCTCCTGCTTACCTTCCTCTCTCCTGGAATGGCCCTCTGTCCCCATACACTAGTATCACAGATATCTCCTACTTACCTTCCTCTCCCAGAATGGCACACTGTCCCCATACACTAGTATCACAGATATCTCCTGCTTACCTTCCTCTCTTGGAATGGACCGCTCTCCCCATACACTACTATCACAGATATCTCCTGCTTACCTACCTCTCTCGGAATGGCCCGCTGTCCCCATACACTAGTATCACAGATATCTCCTATATACCTTCATCTGGCGGAATGGCCCTCTATCCCCATACACTAGTATCACAGATATCTCCTACTTATCTTCCTCTCCCAGAATGGCCAACCGTCCCCATACACTAGTATCACAGATATCTCCTGCTTGCCTTCCTCTCTGGGAATGGACCACAGTTCCCATACACTAGTATCACAGATATCTCCTGCTTACCTTCTTCTGGCGGAATGGCCCTCTGACCCCATACACTAGTATCACAGATATCTCCTACTTACCTTCCTCTCTCGGAATGGCCCGCTGTCCCCATACACTAGTATCAGATATATCTCCTGCTTACCTTCCTGTCTCGGAATGGCCCGCTGTACCCATACACTAGTATCACAGATATCTCCTGCTTACCTTCCTCTGGCGGAATGGCCCTCTGTCCTCATACACTAGTATCACAGATATCTCCTGCTTACCTTCCTCTCTCGGAATGGCCCGCTGTCCCCATACACTAGTATCACAGATATCTCCTGCTTACCTTCCTCTGGCGGAATAGCCCTCTGACCCCATACACTAGTATCACAGATATCTCCTGCTTACCTTTCTCTGGCGGAATGGCCCTCTGTCCCTATACACTAGTATCAGATATATCTCCTGCTTACCTTCCTCTCTCCTGGAATGGCCCGCTGTCACCATACACAAGTATCACAGATATGTCCTGCTTACCTTCTTCTCCCAGAATGGCCCACTGTCCCCATACACTAGTATCACAGATATCTCCTGCTTACCTTCCTCTCTCGGAATGGCCTGCTGTCCCCATACACTAGTATCATAGATATCTCCTGCTTACCTTGCTCTCTCGGAAAGGCTCGCTGTCCCCATACACTAGTATCACAGATATCTCCTGCTTACCTTCCTCTCTCGGAATGCCCTGCTGTCCCCATACACTAGTATCACAGATATCTCCTGCTTACCTTCCTCTCGGAATGGCCCTCTGTCCCCATACACTACTATCACAGATATCTCCAGCTTACCTTCCTCTCCCGGAATGGCCGCTGTCCCCATACACTAGTATCACAGATATCTCCTACTTACCTTCATCTGGCGGAATGGACCTCTGTCCCCATTCACTAGTATTACAGATATCTCCTGCTTACCTTCCTCTCACGGAATGGCCCTCTGTCCCCATACACTAGTATAACAGATATCTCCTGCTTACCTTCCTCTGGCGGAATGGCCCTCTGTCCCCATACACTAGTATCACAGATATCTCCTGCTTACCTTCCTCTCTCGGAATGGCCCGCTGTCCCCATACACTAGTATCACAGATATCTCCAGCTTACCTTCCTCTCCCAGAATGGCCCACTGTCCCCATACACTAGTATCACAGATATCTCCTGCTTACCTTCCTCTAACGGAATGGCCGCTGTCCCCATACACTAGTATCACAGATATCTCCTACTTACCTTCATCTGGCGGAAGGGCGCTCTGCCCCCATACACTAGTATTACAGATATCTCCTGCTTACCTTCCTCTCTCGGAATGGTCCGCTGTCCCCATACACTAGTATCACAGATATCTCCTGCTTACCTTTCTCTGGCGGAATGGCCCCCTGTCCCTATACACTAGTATAACAGATATCTCCTACTTACCTTCATCTGGCGGAATGGCCCTCTGTCCCCATACACTAGTATCACAGATATCTCCTGCTTACCTTCCTTTCTCGGAATGGTCCGCTGTCCCCATACACTAGTATCACAGATATCTCCTGCTTACCTACCTCTCTCGGAAAGGCCCGCTGTCCCCATACACTAGTATCACAGACATCTGCTGCTTACCTTCCTCTCTCCTGGAATGTCCCGCTGTCCCTAAACACAAGTATCACAGATATCTCCTACTTACCGTCCTCTCCCAGAATGGCCCACTGTCCCCATACACTAGTATCACAGATATCTCCTGCTTACCTTCCTCTCTCGGAATGGCCTGCTGTCCCCATACACTAGTATCAGATATATCTCCTGCTTACCTTCCTGTCTCGGAATGGCCCGCTGTCCCCTTACACTAGTATCACAGATATCTCCTACTTACCTTCCTCTCTCGGAATGGCCCGCTGTCCCCATACACTAGTATCAGATATATCTCCTGCTTACCTTCCTGTCTCGGAATGGCCCGCTGTCCCCATACACTAGTATCACAGATATCTCCTGCTTACCTTCCTCTGGCGGAATGGCCCTCTGTCCTCATACACTAGTATCACAGATATCTCCTGCTTACCTTCCTCTCTCGGAATGGCCCGCTGTCCCCATACACTAGTATCACAGATATCTCCTGCTTACCTTCCTCTGGCGGAATGGCCCTCTGACCCCATACACTAGTATCACAGATATCTCCTGCTTACCTTTCTCTGGCGGAATGGCCCTCTGTCCCTATACACTAGTATCAGATATATCTCCTGCTTACCTTCCTCTCTCCTGGAATGGCCTGCTGTCCCCATACACAAGTATCACAGATATGTCCTGCTTACCTTCTTCTCCCAGAATGGCCCACTGTCTCCATACACTAGTATCACAGATATCTCCTGCTTACCTTCCTCTCTCGGAATGGCCTGCTGTCCCCATACACTAGTATCACAGACATCTCCTACTTACCTTCCTCTCTCGGAATGGCCCGCTGTCCCCATACACTAGTATCACAGATATCTCCTACTTACCTTCCTCTCTCGGAATGGCACGCTGTCCTCATACACTAGTATCACAGATATCTCCTGCTTACCTTCCTCTCTCCTGGAATGGCCCTCTGTCCCCATACACTAGTATCACAGATATCTCCTGCTTACCTTCCTCTCTTGGAATGGACCGCTCTCCCCATACACTACTATCACAGATATCTCCTGCTTACCTACCTCTCTCGGAATGGCCCGCTGTCCCCATACACTAGTATCACAGATATCTCCTATATACCTTCATGTGGCGGAATGGCCCTCTATCCCCATACACTAGTATCACAGATATCTCCTACTTATCTTCCTCTCCCAGAATGGCCAACCGTCCCCATACACTAGTATCACAGATATCTCCTGCTTGCCTTCCTCTCTGGGAATGGACCACAGTCCCCATACACTAGTATCACAGATATCTCCTGCTTACCTTCTTCTGGCGGAATGGCCCTCTGACCCCATACACTAGTATCACAGATATCTCCTGCTTACCTTTCTCTGGCGGAATGGCCCCCTGTCCCTATACACTAGTATAACGGATATCTCCTACTTACCTTCATCTGGCGGAATGGCCCTCTGTCCCCATAAACTAGTATCACAGATATCTCCTGCTTACCTTCCTCTCTCGGAATGGTCCGCTGTCCTCATACACTAGTATCACAGATATCTCCTGCTTACCTTCCTCTCTCCTGGAATGTCCCGCTGTCCCCATACTCAAGTATCACAGATATCTCCTACTTACCGTCCTCTCCCAGAATGGCCCACTGTCCCCATACACTAGTATCACAGATATCACCTGCTTACCTTCCTCTCTCGGAATAGCACACTGTCCCCATACACTAGTATCACAGATATCTCCTGCTTACCTTCCTCTTTCGGAATGGCCCTCTATCCCCATACACTAGTATCACAGATATCTCCTGCTTACCTTCCTTTGGCGGAATGGCCCCCTGTCCCTATACACTAGTATAACAGATATCTCCTACTTACCTTCATCTGGCGGAATGGCCCTCTGTCCCCATAAACTAGTATCACAGATATCTCCTGCTTACCTTCCTCTCTCGGAATGGTCCGCTGTCCTCATACACTAGTATCACAGATATCTCCTGCTTACCTTCCTCTCTCCTGGAATGTCCCGCTGTCCCCATACTCAAGTATCACAGATATCTCCTACTTACCATCCTCTCCCAGAATGGCCCACTGTCCCCATACACTAGTATCACAGATATCACCTGCTTACCTTCCTCTCTCAGAATAGCACACTGTCCCCATACACTTGTATCACAGATATCTCCTGCTTACCTTCCTCTTTCGGAATGGACCTCTATCCCCATACTCTAGTATCACAGATATCTCCTGCTTACCTTCCTTTGGCGGAATGGCCCCCTGTCCCTATACACTAGTATAACAGATATCTCCTACTTACCTTCATCTGGCGGAATGGCCCTCTGTCCCCATACACTAGTATCACAGATATCTCCTGCTTACCTTCCTCTCTCGGAATGGTCCGCTGTCCCCATACACTAGTATCACAGATATCTCCTGCTTACCTTCATCTCTCCTGGAATGTCCCGCTGTCCCCATACACAAGTATCACAGATATCTCCTACTTACCGTCCTCTCCTAGAATGGCCCACTGTCCCCATACACTAGTATCACAGATATCTCCTGCTTACCTTCCTCTCTCGGAATGGCACACTGTCCCCATACACTAGTATCACAGATATCTCCTGCTTACCTTCCTCTCTCGGAATGGCCCTCTGTCCCCATACACTAGTATCACAGATATCTCCTACTTACCTTCCTCTCTCGGAATGGCACGCTGTCCTCATACACTAGTATCACAGATATCTCCTGCTTACCTTCCTCTCTCCTGGAATGGCCCTCTGTCCCCATACACTAGTATCACAGATATCTCCTACTTACCTTCCTCTCCCAGAATGGCACACTGTCCCCATACACTAGTATCACAGATATCTCCTGCTTACCTTCCTCTCTTGGAATGGACCGCTCTCCCCATACACTACTATCACAGATATCTCCTGCTTACCTACCTCTCTCGGAATGGCCCGCTGTCCCCATACACTAGTATCACAGATATCTCCTATATACCTTCATCTGGCGGAATGGCCCTCTATCCCCATACACTAGTATCACAGATATCTCCTACTTATCTTCCTCTCCCAGAATGGCCAACCGTCCCCATACACTAGTATCACAGATATCTCCTGCTTGCCTTCCTCTCTGGGAATGGACCAAAGTTCCCATACACTAGTATCACAGATATCTCCTGCTTACCTTCTTCTGGCGGAATGGCCCTCTGACCCCATACACTAGTATCACAGATATCTCCTACTTACCTTCCTCTCTCGGAATGGCCCGCTGTCCCCATACACTAGTATCAGATATATCTCCTGCTTACCTTCCTGTCTCGGAATGGCCCGCTGTACCCATACACTAGTATCACAGATATCTCCTGCTTACCTTCCTCTGGCGGAATGGCCCTCTGTCCTCATACACTAGTATCACAGATATCTCCTGCTTACCTTCCTCTCTCGGAATGGCCCGCTGTCCCCATACACTAGTATCACAGATATCTCCTGCTTACCT
This sequence comes from Taudactylus pleione, assembly GCA_031769625.1. NCBI lineage: Eukaryota > Metazoa > Chordata > Amphibia > Anura > Myobatrachidae > Taudactylus > Taudactylus pleione. The sequence continues at coordinate 1,018,282 of JAUIMM010001082.1, forward strand.
TCCTCTGGCGGAATAGCCCTCTGACCCCATACACTAGTATCACAGATATCTCCTGCTTACCTTTCTCTGGCGGAATGGCCCTCTGTCCCTATACACTAGTATAAGATATATCTCCTGCTTACCTTCCTCTCTCCTGGAATGGCCCGCTGTCACCATACACAAGTATCACAGATATGTCCTGCTTACCTTCTTCTCCCAGAATGGCCCACTGTCCCCATACACTAGTATCACAGATATCTCCTGCTTACCTTCCTCTCTCGGAATGGCCTGCTGTCCCCATACACTAGTATCATAGATATCTCCTGCTTACCTTGCTCTCTCGGAAAGGCTCGCTGTCCCCATACACTAGTATCACAGATATCTCCTGCTTACCTTCCTCTTTCGGAATGGCCCTCTGTCCCCATACACTAGTATCACAGATATCTCCTGCTTACATTCCTCTCTCGGAATGGCCCGCTGTCCCCATACACTAGTATCACAGAAATCTCCTACTTACCTTCCTCTCCCGGAATGGCCGCTGGCCCCATATACTAGTATCACAGATATCTCCTAATTAACTTCCTCTCCCAGAATGGCCCACTGTCCCCATACACTAGTATAACAGATATCTCCTGCTTACCTTCCTCTCTTGGAATGGACCGCTCTCCCCATACACTAGTATCACAGATATCTCCTATATACCTTCATCTGGCGGAATGGCCCTCTATCCCCATACACTAGTATCACAGATATCTCCTACTTACCTTCCTCTCCCAGAATGGCCAACCGTCCCCATACACTAGTATCACAGATATCTCCTGCTTGCCTTCCTCTCTGGGAATGGCCCACTGTCCCCATACACTAGTATCACAGATATCTCCTGCTTACCTTCTTCTGGCGAAATGGCCCTCTGACCCCATACACTAGTATCACAGATATCTCCTGCTTACCTTTCTCTGGCGGAATGGCCCCCTGTCCCTATACACTAGTATAACAGATATCTCCTACTTACCTTCATCTGGCGGAATGGCCCTCTGTCACCATAAACTAGTATCACAGATATCTCCTGCTTACCTTCCTCTCTCGGAATGGTCCGCTGTCCTCGTACACTAGTATCACAGATATCTCCTGCTTACCTTCCTCTGGCGGAATGGCCCTCTGTCCCCATACACTAGTATCACAGATATCTCCTGCTTACCTTCCTCTGGCGGAATTGCCCTCTGACCCCATACATTAGTATCACAGATATCTCCTGCTTAACTTCCTCTCTCGGAATGGAACGCTGTCCCCATACACTAGTATCACAGATATCTCCTGCTTACCTTCCTCTCTCGGAATGGCCCACTGTCCCCATACACTAGTATCACAGATATCTCCTGCTTACCTTCCTCTCTCCTGGAATGGCCCGCTGTCCCCATACACAAGTATCACAGATATCTCCTGCTTACCTTCTTCTCCAACAATGGCCCACTGTCCCCATACACTAGTATCACAGATATATCCTGCTTACCTTCCTCTCTCGGAATGGCCCGCTGTCCCCATACACTAGTATCACAGATATCTCCTGCTGACCTTCCTCTCTCGGAATGGCCCGCTGTCCCCATACACTAGTATCACAGATATCTCCTACTTACCTTCCTCTCTCGGAATGGGCCCGCTATCCCCATACACTAGTATCACAGATATCTCCTGCTTACCTTCCTCTCTCAGAATGGCCCGCTGTCCCCATACACTAGTATCACAGATATCTCCTGCTTACCTTCCTCTCACAGAATGGCCCACTGTCCCCATACACTAGTATCACAGATATCTCCTGCTTACCTTCCTCTCTCGGAATAGACCGCTGTCCCCATACACTAGTATCTCAGATATCTCCTGCTTACCTTCCTCTCTCGGAATGCCCTGCTGTCCCCATACACTAGTATCACAGATATCTCCTGCTTACCTTCCTCTCGGAATGGCCCTCTGTCCCCATACACTACTATCACAGATATCTCCAGGTTACCTTCCTCTCCCGGAAATGCCGCTGTCCCCATACACTAGTATCACAGATATCTCCTACTTACCTTCATCTGGCGGAATGGACCTCTGTCCCCATTCACTAGTATTACAGATATCTCCTGCTTACCTTCCACTCACGGAATGGCCCTCTGTCCCCATACACTAGTATAACAGATATCTCCTGCTTACCCTCCTCTGGCGGAATGGCCCTCTGTCCCCATACACTAGTATCACTGATATCTCCTGCTTACCTTCCTCTCTCGGAATGGCCCGCTGTCCCCATACACTAGTATCACAGATATCTCCAGCTTACCTTCCTCTCCCAGAATGGCCCACTGTCCCCATACACTAGTATCACAGATATCTCCTGCTTACCTTCCTCTAACGGAATGGCCGCTGTCCCCATACACTAGTATCACAGATATCTCCTACTTACCTTCATCTGGCGGAAGGGCGCTCTGCCCCCATACACTAGTATTACAGATATCTCCTGCTTACCTTCCTCTCTCGGAATGGTCCGCTGTCCCCATACACTAGTATCACAGATATCTCCTGCTTACCTTTCTCTGGCGGAATGGCCCCCTGTCCCTTTACACTAGTATAACAGATATCTCCTACTTACCTTCATCTGGCGGAATGGCCCTCTGTCCCCATACACTAGTATCACAGACATCTGCTGCTTACCTTCCTCTCTCCTGGAATGTCCCGCTGTCCCTAAACACAAGTATCACAGATATCTCCTACTTACCGTCCTCTCCCAGAATGGCCCACTGTCCCCATACACTAGTATCACAGATATCTCCTGCTTACCTTCCTCTCTCGGAATGGCCTGCTGTCCCCATACACTAGTATCAGATATATCTCCTGCTTACCTTCCTGTCTCGGAATGGCCCGCTGTCCCCTTACACTAGTATCACAGATATCTCCTACTTACCTTCCTCTCTCGGAATGGCCCACTGTCCCCATACACTAGTATCAGATATATCTCCTGCTTACCTTCCTGTCTCGGAATGGCCCGCTGTCCCCATACACTAGTATCACAGATATCTCCTGCTTACCTTCCTCTGGCGGAATGGCCCTCTGTCCTCATACACTAGTATCACAGATATCTCCTGCTTACCTTCCTCTCTCGGAATGGCCCGCTGTCCCCATACACTAGTATCACAGATATCTCCTGCTTACCTTCCTCTGGCGGAATGGCCCTCTGACCCCATACACTAGTATCACAGATATCTCCTGCTTACCTTTCTCTGGCGGAATGGCCCTCTGTCCCTATACACTTGTATCAGATATATCTCCTGCTTACCTTCCTCTCTCCTGGAATGGCCCGCTGTCCCCATACACAAGTATCACAGATATGTCCTGCTTACCTTCTTCTCCCAGAATGGCCCACTGTCTCCATACACTAGTATCACAGATATCTCCTGCTTACCTTCCTCTCTCGGAATGGCCTGCTGTCCCCATACACTAGTATCAAAGATATCTCCTACTTACCTTCCTCTCTCGGAATGGCCCGCTGTCCCCATACACTAGTATCACAGATATCTCCTACTTACCTTCCTCTCTCGGAATGGCACGCTGTCCTCATACACTAGTATCACAGATATCTCCTGCTTACCTTCCTCTCTCCTGGAATGGCCCTCTGTCCCCATACACTAGTATCACAGATATCTCCTGCTTACCTTCCTCTCTTGGAATGGACCGCTCTCCCCATACACTACTATCACAGATATCTCCTGCTTACCTACCTCTCTCGGAATGGCCCGCTGTCCCCATACACTAGTATCACAGATATCTCCTATATACCTTCATGTGGCGGAATGGCCCTCTATCCCCATACACTAGTATCACAGATATCTCCTACTTATCTTCCTCTCCCAGAATGGCCAACCGTCCCCATACACTAGTATCACAGATATCTCCTGCTTGCCTTCCTCTCTGGGAATGGACCACAGTCCCCATACACTAGTATCACAGATATCTCCTGCTTACCTTCTTCTGGCGGAATGGCCCTCTGACCCCATACACTAGTATCACAGATATCTCCTGCTTACCTTTCTCTGGCGGAATGGCCCCCTGTCCCTATACACTAGTATAACGGATATCTCCTACTTACCTTCATCTGGCGGAATGGCCCTCTGTCCCCATAAACTAGTATCACAGATATCTCCTGCTTACCTTCCTCTCTCGGAATGGTCCGCTGTCCTCATACATTAGTATCACAGATATCTCCTGCTTACCTTCCTCTCTCCTGGAATGTCCCGCTGTCCCCATACTCAAGTATCACAGATATCTCCTACTTACCCTCCTCTCCCAGAATGGCCCACTGTCCCCATACACTAGTATCACAGATATCACCTGCTTACCTTCCTCTCTCGGAATAGCACACTGTCCCCATACACTAGTATCACAGATATCTCCTGCTTACCTTCCTCTAAAGGAATGGCCGCTGTCCCCATACACTAGTATCACAGATATCTCCTACTTACCTTCATCTGGCGGAAGGGCGCTCTGCCCCCATACACTAGTATTACAGATATCTCCTGCTTACCTTCCTCTCTCGGAATGGTCCGCTGTCCCCATACACTAGTATCACAGATATCTCCTGCTTACCTTTCTCTGGCGGAATGGCCCCCTGTCCCTATACACTAGTATAACAGATATCTCCTACTTACCTTCATCTGGCGGAATGGCCCTCTGTCCCCATACACTAGTATCACAGATATCTCCTGCTTACCTTCCTTTCTCGGAATGGTCCGCTGTCCCCATACACTAGTATCACAGATATCTCCTGCTTACCTACCTCTCTCGGAAAGGCCCGCTGTCCCCATACACTAGTATCACAGACATCTGCTGCTTACCTTCCTCTCTCCTGGAATGTCCCGCTGTCCCTAAACACAAGTATCACAGATATCTCCTACTTACCGTCCTCTCCCAGAATGGCCCACTGTCCCCATACACTAGTATCACAGATATCTCCTGCTTACCTTCCTCTCTCGGAATGGCCTGCTGTCCCCATACACTAGTATCAGATATATCTCCTGCTTACCTTCCTGTCTCGGAATGGCCCGCTGTCCCCTTACACTAGTATCACAGATATCTCCTACTTACCTTCCTCTCTCGGAATGGCCCACTGTCCCCATACACTAGTATCAGATATATCTCCTGCTTACCTTCCTGTCTCGGAATGGCCCGCTGTCCCCATACACTAGTATCACAGATATCTCCTGCTTACCTTCCTCTGGCGGAATGGCCCTCTGTCCTCATACACTAGTATCACAGATATCTCCTGCTTACCTTCCTCTCTCGGAATGGCCCGCTGTCCCCATACACTAGTATCACAGATATCTCCTGCTTACCTTCCTCTGGCGGAATGGCCCTCTGACCCCATACACTAGTATCACAGATATCTCCTGCTTACCTTTCTCTGGCGGAATGGCCCTCTGTCCCTATACACTAGTATCAGATATATCTCCTGCTTACCTTCCTCTCTCCTGGAATGGCCCGCTGTCCCCATACACAAGTATCACAGATATGTCCTGCTTACCTTCTTCTCCCAGAATGGCCCACTGTCTCCATACACTAGTATCACAGATATCTCCTGCTTACCTTCCTCTCTCGGAATGGCCTGCTGTCCCCATACACTAGTATCACAGATATCTCCTACTTACCTTCCTCTCTCGGAATGGCCCGCTGTCCCCATACACTAGTATCACAGATATCTCCTACTTACCTTCCTCTCTCGGAATGGCACGCTGTCCTCATACACTAGTATCACAGATATCTCCTGCTTACCTTCCTCTCTCCTGGAATGGCCCTCTGTCCCCATACACTAGTATCACAGATATCTCCTGCTTACCTTCCTCTCTTGGAATGGACCGCTCTCCCCATACACTACTATCACAGATATCTCCTGCTTACCTACCTCTCTCGGAATGGCCCGCTGTCCCCATACACTAGTATCACAGATATCTCCTATATACCTTCATGTGGCGGAATGGCCCTCTATCCCCATACACTAGTATCACAGATATCTCCTACTTATCTTCCTCTCCCAGAATGGCCAACCGTCCCCATACACTAGTATCACAGATATCTCCTGCTTGCCTTCCTCTCTGGGAATGGACCACAGTCCCCATACACTAGTATCACAGATATCTCCTGCTTACCTTCTTCTGGCGGAATGGCCCTCTGACCCCATACACTAGTATCACAGATATCTCCTGCTTACCTTTCTCTGGCGGAATGGCCCCCTGTCCCTATACACTAGTATAACGGATATCTCCTACTTACCTTCATCTGGCGGAATGGCCCTCTGTCCCCATAAACTAGTATCACAGATATCTCCTGCTTACCTTCCTCTCTCGGAATGGTCCGCTGTCCTCATACACTAGTATCACAGATATCTCCTGCTTACCTTCCTCTCTCCTGGAATGTCCCGCTGTCCCCATACTCAAGTATCACAGATATCTCCTACTTACCGTCCTCTCCCAGAATGGCCCACTGTCCCCATACACTAGTATCACAGATATCACCTGCTTACCTTCCTCTCTCGGAATAGCACACTGTCCCCATACACTAGTATCACAGATATCTCCTGCTTACCTTCCTCTTTCGGAATGGCCCTCTATCCCCATACACTAGTATCACAGATATCTCCTGCTTACCTTCCTTTGGCGGAATGGCCCCCTGTCCCTATACACTAGTATAACAGATATCACCTACTTACCTTCATCTGGCGGAATGGCCCTCTGTCCCCATAAACTAGTATCACAGATATCTCCTGCTTACCTTCCTCTCTCGGAATGGTCCGCTGTCCTCATACACTAGTATCACAGATATCTCCTGCTTACCTTCCTCTCTCCTGGAATGTCCCGCTGTCCCCATACTCAAGTATCACAGATATCTCCTACTTACCATCCTCTCCCAGAATGGCCCACTGTCCCCATACACTAGTATCACAGATATCACCTGCTTACCTTCCTCTCTCAGAATAGCACACTGTCCCCATACACTTGTATCACAGATATCTCCTGCTTACCTTCCTCTTTCGGAATGGCCCTCTATCCCCATACTCTAGTATCACAGATATCTCCTGCTTACCTTCCTTTGGCGGAATGGCCCCCTGTCCCTATCCACTAGTATAACAGATATCTCCTACTTACCTTCATCTGGCGGAATGGCCCTCTGTCCCCATACACTAGTATTACAGATATCTCCTGCTTACCTTCCTCTCTCGGAATGGTCCGCTGTCCCCATACACTAGTATCACAGATATCTCCTGCTTACCTTCATCTCTCCTGGAATGTCCCGCTGTCCCCATACACAAGTATCACAGATATCTCCTACTTACCGTCCTCTCCTAGAATGGCCCACTGTCCCCATACACTAGTATCACAGATATCTCCTGCTTACCTTCCTCTCTCGGAATGGCACACTGTCCCCATACACTAGTATCACAGATATCTCCTGCTTACCTTCCTCTCTCGGAATGGCCCTCTGTCCCCATACACTAGTATCACAGATATCTCCTACTTACCTTCCTCTCTCGGAATGGCACGCTGTCCTCATGCACTAGTATCACAGATATCTCCTGCTTACCTTCCTCTCTCCTGGAATGGCCCTCTGTCCCCATACACTAGTATCACAGATATCTCCTACTTACCTTCCTCTCCCAGAATGGCACACTGTCCCCATACACTAGTATCACAGATATCTCCTGCTTACCTTCCTCTCTTGGAATGGACCGCTCTCCCCATACACTACTATCACAGATATCTCCTGCTTACCTACCTCTCTCGGAATGGCCCGCTGTCCCCATACACTAGTATCACAGATATCTCCTATATACCTTCATGTGGCGGAATGGCCCTCTATCCCCATACACTAGTATCACAGATATCTCCTACTTATCTTCCTCTCCCAGAATGGCCAACCGTCCCCATACACTAGTATCACAGATATCTCCTGCTTGCCTTCCTCTCTGGGAATGGACCACAGTCCCCATACACTAGTATCACAGATATCTCCTGCTTACCTTCTTCTGGCGGAATGGCCCTCTGACCCCATACACTAGTATCACAGATATCTCCTGCTTACCTTTCTCTGGCGGAATGGCCCCCTGTCCCTATACACTAGTATAATGGATATCTCCTACTTACCTTCATCTGGCGGAATGGCCCTCTGTCCCCATAAACTAGTATCACAGATATCTCCTGCTTACCTTCCTCTCTCGGAATGGTCCGCTGTCCTCATACACTAGTATCACAGATATCTCCTGCTTACCTTCCTCTCTCCTGGAATGTCCCGCTGTCCCCATACTCAAGTATCACAGATATCTCCTACTTACCGTCCTCTCCCAGAATGGCCCACTGTCCCCATACACTAGTATCACAGATATCACCTGCTTACCTTCCTCTCTCGGAATAGCACACTGTCCCCATACACTAGTATCACAGATATCTCCTGCTTACCTTCCTCTTTCGGAATGGCCCTCTATCCCCATACACTAGTATCACAGATATCTCCTGCTTACCTTCCTTTGGCGGAATGGCCCCCTGTCCCTATACACTAGTATAACAGATATCACCTACTTACCTTCATCTGGCGGAATGGCCCTCTGTCCCCATAAACTAGTATCACAGATATCTCCTGCTTACCTTCCTCTCTCGGAATGGTCCGCTGTCCTCATACACTAGTATCACAGATATCTCCTGCTTACCTTCCTCTCTCCTGGAATGTCCCGCTGTCCCCATACTCAAGTATCACAGATATCTCCTACTTACCATCCTCTCCCAGAATGGCCCACTGTCCCCATACACTAGTATCACAGATATCACCTGCTTACCTTCCTCTCTCAGAATAGCACACTGTCCCCATACACTTGTATCACAGATATCTCCTGCTTACCTTCCTCTTTCGGAATGGCCCTCTATCCCCATACTCTAGTATCACAGATATCTCCTGCTTACCTTCCTTTGGCGGAATGGCCCCCTGTCCCTATCCACTAGTATAACAGATATCTCCTACTTACCTTCATCTGGCGGAATGGCCCTCTGTCCCCATACACTAGTATTACAGATATCTCCTGCTTACCTTCCTCTCTCGGAATGGTCCGCTGTCCCCATACACTAGTATCACAGATATCTCCTGCTTACCTTCATCTCTCCTGGAATGTCCCGCTGTCCCCATACACAAGTATCACAGATATCTCCTACTTACCGTCCTCTCCTAGAATGGCCCACTGTCCCCATACACTAGTATCACAGATATCTCCTGCTTACCTTCCTCTCTCGGAATGGCACACTGTCCCCATACACTAGTATCACAGATATCTCCTGCTTACCTTCCTCTCTCGGAATGGCCCTCTGTCCCCATACACTAGTATCACAGATATCTCCTACTTACCTTCCTCTCTCGGAATGGCACGCTGTCCTCATGCACTAGTATCACAGATATCTCCTGCTTACCTTCCTCTCTCCTGGAATGGCCCTCTGTCCCCATACACTAGTATCACAGATATCTCCTACTTACCTTCCTCTCCCAGAATGGCACACTGTCCCCATACACTAGTATCACAGATATCTCCTGCTTACCTTCCTCTCTTGGAATGGACCGCTCTCCCCATACACTACTATCACAGATATCTCCTGCTTACCTACCTCTCTCGGAATGGCCCGCTGTCCCCATACACTAGTATCACAGATATCTCCTATATACCTTCATCTGGCGGAATGGCCCTCTATCCCCATACACTAGTATCACAGATATCTCCTACTTATCTTCCTCTCCCAGAATGGCCAACCGTCCCCATACACTAGTATCACAGATATCTCCTGCTTGCCTTCCTCTCTGGGAATGGACCACAGTCCCCATACACTAGTATCACAGATATCTCCTGCTTACCTTCTTCTGGCGGAATGGCCCTCTGACCCCATACACTAGTATCACAGATATCTCCTGCTTACCTTTCTCTGGCGGAATGGCCCCCTGTCCCTATACACTAGTATAACGGATATCTCCTACTTACCTTCATCTGGCGGAATGGCCCTCTGTCCCCATAAACTAGTATCACAGATATCTCCTGCTTACCTTCCTCTCTCGGAATGGTCCGCTGTCCTCATACACTAGTATCACAGATATCTCCTGCTTACCTTCCTCTCTCCTGGAATGTCCCGCTGTCCCCATACTCAAGTATCACAGATATCTCCTACTTACCGTCCTCTCCCAGAATGGCCCACTGTCCCCATACACTAGTATCACAGATATCACCTGCTTACCTTCCTCTCTCGGAATAGCACACTGTCCCCATACACTAGTATCACAGATATCTCCTGCTTACCTTCCTCTTTCGGAATGGCCCTCTATCCCCATACACTAGTATCACAGATATCTCCTGCTTACCTTCCTTTGGCGGAATGGCCCCCTGTCCCTATACACTAGTATAACAGATATCTCCTACTTACCTTCATCTGGCGGAATGGCCCTCTGTCCCCATAAACTAGTATCACAGATATCTCCTGCTTACCTTCCTCTCTCGGAATGGTCCGCTGTCCTCATACACTAGTATCACAGATATCTCCTGCTTACCTTCCTCTCTCCTGGAATGTCCCGCTGTCCCCATACTCAAGTATCACAGATATCTCCTACTTACCATCCTCTCCCAGAATGGCCCACTGTCCCCATACACTAGTATCACAGATATCACCTGCTTACCTTCCTCTCTCAGAATAGCACACTGTCCCCATACACTTGTATCACAGATATCTCCTGCTTACCTTCCTCTTTCGGAATGGACCTCTATCCCCATACTCTAGTATCACAGATATCTCCTGCTTACCTTCCTTTGGCGGAATGGCCCCCTGTCCCTATACACTAGTATAACAGATATCTCCTACTTACCTTCATCTGGCGGAATGGCCCTCTGTCCCCATACACTAGTATCACAGATATCTCCTGCTTACCTTCCTCTCTCGGAATGGTCCGCTGTCCCCATACACTAGTATCACAGATATCTCCTGCTTACCTTCATCTCTCCTGGAATGTCCCGCTGTCCCCATACACAAGTATCACAGATATCTCCTACTTACCGTCCTCTCCTAGAATGGCCCACTGTCCCCATACACTAGTATCACAGATATCTCCTGCTTACCTTCCTCTCTCGGAATGGCACACTGTCCCCATACACTAGTATCACAGATATCTCCTGCTTACCTTCCTCTCTCGGAATGGCCCTCTGTCCCCATACACTAGTATCACAGATATCTCCTACTTACCTTCCTCTCTCGGAATGGCACGCTGTCCTCATACACTAGTATCACAGATATCTCCTGCTTACCTTCCTCTCTCCTGGAATGGCCCTCTGTCCCCATACACTAGTATCACAGATATCTCCTACTTACCTTCCTCTCCCAGAATGGCACACTGTCCCCATACACTAGTATCACAGATATCTCCTGCTTACCTTCCTCTCTTGGAATGGACCGCTCTCCCCATACACTACTATCACAGATATCTCCTGCTTACCTACCTCTCTCGGAATGGCCCGCTGTCCCCATACACTAGTATCACAGATATCTCCTATATACCTTCATCTGGCTGAATGGCCCTCTATCCCCATACACTAGTATCACAGATATCTCCTACTTATCTTCCTCTCCCAGAATGGCCAACCGTCCCCATACACTAGTATCACAGATATCTCCTGCTTGCCTTCCTCTCTGGGAATGGACCACAGTTCCCATACACTAGTATCACAGATATCTCCTGCTTACCTTCTTCTGGCGGAATGGCCCTCTGACCCCATACACTAGTATCACAGATATCTCCTACTTACCTTCCTCTCTCGGAATGGCCCGCTGTCCCCATACACTAGTATCAGATATATCTCCTGCTTACCTTCCTGTCTCGGAATGGCCCGCTGTACCCATACACTAGTATCACAGATATCTCCTGCTTACCTTCCTCTGGCGGAATGGCCCTCTGTCCTCATACACTAGTATCACAGATATCTCCTGCTTACCTTCCTCTCTCGGAATGGCCCGCTGTCCCCATACACTAGTATCACAGATATCTCCTGCTTACCTTCCTCTGGCGGAATAGCCCTCTGACCCCATACACTAGTATCACAGATATCTCCTGCTTACCTTTCTCTGGCGGAATGGCCCTCTGTCCCTATACACTAGTATAAGATATATCTCCTGCTTACCTTCCTCTCTCCTGGAATGGCCCGCTGTCACCATACACAAGTATCACAGATATGTCCTGCTTACCTTCTTCTCCCAGAATGGCCCACTGTCCCCATACACTAGTATCACAGATATCTCCTGCTTACCTTCCTCTCTCGGAATGGCCTGCTGTCCCCATACACTAGTATCATAGATATCTCCTGCTTACCTTGCTCTCTCGGAAAGGCTCGCTGTCCCCATACACTAGTATCACAGATATCTCCTGCTTACCTTCCTCTTTCGGAATGGCCCTCTGTCCCCATACACTAGTATCACAGATATCTCCTGCTTACATTCCTCTCTCGGAATGGCCCACTGTCCCCATACACTAGTATCACAGAAATCTCCTACTTACCTTCCTCTCCCGGAATGGCCGCTGGCCCCATATACTAGTATCACAGATATCTCCTAATTAACTTCCTCTCCCAGAATGGCCCACTGTCCCCATACACTAGTATAACAGATATCTCCTGCTTACCTTCCTCTCTTGGAATGGACCGCTCTCCCCATACACTAGTATCACAGATATCTCCTATATACCTTCATCTGGCGGAATGGCCCTCTATCCCCATACACTAGTATCACAGATATCTCCTACTTACCTTCCTCTCCCAGAATGGCCAACCGTCCCCATACACTAGTATCACAGATATCTCCTGCTTGCCTTCCTCTCTGGGAATGGCCCACTGTCCCCATACACTAGTATCACAGATATCTCCTGCTTACCTTCTTCTGGCGAAATGGCCCTCTGACCCCATACACTAGTATCACAGATATCTCCTGCTTACCTTTCTCTGGCGGAATGGCCCCCTGTCCCTATACACTAGTATAACAGATATCTCCTACTTACCTTCATCTGGCGGAATGGCCCTCTGTCACCATAAACTAGTATCACAGATATCTCCTGCTTACCTTCCTCTCTCGGAATGGTCCGCTGTCCTCGTACACTAGTATCACAGATATCTCCTGCTTACCTTCCTCTGGCGGAATGGCCCTCTGTCCCCATACACTAGTATCACAGATATCTCCTGCTTACCTTCCTCTGGCGGAATTGCCCTCTGACCCCATACATTAGTATCACAGATATCTCCTGCTTAACTTCCTCTCTCGGAATGGAACGCTGTCCCCATACACTAGTATCACAGATATCTCCTGCTTACCTTCCTCTCTCGGAATGGCCCACTGTCCCCATACACTAGTATCACAGATATCTCCTGCTTACCTTCCTCTCTCCTGGAATGGCCCGCTGTCCCCATACACAAGTATCACAGATATCTCCTGCTTACCTTCTTCTCCAACAATGGCCCACTGTCCCCATACACTAGTATCACAGATATATCCTGCTTACCTTCCTCTCTCGGAATGGCCCGCTGTCCCCATACACTAGTATCACAGATATCTCCTGCTGACCTTCCTCTCTCGGAATGGCCCGCTGTCCCCATACACTAGTATCACAGATATCTCCTACTTACCTTCCTCTCTCGGAATGGGCCCGCTATCCCCATACACTAGTATCACAGATATCTCCTGCTTACCTTCCTCTCTCAGAATGGCCCGCTGTCCCCATACACTAGTATCACAGATATCTCCTGCTTACCTTCCTCTCACAGAATGGCCCACTGTCCCCATACACTAGTATCACAGATATCTCCTGCTTACCTTCCTCTCTCGGAATAGACCGCTGTCCCCATACACTAGTATCTCAGATATCTCCTGCTTACCTTCCTCTCTCGGAATGCCCTGCTGTCCCCATACACTAGTATCACAGATATCTCCTGCTTACCTTCCTCTCGGAATGGCCCTCTGTCCCCATACACTACTATCACAGATATCTCCAGGTTACCTTCCTCTCCCGGAAATGCCGCTGTCCCCATACACTAGTATCACAGATATCTCCTACTTACCTTCATCTGGCGGAATGGACCTCTGTCCCCATTCACTAGTATTACAGATATCTCCTGCTTACCTTCCACTCACGGAATGGCCCTCTGTCCCCATACACTAGTATAACAGATATCTCCTGCTTACCCTCCTCTGGCGGAATGGCCCTCTGTCCCCATACACTAGTATCACTGATATCTCCTGCTTACCTTCCTCTCTCGGAATGGCCCGCTGTCCCCATACACTAGTATCACAGATATCTCCAGCTTACCTTCCTCTCCCAGAATGGCCCACTGTCCCCATACACTAGTATCACAGATATCTCCTGCTTACCTTCCTCTAACGGAATGGCCGCTGTCCCCATACACTAGTATCACAGATATCTCCTACTTACCTTCATCTGGCGGAAGGGCGCTCTGCCCCCATACACTAGTATTACAGATATCTCCTGCTTACCTTCCTCTCTCGGAATGGTCCGCTGTCCCCATACACTAGTATCACAGATATCTCCTGCTTACCTTTCTCTGGCGGAATGGCCCCCTGTCCCTTTACACTAGTATAACAGATATCTCCTACTTACCTTCATCTGGCGGAATGGCCCTCTGTCCCCATACACTAGTATCACAGACATCTGCTGCTTACCTTCCTCTCTCCTGGAATGTCCCGCTGTCCCTAAACACAAGTATCACAGATATCTCCTACTTACCGTCCTCTCCCAGAATGGCCCACTGTCCCCATACACTAGTATCACAGATATCTCCTGCTTACCTTCCTCTCTCGGAATGGCCTGCTGTCCCCATACACTAGTATCAGATATATCTCCTGCTTACCTTCCTGTCTCGGAATGGCCCGCTGTCCCCTTACACTAGTATCACAGATATCTCCTACTTACCTTCCTCTCTCGGAATGGCCCACTGTCCCCATACACTAGTATCAGATATATCTCCTGCTTACCTTCCTGTCTCGGAATGGCCCGCTGTCCCCATACACTAGTATCACAGATATCTCCTGCTTACCTTCCTCTGGCGGAATGGCCCTCTGTCCTCATACACTAGTATCACAGATATCTCCTGCTTACCTTCCTCTCTCGGAATGGCCCGCTGTCCCCATACACTAGTATCACAGATATCTCCTGCTTACCTTCCTCTGGCGGAATGGCCCTCTGACCCCATACACTAGTATCACAGATATCTCCTGCTTACCTTTCTCTGGCGGAATGGCCCTCTGTCCCTATACACTTGTATCAGATATATCTCCTGCTTACCTTCCTCTCTCCTGGAATGGCCCGCTGTCCCCATACACAAGTATCACAGATATGTCCTGCTTACCTTCTTCTCCCAGAATGGCCCACTGTCTCCATACACTAGTATCACAGATATCTCCTGCTTACCTTCCTCTCTCGGAATGGCCTGCTGTCCCCATACACTAGTATCAAAGATATCTCCTACTTACCTTCCTCTCTCGGAATGGCCCGCTGTCCCCATACACTAGTATCACAGATATCTCCTACTTACCTTCCTCTCTCGGAATGGCACGCTGTCCTCATACACTAGTATCACAGATATCTCCTGCTTACCTTCCTCTCTCCTGGAATGGCCGTCTGTCCCCATACACTAGTATCACAGATATCTCCTGCTTACCTTCCTCTCTTGGAATGGACCGCTCTCCCCATACACTACTATCACAGATATCTCCTGCTTACCTACCTCTCTCGGAATGGCCCGCTGTCCCCATACACTAGTATCACAGATATCTCCTATATACCTTCATGTGGCGGAATGGCCCTCTATCCCCATACACTAGTATCACAGATATCTCCTACTTATCTTCCTCTCCCAGAATGGCCAACCGTCCCCATACACTAGTATCACAGATATCTCCTGCTTGCCTTCCTCTCTGGGAATGGACCACAGTCCCCATACACTAGTATCACAGATATCTCCTGCTTACCTTCTTCTGGCGGAATGGCCCTCTGACCCCATACACTAGTATCACAGATATCTCCTGCTTACCTTTCTCTGGCGGAATGGCCCCCTGTCCCTATACACTAGTATAACGGATATCTCCTACTTACCTTCATCTGGCGGAATGGCCCTCTGTCCCCATAAACTAGTATCACAGATATCTCCTGCTTACCTTCCTCTCTCGGAATGGTCCGCTGTCCTCATACATTAGTATCACAGATATCTCCTGCTTACCTTCCTCTCTCCTGGAATGTCCCGCTGTCCCCATACTCAAGTATCACAGATATCTCCTACTTACCCTCCTCTCCCAGAATGGCCCACTGTCCCCATACACTAGTATCACAGATATCACCTGCTTACCTTCCTCTCTCGGAATAGCACACTGTCCCCATACACTAGTATCACAGATATCTCCTGCTTACCTTCCTCTAAAGGAATGGCCGCTGTCCCCATACACTAGTATCACAGATATCTCCTACTTACCTTCATCTGGCGGAAGGGCGCTCTGCCCCCATACACTAGTATTACAGATATCTCCTGCTTACCTTCCTCTCTCGGAATGGTCCGCTGTCCCCATACACTAGTATCACAGATATCTCCTGCTTACCTTTCTCTGGCGGAATGGCCCCCTGTCCCTATACACTAGTATAACAGATATCTCCTACTTACCTTCATCTGGCGGAATGGCCCTCTGTCCCCATACACTAGTATCACAGATATCTCCTGCTTACCTTCCTTTCTCGGAATGGTCCGCTGTCCCCATACACTAGTATCACAGATATCTCCTGCTTACCTACCTCTCTCGGAAAGGCCCGCTGTCCCCATACACTAGTATCACAGACATCTGCTGCTTACCTTCCTCTCTCCTGGAATGTCCCGCTGTCCCTAAACACAAGTATCACAGATATCTCCTACTTACCGTCCTCTCCCAGAATGGCCCACTGTCCCCATACACTAGTATCACAGATATCTCCTGCTTACCTTCCTCTCTCGGAATGGCCTGCTGTCCCCATACACTAGTATCAGATATATCTCCTGCTTACCTTCCTGTCTCGGAATGGCCCGCTGTCCCCTTACACTAGTATCACAGATATCTCCTACTTACCTTCCTCTCTCGGAATGGCCCACTGTCCCCATACACTAGTATCAGATATATCTCCTGCTTACCTTCCTGTCTCGGAATGGCCCGCTGTCCCCATACACTAGTATCACAGATATCTCCTGCTTACCTTCCTCTGGCGGAATGGCCCTCTGTCCTCATACACTAGTATCACAGATATCTCCTGCTTACCTTCCTCTCTCGGAATGGCCCGCTGTCCCCATACACTAGTATCACAGATATCTCCTGCTTACCTTCCTCTGGCGGAATGGCCCTCTGACCCCATACACTAGTATCACAGATATCTCCTGCTTACCTTTCTCTGGCGGAATGGCCCTCTGTCCCTATACACTAGTATCAGATATATCTCCTGCTTACCTTCCTCTCTCCTGGAATGGCCCGCTGTCCCCATACACAAGTATCACAGATATGTCCTGCTTACCTTCTTCTCCCAGAATGGCCCACTGTCTCCATACACTAGTATCACAGATATCTCCTGCTTACCTTCCTCTCTCGGAATGGCCTGCTGTCCCCATACACTAGTATCACAGATATCTCCTACTTACCTTCCTCTCTCGGAATGGCCCGCTGTCCCCATACACTAGTATCACAGATATCTCCTACTTACCTTCCTCTCTCGGAATGGCACGCTGTCCTCATACACTAGTATCACAGATATCTCCTGCTTACCTTCCTCTCTCCTGGAATGGCCCTCTGTCCCCATACACTAGTATCACAGATATCTCCTGCTTACCTTCCTCTCTTGGAATGGACCGCTCTCCCCATACACTACTATCACAGATATCTCCTGCTTACCTACCTCTCTCGGAATGGCCCGCTGTCCCCATACACTAGTATCACAGATATCTCCTATATACCTTCATGTGGCGGAATGGCCCTCTATCCCCATACACTAGTATCACAGATATCTCCTACTTATCTTCCTCTCCCAGAATGGCCAACCGTCCCCATACACTAGTATCACAGATATCTCCTGCTTGCCTTCCTCTCTGGGAATGGACCACAGTCCCCATACACTAGTATCACAGATATCTCCTGCTTACCTTCTTCTGGCGGAATGGCCCTCTGACCCCATACACTAGTATCACAGATATCTCCTGCTTACCTTTCTCTGGCGGAATGGCCCCCTGTCCCTATACACTAGTATAACGGATATCTCCTACTTACCTTCATCTGGCGGAATGGCCCTCTGTCCCCATAAACTAGTATCACAGATATCTCCTGCTTACCTTCCTCTCTCGGAATGGTCCGCTGTCCTCATACACTAGTATCACAGATATCTCCTGCTTACCTTCCTCTCTCCTGGAATGTCCCGCTGTCCCCATACTCAAGTATCACAGATATCTCCTACTTACCGTCCTCTCCCAGAATGGCCCACTGTCCCCATACACTAGTATCACAGATATCACCTGCTTACCTTCCTCTCTCGGAATAGCACACTGTCCCCATACACTAGTATCACAGATATCTCCTGCTTACCTTCCTCTTTCGGAATGGCCCTCTATCCCCATACACTAGTATCACAGATATCTCCTGCTTACCTTCCTTTGGCGGAATGGCCCCCTGTCCCTATACACTAGTATAACAGATATCACCTACTTACCTTCATCTGGCGGAATGGCCCTCTGTCCCCATAAACTAGTATCACAGATATCTCCTGCTTACCTTCCTCTCTCGGAATGGTCCGCTGTCCTCATACACTAGTATCACAGATATCTCCTGCTTACCTTCCTCTCTCCTGGAATGTCCCGCTGTCCCCATACTCAAGTATCACAGATATCTCCTACTTACCATCCTCTCCCAGAATGGCCCACTGTCCCCATACACTAGTATCACAGATATCACCTGCTTACCTTCCTCTCTCAGAATAGCACACTGTCCCCATACACTTGTATCACAGATATCTCCTGCTTACCTTCCTCTTTCGGAATGGCCCTCTATCCCCATACTCTAGTATCACAGATATCTCCTGCTTACCTTCCTTTGGCGGAATGGCCCCCTGTCCCTATCCACTAGTATAACAGATATCTCCTACTTACCTTCATCTGGCGGAATGGCCCTCTGTCCCCATACACTAGTATTACAGATATCTCCTGCTTACCTTCCTCTCTCGGAATGGTCCGCTGTCCCCATACACTAGTATCACAGATATCTCCTGCTTACCTTCATCTCTCCTGGAATGTCCCGCTGTCCCCATACACAAGTATCACAGATATCTCCTACTTACCGTCCTCTCCTAGAATGGCCCACTGTCCCCATACACTAGTATCACAGATATCTCCTGCTTACCTTCCTCTCTCGGAATGGCACACTGTCCCCATACACTAGTATCACAGATATCTCCTGCTTACCTTCCTCTCTCGGAATGGCCCTCTGTCCCCATACACTAGTATCACAGATATCTCCTACTTACCTTCCTCTCTCGGAATGGCACGCTGTCCTCATGCACTAGTATCACAGATATCTCCTGCTTACCTTCCTCTCTCCTGGAATGGCCCTCTGTCCCCATACACTAGTATCACAGATATCTCCTACTTACCTTCCTCTCCCAGAATGGCACACTGTCCCCATACACTAGTATCACAGATATCTCCTGCTTACCTTCCTCTCTTGGAATGGACCGCTCTCCCCATACACTACTATCACAGATATCTCCTGCTTACCTACCTCTCTCGGAATGGCCCGCTGTCCCCATACACTAGTATCACAGATATCTCCTATATACCTTCATCTGGCGGAATGGCCCTCTATCCCCATACACTAGTATCACAGATATCTCCTACTTATCTTCCTCTCCCAGAATGGCCAACCGTCCCCATACACTAGTATCACAGATATCTCCTGCTTGCCTTCCTCTCTGGGAATGGACCACAGTCCCCATACACTAGTATCACAGATATCTCCTGCTTACCTTCTTCTGGCGGAATGGCCCTCTGACCCCATACACTAGTATCACAGATATCTCCTGCTTACCTTTCTCTGGCGGAATGGCCCCCTGTCCCTATACACTAGTATAACGGATATCTCCTACTTACCTTCATCTGGCGGAATGGCCCTCTGTCCCCATAAACTAGTATCACAGATATCTCCTGCTTACCTTCCTCTCTCGGAATGGTCCGCTGTCCTCATACACTAGTATCACAGATATCTCCTGCTTACCTTCCTCTCTCCTGGAATGTCCCGCTGTCACCATACTCAAGTATCACAGGTATCTCCTACTTACCGTCCTCTCCCAGAATGGCCCACTGTCCCCATACACTAGTATCACAGATATCACCTGCTTACCTTCCTCTCTCGGAATAGCACACTGTCCCCATACACTAGTATCACAGATATCTCCTGCTTACCTTCCTCTTTCGGAATGGCCCTCTATCCCCATACACTAGTATCACAGATATCTCCTGCTTACCTTCCTTTGGCGGAATGGCCCCCTGTCCCTATACACTAGTATAACAGATATCTCCTACTTACCTTCATCTGGCGGAATGGCCCTCTGTCCCCATAAACTAGTATCACAGATATCTCCTGCTTACCTTCCTCTCTCGGAATGGTCCGCTGTCCTCATACACTAGTATCACAGATATCTCCTGCTTACCTTCCTCTCTCCTGGAATGTCCCGCTGTCCCCATACTCAAGTATCACAGATATCTCCTACTTACCATCCTCTCCCAGAATGGCCCACTGTCCCCATACACTAGTATCACTGATATCACCTGCTTACCTTCCTCTCTCAGAATAGCACACTGTCCCCATACACTTGTATCACAGATATCTCCTGCTTACCTTCCTCTTTCGGAATGGCCCTCTATCCCCATACTCTAGTATCACAGATATCTCCTGCTTACCTTCCTTTGGCGGAATGGCCCCCTGTCCCTATACACTAGTATAACAGATATCTCCTACTTACCTTCATCTGGCGGAATGGCCCTCTGTCCCCATACACTAGTATCACAGATATCTCCTGCTTACCTTCCTCTCTCGGAATAGTCCGCTGTCCCCATACACTAGTATCACAGATATCTCCTGCTTACCTTCCTCTCTCCTGGAATGTCCCGCTGTCCCCATACTCAAGTATCACAGATATCTCCTACTTACCGTCCTCTCCCAGAATGGCCCACTGTCCCCATACACTAGTATCACAGATATCACCTGCTTACCTTCCTCTCTCGGAATAGCACACTGTCCCCATACACTAGTATCACAGATATCTCCTGCTTACCTTCCTCTTTGGGAATGGCCCTCTATCCCCATACACTAGTATCACAGATATCTCCTGCTTACCTTCCTTTGGCGGAATGGCCCCCTGTGCCTATACACTAGTATAACAGATATCTCCTACTTACCTTCATCTGGCGGAATGGCCCTCTGTCCCCATAAACTAGTATCACAGATATCTCCTGCTTACCTTCCTCTCTCGGAATGGTCCGCTGTCCTCATACACTAGTATCACAGATATCTCCTGCTTACCTTCCTCTCTCCTGGAATGTCCCGCTGTCCCCATACTCAAGTATCACAGATATCTCCTACTTACCATCCTCTCCCAGAATGGCCCACTGTCCCCATACACTAGTATCACAGATATCACCTGCTTACCTTCCTCTCTCAGAATAGCACACTATCCCCATACACTTGTATCACAGATATCTCCTGCTTACCTTCCTCTTTCGGAATGGCCCTCTATCCCCATACTCTAGTATCACAGATATCTCCTGCTTACCTTCCTTTGGCGGAATGGCCCCCTGTCCCTATACACTAGTATAACAGATATCTCCTACTTACCTTCATCTGGCGGAATGGCCCTCTGTCCCCATACACTAGTATCACAGATATCTCCTGCTTACCTTCCTCTCTCGGAATGGTCTGCTGTCCCCATACACTAGTATCACAGATATCTCCTGCTTACCTTCCTCTCTCCTGGAATGTCCCGCTGTCCCCATACACAAGTATCACAGATATCTCCTACTTACCGTCCTCTCCTAGAATGGCTCACTGTCCCCATACACTAGTATCACAGATATCTCCTGCTTACCTTCCTCTCTCGGAATGGCACACTGTCCCCATACAGTAGTATCACAGATATCTCCTGCTTACCTTCCTCTCTCGGAATGGCCCTCTGTCCCCATACACTAGTATCACAGATATCTCCTACTTACCTTCCTCTCTCGGAATGGCCCGCTGTCCCCATACACTAGTATCAGATATATCTCCTGCTTACCTTCCTCTCACGGAATGGCCCGCTGTACCCATACAAAAGTATCACAGATATCTCCTGCTTACCTTCTTCTGGCGGAATGGCCCTCTGTCCCCAAACACTAGTATCACAGATATCTCCTGCTTACCTTCCTCTGGCGGAATGGCCCTCTGACCCCATACATTAGTATCACAGATATCTCCTGCTTACCTTTCTCTGGCGGAATGGCCTTCTGTCCTTATACACTAGTATCACAGATATCTCCTACTTATCTTCATCTGGCGGAATGGCCCTCTGTCCCCATACACTAGTATCACAGATATCTCCTGCTTAACCTCCTCTCTCGGAATGGTACGATGTCCCCATACACTAGTATCACAGATATCTCCTGCTTACCTTCCTCTCTCGGAATGGCCCACTGTCCCCATACACTAATATCACAGATATCTCCTGCTTACCTTCCTCTCTCCTGGAATGGCCCGCTGTCCCCATACACAAGTATCACAGATATCTCCTGCTTACCTTCTTCTCCAAGAATGGCCCACTGTCCCCATACACTAGTATCACAGATATCTCCTACTTACCTTCATCTGGAGGAATGGACCTCTGTCCCCATTCACTAGTATTACAGATATCTCCTGCTTACCTTCCTCTCACGGAATGGCCCTCTGTCCCCATACACTAGTATAACAGATATCTCCTGCTTACCTTCCTCTGGCGGAATGGCCCTCTGTCCCCATACACTAGTACAGATATCTCCTGCTTACCTTCCTCTCTCGGAATGGCCCACTGTCCCCATACACTAGTATCACAGATATCTCCAGCTTACCTTCCTCTCCCAGAATGGCCCACTGTCCCCATACACTAGTATCACAGATATCTCCTGCTTACCTTCCTCTAACGGAATGGCCGCTGTCCCCATACACTAGTATCACAGATATCTCCTACTTACCTTCATCTGGCGGAAGGGCGCTCTGCCCCCATACACTAGTATTACAGATATCTCCTGCTTACCTTCCTCTCTCGGAATGGTCCGCTGTCCCCATACACTAGTATCACAGATATCTCCTGCTTACCTTTCTCTGGCGGAATGGCCCCCTGTCCCTATACACTAGTATAACAGATATCTCCTACTTACCTTCATCTGGCGGAATGGCCCTCTGTCCCCATACACTAGTATCACAGATATCTCCTGCTTACCTTCCTTTCTCGTAATGGTCCGCTGTCCCCATACACTAGTATCACAGATATCTCCTGCTTACCTACCTCTCTCGGAATGGCCCGCTGTCCCCATACACTAGTATCACAGATATCTCCTGCTTACCTTCCTCTCTCCTGGAATGTCCCGCTGTCCCTAAACACAAGTATCACAGATATCTCCTACTTACCGTCCTCTCCCAGAATGGCCCACTGTCCCCATACACTAGTATCACAGATATCTCCTGCTTACCTTCCTCTCTCGGAATGGCCTGCTGTCCCCATACACTAGTATCAGATATATCTCCTGCTTACCTTCCTGTCTCGGAATGGCCCGCTGTCCCCTTACACTAGTATCACAGATATCTCCTACTTACCTTCCTCTCTCGGAATGGCCCGCTGTCCCCATACACTAGTATCAGATATATCTCCTGCTTACCTTCCTGTCTCGGAATGGCCCGCTGTCCCCATACACTAGTATCACAGATATCTCCTGCTTACCTTCCTCTGGCGGAATGGCCCTCTGTCCTCATACACTAGTATCACAGATATCTCCTGCTTACCTTCCTCTCTCGGAATGGCCCGCTGTCCCCATACACTAGTATCACAGATATCTCCGGCTTACCTTCCTCTGGCGGAATGGCCCTCTGACCCCATACACTAGTATCACAGATATCTCCTGCTTACCTTTCTCTGGCGGAATGGCCCTCTGTCCCTATACACTAGTATCAGATATATCTCCTGCTTACCTTCCTCTCTCCTGGAATGGCCCGCTGTCCCCATACACAAGTATCACAGATATGTCCTGCTTACCTTCTTCTCCCAGAATGGCCCACTGTCCCCATACACTAGTATCACAGATATCTCATGCTTACCTTCCTCTCTCGGAATGGCCTGCTGTCCCCATACACTAGTATCACAGATATCTCCTACTTACCTTCCTCTCTCGGAATGGCCCGCTGTCCCCATACTCAAGTATTACAGATATCTCCTACTTACCGTCCTCTCCCAGAATGGCCCACTGTCCCCATACACTAGTATCACAGATATCACCTGCTTACCTTCCTCTCTCGGAATAGCACACTGTCCCCATACACTAGTATCACAGATATCTCCTGCTTACCTTCCTCTTTCGGAATGGCCCTCTATCCCCATACACTAGTATCACAGATATCTCCTGCTTACCTTCCTTTGGCGGAATGGCCCCCTGTCCCTATACACTAGTATAACAGATATCTCCTACTTACCTTCATCTGGCGGAATGGCCCTCTGTCCCCATAAACTAGTATCACAGATATCTCCTGCTTACCTTCCTCTCTCGGAATGGTCCGCTGTCCTCATACACTAGTATCACAGATATCTCCTGCTTACCTTCCTCTCTCCTGGAATGTCCAGCTGTCCCCATACTCAAGTATCACAGATATCTCCTACTTACCATCCTCTCCCAGAATGGCCCACTGTCCCCATACACTAGTATCACAGATATCACCTGCTTACCTTCCTCTCTCAGAATAGCACACTGTCCCCATACACTTGTATCACAGATATCTCCTGCTTACCTTCCTCTTTCGGAATGGCCCTCTATCCCCATACTCTAGTATCACAGATATCTCCTGCTTACCTTCCTTTGGCGGAATGGCCCCCTGTCCCTATACACTAGTATAACAGATATCTCCTACTTACCTTCATCTGGCGGAATGGCCCTCTGTCCCATACACTAGTATTACAGATATCTCCTGCTTACCTTCCTCTCTCGGAATGGTCCGCTGTCCCCATACACTAGTATCACAGATATCTCCTGCTTACCTTCATCTCTCCTGGAATGTCCCGCTGTCCCCATACACAAGTATCACAGATATCTCCTACTTACCGTCCTCTCCTAGAATGGCCCACTGTCCCCATACACTAGTATCACAGATATCTCCTGCTTACCTTCCTCTCTCGGAATGGCACACTGTCCCCATACACTAGTATCACAGATATCTCCTGCTTACCTTCCTCTCTCGGAATGGCCCTCTGTCCCCATACACTAGTATCACAGATATCTCCTACTTACCTTCCTCTCTCGGAATGGCACGCTGTCCTCATGCACTAGTATCACAGATATCTCCTGCTTACCTTACTCTCTCCTGGAATGGCCCTCTGTCCCCATACACTAGTATCACAGATATCTCCTACTTACCTTCCTCTCCCAGAATGGCACACTGTCCCCATACACTAGTATCACAGATATCTCCTGCTTACCTTCCTCTCTTGGAATGGACCGCTCTCCCCATACACTACTATCACAGATATCTCCTGCTTACCTACCTCTCTCGGAATGGCCCGCTGTCCCCATACACTAGTATCACAGATATCTCCTATATACCTTCATCTGGCGGAATGGCCCTCTATCCCCATACACTAGTATCACAGATATCTCCTACTTATCTTCCTCTCCCAGAATGGCCAACCGTCCCCATACACTAGTATCACAGATATCTCCTGCTTGCCTTCCTCTCTGGGAATGGACCACAGTCCCCATACACTAGTATCACAGATATCTCCTGCTTACCTTTCTCTGGCGGAATGGCCCCCTGTCCCTATACACTAGTATAACGGATATCTCCTACTTACCTTCATCTGGCGGAATGGCCCTCTGTCCCCATAAACTAGTATCACAGATATCTCCTGCTTACCTTCCTCTCTCGGAATGGTCCGCTGTCCTCATACACTAGTATCACAGATATCTCCTGCTTACCTTCCTCTCTCCTGGAATGTCCCGCTGTCACCATACTCAAGTATCACAGGTATCTCCTACTTACCGTCCTCTCCCAGAATGGCCCACTGTCCCCATACACTAGTATCACAGATATCACCTGCTTACCTTCCTCTCTCGGAATAGCACACTGTCCCCATACACTAGTATCACAGATATCTCCTGCTTACCTTCCTCTTTCGGAATGGCCCTCTATCCCCATACACTAGTATCACAGATATCTCCTGCTTACCTTCCTTTGGCGGAATGGCCCCCTGTCCCTATACACTAGTATAACAGATATCTCCTACTTACCTTCATCTGGCGGAATGGCCCTCTGTCCCCATAAACTAGTATCACAGATATCTCCTGCTTACCTTCCTCTCTCGGAATGGTCCGCTGTCCTCATACACTAGTATCACAGATATCTCCTGCTTACCTTCCTCTCTCCTGGAATGTCCCGCTGTCCCCATACTCAAGTATCACAGATATCTCCTACTTACCATCCTCTCCCAGAATGGCCCACTGTCCCCATACACTAGTATCACTGATATCACCTGCTTACCTTCCTCTCTCAGAATAGCACACTGTCCCCATACACTTGTATCACAGATATCTCCTGCTTACCTTCCTCTTTCGGAATGGCCCTCTATCCCCATACTCTAGTATCACAGATATCTCCTGCTTACCTTCCTTTGGCGGAATGGCCCCCTGTCCCTATACACTAGTATAACAGATATCTCCTACTTACCTTCATCTGGCGGAATGGCCCTCTGTCCCCATACACTAGTATCACAGATATCTCCTGCTTACCTTCCTCTCTCGGAATAGTCCGCTGTCCCCATACACTAGTATCACAGATATCTCCTGCTTACCTTCCTCTCTCCTGGAATGTCCCGCTGTCCCCATACTCAAGTATCACAGATATCTCCTACTTACCGTCCTCTCCCAGAATGGCCCACTGTCCCCATACACTAGTATCACAGATATCACCTGCTTACCTTCCTCTCTCGGAATAGCACACTGTCCCCATACACTAGTATCACAGATATCTCCTGCTTACCTTCCTCTTTGGGAATGGCCCTCTATCCCCATACACTAGTATCACAGATATCTCCTGCTTACCTTCCTTTGGCGGAATGGCCCCCTGTGCCTATACACTAGTATAACAGATATCTCCTACTTACCTTCATCTGGCGGAATGGCCCTCTGTCCCCATAAACTAGTATCACAGATATCTCCTGCTTACCTTCCTCTCTCGGAATGGTCCGCTGTCCTCATACACTAGTATCACAGATATCTCCTGCTTACCTTCCTCTCTCCTGGAATGTCCCGCTGTCCCCATACTCAAGTATCACAGATATCTCCTACTTACCATCCTCTCCCAGAATGGCCCTCTGTCCCCATACACTAGTATCACAGATATCACCTGCTTACCTTCCTCTCTCAGAATAGCACACTATCCCCATACACTTGTATCACAGATATCTCCTGCTTACCTTCCTCTTTCGGAATGGCCCTCTATCCCCATACTCTAGTATCACAGATATCTCCTGCTTACCTTCCTTTGGCGGAATGGCCCCCTGTCCCTATACACTAGTATAACAGATATCTCCTACTTACCTTCATCTGGCGGAATGGCCCTCTGTCCCCATACACTAGTATCAGATATCTCCTGCTTACCTTCCTCTCTCGGAATGGTCTGCTGTCCCCATACACTAGTATCACAGATATCTCCTGCTTACCTTCCTCTCTCCTGGAATGTCCCGCTGTCCCCATACACAAGTATCACAGATATCTCCTACTTACCGTCCTCTCCTAGAATGGCCCACTGTCCCCATACACTAGTATCACAGATATCTCCTGCTTACCTTCCTCTCTAGGAATGGCACACTGTCCCCATACAGTAGTATCACAGATATCTCCTGCTTACCTTCCTCTCTCGGAATGGCCCTCTGTCCCCATACACTAGTATCACAGATATCTCCTACTTACCTTCCTCTCTCGGAATGGCCCGCTGTCCCCATACACTAGTATCAGATATATCTCCTGCTTACCTTCCTCTCACGGAATGGCCCGCTGTACCCATACAAAAGTATCACAGATATCTCCTGCTTACCTTCTTCTGGCGGAACGGCCCTCTGTCCCCAAACACTAGTATCACAGATATCTCCTGCTTACCTTCCTCTGGCGGAATGGCCCTCTGACCCCATACATTAGTATCACAGATATCTCCTGCTTACCTTTCTCTGGCGGAATGGCCTTCTGTCCTTATACACTAGTATCACAGATATCTCCTACTTATCTTCATCTGGCGGAATGGCCCTCTGTCCCCATACACTAGTATCACAGATATCTCCTGCTTAACCTCCTCTCTCGGAATGGTACGATGTCCCCATACACTAGTATCACAGATATCTCCTGCTTACCTTCCTCTCTCGGAATGGCCCACTGTCCCCATACACTAGTATCACAGATATCTCCTGCTTACCTTCCTCTCTCCTGGAATGGCCCGCTGTCCCCATACACAAGTATCACAGATATCTCCTGCTTACCTTCTTCTCCAAGAATGGCCCACTGTCCCCATACACTAGTATCACAGATATCTCCTACTTACCTTCATCTGGCGGAATGGACCTCTGTCCCCATTCACTAGTATTACAGATATCTCCTGCTTACCTTCCTCTCACGGAATGGCCCTCTGTCCCCATACACTAGTATAACAGATATCTCCTGCTTACCTTCCTCTGGCGGAATGGCCCTCTGTCCCCATACACTAGTATCACAGATATCTCCTGCTTACCTTCCTCTCTCGGAATGGCCCGCTGTCCCCATACACTAGTATCACAGATATCTCCAGCTTACCTTCCTCTCCCAGAATGGCCCACTGTCCCCATACACTAGTATCACAGATATCTCCTGCTTACCTTCCTCTAACGGAATGGCCGCTGTCCCCATACACTAGTATCACAGATATCTACTACTTACCTTCATCTGGCGGAAGGGCGCTCTGCCCCCATACACTAGTATTACAGATATCTCCTGCTTACCTTCCTCTCTCGGAATGGTCCGCTGTCCTCATACACTAGTATCACAGATATCTCCTGCTTACCTTTCTCTGGCGGAATGGCCCCCTGTCCCTATACACTAGTATAACAGATATCTCCTACTTACCTTCATCTGGCGGAATGGCCCTCTGTCCCCATACACTAGTATCACAGATATCTCCTGCTTACCTTCCTTTCTCGGAATGGTCCGCTGTCCCCATACACTAGTATCACAGATATCTCCTGCTTACCTACCTCTCTCGGAATGGCCCGCTGTCCCCATACACTAGTATCACAGATATCTCCTACTTACCTTCCTCTCTCGGAATGGCCCGCTGTCCCCATACACTAGTATCAGATATATCTCCTGCTTACCTTCCTGTCTCGGAATGGCCCGCTGTCCCCATACACTAGTATCACAGATATCTCCTGCTTACCTTCCTCTGGCGGAATGGCCCTCTGTCCTCATACACTAGTATCACAGATATCTCCTGCTTACCTTCCTCTCTCGGAATGGCCCGCTGTCCCCATACACTAGTATCACAGATATCTCCTGCTTACCTTCCTCTGGCGGAATGGCCCTCTGACCCCATACACTAGTATCACAGATATCTCCTGCTTACCTTTCTCTGGCGGAATGGCCCTCTGTCCCTATACACTAGTATCAGATATATCTCCTGCTTTCCTTCCTCTCTCCTGGAATGGCCCGCTGTCCCCATACACAAGTATCACAGATATGTCCTGCTTACCTTCTTCTCCCAGAATGGCCCACTGTCCCCATACACTAGTATCACAGATATCTCATGCTTACCTTCCTCTCTCGGAATGGCCTGCTGTCCCCATACACTAGTATCACAGATATCTCCTACTTACCTTCCTCTCTCGGAATGGCCCGCTGTCCCCATACACTAGTATCACAGATATCTCCTGCTTACCTTCCTCTCTCGGAATGGTCCGCTGTCCTCATACACTAGTATCACAGATATCTCCTGCTTACCTTCCTCTCTCCTGGAATGTCCCGCTGTCCCCATACTCAAGTATCACAGATATCTCCTACTTACCGTCCTCTCCCAGAATGGCCCACTGTCCCCATACACTAGTATCACAGATATCACCTGCTTACCTTCCTCTCTCGGAATAGCACACTGTCCCCATACACTAGTATCACAGATATCTCCTGCTTACCTTCCTCTTTCGGAATGGCCCTCTATCCCCATACACTAGTATCACAGATATCTCCTGCTTACCTTCCTTTGGCGGAATGGCCCCCTGTCCCTATACACTAGTATAACAGATATCTCCTACTTACCTTCATCTGGCGGAATGGCCCTCTGTCCCCATAAACTAGTATCACAGATATCTCCTGCTTACCTTCCTCTCTCGGAATGGTCCGCTGTCCTCATACACTAGTATCACAGATATCTCCTGCTTACCTTCCTCTCTCCTGGAATGTCCCGCTGTCCCCATACTCAAGTATCACAGATATCTCCTACTTACCATCCTCTCCCAGAATGGCCCACTGTCCCCATACACTAGTATCACAGATATCACCTGCTTACCTTCCTCTCTCAGTATAGCACACTGTCCCCATACACTTGTATCACAGATATCTCCTGCTTACCTTCCTCTTTCGGAAAGGCCCTCTATCCCCATACTCTAGTATAACAGATATCTCCTGCTTACCTTCCTTTGGCGGAATGGCCCCCTGTCCCTATACACTAGTATAACAGATATCTCCTACTTACCTTCATCTGGCGGAATGGCCCTCTGTCCCTATACACTAGTATCACAGATATCTCCTGCTTACCTTCCTCTCTCGGAATGGTCCGCTGTCCCCATACACTAGTATCACAGATATCTCCTGCTTACCTTCCTCTCTCCTGGAATGTCCCGCTGTCCCCATACACAAGTATCACAGATATCTCCTACTTACCGTCCTCTCCTATAATGGCCCACTGTCCCCATACACTAGTATCACAGATATCTCCTGCTTACCTTCCTCTCTCGGAATGGCACACTGTCCCCATACACTATTATCACAGATATCTCCTGCTTACCTTCCTCTCTCAGAATGGCCCTCTGTCCCCATACACTAGTATCACAGATATCTCCTACTTACCTTCCTCTCTCGGAATGGCACGCTGTCCTCATACACTAGTATCACAGATATCTCCTGCTTACCTTCCTCTCTCCTGGAATGGCCCTCTGTCCCCATACACTAGTATCACAGATATCTCCTACTTACCTTCCTCTCCCAGAATGGCACACTGTCCCCATACACTAGTATCACAGATATCTCCTGCTTACCTTCCTCTCTTGGAATGGACCGCTCTCCCCATACACTACTATCACAGATATCTCCTGCTTACCTACCTCTCTCGGAATGGCCCGCTGTCCCCATACACTAGTATCACAGATATCTCCTATATACCTTCATCTGGCGGAATGGCCCTCTATCCCCATACACTAGTATCACAGATATCTCCTACTTATCTTCCTCTCCCAGAATGGCCAACCGTCCCCATACACTAGTATCACAGATATCTCCTGCTTTCCTTCCTCTCTGGGAATGGACCACAGTCCCCATACACTAGTATCACAGATATCTCCTGCTTACCTTCTTCTGGCGGAATGGCCCTCTGACCCCATACACTAGTATCACAGATATCTCCTGCTTACCTTTCTCTGGCGGAATGGCCCCCTGTCCCTATACACTAGTATAATGGATATCTCCTACTTACCTTCATCTGGCGGAATGGCCCTCTGTCCCCATAAACTAGTATCACAGATATCTCCTGCTTACCTTCCTCTCTCGGAATGGTCCCCTGTCCTCATACACTAGTATCACAGATATCTCCTGCTTACCTTCCTCTCTCCTGGAATGTCCCGCTGTCACCATACTCAAGTATCACAGGTATCTCCTACTTACCGTCCTCTCCCAGAATGGCCCACTGTCCCCATACATTAGTATCACAGATATCACCTGCTTACCTTCCTCTCTCGGAATAGCACACTGTCCCCATACACTAGTATCACAGATATCTCCTGCTTACCTTCCTCTTTCGGAATGGCCCTCTATCCCCATACACTAGTATCACAGATATCTCCTGCTTACCTTCCTTTGGCGGAATGGCCCCCTGTCCCTATACACTAGTATAACAGATATCTCCTACTTACCTTCATCTGGCGGAATGGCCCTCTGTCCCCATAAACTAGTATCACAGATATCTCCTGCTTACCTTCCTCTCTCGGAATGGTCCGCTGTCCTCATACACTAGTATCACAGATATCTCCTGCTTACCTTCCTCTCTCCTGGAATGTCCCGCTGTCCCCATACTCAAGTATCACAGATATCTCCAACTTACCATCCTCTCCCAGAATGGCCCACTGTCCCCATACACTAGTATCACTGATATCACCTGCTTACCTTCCTCACTCGGAATGGCCTGCTGTCCCCATACACTAGTATCAGATATATTTCCTGCTTACCTTCCTGTCTCGGAATGGCCCGCTGTCCCCATACACTAGTATCACAGATATCTCCTACTTACCTTCCTCTCTCGGAATGGCACGCTGTCCCCATACACTAGTATCAGATATATCTCCTGCTTACCTTCCTGTCTCGGAATGGCCCGCTGTCCCCATACACTAGTATCACAGATATCTCCTGCTTACCTTCCTCTGGCGGAATGGCCCTCTGTCCTCATACACTAGTATCACAGATATCTCCTGCTTACCTTCCTCTCTCGGAATGGCCCGCTGTCCCCATACACTAGTATCACAGATATCTCCTGCTTACCTTCCTCTGGCGGAATGGCCCTCTGTCCCTATACACTAGTATCAGATATATCTCCTGCTTACCTTCCTCTCTCCTGGAATGGCCCGCTGTCACCATACACAAGTATCACAGATATGTCCTGCTTACCTTCTTCTCCCAGAATGGCCCACTGTCCCCATACACTAGTATCACAGATATCTCCTGCTTACCTTCCTCTCTCGGAATGGCCTGCTGTCCCCATACACTAGTATCACAGATATCTCCTACTTACCTTCCTCTCTCGGAATGGCCCGCTGTCCCCATACACTAGTATCACAGATATCTCCTACTTACCTTCCTCTCTCGGAATGGCCCGCTGTCCTCATACACTAGTATCACAGATATCTCCTGCTTACCTGCCTCTCTCTTGGAATGGCCCTCTGTCCCCATACACTAGTATCACAGATATCTCCTACTTACCTTCCTCTCTTGGAATGGACCGCTGTCCCCATACACTAGTATCACAGATATCTCCTGCTTACCTTTCTCTGGCGGAATGGCCCCCTGTCCCTATACACTAGTATAACAGATATCTCCTACTTACCTTCATCTGGCGGAATGGCCCTCTGTCCCCATACACTAGTATCACAGACATCTGCTGCTTACCTTCCTCTCTCCTGGAATGTCCCGCTGTCCCTAAACACAAGTATCACAGATATCTCCTACTTACCGTCCTCTCCCAGAATGGCCCACTGTCCCCATACACTAGTATCACAGATATCTCCTGCTTACCTTCCTCTCTCGGAATGGCCTGCTGTCCCCATACACTAGTATCAGATATATCTCCTGCTTACCTTCCTGTCTCGGAATGGCCCGCTGTCCCCTTACACTAGTATCACAGATATCTCCTACTTACCTTCCTCTCTCGGAATGGCCCACTGTCCCCATACACTAGTATCAGATATATCTCCTGCTTACCTTCCTGTCTCGGAATGGCCCGCTGTCCCCATACACTAGTATCACAGATATCTCCTGCTTACCTTCCTCTGGCGGAATGGCCCTCTGTCCTCATACACTAGTATCACAGATATCTCCTGCTTACCTTCCTCTCTCGGAATGGCCCGCTGTCCCCATACACTAGTATCACAGATATCTCCTGCTTACCTTCCTCTGGCGGAATGGCCCTCTGACCCCATACACTAGTATCACAGATATCTCCTGCTTACCTTTCTCTGGCGGAATGGCCCTCTGTCCCTATACACTAGTATCAGATATATCTCCTGCTTACCTTCCTCTCTCCTGGAATGGCCCGCTGTCCCCATACACAAGTATCACAGATATGTCCTGCTTACCTTCTTCTCCCAGAATGGCCCACTGTCTCCATACACTAGTATCACAGATATCTCCTGCTTACCTTCCTCTCTCGGAATGGCCTGCTGTCCCCATACAGTAGTATCACAGATATCTCCTACTTACCTTCCTCTCTCGGAATGGCCCGCTGTCCCCATACACTAGTATCACAGATATCTCCTACTTACCTTCCTCTCTCGGAATGGCACGCTGTCCTCATACACTAGTATCACAGATATCTCCTGCTTACCTTGCTCTCTCCTGGAATGGCCCTCTGTCCCCATACACTAGTATCACAGATATCTCCTGCTTACCTTCCTCTCTTGGAATGGACCGCTCTCCCCATACACTACTATCACAGATATCTCCTGCTTACCTACCTCTCTCGGAATGGCCCGCTGTCCCCATACACTAGTATCACAGATATCTCCTATATACCTTCATGTGGCGGAATGGCCCTCTATCCCCATACACTAGTATCACAGATATCTCCTACTTATCTTCCTCTCCCAGAATGGCCAACCGTCCCCATACACTAGTATCACAGATATCTCCTGCTTGCCTTCCTCTCTGGGAATGGACCACAGTCCCCATACACTAGTATCACAGATATCTCCTGCTTACCTTCTTCTGGCGGAATGGCCCTCTGACCCCATACACTAGTATCACAGATATCTCCTGCTTACCTTTCTCTGGCGGAATGGCCCCCTGTCCCTATACACTAGTATAACGGATATCTCCTACTTACCTTCATCTGGCGGAATGGCCCTCTGTCCCCATAAACTAGTATCACAGATATCTCCTGCTTACCTTCCTCTCTCGGAATGGTCCGCTGTCCTCATACATTAGTATCACAGATATCTCCTGCTTACCTTCCTCTCTCCTGGAATGTCCCGCTGTCCCCATACTCAAGTATCACAGATATCTCCTACTTACCGTCCTCTCCCAGAATGGCCCACTGTCGCCATACACTAGTATCACAGATATCACCTGCTTACCTTCCTCTCTCGGAATAGCACACTGTCCCCATACACTAGTATCACAGATATCTCCTGCTTACCTTCCTCTAAAGGAATGGCCGCTGTCCCCATACACTAGTATCACAGATATCTCCTACTTACCTTCATCTGGCGGAAGGGCGCTCTGCCCCCATACACTAGTATTACAGATATCTCCTGCTTACCTTCCTCTCTCGGAATGGTCCGCTGTCCCCATACACTAGTATCACAGATATCTCCTGCTTACCTTTCTCTGGCGGAATGGCCCCCTGTCCCTATACACTAGTATAACAGATATCTCCTACTTACCTTCATCTGGCGGAATGGCCCTCTGTCCCCATACACTAGTATCACAGATATCTCCTGCTTACCTTCCTTTCTCGGAATGGTCCGCTGTCCCCATACACTAGTATCACAGATATCTCCTGCTTACCTACCTCTCTCGGAAAGGCCCGCTGTCCCCATACACTAGTATCACAGACATCTGCTGCTTACCTTCCTCTCTCCTGGAATGTCCCGCTGTCCCTAAACACAAGTATCACAGATATCTCCTACTTACCGTCCTCTCCCAGAATGGCCCACTGTCCCCATACACTAGTATCACAGATATCTCCTGCTTACCTTCCTCTCTTGGAATGGCCTGCTGTCCCCATACACTAGTATCAGATATATCTCCTGCTTACCTTCCTGTCTCGGAATGGCCCGCTGTCCCCTTACACTAGTATCACAGATATCTCCTACTTAACTTCCTCTCTCGGAATGGCCCACTGTCCCCATACACTAGTATCAGATATATCTCCTGCTTACCTTCCTGTCTCGGAATGGCCCGCTGTCCCCATACACTAGTATCACAGATATCTCCTGCTTACCTTCCTCTGGCGGAATGGCCCTCTGTCCTCATACACTAGTATCACAGATATCTCCTGCTTACCTTCCTCTCTCGGAATGGCCCGCTGTCCCCATACACTAGTATCACAGATATCTCCTGCTTACCTTCCTCTGGCGGAATGGCCCTCTGACCCCATACACTAGTATCACAGATATCTCCTGCTTACCTTTCTCTGGCGGAATGGCCCTCTGTCCCTATACACTAGTATCAGATATATCTCCTGCTTACCTTCCTCTCTCCTGGAATGGCCCGCTGTCCCCATACACAAGTATCACAGATATGTCCTGCTTACCTTCTTCTCCCAGAATGGCCCTCTGTCTCCATACACTAGTATCACAGATATCTCCTGCTTACCTTCCTCTCTCGGAATGGCCTGCTGTCCCCATACACTAGTATCACAGATATCTCCTACTTACCTTCCTCTCTCGGAATGGCCCGCTGTCCCCATATACTAGTATCACAGATATCTCCTACTTACCTTCCTCTCTCGGAATGGCACGCTGTCCTCATACACTAGTATCACAGATATCTCCTGCTTACCTTCCTCTCTCCTGGAATGGCCCTCTGTCCCCATACACTAGTATCACAGATATCTCCTGCTTACCTTCCTCTCTTGGAATGGACCGCTCTCCCCATACACTACTATCACAGATATCTCCTGCTTACCTACCTCTCTCGGAATGGCCCGCTGTCCCCATACACTAGTATCACAGATATCTCCTATATACCTTCATGTGGCGGAATGGCCCTCTATCCCCATACACTAGTATCACAGATATCTCCTACTTATCTTCCTCTCCCAGAATGGCCAACCGTCCCCATACACTAGTATCACAGATATCTCCTGCTTGCCTTCCTCTCTGGGAATGGACCACAGTCCCCATACACTAGTATCACAGATATCTCCTGCTTACCTTCTTCTGGCGGAATGGCCCTCTGACCCCATACACTAGTATCACAGATATCTCCTGCTTACCTTTCTCTGGCGGAATGGCCCCCTGTCCCTATACACTAGTATAACGGATATCTCCTACTTACCTTCATCTGGCGGAATGGCCCTCTGTCCCCATAAACTAGTATCACAGATATCTCCTGCTTACCTTCCTCTCTCGGAATGGTCCGCTGTCCTCATACACTAGTATCACAGATATCTCCTGCTTACCTTCCTCTCTCCTGGAATGTCCCGCTGTCCCCATACTCAAGTATCACAGATATCTCCTACTTACCGTCCTCTCCCAGAATGGCCCACTGTCCCCATACACTAGTATCACAGATATCACCTGCTTACCTTCCTCTCTCGGAATAGCACACTGTCCCCATACACTAGTATCACAGATATCTCCTGCTTACCTTCCTCTTTCGGAATGGCCCTCTATCCCCATACACTAGTATCACAGATATCTCCTGCTTACCTTCCTTTGGCGGAATGGCCCCCTGTCCCTATACACTAGTATAACAGATATCTCCTACTTACCTTCATCTGGCGGAATGGCCCTCTGTCCCCATAAACTAGTATCACAGATATCTCCTGCTTACCTTCCTCTCTCGGAATGGTCCGCTGTCCTCATACACTAGTATCACAGATATCTCCTGCTTACCTTCCTCTCTCCTGGAATGTCCCGCTGTCCCCATACTCAAGTATCACAGATATCTCCTACTTACCATCCTCTCCCAGAATGGCCCACTGTCCCCATACACTAGTATCACAGATATCACCTGTTTACCTTCCTCTCTCAGAATAGCACACTGTCCCCATACACTTGTATCACAGATATCTCCTGCTTACCTTCCTCTTTCGGAATGGCCCTCTATCCCCATACTCTAGTATCACAGATATCTCCTGCTTACCTTCCTTTGGCGGAATGGCCCCCTGTCCCTATACACTAGTATAACAGATATCTCCTACTTACCTTCATCTGGCGGAATGGCCCTCTGTCCCCATACACTAGTATTACAGATATCTCCTGCTTACCTTCCTCTCTCGGAATGGTCCGCTGTCCCCATACACTAGTATCACAGATATCTCCTGCTTACCTTCATCTCTCCTGGAATGTCCCGCTGTCCCCATACACAAGTATCACAGATATCTCCTACTTACCGTCCTCTCCTAGAATGGCCCACTGTCCCCATACACTAGTATCACAGATATCTCCTGCTTACCTTCCTCTCTCGGAATGGACCACAGTCCCCATACACTAGTATCACAGATATCTCCTGCTTACCTTCTTCTGGCGGAATGGCCCTCTGACCCCATACACTAGTATCACAGATATCTCCTGCTTACCTTTCTCTGGCGGAATGGCCCCCTGTCCCTATACACTAGTATAACGGATATCTCCTACTTACCTTCATCTGGCGGAATGGCCCTCTGTCCCCATAAACTAGTATCACAGATATCTCCTGCTTACCTTCCTCTCTCGGAATGGTCCGCTGTCCTCATACATTAGTATCACAGATATCTCCTGCTTACCTTCCTCTCTCCTGGAATGTCCCGCTGTCCCCATACTCAAGTATCACAGATATCTCCTACTTACCGTCCTCTCCCAGAATGGCCCACTGTCCCCATACACTAGTATCACAGATATCACCTGCTTACCTTCCTCTCTCGGAATAGCACACTGTCCCCATACACTAGTATCACAGATATCTCCTGCTTACCTTCCTCTAAAGGAATGGCCGCTGTCCCCATACACTAGTATCACAGATATCTCCTACTTACCTTCATCTGGCGGAAGGGCGCTCTGCCCCCATACACTAGTATTACAGATATCTCCTGCTTACCTTCCTCTCTCGGAATGGTCCGCTGTCCCCATACACTAGTATCACAGATATCTCCTGCTTACCTTTCTCTGGCGGAATGGCCCCCTGTCCCTATACACTAGTATAACAGATATCTCCTACTTACCTTCATCTGGCGGAATGGCCCTCTGTCCCCATACACTAGTATCACAGATATCTCCTGCTTACCTTCCTTTCTCGGAATGGTCCGCTGTCCCCATACACTAGTATCACAGATATCTCCTGCTTACCTACCTCTCTCGGAAAGGCCCACTGTCCCCATACACTAGTATCAGATATATCTCCTGCTTACCTTCCTGTCTCGGAATGGCCCGCTGTCCCCATACACTAGTATCACAGATATCTCCTGCTTACCTTCCTCTGGCGGAATGGCCCTCTGTCCTCATACACTAGTATCACAGATATCTCCTGCTTACCTTCCTCTCTCGGAATGGCCCGCTGTCCCCATACACTAGTATCACAGATATCTCCTGCTTACCTTCCTCTGGCGGAATGGCCCTCTGACCCCATACACTAGTATCACAGATATCTCCTGCTTACCTTTCTCTGGCGGAATGGCCCTCTGTCCCTATACACTAGTATCAGATATATCTCCTGCTTACCTTCCTCTCTCCTGGAATGGCCCGCTGTCCCCATACACAAGTATCACAGATATGTCCTGCTTACCTTCTTCTCCCAGAATGGCCCTCTGTCTCCATACACTAGTATCACAGATATCTCCTGCTTACCTTCCTCTCTCGGAATGGCCTGCTGTCCCCATACACTAGTATCACAGATATCTCCTACTTACCTTCCTCTCTCGGAATGGCCCGCTGTCCCCATATACTAGTATCACAGATATCTCCTACTTACCTTCCTCTCTCGGAATGGCACGCTGTCCTCATACACTAGTATCACAGATATCTCCTGCTTACCTTCCTCTCTCCTGGAATGGCCCTCTGTCCCCATACACTAGTATCACAGATATCTCCTGCTTACCTTCCTCTCTTGGAATGGACCGCTCTCCCCATACACTACTATCACAGATATCTCCTGCTTACCTACCTCTCTCGGAATGGCCCGCTGTCCCCATACACTAGTATCACAGATATCTCCTATATACCTTCATGTGGCGGAATGGCCCTCTATCCCCATACACTAGTATCACAGATATCTCCTACTTATCTTCCTCTCCCAGAATGGCCAACCGTCCCCATACACTAGTATCACAGATATCTCCTGCTTGCCTTCCTCTCTGGGAATGGACCACAGTCCCCATACACTAGTATCACAGATATCTCCTGCTTACCTTCTTCTGGCGGAATGGCCCTCTGACCCCATACACTAGTATCACAGATATCTCCTGCTTACCTTTCTCTGGCGGAATGGCCCCCTGTCCCTATACACTAGTATAACGGATATCTCCTACTTACCTTCATCTGGCGGAATGGCCCTCTGTCCCCATAAACTAGTATCACAGATATCTCCTGCTTACCTTCCTCTCTCGGAATGGTCCGCTGTCCTCATACACTAGTATCACAGATATCTCCTGCTTACCTTCCTCTCTCCTGGAATGTCCCGCTGTCCCCATACTCAAGTATCACAGATATCTCCTACTTACCGTCCTCTCCCAGAATGGCCCACTGTCCCCATACACTAGTATCACAGATATCACCTGCTTACCTTCCTCTCTCGGAATAGCACACTGTCCCCATACACTAGTATCACAGATATCTCCTGCTTACCTTCCTCTTTCGGAATGGCCCTCTATCCCCATACACTAGTATCACAGATATCTCCTGCTTACCTTCCTTTGGCGGAATGGCCCCCTGTCCCTATACACTAGTATAACAGATATCTCCTACTTACCTTCATCTGGCGGAATGGCCCTCTGTCCCCATAAACTAGTATCACAGATATCTCCTGCTTACCTTCCTCTCTCGGAATGGTCCGCTGTCCTCATACACTAGTATCACAGATATCTCCTGCTTACCTTCCTCTCTCCTGGAATGTCCCGCTGTCCCCATACTCAAGTATCACAGATATCTCCTACTTACCATCCTCTCCCAGAATGGCCCACTGTCCCCATACACTAGTATCACAGATATCACCTGTTTACCTTCCTCTCTCAGAATAGCACACTGTCCCCATACACTTGTATCACAGATATCTCCTGCTTACCTTCCTCTTTCGGAATGGCCCTCTATCCCCATACTCTAGTATCACAGATATCTCCTGCTTACCTTCCTTTGGCGGAATGGCCCCCTGTCCCTATACACTAGTATAACAGATATCTCCTACTTACCTTCATCTGGCGGAATGGCCCTCTGTCCCCATACACTAGTATTACAGATATCTCCTGCTTACCTTCCTCTCTCGGAATGGTCCGCTGTCCCCATACACTAGTATCACAGATATCTCCTGCTTACCTTCATCTCTCCTGGAATGTCCCGCTGTCCCCATACACAAGTATCACAGATATCTCCTACTTACCGTCCTCTCCTAGAATGGCCCACTGTCCCCATACACTAGTATCACAGATATCTCCTGCTTACCTTCCTCTCTCGGAATGGACCACAGTCCCCATACACTAGTATCACAGATATCTCCTGCTTACCTTCTTCTGGCGGAATGGCCCTCTGACCCCATACACTAGTATCACAGATATCTCCTGCTTACCTTTCTCTGGCGGAATGGCCCCCTGTCCCTATACACTAGTATAACGGATATCTCCTACTTACCTTCATCTGGCGGAATGGCCCTCTGTCCCCATAAACTAGTATCACAGATATCTCCTGCTTACCTTCCTCTCTCGGAATGGTCCGCTGTCCTCATACATTAGTATCACAGATATCTCCTGCTTACCTTCCTCTCTCCTGGAATGTCCCGCTGTCCCCATACTCAAGTATCACAGATATCTCCTACTTACCGTCCTCTCCCAGAATGGCCCACTGTCCCCATACACTAGTATCACAGATATCACCTGCTTACCTTCCTCTCTCGGAATAGCACACTGTCCCCATACACTAGTATCACAGATATCTCCTGCTTACCTTCCTCTAAAGGAATGGCCGCTGTCCCCATACACTAGTATCACAGATATCTCCTACTTACCTTCATCTGGCGGAAGGGCGCTCTGCCCCCATACACTAGTATTACAGATATCTCCTGCTTACCTTCCTCTCTCGGAATGGTCCGCTGTCCCCATACACTAGTATCACAGATATCTCCTGCTTACCTTTCTCTGGCGGAATGGCCCCCTGTCCCTATACACTAGTATAACAGATATCTCCTACTTACCTTCATCTGGCGGAATGGCCCTCTGTCCCCATACACTAGTATCACAGATATCTCCTGCTTACCTTCCTTTCTCGGAATGGTCCGCTGTCCCCATACACTAGTATCACAGATATCTCCTGCTTACCTACCTCTCTCGGAAAGGCCCGCTGTCCCCATACACTAGTATCACAGACATCTGCTGCTTACCTTCCTCTCTCCTGGAATGTCCCGCTGTCCCTAAACACAAGTATCACAGATATCTCCTACTTACCGTCCTCTCCCAGAATGGCCCACTGTCCCCATACACTAGTATCACAGATATCTCCTGCTTACCTTCCTCTCTTGGAATGGCCTGCTGTCCCCATACACTAGTATCAGATATATCTCCTGCTTACCTTCCTGTCTCGGAATGGCCCGCTGTCCCCTTACACTAGTATCACAGATATCTCCTACTTACCTTCCTCTCTCGGAATGGCCCACTGTCCCCATACACTAGTATCAGATATATCTCCTGCTTACCTTCCTGTCTCGGAATGGCCCGCTGTCCCCATACACTAGTATCACAGATATCTCCTGCTTACCTTCCTCTGGCGGAATGGCCCTCTGTCCTCATACACTAGTATCACAGATATCTCCTGCTTACCTTCCTCTCTCGGAATGGCCCGCTGTCCCCATACACTAGTATCACAGATATCTCCTGCTTACCTTCCTCTGGCGGAATGGCCCTCTGACCCCATACACTAGTATCACAGATATCTCCTGCTTACCTTTCTCTGGCGGAATGGCCCTCTGTCCCTATACACTAGTATCAGATATATCTCCTGCTTACCTTCCTCTCTCCTGGAATGGCCCGCTGTCCCCATACACAAGTATCACAGATATGTCCTGCTTACCTTCTTCTCCCAGAATGGCCCTCTGTCTCCATACACTAGTATCACAGATATCTCCTGCTTACCTTCCTCTCTCGGAATGGCCTGCTGTCCCCATACACTAGTATCACAGATATCTCCTACTTACCTTCCTCTCTCGGAATGGCCCGCTGTCCCCATATACTAGTATCACAGATATCTCCTACTTACCTTCCTCTCTCGGAATGGCACGCTGTCCTCATACACTAGTATCACAGATATCTCCTGCTTACCTTCCTCTCTCCTGGAATGGCCCTCTGTCCCCATACACTAGTATCACAGATATCTCCTGCTTACCTTCCTCTCTTGGAATGGACCGCTCTCCCCATACACTACTATCACAGATATCTCCTGCTTACCTACCTCTCTCGGAATGGCCCGCTGTCCCCATACACTAGTATCACAGATATCTCCTATATACCTTCATGTGGCGGAATGGCCCTCTATCCCCATACACTAGTATCACAGATATCTCCTAC
Source organism: Taudactylus pleione (assembly GCA_031769625.1). NCBI lineage: Eukaryota > Metazoa > Chordata > Amphibia > Anura > Myobatrachidae > Taudactylus > Taudactylus pleione. Next base: position 1,062,063 of record JAUIMM010001082.1, read on the forward strand.
TTATCTTCCTCTCCCAGAATGGCCAACCGTCCCCATACACTAGTATCACAGATATCTCCTGCTTGCCTTCCTCTCTGGGAATGGACCACAGTCCCCATACACTAGTATCACAGATATCTCCTGCTTACCTTCTTCTGGCGGAATGGCCCTCTGACCCCATACACTAGTATCACAGATATCTCCTGCTTACCTTTCTCTGGCGGAATGGCCCCCTGTCCCTATACACTAGTATAACGGATATCTCCTACTTACCTTCATCTGGCGGAATGGCCCTCTGTCCCCATAAACTAGTATCACAGATATCTCCTGCTTACCTTCCTCTCTCGGAATGGTCCGCTGTCCTCATACACTAGTATCACAGATATCTCCTGCTTACCTTCCTCTCTCCTGGAATGTCCCGCTGTCCCCATACTCAAGTATCACAGATATCTCCTACTTACCGTCCTCTCCCAGAATGGCCCACTGTCCCCATACACTAGTATCACAGATATCACCTGCTTACCTTCCTCTCTCGGAATAGCACACTGTCCCCATACACTAGTATCACAGATATCTCCTGCTTACCTTCCTCTTTCGGAATGGCCCTCTATCCCCATACACTAGTATCACAGATATCTCCTGCTTACCTTCCTTTGGCGGAATGGCCCCCTGTCCCTATACACTAGTATAACAGATATCTCCTACTTACCTTCATCTGGCGGAATGGCCCTCTGTCCCCATAAACTAGTATCACAGATATCTCCTGCTTACCTTCCTCTCTCGGAATGGTCCGCTGTCCTCATACACTAGTATCACAGATATCTCCTGCTTACCTTCCTCTCTCCTGGAATGTCCCGCTGTCCCCATACTCAAGTATCACAGATATCTCCTACTTACCATCCTCTCCCAGAATGGCCCACTGTCCCCATACACTAGTATCACAGATATCACCTGTTTACCTTCCTCTCTCAGAATAGCACACTGTCCCCATACACTTGTATCACAGATATCTCCTGCTTACCTTCCTCTTTCGGAATGGCCCTCTATCCCCATACTCTAGTATCACAGATATCTCCTGCTTACCTTCCTTTGGCGGAATGGCCCCCTGTCCCTATACACTAGTATAACAGATATCTCCTACTTACCTTCATCTGGCGGAATGGCCCTCTGTCCCCATACACTAGTATTACAGATATCTCCTGCTTACCTTCCTCTCTCGGAATGGTCCGCTGTCCCCATACACTAGTATCACAGATATCTCCTGCTTACCTTCATCTCTCCTGGAATGTCCCGCTGTCCCCATACACAAGTATCACAGATATCTCCTACTTACCGTCCTCTCCTAGAATGGCCCACTGTCCCCATACACTAGTATCACAGATATCTCCTGCTTACCTTCCTCTCTCGGAATGGCACACTGTCCCCATACACTAGTATCACAGATATCTCCTGCTTACCTTCCTCTCTCGGAATGGCCCTCTGTCCCCATACACTAGTATCACAGATATCTCCTACTTACCTTCCTCTCTCGGAATGGCACGCTGTCCTCATGCACTAGTATCACAGATATCTCCTGCTTACCTTCCTCTCTCCTGGAATGGCCCTCTGTCCCCATACACTAGTATCACAGATATCTCCTACTTACCTTCCTCTCCCAGAATGGCACACTGTCCCCATACACTAGTATCACAGATATCTCCTGCTTACCTTCCTCTCTTGGAATGGACCGCTCTCCCCATACACTACTATCACAGATATCTCCTGCTTACCTACCTCTCTCGGAATGGCCCGCTGTCCCCATACACTAGTATCACAGATATCTCCTATATACCTTCATCTGGCGGAATGGCCCTCTATCCCCATACACTAGTATCACAGATATCTCCTACTTATCTTCCTCTCCCAGAATGGCCAACCGTCCCCATACACTAGTATCACAGATATCTCCTGCTTGCCTTCCTCTCTGGGAATGGACCACAGTCCCCATACACTAGTATCACAGATATCTCCTGCTTACCTTCTTCTGGCGGAATGGCCCTCTGACTCCATACACTAGTATCACAGATATCTCCTGCTTACCTTTCTCTGGCGGAATGGCCCCCTGTCCCTATACACTAGTATAACGGATATCTCCTACTTACCTTCATCTGGCGGAATGGCCCTCTGTCCCCATAAACTAGTATCACAGATATCTCCTGCTTACCTTCCTCTCTCGGAATGGTCCGCTGTCCTCATACACTAGTATCACAGATATCTCCTGCTTACCTTCCTCTCTCCTGGAATGTCCCGCTGTCACCATACTCAAGTATCACAGGTATCTCCTACTTACCGTCCTCTCCCAGAATGGCCCACTGTCCCCATACACTAGTATCACAGATATCACCTGCTTACCTTCCTCTCTCGGAATAGCACACTGTCCCCATACACTAGTATCACAGATATCTCCTGCTTACCTTCCTCTTTCGGAATGGCCCTCAATCCCCATACACTAGTATCACAGATATCTCCTGCTTACCTTCCTTTGGCGGAATGGCCCCCTGTCCCTATACACTAGTATAACAGATATCTCCTACTTATCTTCATCTGGCGGAATGGCCCTCTGTCCCCATAAACTAGTATCACAGATATCTCCTGCTTACCTTCCTCTCTCGGAATGGTCCGCTGTCCTCATACACTAGTATCACAGATATCTCCTGCTTACCTTCCTCTCTCCTGGAATGTCCCGCTGTCCCCATACTCAAGTATCACAGATATCTCCTACTTACCATCCTCTCCCAGAATGGCCCACTGTCCCCATACACTAGTATCACTGATATCACCTGCTTACCTTCCTCTCTCAGAATAGCACACTGTCCCCATACACTTGTATCACAGATATCTCCTGCTTACCTTCCTCTTTCGGAATGGCCCTCTATCCCCATACTCTAGTATCACAGATATCTCCTGCTTACCTTCCTTTGGCGGAATGGCCCCCTGTCCCTATACACTAGTATAACAGATATCTCCTACTTACCTTCATCTGGCGGAATGGCCCTCTGTCCCCATACACTAGTATCACAGATATCTCCTGCTTACCTTCCTCTCTCGGAATAGTCCGCTGTCCCCATACACTAGTATCACAGATATCTCCTGCTTACCTTCCTCTCTCCTGGAATGTCCCGCTGTCCCCATACTCAAGTATCACAGATATCTCCTACTTACCGTCCTCTCCCAGAATGGCCCACTGTCCCCATACACTAGTATCACAGATATCACCTGCTTACCTTCCTCTCTCGGAATAGCACACTGTCCCCATACACTAGTATCACAGATATCTCCTGCTTACCTTCCTCTTTGGGAATGGCCCTCTATCCCCATACACTAGTATCACAGATATCTCCTGCTTACCTTCCTTTGGCGGAATGGCCCCCTGTGCCTATACACTAGTATAACAGATATCTCCTACTTACCTTCATCTGGCGGAATGGCCCTCTGTCCCCATAAACTAGTATCACAGATATCTCCTGCTTACCTTCCTCTCTCGGAATGGTCCGCTGTCCTCATACACTAGTATCACAGATATCTCCTGCTTACCTTCCTCTCTCCTGGAATGTCCCGCTGTCCCCATACTCAAGTATCACAGATATCTCCTACTTACCATCCTCTCCCAGAATGGCCCACTGTCCCCATACACTAGTATCACAGATATCACCTGCTTACCTTCCTCTCTCAGAATAGCACACTATCCCCATACACTTGTATCACAGATATCTCCTGCTTACCTTCCTCTTTCGGAATGGCCCTCTATCCCCATACTCTAGTATCACAGATATCTCCTGCTTACCTTCCTTTGGCGGAATGGCCCCCTGTCCCTATACACTAGTATAACAGATATCTCCTACTTACCTTCATCTGGCGGAATGGCCCTCTGTCCCCATACACTAGTATCACAGATATCTCCTGCTTACCTTCCTCTCTCGGAATGGTCTGCTGTCCCCATACACTAGTATCACAGATATCTCCTGCTTACCTTCCTCTCTCCTGGAATGTCCCGCTGTCCCCATACACAAGTATCACAGATATCTCCTACTTACCGTCCTCTCCTAGAATGGCTCACTGTCCCCATACACTAGTATCACAGATATCTCCTGCTTACCTTCCTCTCTCGGAATGGCACACTGTCCCCATACAGTAGTATCACAGATATCTCCTGCTTACCTTCCTCTCTCGGAATGGCCCTCTGTCCCCATACACTAGTATCACAGATATCTCCTACTTACCTTCCTCTCTCGGAATGGCCCGCTGTCCCCATACACTAGTATCAGATATATCTCCTGCTTACCTTCCTCTCACGGAATGGCCCGCTGTACCCATACAAAAGTATCACAGATATCTCCTGCTTACCTTCTTCTGGCGGAATGGCCCTCTGTCCCCAAACACTAGTATCACAGATATCTCCTGCTTACCTTCCTCTGGCGGAATGGCCCTCTGACCCCATACATTAGTATCACAGATATCTCCTGCTTACCTTTCTCTGGCGGAATGGCCTTCTGTCCTTATACACTAGTATCACAGATATCTCCTACTTATCTTCATCTGGCGGAATGGCCCTCTGTCCCCATACACTAGTATCACAGATATCTCCTGCTTAACCTCCTCTCTCGGAATGGTACGATGTCCCCATACACTAGTATCACAGATATCTCCTGCTTACCTTCCTCTCTCGGAATGGCCCACTGTCCCCATACACTAGTATCACAGATATCTCCTGCTTACCTTCCTCTCTCCTGGAATGGCCCGCTGTCCCCATACACAAGTATCACAGATATCTCCTGCTTACCTTCTTCTCCAAGAATGGCCCACTGTCCCCATACACTAGTATCACAGATATCTCCTACTTACCTTCATCTGGCGGAATGGACCTCTGTCCCCATTCACTAGTATTACAGATATCTCCTGCTTACCTTCCTCTCACGGAATGGCCCTCTGTCCCCATACACTAGTATAACAGATATCTCCTGCTTACCTTCCTCTGGCGGAATGGCCCTCTGTCCCCATACACTAGTATCACAGATATCTCCTGCTTACCTTCCTCTCTCGGAATGGCCCGCTGTCCCCATACACTAGTATCACAGATATCTCCAGCTTACCTTCCTCTCCCAGAATGGCCCACTGTACCCATACACTAGTATCACAGATATCTCCTGCTTACCTTCCTCTAACGGAATGGCCGCTGTCCCCATACACTAGTATCACAGATATCTCCTACTTACCTTCATCTGGCGGAAGGGCGCTCTGCCCCCATACACTAGTATTACAGATATCTCCTGCTTACCTTCCTCTCTCGGAATGGTCCGCTGTCCCCATACACTAGTATCACAGATATCTCCTGCTTACCTTTCTCTGGCGGAATGGCCCCCTGTCCCTATACACTAGTATAACAGATATCTCCTACTTACCTTCATCTGGCGGAATGGCCCTCTGTCCCCATACACTAGTATCACAGATATCTCCTGCTTACCTTCCTTTCTCGTAATGGTCCGCTGTCCCCATACACTAGTATCACAGATATCTCCTGCTTACCTACCTCTCTCGGAATGGCCCGCTGTCCCCATACACTAGTATCACAGATATCTCCTGCTTACCTTCCTCTCTCCTGGAATGTCCCGCTGTCCCTAAACACAAGTATCACAGATATCTCCTACTTACCGTCCTCTCCCAGAATGGCCCACTGTCCCCATACACTAGTATCACAGATATCTCCTGCTTACCTTCCTCTCTCGGAATGGCCTGCTGTCCCCATACACTAGTATCAGATATATCTCCTGCTTACCTTCCTGTCTCGGAATGGCCCGCTGTCCCCTTACACTAGTATCACAGATATCTCCTACTTACCTTCCTCTCTCGGAATGGCCCGCTGTCCCCATACACTAGTATCAGATATATCTCCTGCTTACCTTCCTGTCTCGGAATGGCCCGCTGTCCCCATACACTAGTATCACAGATATCTCCTGCTTACCTTCCTCTGGCGGAATGGCCCTCTGTCCTCATACACTAGTATCACAGATATCTCCTGCTTACCTTCCTCTCTCGGAATGGCCCGCTGTCCCCATACACTAGTATCACAGATATCTCCGGCTTACCTTCCTCTGGCGGAATGGCCCTCTGACCCCATACACTAGTATCACAGATATCTCCTGCTTACCTTTCTCTGGCGGAATGGCCCTCTGTCCCTATACACTAGTATCAGATATATCTCCTGCTTACCTTCCTCTCTCCTGGAATGGCCCGCTGTCCCCATACACAAGTATCACAGATATGTCCTGCTTACCTTCTTCTCCCAGAATGGCCCACTGTCCCCATACACTAGTATCACAGATATCTCATGCTTACCTTCCTCTCTCGGAATGGCCTGCTGTCCCCATACACTAGTATCACAGATATCTCCTACTTACCTTCCTCTCTCGGAATGGCCCCGCTGTCCCCATACTCAAGTATTACAGATATCTCCTACTTACCGTCCTCTCCCAGAATGGCCCACTGTCCCCATACACTAGTATCACAGATATCACCTGCTTACCTTCCTCTCTCGGAATAGCACACTGTCCCCATACACTAGTATCACAGATATCTCCTGCTTACCTTCCTCTTTCGGAATGGCCCTCTATCCCCATACACTAGTATCACAGATATCTCCTGCTTACCTTCCTTTGGCGGAATGGCCCCCTGTCCCTATACACTAGTATAACAGATATCTCCTACTTACCTTCATCTGGCGGAATGGCCCTCTGTCCCCATAAACTAGTATCACAGATATCTCCTGCTTACCTTCCTCTCTCGGAATGGTCCGCTGTCCTCATACACTAGTATCACAGATATCTCCTGCTTACCTTCCTCTCTCCTGGAATGTCCCGCTGTCCCCATACTCAAGTATCACAGATATCTCCTACTTACCATCCTCTCCCAGAATGGCCCACTGTCCCCATACACTAGTATCACAGATATCACCTGCTTACCTTCCTCTCTCAGAATAGCACACTGTCCCCATACACTTGTATCACAGATATCTCCTGCTTACCTTCCTCTTTCGGAATGGCCCTCTATCCCCATACTCTAGTATCACAGATATCTCCTGCTTACCTTCCTTTGGCGGAATGGCCCCCTGTCCCTATACACTAGTATAACAGATATCTCCTACTTACCTTCATCTGGCGGAATGGCCCTCTGTCCCCATACACTAGTATTACAGATATCTCCTGCTTACCTTCCTCTCTCGGAATGGTCCGCTGTCCCCATACACTAGTATCACAGATATCTCCTGCTTACCTTCATCTCTCCTGGAATGTCCCGCTGTCCCCATACACAAGTATCACAGATATCTCCTACTTACCGTCCTCTCCTAGAATGGCCCACTGTCCCCATACACTAGTATCACAGATATCTCCTGCTTACCTTCCTCTCTCGGAATGGCACACTGTCCCCATACACTAGTATCACAGATATCTCCTGCTTACCTTCCTCTCTCGGAATGGCCCTCTGTCCCCATACACTAGTATCACAGATATCTCCTACTTACCTTCCTCTCTCGGAATGGCACGCTGTCCTCATGCACTAGTATCACAGATATCTCCTGCTTACCTTCCTCTCTCCTGGAATGGCCCTCTGTCCCCATACACTAGTATCACAGATATCTCCTACTTACCTTCCTCTCCCAGAATGGCACACTGTCCCCATACACTAGTATCACAGATATCTCCTGCTTACCTTCCTCTCTTGGAATGGACCGCTCTCCCCATACACTACTATCACAGATATCTCCTGCTTACCTACCTCTCTCGGAATGGCCCGCTGTCCCCATACACTAGTATCACAGATATCTCCTATATACCTTCATCTGGCGGAATGGCCCTCTATCCCCATACACTAGTATCACAGATATCTCCTACTTATCTTCCTCTCCCAGAATGGCCAACCGTCCCCATACACTAGTATCACAGATATCTCCTGCTTGCCTTCCTCTCTGGGAATGGACCACAGTCCCCATACACTAGTATCACAGATATCTCCTGCTTACCTTTCTCTGGCGGAATGGCCCCCTGTCCCTATACACTAGTATAACGGATATCTCCTACTTACCTTCATCTGGCGGAATGGCCCTCTGTCCCCATAAACTAGTATCACAGATATCTCCTGCTTACCTTCCTCTCTCGGAATGGTCCGCTGTCCTCATACACTAGTATCACAGATATCTCCTGCTTACCTTCCTCTCTCCTGGAATGTCCCGCTGTCACCATACTCAAGTATCACAGGTATCTCCTACTTACCGTCCTCTCCCAGAATGGCCCACTGTCCCCATACACTAGTATCACAGATATCACCTGCTTACCTTCCTCTCTCGGAATAGCACACTGTCCCCATACACTAGTATCACAGATATCTCCTGCTTACCTTCCTCTTTCGGAATGGCCCTCTATCCCCATACACTAGTATCACAGATATCTCCTGCTTACCTTCCTTTGGCGGAATGGCCCCCTGTCCCTATACACTAGTATAACAGATATCTCCTACTTACCTTCATCTGGCGGAATGGCCCTCTGTCCCCATAAACTAGTATCACAGATATCTCCTGCTTACCTTCCTCTCTCGGAATGGTCCGCTGTCCTCATACACTAGTATCACAGATATCTCCTGCTTACCTTCCTCTCTCCTGGAATGTCCCGCTGTCCCCATACTCAAGTATCACAGATATCTCCTACTTACCATCCTCTCCCAGAATGGCCCACTGTCCCCATACACTAGTATCACTGATATCACCTGCTTACCTTCCTCTCTCAGAATAGCACACTGTCCCCATACACTTGTATCACAGATATCTCCTGCTTACCTTCCTCTTTCGGAATGGCCCTCTATCCCCATACTCTAGTATCACAGATATCTCCTGCTTACCTTCCTTTGGCGGAATGGCCCCCTGTCCCTATACACTAGTATAACAGATATCTCCTACTTACCTTCATCTGGCGGAATGGCCCTCTGTCCCCATACACTAGTATCACAGATATCTCCTGCTTACCTTCCTCTCTCGGAATAGTCCGCTGTCCCCATACACTAGTATCACAGATATCTCCTGCTTACCTTCCTCTCTCCTGGAATGTCCCGCTGTCCCCATACTCAAGTATCACAGATATCTCCTACTTACCGTCCTCTCCCAGAATGGCCCACTGTCCCCATACACTAGTATCACAGATATCACCTGCTTACCTTCCTCTCTCGGAATAGCACACTGTCCCCATACACTAGTATCACAGATATCTCCTGCTTACCTTCCTCTTTGGGAATGGCCCTCTATTCCCATACACTAGTATCACAGATATCTCCTGCTTACCTTCCTTTGGCGGAATGGCCCCCTGTGCCTATACACTAGTATAACAGATATCTCCTACTTACCTTCATCTGGCGGAATGGCCCTCTGTCCCCATAAACTAGTATCACAGATATCTCCTGCTTACCTTCCTCTCTCGGAATGGTCCGCTGTCCTCATACACTAGTATCACAGATATTTCCTGCTTACCTTCCTCTCTCCTGGAATGTTCCGCTGTCCCCATACTCAAGTATCACAGATATCTCCTACTTACCATCCTCTCCCAGAATGGCCCACTGTCCCCATACACTAGTATCACAGATATCACCTGCTTACCTTCCTCTCTCAGAATAGCACACTATCCCCATACACTTGTATCACAGATATCTCCTGCTTACCTTCCTCTTTCGGAATGGCCCTCTATCCCCATACTCTAGTATCACAGATATCTCCTGCTTACCTTCCTTTGGCGGAATGGCCCCCTGTCCCTATACACTAGTATAACAGATATCTCCTACTTACCTTCATCTGGCGGAATGACCCTCTGTCCCCATACACTAGTATCACAGATATCTCCTGCTTACCTTCCTCTCTCGGAATGGTCTGCTGTCCCCATACACTAGTATCACAGATATCTCCTGCTTACCTTCCTCTCTCCTGGAATGTCCCGCTGTCCCCATACACAAGTATCACAGATATCTCCTACTTACCGTCCTCTCCTAGAATGGCCCACTGTCCCCATACACTAGTATCACAGATATCTCCTGCTTACCTTCCTCTCTCGGAATGGCACACTGTCCCCATACAGTAGTATCACAGATATCTCCTGCTTACCTTCCTCTCTCGGAATGGCCCTCTGTCCCCATACACTAGTATCACAGATATCTCCTACTTACCTTCCTCTCTCGGAATGGCCCGCTGTCCCCATACACTAGTATCAGATATATCTCCTGCTTACCTTCCTCTCACGGAATGGCCCGCTGTACCCATACAAAAGTATCACAGATATCTCCTGCTTACCTTCTTCTGGCGGAACGGCCCTCTGTCCCCAAACACTAGTATCACAGATATCTCCTGCTTACCTTCCTCTGGCGGAATGGCCCTCTGACCCCATACATTAGTATCACAGATATCTCCTGCTTACCTTTCTCTGGCGGAATGGCCTTCTGTCCTTATACACTAGTATCACAGATATCTCCTACTTATCTTCATCTGGCGGAATGGCCCTCTGTCCCCATACACTAGTATCACAGATATCTCCTGCTTAACCTCCTCTCTCGGAATGGTACGATGTCCCCATACACTAGTATCACAGATATCTCCTGCTTACCTTCCTTTCTCGGAATGGCCCACTGTCCCCATACACTAGTATCACAGATATCTCCTGCTTACCTTCCTTTCCCCTGGAATGGCCCGCTGTCCCCATACACAAGTATCACAGATATCTCCTGCTTACCTTCTTCTCCAAGAATGGCCCACTGTCCCCATACACTAATATCACAGATATCTCCTACTTACCTTCATCTGGCGGAATGGACCTCTGTCCCCATTCACTAGTATTACAGATATCTCCTGCTTACCTTCCTCTCACGGAATGGCCCTCTGTCCCCATACACTAGTATAACAGATATCTCCTGCTTACCTTCCTCTGGCGGAATGGCCCTCTGTCCCCATACACTAGTATCACAGATATCTCCTGCTTACCTTCCTCTCTCGGAATGGCCCGCTGTCCCCATACACTAGTATCACAGATATCTCCTGCTTACCTTCCTCTAACGGAATGGCCGCTGTCCCCATACACTAGTATCACAGATATCTCCTACTTACCTTCATCTGGCGGAAGGGCGCTCTGCCCCCATACACTAGTATTACAGATATCTCCTGCTTACCTTCCTCTCTCGGAATGGTCCGCTGTCCCCATACACTAGTATCACAGATATCTCCTGCTTACCTTTCTCTGGCGGAATGGCCCCCTGTCCCTATACACTAGTATAACAGATATCTCCTACTTACCTTCATCTGGCGGAATGGCCCTCTGTCCCCATACACTAGTATCACAGATATCTCCTGCTTACCTTCCTTTCTCGGAATGGTCCGCTGTCCCCATACACTAGTATCACAGATATCTCCTGCTTACCTACCTCTCTCGGAATGGCCCGCTGTCCCCATACACTAGTATCACAGATATCTCCTGCTTACCTTCCTCTCTCCTGGAATGTCCCGCTGTCCCTAAACACAAGTATCACAGATATCTCCTACTTACCGTCCTCTCCCAGAATGGCCCACTGTCCCCATACACTAGTATCACAGATATCTCCTGCTTACCTTCCTCTCTCGGAATGGCCTGCTGTCCCCATACACTAGTATCAGATATATCTCCTGCTTACCTTCCTGTCTCGGAATGGCCCGCTGTCCCCTTACACTAGTATCACAGATATCTCCTACTTACCTTCCTCTCTCGGAATGGCCCGCTGTCCCCATACACTAGTATCAGATATATCTCCTGCTTACCTTCCTGTCTCGGAATGGCCCGCTGTCCCCATACACTAGTATCACAGATATCTCCTGCTTACCTTCCTCTGGCGGAATGGCCCTCTGTCCTCATACACTAGTATCACAGATATCTCCTGCTTACCTTCCTCTCTCGGAATGGCCCGCTGTCCCCATACACTAGTATCACAGATATCTCCTGCTTACCTTCCTCTGGCGGAATGGCCCTCTGACCCCATACACTAGTATCACAGATATCTCCTGCTTACCTTTCTCTGGCGGAATGGCCCTCTGTCCCTATACACTAGTATCAGATATATCTCCTGCTTTCCTTCCTCTCTCCTGGAATGGCCCGCTGTCCCCATACACAAGTATCACAGATATGTCCTGCTTACCTTCTTCTCCCAGAATGGCCCACTGTCCCCATACACTAGTATCACAGATATCTCATGCTTACCTTCCTCTCTCGGAATGGCCTGCTGTCCCCATACACTAGTATCACAGATATCTCCTACTTACCTTCCTCTCTCGGAATGGCCCGCTGTCCCCATACACTAGTATCACAGATATCTCCTGCTTACCTTCCTCTCTCGGAATGGTCCGCTGTCCTCATACACTAGTATCACAGATATCTCCTGCTTACCTTCCTCTCTCCTGGAATGTCCCGCTGTCCCCATACTCAAGTATCACAGATATCTCCTACTTACCGTCCTCTCCCAGAATGGCCCACTGTCCCCATACACTAGTATCACAGATATCACCTGCTTACCTTCCTCTCTCGGAATAGCACACTGTCCCCATACACTAGTATCACAGATATCTCCTGCTTACCTTCCTCTTTCGGAATGGCCCTCTATCCCCATACACTAGTATCACAGATATCTCCTGCTTACCTTCCTTTGGCGGAATGGCCCCCTGTCCCTATACACTAGTATAACAGATATCTCCTACTTACCTTCATCTGGCGGAATGGCCCTCTGTCCCCATAAACTAGTATCACAGATATCTCCTGCTTACCTTCCTCTCTCGGAATGGTCCGCTGTCCTCATACACTAGTATCACAGATATCTCCTGCTTACCTTCCTCTCTCCTGGAATGTCCCGCTGTCCCCATACTCAAGTATCACAAATATCTCCTACTTACCATCCTCTCCCAGAATGGCCCACTGTCCCCATACACTAGTATCACAGATATCACCTGCTTACCTTCCTCTCTCAGAATAGCACACTGTCCCCATACACTTGTATCACAGATATCTCCTGCTTACCTTCCTCTTTCGGAAAGGCCCTCTATCCCCATACTCTAGTATCACAGATATCTCCTGCTTACCTTCCTTTGGCGGAATGGCCCCCTGTCCCTATACACTAGTATAACAGATATCTCCTACTTACCTTCATCTGGCGGAATGGCCCTCTGTCCCTATACACTAGTATCACAGATATCTCCTGCTTACCTTCCTCTCTCGGAATGGTCCGCTGTCCCCATACACTAGTATCACAGATATCTCCTGCTTACCTTCCTCTCTCCTGGAATGTCCCGCTGTCCCCATACACAAGTATCACAGATATCTCCTACTTACCGTCCTCTCCTATAATGGCCCACTGTCCCCATACACTAGTATCACAGATATCTCCTGCTTACCTTCCTCTCTCGGAATGGCACACTGTCCCCATACACTATTATCACAGATATCTCCTGCTTACCTTCCTCTCTCAGAATGGCCCTCTGTCCCCATACACTAGTATCACAGATATCTCCCACTTACCTTCCTCTCTCGGAATGGCACGCTGTCCTCATACACTAGTATCACAGATATCTCCTGCTTACCTTCCTCTCTCCTGGAATGGCCCTCTGTCCCCATACACTAGTATCACAGATATCTCCTACTTACCTTCCTCTCCCAGAATGGCACACTGTCCCCATACACTAGTATCACAGATATCTCCTGCTTACCTTCCTCTCTTGGAATGGACCGCTCTCCCCATACACTACTATCACAGATATCTCCTGCTTACCTACCTCTCTCGGAATGGCCCGCTGTCCCCATACACTAGTATCACAGATATCTCCTATATACCTTCATCTGGCGGAATGGCCCTCTATCCCCATACACTAGTATCACAGATATCTCCTACTTATCTTCCTCTCCCAGAATGGCCAACCGTCCCCATACACTAGTATCACAGATATCTCCTGCTTTCCTTCCTCTCTGGGAATGGACCACAGTCCCCATACACTAGTATCACAGATATCTCCTGCTTACCTTCTTCTGGCGGAATGGCCCTCTGACCCCATACACTAGTATCACAGATATCTCCTGCTTACCTTTCTCTGGCGGAATGGCCCCCTGTCCCTATACACTAGTATAATGGATATCTCCTACTTACCTTCATCTGGCGGAATGGCCCTCTGTCCCCATAAACTAGTATCACAGATATCTCCTGCTTACCTTCCTCTCTCGGAATGGTCCGCTGTCCTCATACACTAGTATCACAGATATCTCCTGCTTACCTTCCTCTCTCCTGGAATGTCCCGCTGTCACCATACTCAAGTATCACAGGTATCTCCTACTTACCGTCCTCTCCCAGAATGGCCCACTGTCCCCATACATTAGTATCACAGATATCACCTGCTTACCTTCCTCTCTCGGAATAGCACACTGTCCCCATACACTAGTATCACAGATATCTCCTGCTTACATTCCTCTTTCGGAATGGCCCTCTATCCCCATACACTAGTATCACAGATATCTCCTGCTTACCTTCCTTTGGCGGAATGGCCCCCTGTCCCTATACACTAGTATAACAGATATCTCCTACTTACCTTCATCTGGCGGAATGGCCCTCTGTCCCCATAAACTAGTATCACAGATATCTCCTGCTTACCTTCCTCTCTCGGAATGGTCCGCTGTCCTCATACACTAGTATCACAGATATCTCCTGCTTACCTTCCTCTCTCCTGGAATGTCCCGCTGTCCCCATACTCAAGTATCACAGATATCTCCTACTTACCATCCTCTCCCAGAATGGCCCACTGTCCCCATACACTAGTATCACTGATATCACCTGCTTACCTTCCTCACTCGGAATGGCCTGCTGTCCCCATACACTAGTATCAGATATATCTCCTGCTTACCTTCCTGTCTCGGAATGGCCCGCTGTCCCCATACACTAGTATCACAGATATCTCCTACTTACCTTCCTCTCTCGGAATGGCACGCTGTCCCCATACACTAGTATCAGATATATCTCCTGCTTACCTTCCTGTCTCGGAATGGCCCGCTGTCCCCATACACTAGTATCACAGATATCTCCTGCTTACCTTCCTCTGGCGGAATGGCCCTCTGTCCTCATACACTAGTATCACAGATATCTCCTGCTTACCTTCCTCTCTCGGAATGGCCCGCTGTCCCCATACACTAGTATCACAGATATCTCCTGCTTACCTTCCTCTGGCGGAATGGCCCTCTGTCCCTATACACTAGTATCAGATATATCTCCTGCTTACCTTCCTCTCTCCTGGAATGGCCCGCTGTCACCATACACAAGTATCACAGATATGTCCTGCTTACCTTCTCCCAGAATGGCCCACTGTCCCCATACACTAGTATCACAGATATCTCCTGCTTACCTTCCTCTCTCGGAATGGCCTGCTGTCCCCATACACTAGTATCACAGATATCTCCTACTTACCTTCCTCTCTCGGAATGGCCCGCTGTCCCCATACACTAGTATCACAGATATCTCCTACTTACCTTCCTCTCTCGGAATGGCCCGCTGTCCTCATACACTAGTATCACAGATATCTCCTGCTTACCTTCCTCTCTCTTGGAATGGCCCTCTGTCCCCATACACTAGTATCACAGATATCTCCTACTTACCTTCCTCTCTTGGAATGGACCGCTGTCCCCATACACTAGTATCACAGATATCTCCTATATACCTTCATCTGGCGGAATGGCCCTCTATCCCCATACACTAGTATCACAGATATCTCCTACTTACCTTCCTCTCCCAGAATGGCCAACCGTCCCCATACACTAGTATCACAGATATCTCCTGCTTGCCTTCCTCTCTGGGAACGGCCCACTGTCCCCATACACTAGTATCACAGATATCTCCTGCTTACCTTCTTCTGGCGGAATGGCCCTTTGACCCCATACACTAGTATCACAGATATCTCCTGCTTACCTTTCTCTGGCGGAATGGCCCCCTGTCCCTATACACTAGTATAACGGATATCTCCTACTTACCTTCATCTGGCGGAATGGCCCTCTGTCCCCATAAACTAGTATCACAGATATCTCCTGCTTACCTTCCTCTCTCGGAATGGTCCACTGTCCTCATACACTAGTATCACAGGTATCTCCTGCTTACCTTCCTCTCTCCTGGAATGTCCCGCTGTCCCCATACTCAAGTATCACAGATATCTCCTACTTACCTTCCTCTCTCGGAATAGCACACTGTCCCCATACACTAGTATCACAGATATCTCCTGCTTACCTTCCTCTTTCGGAATGGCCCTCTATCCCCATACACTAGTATCACAGATATCTCCTGCTTACCTTCCTTTGGCGGAATGGCCCCCTGTCCCTATACACTAGTATAACAGATATCTCCTACTTACCTTTATCTGGCGGAATGGCCCTCTGTCCCCATACACTAGTATCACAGATATCTCCTGCTTACCTTCCTCTCTCGGAATGGTCCGCTGTCCCCATACACTAGTATCACAGATATCTCCTGCTTACCTTCCTCTCTCCTGGAATGTCCCTCTGTCCCCATACACAAGTATCACAGATATCTCCTACTTACCGTCCTCTCCTAGAATGGCCCACTGTCCCCATACACTAGTATCACAGATATCTCCTGCTTACCTTCCTCTCTCGGAATGGCACACTGTCCCCATACACTAGTATCACAGATATCTCCTGCTTACCTTCCTCTCTCGGAATGGCCCTCTGTCCCCATACACTAGTATCACAGATATCTCCTACTTACCTTCCTCTCTTGGAATGGCCCGCTGTCCCCATACACTAGTATCAGATATATCTCCTGCTTACCTTCCTCTCACGGAATGGCCCGCTGTACCCATACAAAAGTATCACAGATATCACCTGCTTACCTTCCTCTCTCGGAATAGCACACTGTCCCCATACACTAGTATCACAGATATCTCCTGCTTACCTTCCTCTTTCGGAATGGCCCTCTATCCCCATACACTAGTATCACAGATATCTCCTGCTTACCTTCCTCTCTCGGAATGGTCCGCTGTCCTCATACACTAGTATCACAGATATCTCCTGCTTACCTTCCTCTCTCCTGGAATGTCCCGCTGTCCCCATACTCAAGTATCACAGATATCTCCTACTTACCGTCCTCTCCCAGAATGGCCCACTGTCCCCATACACTAATATCACAGATATCACCTGCTTACCTTCCTCTCTCGGAATAGCACACTGTCCCCATACACTAGTATCACAGATATCTCCTGCTTACCTTCCTCTTTCGGAATGGCCCTCTATCCCCATACACTAGTATCACAGATATCTCATGCTTACCTTCCTTTGGCGGAATGGCCCCCTGTCCCTATACACTAGTATAACAGATATCTCCTACTTACCTTCATCTGGCGGAATGGCCCTCTGTCCCCATAAACTAGTATCACAGATATCTCCTATATACCTTCATCTGGCGGAATGGCCCTCTATCCCCATACACTAGTATCACAGATATCTCCTACTTACCTTCCTCTCCCAGAATGGCCAACCGTCCCCATACACTAGTATCACAGATATCTCCTGCTTGCCTTCCTCTCTTGGAACGGCCCACTGTCCCCATACACTAGTATCACAGATATCTCCTGCTTACCTTCTTCTGGCGGAATGGCCCTTTGACCCCATACACTAGTATCACAGATATCTCCTGCTTACCTTTCTCTGGCGGAATGGCCCCCTGTCCCTATACACTAGTATAATGGATATCTCCTACTTACCTTCATCTGGCGGAATGGCCCTCTGTCCCCATAAACTAGTATCACAGATATCTCCTGCTTACCTTCCTCTCTCGGAATGGTCCGCTGTCCTCATACACTAGTATCACAGGTATCTCCTGCTTACCTTCCTCTCTCCTGGAATGTCCCGCTGTCCCCATACTCAAGTATCACAGATATCTCCTACTTACCGTCCTCTCCCACAATGGCCCACTGTCCCCATACACTAGTATCACAGATATCACCTGCTTACCTTCCTCTCTCGGAATAGCACACTGTCCCCATACACTAGTATCACAGATATCTCCTGCTTACCTTCCTCTTTCGGAATGGCCCTCTATCCCCATACACTAGTATCACAGATATCTCCTGCTTACCTTCCTTTGGCGGAATGGCCCCCTGTCCCTATACACTAGTATAACAGATATCTCCTACTTACCTTTATCTGGCGGAATGGCCCTCTGTCCCCATACACTAGTATCACAGATATCTCCTGCTTACCTTCCTCTCTCGGAATGGTCCGCTGTCCCCATACACTAGTATCACAGATATCTCCTGCTTACCTTCCTCTCTCCTGGAATGTCCCGCTGTCCCCATACACAAGTATCACAGATATCTCCTACTTACCGTCCTCTCCTAGAATGGCCCCTGTCCCCATACACTAGTATCACAGATATCTCCTGCTTACCTTCCTCTCTCGGAATGGCACACTGTCCCCATACACTAGTATCACAGATATCTCCTGCTTACCTTCCTCTCTCGGAATGGCCCTCTGTCCCCATACACTAGTATCACAGATATCTCCTACTTACCTTCCTCTCTTGGAATGGCCCGCTGTCCCCATACACTAGTATCAGATATATCTCCTGCTTACCTTCCTCTCACGGAATGGCCCGCTGTACCCATACAAAAGTATCACAGATATCACCTGCTTACCTTCCTCTCTCGGAATAGCACACTGTCCCCATACACTAGTATCACAGATATCTCCTGCTTACCTTCCTCTTTCGGAATGGCCCTCTATCCCCATACACTAGTATCACAGATATCTCCTGCTTACCTTCCTCTCTCGGAATGGTCCGCTGTCCTCATACACTAGTATCACAGATATCTCCTGCTTACCTTCCTCTCTCCTGGAATGTCCAGCTGTCCCCATACTCAAGTATCACAGATATCTCCTACTTACCGTCCTCTCCCAGAATGGCCCACTGTCCCCATACACTAATATCACAGATATCACCTGCTTACCTTCCTCTCTCGGAATAGCACACTGTCCCCATACACTAGTATCACAGATATCTCCTGCTTACCTTCCTCTTTCGGAATGGCCCTCTATCCCCATACACTAGTATCACAGATATCTCATGCTTACCTTCCTTTGGCGGAATGGCCCCCTGTCCCTATACACTAGTATAACAGATATCTCCTACTTACCTTCATCTGGCGGAATGGCCCTCTGTCCCCATAAACTAGTATCACAGATATCTCCTGCTTACCTTCCTCTCTCGGAATGGTCCGCTGTCCTCATACACTAGTATCACAGATATCTCCTGCTTACCTTCCTCTCTCCTGGAATGTCCCGCTGTCCCCATACTCAAGTATCACAGATATCTCCTACTTACCATCCTCTCCCAGAATGGCCCACTGTCCCCATACACTAGTATCACAGATATCACCTGCTTACCTTCCTCTCTCAGAATAGCACACTGTCCCCATACACTTGTATCACAGATATCTCCTGCTTACCTTCCTCTTTCGGAATGGCCCTCTATCCCCATACTCTAGTATCACAGATATCTCCTGCTTACCTTCCTTTGGCGGAATGGCCCCCTGTCCCTATACACTAGTATAACAGATATCTCCTACTTACCTTCATCTGGCGGAATGGCCCTCTGTCCCCATACACTAGTATCACAGATATCTCCAGCTTACCTTCCTCTCTCGGAATGGTCCGCTGTCCCCATACACTAGTATCACAGATATCTCCTGCTTACCTTCCTCTCTCCTGGAATGTCCCGCTGTCCCCATACACAAGTATCACAGATATCTCCTACTTACCGTCCTCTCCTAGAATGGCCCACTGTCCCCATACACTAGTATCACAGATATCTCCTGCTTACCTTCCTCTCTCGGAATGGCACACTGTCCCCATACACTAGTATCACAGATATCTCCTGCTTACCTTCCTCTCTCGGAATGGCCCTCTGTACCCATACACTAGTATCACAGATATCTCCTACTTACCTTCCTCTCTCGGAATGGCCCGCTGTCCCCATACACTAGTATCAGATATATCTCCTGCTTACATTCCTCTCACGGAATGGCCCGCTGTACCCATACAAAAGTATCACAGATATCTCCTGCTTACCTTCCTCTGGCGGAATGGCCCTCTGTCCCCAAACACTAGTATCACAGATATCTCCTGCTTACCTTCCTCTGGCGGAATGGCCCTCTGACCCCATACATTAGTATCACAGATATCTCCTGCTTACCTTTCTCTGGCGGAATGGCCTTCTGTCCTTATACACTAGTATCACAGATATCTCCTACTTATCTTCATCTGGCGGAATGGCCCTCTGACCCCATACACTAGTATCACAGATATCTCCTGCTTAAACTCCTCTCTCGGAATGGTACGATGTCCCCATACACTAGTATCACAGATATCTCCTGCTTACCTTCCTCTCTCGGAATGGCCCACTGTCCCCATACACTAGTATCACAGATATCTCCTGCTTACCTTCCTCTCTCCTGGAATGGCCCGCTGTCCCCATACACAAGTATCACAGATATCTCCTGCTTACCTTCTTCTCCAAGAATGGCCCACTGTCCCCATACACTAGTATCACAGATATCTCCAACTTACCGTCCTCTCCCAGAATGGACCGCTCTCCCCATACACTAGTATCACAGATATCTCCTGCTTACCTACCTCTCTCGGAATGGCCCGCTGTCCCCATACACTAGTATCACAGATATCTCCTATATACCTTCATCTGGCGGAATGGCCCTCTATCCCCATACACTAGTATCACAGATATCTCCTACTTACCTTCCTCTCCCAGAATGGCCAACCGTCCCCATACACTAGTATCACAGATATCTCCTGCTTGCCTTCCTCTCTGGGAATGGCCCACTGTCCCCATACACTAGTATCACAGATATCTCCTGCTTACCTTCTTCTGGCGGAATGGCCCTCTGACCCCATACACTAGTATCACAGACATCTCCTGCTTACCTTTCTCTGGCGGAATGGCCCCCTGTCCCTATACACTAGTATAACAGATATCTCCTACTTACCTTCCTCTCCCAGAATGGCCCACTGTCCCCCTACACTAGTATCACAAATATCTCCTGCTTACCTTCCTCTCTCGGAATGGCACACTGTCCCCATACACTAGTATCACAGATATCTCCTACTTACCTTCCTCTCTCGGAATGGCCCGCTGTCCCCATACACTAGTATCAGATATATCTCCTGCTTACCTTCCTCTCACGGAATGGCCCGCTGTACCCATACAAAAGTATCACAGATATCTCCTGCTTACCTTCCTCTGGCGGAATGGCCCTCTGTCCCCATACACTAGTATCACAGATATCTCCTGCTTACCTTCCTCTGGCTGAATGGCCCTCTGACCCCATACATTAGTATCACAGATATCTCCTCCTTACCTTTCTCTGGCGGAATGGCCTTCTGTCCCTATACACTAGTATCACAGATATCTCCTACTTATCTTCATCTGGCGGAATGGCCCTCTGTCCCCATACACTAGTATCACAGATATATCCTGCTTAACTTCCTCTCTCGGAATGGCCCGCTGTCCCCATACACTAGTATCACAGATATATCCTGCTTACCTTCCTCTCTCGGAATGGCCCGCTGTCCCCATACACTAGTATCACAGATATCTCCTGCTGACCTTCCTCTCTCGGAATGGCCCGCTGTCCCCATACACTAGTATCACAGATATCTCCTGCTTACCTTCCTCTCTCGGAATGGCCCGCTATCCCCATACACTAGTATCTCAGATATCTCCTGCTTACCTTCCTCTCTCGGAATGCCCTGCTGTCCCCATACACTAGTATCACAGAAATCTCCTGCTTACCTTCCTCTCGGAATGGCCCTCTGTCCCCATACACTACTATCACAGATATCTCCAGCTTACCTTCCTCTCCCGGAATGGCCGCTGTCCCCATACACTAGTATCACAGATATCTCCTGCTTACCTTCCTCTGGCGGAATGGCCCTCTGACCCCATACATTAGTATCACAGATATCTCCTGCTTACCTTTCTCTGGCGGAATGGCCTTCTGTCCTTATACACTAGTATCACAGATATCTCCTACTTATCTTCATCTGGCGGAATGGCCCTCTGTCCCCATACACTAGTATCACAGATATCTCCTGCTTAACCTCCTCTCTCGGAATGGTACGATGTCCCCATACACTAGTATCACAGATATATCCTGCTTACCTTCCTCTCTCGGAATGGCCCACTGTCCCCATACACTAGTATCACAGATATCTCCTGCTTACCTTCCTCTCTCCTGGAATGGCCCGCTGTCCCCATACACAAGTATCACAGATATCTCCTGCTTACCTTCTTCTCCAAGAATGGCCCACTGTCCCCATACACTAGTATCACAGATATCTCCAACTTACCGTCCTCTCCCAGAATGGACCGCTCTCCCCATACACTAGTATCACAGATATCTCCTGCTTACCTACCTCTCTCGGAATGGCCCGCTGTCCCCATACACTAGTATCACAGATATCTCCTATATACCTTCATCTGCCGGAATGGCCCTCTATCCCCATACACTAGTATCACAGATATCTCCTACTTACCTTCCTCTCCCAGAATGGCCAACCGTCCCCATACACTAGTATCACAGATATCTCCTGCTTGCCTTCCTCTCTGGGAATGGCCCACTGTCCCCATACACTAGTATCACAGATATCTCCTGCTTACCTTCTTCTGGCAGAATGGCCCTCTGACCCCATACACTAGTATCACAGACATCTCCTGCTTACCTTTCTCTGGCGGAATGGCCCCCTGTCCCTATACACTAGTATAACAGATATCTCCTACTTACCTTCCTCTCCCAGAATGCCCCACTGTCCCCCTACACTAGTATCACAAATATCTCCTGCTTACCTTCCTCTCTCGGAATGGCACACTGTCCCCATACACTAGTATCACAGATATCTCCAGCTTACCTTCCTCTCCCAGAATGGCCCACTGTCCCCATACACTAGTATCACCGATATCTCCTGCTTACCTTCCTGTAACGGAATGGCCGCTGTCCCCATACACTAGTATCACAGATATCTCCTACTTACCTTCATCTGGCGGAATGGCGCTCTGTCCCCATACACTAGTATTACAGATATCTCCTGCTTACCTTCCTCTCTCGGAATGGTCCGCTGTCCCCATATACTAGTATCACAGATATCTCCTGCTTACCTTTCTCTGGCGGAATGGCCCCCTGTCCCTATACACTAGTATAACAGATATCTCCTACTTACCTTCATCTGGCGGAATAGCCCTCTGTCCCCATACACTAGTATCACAGATATCTCCTGCTTACCTTCCTCTCCCAGAATGCCCCACTGTCCCCCTACACTAGTATCACAAATATCTCCTGCTTACCTGCCTCTCTCGGAATGGCACACTGTCCCCATACACTAGTATCACAGATATCTCCAGCTTACCTTCCTCTCCCAGAATGGCCCACTGTCCCCATACACTAGTATCACAGATATCTCCTGCTTACCTTCCTGTAACGGAATGGCCGCTGTCCCCATACACTAGTATCACAGATATCTCCTACTTACCTTCATCTGGCGGAATGGCGCTCTGTCCCCATACACTAGTATTACAGATATCTCCTGCTTACCTTCCTCTCTCGGAATGGTCCGCTGTCCCCATATACTAGTATCACAGATATCTCCTGCTTACCTTTCTCTGGCGGAATGGCCCCCTGTCCCTATACACTAGTATAACAGATATCTCCTACTTACCTTCATCTGGCGGAATAGCCCTCTGTCCCCATACACTAGTATCACAGATATCTCCTGCTTACCTTCCTTTCTCGGAATGGTCCGCTGTCCCCATACACTAGTATCACAGATATCTCCTGCTTACCTACCTCTCTCGGAATGGCCTGCTGTCCCCATACACTAGTATCACAGACATCTGCTGCTTACCTTCCTCTCTCCTGGAATGTAACGCTGTCCCCATACACAAGTATCACAGATATCTCCTACTTACCGTCCTCTCCCAGAATGGCCTGCTGTCCCCATACACTAGTATCACAGATATCTCCTGCTTACCTTCCTCACTCGGAATGGCCTGCTGTCCCCATACACTAGTATCAGATATATCTCCTGCTTACCTTCCTGTCTCGGAATGGCCCGCTGTCCCCATACACTAGTATCACAGATATCTCCTACTTACCTTCCTCTCTCGGAATGGCACGCTGTCCCCATACACTAGTATCAGATATATCTCCTGCTTACCTTCCTGTCTCGGAATGGCCCGCTGTCCCCATACACTAGTATCACAGATATCTCCTGCTTACCTTCCTCTGGCGGAATGGCCCTCTGTCCTCATACACTAGTATCACAGATATCTCCTGCTTACCTTCCTCTCTCGGAATGGCCCGCTGTCCCCATACACTAGTATCACAGATATCTCCTGCTTACCTTCCTCTGGCGGAATGGCCCTCTGTCCCTATACACTAGTATCAGATATATCTCCTGCTTACCTTCCTCTCTCGGAATGGCCCGCTGTCCCCATACACTAGTATCACAGATATCTCCTACTTACCTTCCTCTCTCGGAATGGCCCGCTGTCCTCATACACTAGTATCACAGATATCTCCTGCTTACCTTCCTCTCTCCTGGAATGGCCCTCTGTCCCCATACACTAGTATCACAGATATCTCCTACTTACTTCCTCTCCCAGAATGGCACACTGTCCTCATACACTAGTATCACAGATATCTCCTGCTTACCTTCCTCTCTTGGAATGGACCGCTGTCCCCATACACTAGTATCACAGATATCTCCTATATACCTTCATCTGGCGGAATTGCCCTCTATCCCCATACACTAGTATCACAGATATCTCCTACTTACCTTCCTCTCCCAGAATGGCCAACCGTCCCCATACACTAGTATCACAGATATCTCCTGCTTGCCTTTCTCTCTGGGAATGGCCCACTGTCCCCATACACTAGTATCACAGATATCTCCTGCTTACCTTCTTCTGGCGGAATGGCCCTCTGACCCAAAACACTAGTATCACAGATATCTCCTGCTTATCTTTCTCTGGCGGAATGGCCCCCTGTCCCTATACACTAGTATAACGGATATCTCCTACTTACCTTCATCTGGCGGAATGGCCCTCTGTCCCCATAAACTAGTATCACAGATATCTCCTGCTTACCTTCCTCTCTCGGAATGGTCCGCTGTCCTCATACACTAGTATCACAGGTATCTCCTGCTTACCTTCCTCTCTCCTGGAATGTCCCGCTGTCCCCATACTCAAGTATCACAGATATCTCCTACTTACCGTCCTCTCCCACAATGGCCCACTGTCCCCATACACTAGTATCACAGATATCACCTGCTTACCTTCCTCTCTCGGAATAGCACACTGTCCCCATACACTAGTATCACAGATATCTCCTGCTTACCTTCCTCTTTCGGAATGGCCCTCTATCCCCATACACTAGTATCACAGATATCTCCTGCTTACCTTCCTTTGGCGGAATGGCCCCCTGTCCCTATACACTAGTATAACAGATATCTCCTACTTACCTTTATCTGGCGGAATGGCCCTCTGTCCCCATACACTAGTATCACAGATATCTCCTGCTTACCTTCCTCTCTCGGAATGGTCCGCTGTCCCCATACACTAGTATCACAGATATCTCCTGCTTACCTTCCTCTCTCCTGGAATGTCCCGCTGTCCCCATACACAAGTATCACAGATATCTCCTACTTACCATCCTCTCCTAGAATGGCCCACTGTCCCCATACACTAGTATCACAGATATCTCCTGCTTACCTTCCTCTCTCGGAATGGCACACTGTCCCCATACACTAGTATCACAGATATCTCCTGCTTACCTTCCTCTCTCGGAATGGCCCTCTGTCCCCATACACTAGTATCACAGATACCTCCTACTTACCTTCCTCTCTCGGAATGGCCCGCTGTCCCCATACACTAGTATCAGATATATCTCCTGCTTACCTTCCTCTCACGGAATGGCCCGCTGTACCCATACAAAAGTATCACAGATATCACCTGCTTACCTTCCTCTCTCGGAATAGCATACTGTCCACATACACTAGTATCACAGATATCTCCTGCTTACCTTAGTCTTTCGGAATGGCCCTCTATCCCCATACACTAGTATCACAGATATCTCCTGCTTACCTTCCTCTCTCGGAATGGTCCGCTGTCCTCATACACTAGTATCACAGATATCTCCTGCTTACCTTCCTCTCTCCTGGAATGTCCCGCTGTCCCCATACTCAAGTATCACAGATATCTCCTACTTACCATCCTCTCCCAGAATGGCCCACTGTCCCCATACACTAGTATCACAGATATCACCTGCTTACCTTCCTCTCTCAGAATAGCACACTGTCCCCATACACTTGTATCACAGATATCTCCTGCTTACCTTCCTCTTTCGGAATGGCCCTCTATCCCCATACTCTAGTATCACAGATATCTCCTGCTTACCTACCTTTGGCGGAATGGCCCCCTGTCCCTATACACTAGTATAACAGATATCTCCTACTTACCTTCATCTGGCGGAATGGCCCTCTGTCCCCATACACTAGTATCACAGATATCTCCTGCTTACCTTCCTCTATCGGAATGGTCCGCTGTCCCCATACACTAGTATCACAGATATCTCCTGCTTACCTTCCTCTCTCCTGGAATGTCCCGCTGTCCCCATACTCAAGTATCACAGATATCTCCTACTTACCGTCCTCTCCCAGAATGGCCCACTGTCCCCATACACTAATATCACAGATATCACCTGCTTACCTTCCTCTCTCGGAATAGCACACTGTCCCCATACACTAGTATCACAGATATCTCCTGCTTACCTTCCTCTTTCGGAATGGCCCTCTATCCCCATACACTAGTATCACAGATATCTCCTGCTTACCTTCCTTTGGCGGAATGGCCCCCTGTCCCTATACACTAGTATAACAGATATCTCCTACTTACCTTCATCTGGCGGAATGGCCCTCTGTCCCCATAAACTAGTATCACAGATATCTCCTGCTTACCTTCCTCTCTCGGAATGGTCCGCTGTCCTCATACACTAGTATCACAGATATCTCCTGCTTACCATCCTCTCTCCTGGAATGTCCCGCTGTCCCCATACTCAAGTATCACAGATATCTCCTACTTACCATCCTCTCCCAGAATGGCCCACTGTCCCCATACACTAGTATCACAGATATCACCTGCTTACCTTCCTCTCTCAGAATAGCACACTGTCCCCATACACTTGTATCACAGATATCTCCTGCTTACCTTCCTCTTTCGGAATGGCCCTCTATCCCCATACTCTAGTATCACAGATATCTCCTGCTTACCTTTCTTTGGCGGAATGGCCCCCTGTCCCTATACACTAGTATAACAGATATCTCCTACTTACCTTCATCTGGCGGAATGGCCCTCTGTCCCCATACACTAGTATCACAGATATCTCCTGCTTACCTTCCTCTCTCGGAATGGTCCGCTGTCCCCATACACTAGTATCACAGATATCTCCTGCTTACCTTCCTCTCTCCTGGAATGTCCCGCTGTCCCCATACACAAGTATCACAGATATCTCCTACTTACCGTCCTCTCCTAGAATGGCCCACTGTCCCCATACACTAGTATCACAGATATCTCCTGCTTACCTTCCTCTCTCGGAATGGCACACTGTCCCCACACACTAGTATCACAGATATCTCCTGCTTACCTTCCTCTCTCGGAATGGCCCTCTGTCCCCATACACTAGTATCACAGATATCTCCTACTTACCTTCCTCTCTCGGAATGGCCCGCTGTCCCCATACACTAGTATCAGATATATCTCCTGCTTACCTTCCTCTCACGGAATGGCCCGCTGTACCCATACAAAAGTATCACAGATATCTCCTGCTTACCTTCCTCTGGCGGAATGGCCCTCTGTCCCCAAACACTAGTATCACAGATATCTCCTGCTTACCTTCCTCTGGCGGAATGGCCCTCTGACCCCATACATTAGTATCACAGATATCTCCTGCTTACCTTTCTCTGGCGGAATGGACTTCTGTCCTTATACACTAGTATCACAGATATCTCCTACTTATCTTCATCTGGCGGAATGGCCCTCTGACCCCATACACTAATATCACAGATATCTCCTGCTTAACCTCCTCTCTCGGAATGGTACGATGTCCCCATACACTAGTATCACAGATATCTCCTGCTTACCTTCCTCTCTCGGAATGGCCCACTGTCCCCATACACTAGTATCACAGATATCTCCTGCTTACCTTCCTCTCTCCTGGAATGGCCCGCTGTCCCCATACACAAGTATCACAGATATCTCCTGCTTACCTTCTTCTCCAAGAATGGCCCACTGTCCCCATACACTAGTATCACAGATATCTCCAACTTACCGTCCTCTCCCAGAATGGACCGCTCTCCCCATACACTAGTATCACAGATATCTCCTGCTTACCTACCTCTCTCGGAATGGCCCGCTGTCCTCATACACTAGTATCACAGATATCTCCTATATACCTTCATCTGGCGGAATGGCCCTCTATCCCCATACACTAGTATCACAGATATCTCCTACTTACCTTCCTCTCCCAGAATGGCCAACTGTCCCCATACACTAGTATCACAGATATCTCCTGCTTGCCTTCCTCTCTGGGAATGGCCCACTGTCCCCATACACTAGTATCACAGATATCTCCTGCTTACCTTCTTCTGGCTGAATGGCCCTCTGACCCCATACACTAGTATCACAGACATCTCCTGCTTACCTTTCTCTGGCGGAATGGCCCCCTGTCCCTATACACTAGTATAACAGATATCTCCTACTTACCTTCCTCTCCCAGAATGGCCCACTGTCCCCCTACACTAGTATCACAAATATCTCCTGCTTACCTTCCTCTCTCGGAATGGCACACTGTCCCCATACACTAGTATCACAGATATCTCCTACTTACCTTCCTCTCTCGGAATGGCCCGCTGTCCCCATACACTAGTATCAGATATATCTCCTGCTTACCTATCTCTCACGGAATGGCCCGCTGTACCCATACAAAAGTATCACAGATATCTCCTGCTTACCTTCTTCTGGCGGAATGGCCCTCTGACCCAAAACACTAGTATCACAGATATCTCCTGCTTATCTTTCTCTGGCGGAATGGCCCCCTGTCCCTATACACTAGTATAACGGATATCTCCTACTTACCTTCATCTGGCGGAATGGCCCTCTGTCCCCATAAACTAGTATCACAGATATCTCCTGCTTACCTTCCTCTCTCGGAATGGTCCGCTGTCCTCATACACTAGTATCACAGGTATCTCCTGCTTACCTTCCTCTCTCCTGGAATGTCCCGCTGTCCCCATACTCAAGTATCACAGATATCTCCTACTTACCGTCCTCTCCCACAATGGCCCACTGTCCCCATACACTAGTATCACAGATATCACCTGCTTACCTTCCTCTCTCGGAATAGCACACTGTCCCCATACACTAGTATCACAGATATCTCCTGCTTACCTTCCTCTTTCGGAATGGCCCTCTATCCCCATACACTAGTATCACAGATATCTCCTGCTTACCTTCCTTTGGCGGAATGGCCCCCTGTCCCTATACACTAGTATAACAGATATCTCCTACTTACCTTTATCTGGCGGAATGGCCCTCTGTCCCCATACACTAGTATCACAGATATCTCCTGCTTACCTTCCTCTCTCGGAATGGTCCGCTGTCCCCATACACTAGTATCACAGATATCTCCTGCTTACCTTCCTCTCTCCTGGAATGTCCCGCTGTCCCCATACACAAGTATCACAGATATCTCCTACTTACCATCCTCTCCTAGAATGGCCCACTGTCCCCATACACTAGTATCACAGATATCTCCTGCTTACCTTCCTCTCTCGGAATGGCACACTGTCCCCATACACTAGTATCACAGATATCTCCTGCTTACCTTCCTCTCTCGGAATGGCCCTCTGTCCCCATACACTAGTATCACAGATACCTCCTACTTACCTTCCTCTCTCGGAATGGCCCGCTGTCCCCATACACTAGTATCAGATATATCTCCTGCTTACCTTCCTCTCACGGAATGGCCCGCTGTACCCATACAAAAGTATCACAGATATCACCTGCTTACCTTCCTCTCTCGGAATAGCATACTGTCCACATACACTAGTATCACAGATATCTCCTGCTTACCTTAGTCTTTCGGAATGGCCCTCTATCCCCATACACTAGTATCACAGATATCTCCTGCTTACCTTCCTCTCTCGGAATGGTCCGCTGTCCTCATACACTAGTATCACAGATATCTCCTGCTTACCTTCCTCTCTCCTGGAATGTCCCGCTGTCCCCATACTCAAGTATCACAGATATCTCCTACTTACCATCCTCTCCCAGAATGGCCCACTGTCCCCATACACTAGTATCACAGATATCACCTGCTTACCTTCCTCTCTCAGAATAGCACACTGTCCCCATACACTTGTATCACAGATATCTCCTGCTTACCTTCCTCTTTCGGAATGGCCCTCTATCCCCATACTCTAGTATCACAGATATCTCCTGCTTACCTACCTTTGGCGGAATGGCCCCCTGTCCCTATACACTAGTATAACAGATATCTCCTACTTACCTTCATCTGGCGGAATGGCCCTCTGTCCCCATACACTAGTATCACAGATATCTCCTGCTTACCTTCCTCTATCGGAATGGTCCGCTGTCCCCATACACTAGTATCACAGATATCTCCTGCTTACCTTCCTCTCTCCTGGAATGTCCCGCTGTCCCCATACTCAAGTATCACAGATATCTCCTACTTACCGTCCTCTCCCAGAATGGCCCACTGTCCCCATACACTAATATCACAGATATCACCTGCTTACCTTCCTCTCTCGGAATAGCACACTGTCCCCATACACTAGTATCACAGATATCTCCTGCTTACCTTCCTCTTTCGGAATGGCCCTCTATCCCCATACACTAGTATCACAGATATCTCCTGCTTACCTTCCTTTGGCGGAATGGCCCCCTGTCCCTATACACTAGTATAACAGATATCTCCTACTTACCTTCATCTGGCGGAATGGCCCTCTGTCCCCATAAACTAGTATCACAGATATCTCCTGCTTACCTTCCTCTCTCGGAATGGTCCGCTGTCCTCATACACTAGTATCACAGATATCTCCTGCTTACCATCCTCTCTCCTGGAATGTCCCGCTGTCCCCATACTCAAGTATCACAGATATCTCCTACTTACCATCCTCTCCCAGAATGGCCCACTGTCCCCATACACTAGTATCACAGATATCACCTGCTTACCTTCCTCTCTCAGAATAGCACACTGTCCCCATACACTTGTATCACAGATATCTCCTGCTTACCTTCCTCTTTCGGAATGGCCCTCTATCCCCATACTCTAGTATCACAGATATCTCCTGCTTACCTTTCTTTGGCGGAATGGCCCCCTGTCCCTATACACTAGTATAACAGATATCTCCTACTTACCTTCATCTGGCGGAATGGCCCTCTGTCCCCATACACTAGTATCACAGATATCTCCTGCTTACCTTCCTCTCTCGGAATGGTCCGCTGTCCCCATACACTAGTATCACAGATATCTCCTGCTTACCTTCCTCTCTCCTGGAATGTCCCGCTGTCCCCATACACAAGTATCACAGATATCTCCTACTTACCGTCCTCTCCTAGAATGGCCCACTGTCCCCATACACTAGTATCACAGATATCTCCTGCTTACCTTCCTCTCTCGGAATGGCACACTGTCCCCACACACTAGTATCACAGATATCTCCTGCTTACCTTCCTCTCTCGGAATGGCCCTCTGTCCCCATACACTAGTATCACAGATATCTCCTACTTACCTTCCTCTCTCGGAATGGCCCGCTGTCCCCATACACTAGTATCAGATATATCTCCTGCTTACCTTCCTCTCACGGAATGGCCCGCTGTACCCATACAAAAGTATCACAGATATCTCCTGCTTACCTTCCTCTGGCGGAATGGCCCTCTGTCCCCAAACACTAGTATCACAGATATCTCCTGCTTACCTTCCTCTGGCGGAATGGCCCTCTGACCCCATACATTAGTATCACAGATATCTCCTGCTTACCTTTCTCTGGCGGAATGGACTTCTGTCCTTATACACTAGTATCACAGATATCTCCTACTTATCTTCATCTGGCGGAATGGCCCTCTGACCCCATACACTAATATCACAGATATCTCCTGCTTAACCTCCTCTCTCGGAATGGTACGATGTCCCCATACACTAGTATCACAGATATCTCCTGCTTACCTTCCTCTCTCGGAATGGCCCACTGTCCCCATACACTAGTATCACAGATATCTCCTGCTTACCTTCCTCTCTCCTGGAATGGCCCGCTGTCCCCATACACAAGTATCACAGATATCTCCTGCTTACCTTCTTCTCCAAGAATGGCCCACTGTCCCCATACACTAGTATCACAGATATCTCCAACTTACCGTCCTCTCCCAGAATGGACCGCTCTCCCCATACACTAGTATCACAGATATCTCCTGCTTACCTACCTCTCTCGGAATGGCCCGCTGTCCTCATACACTAGTATCACAGATATCTCCTATATACCTTCATCTGGCGGAATGGCCCTCTATCCCCATACACTAGTATCACAGATATCTCCTACTTACCTTCCTCTCCCAGAATGGCCAACTGTCCCCATACACTAGTATCACAGATATCTCCTGCTTGCCTTCCTCTCTGGGAATGGCCCACTGTCCCCATACACTAGTATCACAGATATCTCCTGCTTACCTTCTTCTGGCTGAATGGCCCTCTGACCCCATACACTAGTATCACAGACATCTCCTGCTTACCTTTCTCTGGCGGAATGGCCCCCTGTCCCTATACACTAGTATAACAGATATCTCCTACTTACCTTCCTCTCCCAGAATGGCCCACTGTCCCCCTACACTAGTATCACAAATATCTCCTGCTTACCTTCCTCTCTCGGAATGGCACACTGTCCCCATACACTAGTATCACAGATATCTCCTACTTACCTTCCTCTCTCGGAATGGCCCGCTGTCCCCATACACTAGTATCAGATATATCTCCTGCTTACCTATCTCTCACGGAATGGCCCGCTGTACCCATACAAAAGTATCACAGATATCTCCTGCTTACCTTCCTCTGGCGGAATGGCCCTCTGTCCCCATACACTAGTATCACAGATATCTCCTGCTTACCTTCCTCTGGCTGAATGGCCCTCTGACCCCATACATTAGTATCACAGATATCTCCTCCTTACCTTTCTCTGGCGGAATGGCCTTCTGTCCCTATACACTAGTATCACAGATATCTCCTACTTATCTTCATCTGGCGGAATGGCCCTCTGTCCCCATACACTAGTATCACAGATATATCCTGCTTACCTTCCTCTCTCGGAATGGCCCGCTGTCCCCATACACTAGTATCACAGATATATCCTGCTTACCTTCCTCTCTCGGAATGGCCCGCTGTCCCCATACACTAGTATCACAGATATCTCCTGCTGACCTTCCTCTCTCGGAATGGCCCGCTGTCCCCATACACTAGTATCACAGATATCTCCTACTTACCTTCCTCTCTCGGAATGGCCCGCTATCCCCATACACTAGTATCTCAGATATCTCCTGCTTACCTTCCTCTCTCGGAATGCCCTGCTGTCCCCATACACTAGTATCACAGATATCTCCTGCTTACCTTCCTCTCGGAATGGCCCTCTGTCCCCATACACTACTATCACAGATATCTCCAGCTTACCTTCCTGTCCCGGAATGGCCCACTGTCCCCATACACTAGTATCACAGATATCTCCTGCTTACCTACCTCTCTCGGAATGGCCCGCTGTCCCCATACACTAGTATCACAGATATCTCCTATATACCTTCATCTGGCGGAATGGCCCTCTATCCCCATACACTAGTATCACAGATATCTCCTACTTACCTTCCTCTCCCAGAATGGCCAACTGTCCCCATACACTAGTATCACAGATATCTCCTGCTTGCCTTCCTCTCTGGGAATGGCCCACTGTCCCCATACACTAGTATCACAGATATCTCCTGCTTACCTTCTTCTGGCGGAATGGCGCTCAGTCCCCATACACTAGTATTACAGATATCTCCTGCTTACCTTCCTCTCTCGGAATGGTCCGCTGTCCCCATATACTAGTATCACAGATATCTCCTGCTTACCTTTCTCTGGCGGAATGGCCCCCTGTCCCTATACACTAGTATAACAGATATCTCCTACTTACCTTCATCTGGCGGAATAGCCCTCTGTCCCCATACACTAGTATCACAGATATCTCCTGCTTACTTTCCTCTCTCGGAATGGCCCGCTGTCCCCATACACTAGTATCACAGATATCTCCTATTTACCTTCCTCTCTCGGAATGGCCCGCTGTCCTCATACACTAGTATCACAGATATCTCCTGCTTACCTTCCTCTCTCCTGGAATGGCCCTCTGTCCCCATACACTAGTATCACAGATATCTCCTACTTACCTTCCTCTCCCAGAATGGCACACTGTCCCCATACACTAGTATCACAGATATCTCCTGCTTACCTTCCTCTCTTGGAATGGACCGCTGTCCCCATACACTAGTATCACAGATATCTCCTATATACCTTCATCTGGCGGAATGGCCCTCTATCCCCATACACTAGTATCACAGATATCTCCTACTTACCTTCCTCTCCCAGAATGGCCAACCGTCCCCATACACTAGTATCACAGATATCTCCTGCTTGCCTTCCTCTCTGGGAATGGCCCACTGTCCCCATACACTAGTATCACAGATATCTCCTGCTTACCTTCTTCTGGCGGAATGGCCCTCTGACCCCATACACTAGTATCACAGATATCTCCTGCTTACCTTTCTCTGGCGGAATGGCCCCCTGTCCCTATACACTAGTATAACGGATATCTCCTACTTAGCTTCATCTGGCGGAATGGCCCTCTGTCCCCATAAACTAGTATCACAGATATCTCCTGCTTACCTTCCTCTCTCGGAATGGTCCGCTGTCCTCATACACTAGTATCACAGGTATCTCCTGCTTACCTTCCTCTCTCCTGGAATGTCCTGCTGTCCCCATACTCAAGTATCACAGATATCTCCTACTTACCGTCCTCTCCCACAATGGCCCACTGTCCCCATACACTAGTATCACAGATATCACCTGCTTACCTTCCTCTCTCGGAATAGCACACTGTCCCCATACACTGGTATCACAGATATCTCCTGCTTACCTTCCTCTTTCGGAATGGCCCTCTATCCCCATACACTAGTATCACAGATATCTCCTGCTTACCTTCCTTTAACGGAATGGCCCCCTGTCCCTATACACTAGTATAACAGATATCTCCTACTTACCTTTATCTGGCGGAATGGCCTTCTGTCCCCATACACTAGTATCACAGATATCTCCTGCTTACCTTCCTCTCTCGGAATGGTCCGCTGTCCCCATACACTAGTATCACAGATATCTCCTGCTTACCTTCCTCTCTACTGGAATGTCCCGCTGTCCCCATACACAAGTATCACAGATATCTCCTACTTACCGTCCTCTCCTAGAATGGCCCACTGTCCCCATACACTAGTATCACAGATATCTCCTGCTTACCTTCCTCTCTCGGAATGGCACACTGTCCCCATACACTAGTATCACAGATATCTCCTGCTTACCTTCCTCTCTCGGAATGGCCCTCTGTCCCCATACACTAGTATCACAGATATCTCCTACTTACCTTCCTCTCTCGGAATGGCCCGCTGTCCCCATACACTAGTATCAGATATATCTCCTGCTTACCTTAATCTCACGGAATGGCCCGCTGTACCCATACAAAAGTATCACAGATATCTCCTGCTTACCTTCCTCTGGCAGAATGGCCCTCTGTCCCCATACACTAGTATCACAGATATTTCCTGCTTACCTTCCTCTGGCGGAATGGCCCTCTGACCCCATACATTAGTATCACAGATATCTCCTGCTTACCTTTCTCTGGCTGAATGGCCTTCTGTCCTTATACACTAGTATCACAGATATCTCCTACTTATCTTCATCTGGCGGAATGGCCCTCTGTCCCCATACACTAGTATCACAGATATCTCCTGCTTAACTTCCTCTCTCGGAATGGTACGATGTCCCCATACACTAGTATCACAGATATCTCCTGCTTACCTTCCTCTCTCGGAATGGCCCACTGTCCCCATACACTAGTATCACAGATATCTCCTGCTTACTTTCCTCTCTCCTGGAATGGCCCGCTGTCCCCATACACAAGTATCACAGATATCTCCTGCTTACCTTCTTCTCCAAGAATAGCCCACTGTCCCCATACACTAGTATCACAGATATATCCTGCTTACCTTCCTCTCTCGGAATGGCCCGCTGTCCCCATACACTAGTATCACAGATAGCTCCTGCTGACCTTCCTCTCTCGGAATGGCCCGCTGTCCCCATACACTAGTATCACAGATATCTCCTACTTACCTTCCTCTCTCGGAATGGCTCACTATCCCCATACACTAGTATCACAGATATCTCCTGCTTACCTTCCTCTCTCGGAATGGCCCGCTGTCCCCATACACTAGTATCACAGATATCTCCTCCTTATCTTCCTCTCCCAGAATGGCCCACTGTCCCCATACACTAGTATCACAGATATCTCCTGCTTACCTTCCTCTCTCGGAATGGCCCGCTGTCCCCACACACTAGTATCTCAGATATCTCCTGCTTACCTTCCTCTCTCGGAATGCCCTGCTGTCCCCATACACTAGTATCACAGATATCTCCTGCTTACCTTCCTCTCGGAATGGCCCTCTGTCCCCATACACTACTATCATAGATATCTCCAGCTTACCTTCCTCTCCCGGAATGGCCGCTGTCCCCATACACTAATATCACAGATATCTCCTACTTACCTTCATCTGGCGGAATGGCCCTCTGTCCCCATACACTAGTAATACAGATATCTCCTGCTTACCTACCTCTCACGGAATGGCCCTCTTTCCCCATACACTAGTATCACAGATATCTCCTGCTTACCTTCCTCTCACGGAATGGCCGCTGTCCCCATACACTAGGATCACAGATATCTCCTGCTCACCTTCCTCTGGCGGAATGGCCCTCTGTCCCCATACACTAGTATCACAGATATCTCCTGCTTACCTTCCTCTCTCGGAATGGCCCGCTATCCCCATACACTAGGATCACAGATATCTCCTGCTCACCTTCCTCTGGCGGAATGGCCCTCTGTCCCCATACACTAGTATTACAGATATCTCCTGCTTACCTTCCTCTCTCGGAATGGTCCGCTGTCCCCATATACTAGTATCACAGATATTTCCTGCTTACCTTTCTCTGGCGGAATGGCCCCCTGTCCCTATACACTAGTATAACAGATATCTCCTACTTACCTTCATCTGGTGGAATGGCCCTCTGTCCCCATACACTAGTATCATAGATATCTCCTGCTTACCTTCCTTTCTCGGAATGGTCCGCTGTCCCCATACACTAGTATCACAGATATCTCCTGCTTACCTACCTCTCTCGGAATGGCCCGCTGTCCCCATACACTAGTATCACAGACATCTGCTGCTTACCTTCCTCTCTCCTGGAATGTAACGCTGTCCCCATACACAAGTATCACAGATATCTCCTACTTACCGTCCTCTCCCAGAATGGCCTGCTGTCCCAATACACTAGTATCACAGATATCTCCTGCTTACCTTCCTCACTCGGAATGGCCTGCTGTCCCCATACACTAGTATCAGATATATCTCCTGCTTACCTTCCTGTCTCGGAATGGCCCGCTGTCCCCATACACTAGTATCACAGATATCTCCTACTTACCTTCCTCTCTCGGAATGGCACGCTGTCCCCATACACTAGTATCAGATATATCTCCTGCTTACCTTCCTGTCTCGGAATGGCCCGCTGTCCCCATACACTAGTATCACAGATATCTCCTACTTACCTTCCTCTGGTGGAATGGCCCTCTGTCCTCATACACTAGTATCACAGATATCTCCTGCTTACCTTCCTCTCTCGGAGTGGCCCGCTGTCCCCATACACTAGTATCACAGATATCTCCTGCTTACCTTCCTCTGGCGGAATGGCCCTCTGACCCCATACACTAGTATCACAGATATCTCCTGCTTACCTTCCTCTCTCCTGGAATGGCCCGCTGTCCCCATACACAAGTATCACAGATATGTCCTGCTTACCTTCTTCTCCCAGAATGGCCCACTGTCCCCATACACTAGTATCACAGATATCTCCTGCTTACCTTCCTCTCTCGGAATGGCCTGCTGTCCCCATACAATAGTATCACAGATATCTCCTTCTTACCTTCCTCTCTCGGAATGGCCCGCTGTCCCCATACACTAGTATCACAGATATCTCCTACTTACCTTCCTCTCTCGGAATGGCCCGCTGTCCTCATACACTAGTATCACAGATATCTCCTGCTTACCTTCCTCTCTCCTGGAATGGCCCTCTGTCCCCATACACTAGTATCACAGATATCTCCTACTTACCTTCCTCTCCCAGAATGGCACACTGTCCCCATACACTAGTATCACAGATATCTCCTGCTTACCTTCCTCTCTTGGAATGGACCGCTCTCCCCATACACTAGTATCACAGATATCTCCTGCTTACCTACCTCTCTCGGAATGGCCCGCTGTCCCCATACACTAGTATCACAGATATCTCCTATATACCTTCATCTTGCGGAATGGCCCTCTATCCCCATACACTAGTATCACAGATATCTCCTACTTACCTTCCTCTCCCATAATGGCCAACCGTCCCCATACACTAGTATCACAGATATCTCCTGCTTGCCTTCCTCTCTGGGAATGGCCCACTGTCCCCAAACACTATTATCACAGATATCTCCTGCTTACCTTCTTCTGGCGGAATGGCCCTCTGACCCCATACACTAGTATCACAGATACCTCCTGCTTACCTTTCTCTGGCGGAATGGCCCCCTGTCCCTATACACTAGTATAACGGATATCTCCTACTTACCTTCATCTGGCGGAATGGCCCTCTGTCCCCATAAACTAGTATCACAGATATCTCCTGCTTACCTTCCTCTCTCGGAATGGTCCGCTGTCCTCATACACTAGTATCACAGGTATCTCCTGCTTACCTTCCTCTCTCCTGGAATGTCCCGCTGTCCCCATACTCAAGTATCACAGATATCTCCTACTTACCGTCCTCTCCCACAATGGCCCACTGTCCCCATACACTAGTATCACAGATATCACCTGCTTACTTTCCTCTCTCGGAATAGCACACTGTCCCCATACACTAGTATCACAGATATCTCCTGC
The DNA here is from genome assembly GCA_031769625.1 of Taudactylus pleione. NCBI lineage: Eukaryota > Metazoa > Chordata > Amphibia > Anura > Myobatrachidae > Taudactylus > Taudactylus pleione. Next base: position 1,101,546 of record JAUIMM010001082.1, read on the forward strand.
TTACCTTCCTCTTTTGGAATGGCCCTCTATCCCCATACACTAGTATCACAGATATCTCCTGCTTAACTTCCTTTGGCGGAATGGCCCCCTGTCCCTATACACTAGTATAACAGATATCTCCTACTTACCTTTATCTGGCGGAATGGCCCTCTGTCCCCATACACTAGTATCACGGATATCTCCTGCTTACCTTCCTCTCTCGGAATGGTCCGCTGTCCCCATACACTAGTATCACAGATATCTCCTGCTTACCTTCCTCTCTCCTGGAATGTCCCGCTGTCCCCATACACAAGTATCACAGATTTCTCGTACTTACCGTCCTCTCCTAGAATGGCCCACTGTCCCTATACACTAGTATCACAGATATCTCCTGCTTACCTTCCTCTCTCGGAATGGCACACTGTCCCCATACACTAGTATCACAGATATCCCCTGCTTACCTTCCTCTCTCGGAATGGGCCTCTGTCCCCATACACTAGTATCACAGATATCTCCTACTTACCTTCCTCTCTCGGAATGGCCCGCTGTCCCCATACACTAGTATCAGATATATCTCCTGCTTACCTTCCTCTCACGGAATGGCCCGCTGTACCCATACAAAAGTATCACAGATATCTCATGCTTACCTTCCTCTGGCAGAATGGCCCTCTGTCCCCATACACTAGTATCACAGATATTTCCTGCTTACCTTCCTCTGGCGGAATGGCCCTCTGACCCCATACATTAGTATCACAGATATCTCCTGCTTACCTTTCTCTGGCGGAATGGCCTTCTGTCCTTATACACTAGTATCACAGATATCTCCTACTTATCTTCATCTGGCGGAATGGCCCTCTGTCCCCATACACTAGTATCACAGTTATCTCCTGCTTAACTTCCTCTCTCGGAATGGTACGATGTCCCCATACACTAGTATCACAGATATCTCCTGCTTACCTTCCTCTCTCGGAATGGCCCACTGTCCCCATACACTAGTATCACAGATATCTCCTGCTTACCTAACTCTCTCCTGGAATGGCCCGCTGTCCCCATACACAAGTATCACAGATATCTCCTGCTTACCTTCTTCTCCAAGAATGGCCCACTGTCCCCATACACTAGTATCACAGATATATCCTGCTTACCTTCCTCTCTCGGAATGGCCCGCTGTCCCCATACACTAGTATCACAGATATCTCCTGCTGACCTTCCTCTCTCGGAATGGCCCGCTGTCCCCATACACTAGTATCACAGATATCTCCTACTTACCTTCCTCTCTCGGAATGGCTCACTATCCCCATACACTAGTATCACAGATATCTCCTGCTTACCTTCCTCTCTCGGAATGGCCCGCTGTCCCCATACACTAGTATCACAGATATCTCCTCCTTATCTTCCTCTCCCAGAATGGCCCACTGTCCCCATACACTAGTATCACAGATATCTCCTGCTTACCTTCCTCTCTCGGAATGGCCCGCTGTCCCCATACACTAGTATCTCAGATATCTCCTGCTTACCTTCCTCTCTCGGAATGCCCTGCTGTCCCCATACACTAGTATCACAGATATCTCCTGCTTACCTTCCTCTCGGAATGGCCCTCTGTCCCCATACACTACTATCATAGATATCTCCAGCTTACCTTCCTCTCCCGGAATGGCCGCTGTCCCCATACACTAATATCACAGATATCTCCTACTTACCTTCATCTGGCGGAATGGCCCTCTGTCCCCATACACTAGTAATACAGATATCTCCTGCTTACCTTCCTCTCACGGAATGGCCCTCTTTCCCCATACACTAGTATCACAGATATCTCCTGCTTACCTTCCTCTCACGGAATGGCCGCTGTCCCCATACACTAGTATCACAGATATCTCCTGCTTACCTTCCTCTCTCGGAATAGCCCGCTGTCCCCATACACTAGTATCTCAGATATCTCCTGCTTACCTTCCTCTCTCGGAATGCCCTGCTGTCCCCATACACTAGTATCACAGATATCTCCTGCTTACCTTCCTCTCGGAATGGCCCTCTGTCCCCATACACTACTATCACAGATATCTCCAGCTTACCTTCCTCTCCCGGAATGGCCGCTGTCCCCATACACTAGTATCACAGATATCTCCTACTTACCTTCATCTGGCGGAATGGACCTCTGTCCCCATTCACTAGTATTACAGATATCTCCTGCTTACCTTCCTCTCACGGAATGGCCCTCTGTCCCCATACACTAGTATAACAGATATCTCCTGCTTACCTTCCTCTGGCGGAATGGCCCTCTGTCCCCATACACTAGTATCACAGATATCTCCTGCTTACCTTCCTCTCTCGGAATGGCCCGCTGTCCCCATACACTAGTATCACAGATATCTCCAGCTTACCTTCTTCTCCCAGAATGGCCCACTGTCCCCATACACTAGTATCACAGATATCTCCTGCTTACCTTCCTCTAACGGAATGGCCGCTGTCCCCATACACTAGTATCACAGATATCTCCTACTTACCTTCATCTGGCGGAAGGGCGCTCTGCCCCCATACACTAGTATTACAGATATCTCCTGCTTACCTTCCTGTCTCGGAATGGTCCGCTGTCCCCATACACTAGTATCACAGATATCTCCTGCTTATCTTCCTCTGGTGGAATGGCCCTCTGACCCCATACATTAGTATCACAGATATCTCCTGCTTACCTTTCTCTGGCGGAATGGCCTTCTGTCCCTATACACTAGTATCACAGATATCTCCTACTTATCTTCATCTGGCGGAATGGCCCTCTGTCTCCATACACTAGTATCACAGATATCTCCTGCTTAACTTCCTCTCTCGAAATGGTACGCTGTCCCCATACACTAGTATCACAGATATCTCCTGCTTACCTTCCTCTCTCGGAATGGCCCACTGTCCCCATACACTAGTATCACAGATATCTCCTGCTTACCTTCTTCTCCAAGAATGGCCCACTGTCCCCATACACTAGTATCACAGATATATCCTGCTTACCTTCCTCTCTCGGAATGGCCCGCTGTCCCCATACACTAGTATCACAGATATCTCCTGCTGACCTTCCTCTCTCGGAATGGCCCGCTGTCCCCATACACTAGTATCACAGATATCTCCTACTTACCTTCCTCTCTCGGAATGGCCCGCTATCCCCATACACTAGTATCACAGATATCTCCTGCTTACCTTCCTCTCTCGGAATGGCCCGCTGTCCCCATACACTAGTATCACAGATATCTCCTGCTTATCTTCCTCTCCCAGAATGGCCCACTGTCCCCATACACTAGTATCACAGATATCTCCTGGTTACCTTCCTCTCTCGGAATGGCCCGCTGTCCCCAAACACTAGTATCTCAGATATCTCCTGCTTACCTTCCTCTCTCGGAATGCCCTGCTGTCCCCATACACTAGTATCAAAGATATCTCCTGCTTACCTTCCTCTCGGAATGGCCCTCTGTCCCCATACACTACTATCACAGATATCTCCAGCTTACCTTCCTCTCCCGGAATGGCCGCTGTCCCCATACACTAGTATCACAGATATCTCCTACTTACCTTCATCTGGCGGAATGGCCCTCTGTCCCCATACACTAGTATTACAGATATCTCCTGCTTACCTTCCTCTCACGGAATGGCCCTCTGTCCCCATACACTAGTATAACAGATATCTCCTGCTTACCTTCCTCTGGCGGAATGGCCCTCTGTCCCCATACACTAGTATCACAGATATCTCCTGCTTACCTTCCTCTCTCGGAATGGCCCGCTGTCCCCATACACTAGTATCACAGATATCTCCTGCTTACCTTCCTCTCCCAGAATGGCCAACTGTCCCCATACACTAGTATCACAGATATCTCCTGCTTACCTTCCTCTAACGGAATGGCCGCTGTCCCCATACACTAGTATCACAGATATCTCCTACTTACCTTCATCTGGCGGAATGGCGCTCTGTCCCCATACACTAGTATTACAGATATCTCCGGCTTACCTTCCTCTCTCGGAATGGTCCGCTGTCCCCATACACTAGTATCACAGATATCTCCTGCTTACCTACCTCTCTCGGAATGGCCCGCTGTCCCCATACACTAGTATCACAGATATCTGCTGCTTACCTTCCTCTCTCCTGGAATGTCCCGCTGTCCCCATACACAAGTATCACAGATATGTCCTACTTACCGTCCTCTCCCAGAATGGCCCACTGTCCCCATACACTAGTATCACAGATATCTCCTGCTTACCTTCCTCTCTCGGAATGGCCTGCTGTCCCCATACACTAGTATCACAGATATCTCCTACTTACCTTCCTCTCTCGGAATGGCCCGCTGTCCCCATACACTAGTATCAGATATATCTCCTGCTTACCTTCCTGTCTCGGAATGGCCCGCTGTACCCATACACTAGTATCACAGATATCTCCTGCTTACCTTCCTCTGGCGGAATGGCCCTCTGTCCTCATACACTAGTATCACAGATATCTCCTGCTTACCTTCCTCTCTCGGAATGGCCCGCTGTCCCCATACACTAGTATCACAGATATCTCCTGCTTACCTTCCTCTGGCGGAATAGCCCTCTGACCCCATACACTAGTATCACAGATATCTCCTGCTTACCTTTCTCTGGCGGAATGGCCCTCTGTCCCTATACACTAGTATCAGATATATCTCCTGCTTACCTTCCTCTCTCCTGGAATGGCCCGCTGTCACCATACACAAGTATCACAGATATGTCCTGCTTACCTTCTTCTCCCAGAATGGCCCACTGTCCCCATACACTAGTATCACAGATATCTCCTGCTTACCTTCCTCTCTCGGAATGGCCTGCTGTCCCCATACACTAGTATCATAGATATCTCCTGCTTACCTTGCTCTCTCGGAAAGGCCCGCTGTCCCCATACACTAGTATCACAGATATCTCCTGCTTACCTTCCTCTTTCGGAATGGCCCTCTGTCCCCATACACTAGTATCACAGATATCTCCTGCTTACATTCCTCTCTCGGAATGGCCCGCTGTCCCCATACACTAGTATCACAGAAATCTCCTACTTACCTTCCTCTCCCGGAATGGCCGCTGGCCCCATACACTAGTATCACAGATATCTCCTAATTAACTTCCTCTCCCAGAATGGCCCACTGTCCCCATACACTAGTATAACAGATATCTCCTGCTTACCTTCCTCTCTTGGAATGGACCGCTCTCCCCATACACTAGTATCACAGATATCTCCTATATACCTTCATCTGGCGGAATGGCCCTCTATCCCCATACACTAGTATCACAGATATCTCCTACTTACCTTCCTCTCCCAGAATGGCCAACCGTCCCCATACACTAGTATCACAGATATCTCCTGCTTGCCTTCCTCTCTGGGAATGGCCCACTGTCCCCATACACTAGTATCACAGATATCTCCTGCTTACCTTCTTCTGGCGGAATGGCCCTCTGACCCCATACACTAGTATCACAGATATCTCCTGCTTACCTTTCTCTGGCGGAATGGCCCCCTGTCCCTATACACTAGTATAACAGATATCTCCTACTTACCTTCATCTGGCGGAATGGCCCTCTGTCACCATAAACTAGTATCACAGATATCTCCTGCTTACCTTCCTCTCTCGGAATGGTCCGCTGTCCTCATACACTAGTATCACAGATATCTCCTGCTTACCTTCCTCTGGCGGAATGGCCCTCTGTCCCCATACACTAGTATCACAGATATCTCCTGCTTACCTTCCTCTGGCGGAATTGCCCTCTGACCCCATACATTAGTATCACAGATATCTCCTGCTTAACTTCCTCTCTCGGAATGGAACGCTGTCCCCATACACTAGTATCACAGATATCTCCTGCTTACCTTCCTCTCTCGGAATGGCCCACTGTCCCCATACACTAGTATCACAGATATCTCCTGCTTACCTTCCTCTCTCCTGGAATGGCCCGCTGTCCCCATACACAAGTATCACAGATATCTCCTGCTTACCTTCTTCTCCAACAATGGCCCACTGTCCCCATACACTAGTATCACAGATATATCCTGCTTACATTCCTCTCTCGGAATGGCCCGCTGTCCCCATACACTAGTATCACAGATATCTCCTGCTGACCTTCCTCTCTCGGAATGGCCCGCTGTCCCCATACACTAGTATCACAGATATCTCCTACTTACCTTCCTCTCTCGGAATGGGCCCGCTATCCCCATACACTAGTATCACAGATATCTCCTGCTTACCTTCCTCTCTCAGAATGGCCCGCTGTCCCCATACACTAGTATCACAGATATCTCCTGCTTACCTTCCTCTCCCAGAATGGCCCACTGTCCCCATACACTAGTATCACAGATATCTCCTGCTTACCTTCCTCTCTCGGAATAGCCCGCTGTCCCCATACACTAGTATCTCAGATATCTCCTGCTTACCTTCCTCTCTCGGAATGCCCTGCTGTCCCCATACACTAGTATCACAGATATCTCCTGCTTACCTTCCTCTCGGAATGGCCCTCTGTCCCCATACACTACTATCACAGATATCTCCAGCTTACCTTCCTCTCCCGGAATGGCCGCTGTCCCCATACACTAGTATCACAGATATCTCCTACTTACCTTCATCTGGCGGAATGGACCTCTGTCCCCATTCACTAGTATTACAGATATCTCCTGCTTACCTTCCTCTCACGGAATGGCCCTCTGTCCCCATACACTAGTATAACAGATATCTCCTGCTTACCTTCCTCTGGCGGAATGGCCCTCTGTCCCCATACACTAGTATCACAGATATCTCCTGCTTACCTTCCTCTCTCGGAATGGCCCGCTGTCCCCATACACTAGTATCACAGATATCTCCAGCTTACCTTCCTCTCCCAGAATGGCCCACTGTCCCCATACACTAGTATCACAGATATCTCCTGCTTACCTTCCTCTAACGGAATGGCCGCTGTCCCCATACACTAGTATCACAGATATCTCCTACTTACCTTCATCTGGCGGAAGGGCGCTCTGCCCCCATACACTAGTATTACAGATATCTCCTGCTTACCTTCCTCTCTCGGAATGGTCCGCTGTCCCCATACACTAGTATCACAGATATCTCCTGCTTACCTTTCTCTGGCGGAATGGCCCCCTGTCCCTATACACTAGTATAACAGATATCTCCTACTTACCTTCATCTGGCGGAATGGCCCTCTGTCCCCATACACTAGTATCACAGATATCTCCTGCTTACCTTCCTTTCTCGGAATGGTCCGCTGTCCCCATACACTAGTATCACAGATATCTCCTGCTTACCTACCTCTCTCGGAAAGGCCCGTTGTCCCCATACACTAGTATCACAGACATCTGCTGCTTACCTTCCTCTCTCCTGGAATGTCCCGCTGTCCCTAAACACAAGTATCACAGATATCTCCTACTTACCGTCCTCTCCCAGAATGGCCCACTGTCCCCATACACTAGTATCACAGATATCTCCTGCTTACCTTCCTCTCTCGGAATGGCCTGCTGTCCCCATACACTAGTATCAGATATATCTCCTGCTTACCTTCCTGTCTCGGAATGGCCCGCTGTCCCCTTACACTAGTATCACAGATATCTCCTACTTACCTTCCTCTCTCGGAATGGCCCGCTGTCCCCATACACTAGTATCAGATATATCTCCTGCTTACCTTCCTGTCTCGGAATGGCCCGCTGTCCCCATACACTAGTATCACAGATATCTCCTGCTTACCTTCCTCTGGCGGAATGGCCCTCTGTCCTCATACACTAGTATCACAGATATCTCCTGCTTACCTTCCTCTCTCGGAATGGCCCGCTGTCCCCATACACTAGTATCACAGATATCTCCTGCTTACCTTCCTCTGGCGGAATGGCCCTCTGACCCCATACACTAGTATCACAGATATCTCCTGCTTACCTTTCTCTGGCGGAATGGCCCTCTGTCCCTATACACTAGTATCAGATATATCTCCTGCTTACCTTCCTCTCTCCTGGAATGGCCCGCTGTCCCCATACACAAGTATCACAGATATGTCCTGCTTACCTTCTTCTCCCAGAATGGCCCACTGTCTCCATACACTAGTATCACAGATATCTCCTGCTTACCTTCCTCTCTCGGAATGGCCTGCTGTCCCCATACACTAGTATCACAGATATCTCCTACTTACCTTCCTCTCTCGGAATGGCCCGCTGTCCCCATACACTAGTATCACAGATATCTCCTACTTACCTTCCTCTCTCGGAATGGCACGCTGTCCTCATACACTAGTATCACAGATATCTCCTGCTTACCTTCCTCTCTCCTGGAATGGCCCTCTGTCCCCATACACTAGTATCACAGATATCTCCTGCTTACCTTCCTCTCTTGGAATGGACCGCTCTCCCCATACACTACTATCACAGATATCTCCTGCTTACCTACCTCTCTCGGAATGGCCCGCTGTCCCCATACACTAGTATCACAGATATCTCCTATATACCTTCATGTGGCGGAATGGCCCTCTATCCCCATACACTAGTATCACAGATATCTCCTACTTATCTTCCTCTCCCAGAATGGCCAACCGTCCCCATACACTAGTATCACAGATATCTCCTGCTTGCCTTCCTCTCTGGGAATGGACCACAGTCCCCATACACTAGTATCACAGATATCTCCTGCTTACCTTCTTCTGGCGGAATGGCCCTCTGACCCCATACACTAGTATCACAGATATCTCCTGCTTACCTTTCTCTGGCGGAATGGCCCCCTGTCCCTATACACTAGTATAACGGATATCTCCTACTTACCTTCATCTGGCGGAATGGCCCTCTGTCCCCATAAACTAGTATCACAGATATCTCCTGCTTACCTTCCTCTCTCAGAATGGCCCACTGTCCCCATACACTAGTATCACAGATATCTCCTGCTTACCTTCCTCTAACGGAATGGCCGCTGTCCCCATACACTAGTATCACAGATATCTCCTACTTACCTTCATCTGGCGGAAGGGCGCTCTGCCCCCATACACTAGTATTACAGATATCTCCTGCTTACCTTCCTCTCTCGGAATGGTCCGCTGTCCCCATACACTAGTATCACAGATATCTCCTGCTTACCTTTCTCTGGCGGAATGGCCCCCTGTCCCTATACACTAGTATAACAGATATCTCCTACTTACCTTCATCTGGCGGAATGGCCCTCTGTCCCCATACACTAGTATCACAGATATCTCCTGCTTACCTTCCTTTCTCGGAATGGTCCGCTGTCCCCATACACTAGTATCACAGATATCTCCTGCTTACCTACCTCTCTCGGAAAGGCCCGTTGTCTCCATACACTAGTATCACAGACATCTGCTGCTTACCTTCCTCTCTCCTGGAATGTCCCGCTGTCCCTAAACACAAGTATCACAGATATCTCCTACTTACCGTCCTCTCCCAGAATGGCCCACTGTCCCCATACACTAGTATCACAGATATCTCCTGCTTACCTTCCTCTCTCGGAATGGCCTGCTGTCCCCATACACTAGTATCAGATATATCTCCTGCTTACCTTCCTGTCTCGGAATGGCCCGCTGTCCCCTTACACTAGTATCACAGATATCTCCTACTTACCTTCCTCTCTCGGAATGGCCCGCTGTCCCCATACACTAGTATCAGATATATCTCCTGCTTACCTTCCTGTCTCGGAATGGCCCGCTGTCCCCATACACTAGTATCACAGATATCTCCTGCTTACCTTCCTCTGGCGGAATGGCCCTCTGTCCTCATACACTAGTATCACAGATATCTCCTGCTTACCTTCCTCTCTCGGAATGGCCCGCTGTCCCCATACACTAGTATCACAGATATCTCCTGCTTACCTTCCTCTGGCGGAATGGCCCTCTGACCCCATACACTAGTATCACAGATATCTCCTGCTTACCTTTCTCTGGCGGAATGGCCCTCTGTCCCTATACACTAGTATCAGATATATCTCCTGCTTACCTTCCTCTCTCCTGGAATGGCCCGCTGTCCCCATACACAAGTATCACAGATATGTCCTGCTTACCTTCTTCTCCCAGAATGGCCCACTGTCTCCATACACTAGTATCACAGATATCTCCTGCTTACCTTCCTCTCTCGGAATGGCCTGCTGTCCCCATACACTAGTATCACAGATATCTCCTACTTACCTTCCTCTCTCGGAATGGCCCGCTGTCCCCATACACTAGTATCACAGATATCTCCTACTTACCTTCCTCTCTCGGAATGGCACGCTGTCCTCATACACTAGTATCACAGATATCTCCTGCTTACCTTCCTCTCTCCTGGAATGGCCCTCTGTCCCCATACACTAGTATCACAGATATCTCCTGCTTACCTTCCTCTCTTGGAATGGACCGCTCTCCCCATACACTACTATCACAGATATCTCCTGCTTACCTACCTCTCTCGGAATGGCCCGCTGTCCCCATACACTAGTATCACAGATATCTCCTATATACCTTCATGTGGCGGAATGGCCCTCTATCCCCATACACTAGTATCACAGATATCTCCTACTTATCTTCCTCTCCCAGAATGGCCAACCGTCCCCATACACTAGTATCACAGATATCTCCTGCTTGCCTTCCTCTCTGGGAATGGACCACAGTCCCCATACACTAGTATCACAGATATCTCCTGCTTACCTTCTTCTGGCGGAATGGCCCTCTGACCCCATACACTAGTATCACAGATATCTCCTGCTTACCTTTCTCTGGCGGAATGGCCCCCTGTCCCTATACACTAGTATAACGGATATCTCCTACTTACCTTCATCTGGCGGAATGGCCCTCTGTCCCCATAAACTAGTATCACAGATATCTCCTGCTTACCTTCCTCTCTCGGAATGGTCTGCTGTCCTCATACACTAGTATCACAGATATCTCCTGCTTACCTTCCTCTCTCCTGGAATGTCCCGCTGTCCCCATACTCAAGTATCACAGATATCTCCTACTTACCGTCCTCTCCCAGAATGGCCCACTGTCCCCATACACTAGTATCACAGATATCACCTGCTTACCTTCCTCTCTCGGAATAGCACACTGTCCCCATACACTAGTATCACAGATATCTCCTGCTTACCTTCCTCTTTCGGAATGGCCCTCTATCCCCATACACTAGTATCACAGATATCTCCTGCTTACCTTCCTTTGGCGGAATGGCCCCCTGTCCCTATACACTAGTATAACAGATATCTCCTACTTACCTTCATCTGGCGGAATGGCCCTCTGTCCCCATAAACTAGTATCACAGATATCTCCTGCTTACCTTCCTCTCTCGGAATGGTCCGCTGTCCTCATACACTAGTATCACAGATATCTCCTGCTTACCTTCCTCTCTCCTGGAATGTCCCGCTGTCCCCATACTCAAGTATCACAGATATCTCCTACTTACCATCCTCTCCCACAATGGCCCACTGTCCCCATACACTAGTATCACAGATATCACCTGCTTACCTTCCTCTCTCAGAATAGCACACTGTCCCCATACACTTGTATCACAGATATCTCCTGCTTACCTTCCTCTTTCGGAATGGACCTCTATCCCCATACTCTAGTATCACAGATATCTCCTGCTTACCTTCCTTTGGCGGAATGGCCCCCTGTCCCTATACACTAGTATAACAGATATCTCCTACTTACCTTCATCTGGCGGAATGGCCCTCTGTCCCCATACACTAGTATCACAGATATCTCCTGCTTACCTTCCTCTCTCGGAATGGTCCGCTGTCCCCATACACTAGTATCACAGATATCTCCTGCTTACCTTCATCTCTCCTGGAATGTCCCGCTGTCCCCATACACAAGTATCACAGATATCTCCTACTTACCGTCCTCTCCTAGAATGGCCCACTGTCCCCATACACTAGTATCACAGATATCTCCTGCTTACCTTCCTCTCTCGGAATGGCACACTGTCCCCATACACTAGTATCACAGATATCTCCTACTTACCTTCCTCTCTCGGAATGGCACGCTGTCCTCATACACTAGTATCACAGATATCTCCTGCTTACCTTCCTCTCTCCTGGAATGGCCCTCTGTCCCCATACACTAGTATCACAGATATCTCCTGCTTACCTTCCTCTCTTGGAATGGACCGCTCTCCCCATACACTACTATCACAGATATCTCCTGCTTACCTACCTCTCTCGGAATGGCCCGCTGTCCCCATACACTAGTATCACAGATATCTCCTATATACCTTCATGTGGCGGAATGGCCCTCTATCCCCATACACTAGTATCACAGATATCTCCTACTTATCTTCCTCTCCCAGAATGGCCAACCGTCCCCATACACTAGTATCACAGATATCTCCTGCTTGCCTTCCTCTCTGGGAATGGACCACAGTCCCCATACACTAGTATCACAGATATCTCCTGCTTACCTTCTTCTGGCGGAATGGCCCTCTGACCCCATACACTAGTATCACAGATATCTCCTGCTTACCTTTCTCTGGCGGAATGGCCCCCTGTCCCTATACACTAGTATAACGGATATCTCCTACTTACCTTCATCTGGCGGAATGGCCCTCTGTCCCCATAAACTAGTATCACAGATATCTCCTGCTTACCTTCCTCTCTCAGAATGGCCCACTGTCCCCATACACTAGTATCACAGATATCTCCTGCTTACCTTCCTCTAACGGAATGGCCGCTGTCCCCATACACTAGTATCACAGATATCTCCTACTTACCTTCATCTGGCGGAAGGGCGCTCTGCCCCCATACACTAGTATTACAGATATCTCCTGCTTACCTTCCTCTCTCGGAATGGTCCGCTGTCCCCATACACTAGTATCACAGATATCTCCTGCTTACCTTTCTCTGGCGGAATGGCCCCCTGTCCCTATACACTAGTATAACAGATATCTCCTACTTACCTTCATCTGGCGGAATGGCCCTCTGTCCCCATACACTAGTATCACAGATATCTCCTGCTTACCTTCCTTTCTCGGAATGGTCCGCTGTCCCCATACACTAGTATCACAGATATCTCCTGCTTACCTACCTCTCTCGGAAAGGCCCGTTGTCTCCATACACTAGTATCACAGACATCTGCTGCTTACCTTCCTCTCTCCTGGAATGTCCCGCTGTCCCTAAACACAAGTATCACAGATATCTCCTACTTACCGTCCTCTCCCAGAATGGCCCACTGTCCCCATACACTAGTATCACAGATATCTCCTGCTTACCTTCCTCTCTCGGAATGGCCTGCTGTCCCCATACACTAGTATCAGATATATCTCCTGCTTACCTTCCTGTCTCGGAATGGCCCGCTGTCCCCTTACACTAGTATCACAGATATCTCCTACTTACCTTCCTCTCTCGGAATGGCCCGCTGTCCCCATACACTAGTATCAGATATATCTCCTGCTTACCTTCCTGTCTCGGAATGGCCCGCTGTCCCCATACACTAGTATCACAGATATCTCCTGCTTACCTTCCTCTGGCGGAATGGCCCTCTGTCCTCATACACTAGTATCACAGATATCTCCTGCTTACCTTCCTCTCTCGGAATGGCCCGCTGTCCCCATACACTAGTATCACAGATATCTCCTGCTTACCTTCCTCTGGCGGAATGGCCCTCTGACCCCATACACTAGTATCACAGATATCTCCTGCTTACCTTTCTCTGGCGGAATGGCCCTCTGTCCCTATACACTAGTATCAGATATATCTCCTGCTTACCTTCCTCTCTCCTGGAATGGCCCGCTGTCCCCATACACAAGTATCACAGATATGTCCTGCTTACCTTCTTCTCCCAGAATGGCCCACTGTCTCCATACACTAGTATCACAGATATCTCCTGCTTACCTTCCTCTCTCGGAATGGCCTGCTGTCCCCATACACTAGTATCACAGATATCTCCTACTTACCTTCCTCTCTCGGAATGGCCCGCTGTCCCCATACACTAGTATCACAGATATCTCCTACTTACCTTCCTCTCTCGGAATGGCACGCTGTCCTCATACACTAGTATCACAGATATCTCCTGCTTACCTTCCTCTCTCCTGGAATGGCCCTCTGTCCCCATACACTAGTATCACAGATATCTCCTGCTTACCTTCCTCTCTTGGAATGGACCGCTCTCCCCATACACTACTATCACAGATATCTCCTGCTTACCTACCTCTCTCGGAATGGCCCGCTGTCCCCATACACTAGTATCACAGATATCTCCTATATACCTTCATGTGGCGGAATGGCCCTCTATCCCCATACACTAGTATCACAGATATCTCCTACTTATCTTCCTCTCCCAGAATGGCCAACCGTCCCCATACACTAGTATCACAGATATCTCCTGCTTGCCTTCCTCTCTGGGAATGGACCACAGTCCCCATACACTAGTATCACAGATATCTCCTGCTTACCTTCTTCTGGCGGAATGGCCCTCTGACCCCATACACTAGTATCACAGATATCTCCTGCTTACCTTTCTCTGGCGGAATGGCCCCCTGTCCCTATACACTAGTATAACGGATATCTCCTACTTACCTTCATCTGGCGGAATGGCCCTCTGTCCCCATAAACTAGTATCACAGATATCTCCTGCTTACCTTCCTCTCTCGGAATGGTCTGCTGTCCTCATACACTAGTATCACAGATATCTCCTGCTTACCTTCCTCTCTCCTGGAATGTCCCGCTGTCCCCATACTCAAGTATCACAGATATCTCCTACTTACCGTCCTCTCCCAGAATGGCCCACTGTCCCCATACACTAGTATCACAGATATCACCTGCTTACCTTCCTCTCTCGGAATAGCACACTGTCCCCATACACTAGTATCACAGATATCTCCTGCTTACCTTCCTCTTTCGGAATGGCCCTCTATCCCCATACACTAGTATCACAGATATCTCCTGCTTACCTTCCTTTGGCGGAATGGCCCCCTGTCCCTATACACTAGTATAACAGATATCTCCTACTTACCTTCATCTGGCGGAATGGCCCTCTGTCCCCATAAACTAGTATCACAGATATCTCCTGCTTACCTTCCTCTCTCGGAATGGTCCGCTGTCCTCATACACTAGTATCACAGATATCTCCTGCTTACCTTCCTCTCTCCTGGAATGTCCCGCTGTCCCCATACTCAAGTATCACAGATATCTCCTACTTACCATCCTCTCCCACAATGGCCCACTGTCCCCATACACTAGTATCACAGATATCACCTGCTTACCTTCCTCTCTCAGAATAGCACACTGTCCCCATACACTTGTATCACAGATATCTCCTGCTTACCTTCCTCTTTCGGAATGGACCTCTATCCCCATACTCTAGTATCACAGATATCTCCTGCTTACCTTCCTTTGGCGGAATGGCCCCCTGTCCCTATACACTAGTATAACAGATATCTCCTACTTACCTTCATCTGGCGGAATGGCCCTCTGTCCCCATACACTAGTATCACAGATATCTCCTGCTTACCTTCCTCTCTCGGAATGGTCCGCTGTCCCCATACACTAGTATCACAGATATCTCCTGCTTACCTTCATCTCTCCTGGAATGTCCCGCTGTCCCCATACACAAGTATCACAGATATCTCCTACTTACCGTCCTCTCCTAGAATGGCCCACTGTCCCCATACACTAGTATCACAGATATCTCCTGCTTACCTTCCTCTCTCGGAATGGCACACTGTCCCCATACACTAGTATCACAGATATCTCCTGCTTACCTTCCTCTCTCGGAATGGCCCTCTGTCCCCATACACTAGTATCACAGATATCTCCTACTTACCTTCCTCTCTCGGAATGGCACGCTGTCCTCATACACTAGTATCACAGATATCTCCTGCTTACCTTCCTCTCTCCTGGAATGGCCCTCTGTCCCCATACACTAGTATCACAGATATCTCCTACTTACCTTCCTCTCCCAGAATGGCACACTGTCCCCATACACTAGTATCACAGATATCTCCTGCTTACCTTCGTCTCTTGGAATGGACCGCTCTCCCCATACACTACTATCACAGATATCTCCTGCTTACCTACCTCTCTCGGAATGGCCCGCTGTCCCCATACACTAGTATCACAGATATCTCCTATATACCTTCATCTGGCGGAATGGCCCTCTATCCCCATACACTAGTATCACAGATATCTCCTACTTATCTTCCTCTCCCAGAATGGCCAACCGTCCCCATACACTAGTATCACAGATATCTCCTGCTTGCCTTCCTCTCTGGGAATGGACCACAGTTCCAATACACTAGTATCACAGATATCTCCTGCTTACCTTCTTCTGGCGGAATGGCCCTCTGACCCCATACACTAGTATCACAGATATCTCCTACTTACCTTCCTCTCTCGGAATGGCCCGCTGTCCCCATACACTAGTATCAGATATATCTCCTGCTTACCTTCCTGTCTCGGAATGGCCCGCTGTACCCATACACTAGTATCACAGATATCTCCTGCTTACCTTCCTCTGGCGGAATGGCCCTCTGTCCTCATACACTAGTATCACAGATATCTCCTGCTTACCTTCCTCTCTCGGAATGGCCCGCTGTCCCCATACACTAGTATCACAGATATCTCCTGCTTACCTTCCTCTGGCGGAATAGCCCTCTGACCCCATACACTAGTATCACAGATATCTCCTGCTTACCTTTCTCTGGCGGAATGGCCCTCTGTCCCTATACACTAGTATCAGATATATCTCCTGCTTACCTTCCTCTCTCCTGGAATGGCCCGCTGTCACCATACACTAGTATCATAGATATCTCCTGCTTACCTTGCTCTCTCGGAAAGGCTCGCTGTCCCCATACACTAGTATCACAGATATCTCCTGCTTACCTTCCTCTCTCGGAATGCCCTGCTGTCCCCATACACTAGTATCACAGATATCTCCTGCTTACCTTCCTCTCGGAATGGCCCTCTGTCCCCATACACTACTATCACAGATATCTCCAGCTTACCTTCCTCTCCCGGAATGGCCGCTGTCCCCATACACTAGTATCACAGATATCTCCTACTTACCTTCATCTGGCGGAATGGACCTCTGTCCCCATTCACTAGTATTACAGATATCTCCTGCTTACCTTCCTCTCACGGAATGGCCCTCTGTCCCCATACACTAGTATAACAGATATCTCCTGCTTACCTTCCTCTGGCGGAATGGCCCTCTGTCCCCATACACTAGTATCACAGATATCTCCTGCTTACCTTCCTCTCTCGGAATGGCCCGCTGTCCCCATACACTAGTATCACAGATATCTCCAGCTTACCTTCCTCTCCCAGAATGGCCCACTGTCCCCATACACTAGTATCACAGATATCTCCTGCTTACCTTCCTCTAACGGAATGGCCGCTGTCCCCATACACTAGTATCACAGATATCTCCTACTTACCTTCATCTGGCGGAAGGGCGCTCTGCCCCCATACACTAGTATTACAGATATCTCCTGCTTACCTTCCTCTCTCGGAATGGTCCGCTGTCCCCATACACTAGTATCACAGATATCTCCTGCTTACCTTTCTCTGGCGGAATGGCCCCCTGTCCCTATACACTAGTATAACAGATATCTCCTACTTACCTTCATCTGGCGGAATGGCCCTCTGTCCCCATACACTAGTATCACAGATATCTCCTGCTTACCTTCCTTTCTCGGAATGGTCCGCTGTCCCCATACACTAGTATCACAGATATCTCCTGCTTACCTACCTCTCTCGGAAAGGCCCGCTGTCCCCATACACTAGTATCACAGACATCTGCTGCTTACCTTCCTCTCTCCTGGAATGTCCCGCTGTCCCTAAACACAAGTATCACAGATATCTCCTACTTACCGTCCTCTCCCAGAATGGCCCACTGTCCCCATACACTAGTATCACAGATATCTCCTGCTTACCTTCCTCTCTCGGAATGGCCTGCTGTCCCCATACACTAGTATCAGATATATCTCCTGCTTACCTTCCTGTCTCGGAATGGCCCGCTGTCCCCTTACACTAGTATCACAGATATCTCCTACTTACCTTCCTCTCTCGGAATGGCCCGCTGTCCCCATACACTAGTATCAGATATATCTCCTGCTTACCTTCCTGTCTCGGAATGGCCCGCTGTCCCCATACACTAGTATCACAGATATCTCCTGCTTACCTTCCTCTGGCGGAATGGCCCTCTGTCCTCATACACTAGTATCACAGATATCTCCTGCTTACCTTCCTCTCTCGGAATGGCCCGCTGTCCCCATACACTAGTATCACAGATATCTCCTGCTTACCTTCCTCTGGCGGAATGGCCCTCTGACCCCATACACTAGTATCACAGATATCTCCTGCTTACCTTTCTCTGGCGGAATGGCCCTCTGTCCCTATACACTAGTATCAGATATATCTCCTGCTTACCTTCCTCTCTCCTGGAATGGCCCGCTGTCCCCATACACAAGTATCACAGATATGTCCTGCTTACCTTCTTCTCCCAGAATGGCCCACTGTCTCCATACACTAGTATCACAGATATCTCCTGCTTACCTTCCTCTCTCGGAATGGCCTGCTGTCCCCATACACTAGTATCACAGATATCTCCTACTTACCTTCCTCTCTCGGAATGGCCCGCTGTCCCCATACACTAGTATCACAGATATCTCCTACTTACCTTCCTCTCTCGGAATGGCACGCTGTCCTCATACACTAGTATCACAGATATCTCCTGCTTACCTTCCTCTCTCCTGGAATGGCCCTCTGTCCCCATACACTAGTATCACAGATATCTCCTGCTTACCTTCCTCTCTTGGAATGGACCGCTCTCCCCATACACTACTATCACAGATATCTCCTGCTTACCTACCTCTCTCGGAATGGCCCGCTGTCCCCATACACTAGTATCACAGATATCTCCTATATACCTTCATGTGGCGGAATGGCCCTCTATCCCCATACACTAGTATCACAGATATCTCCTACTTATCTTCCTCTCCCAGAATGGCCAACCGTCCCCATACACTAGTATCACAGATATCTCCTGCTTGCCTTCCTCTCTGGGAATGGACCACAGTCCCCATACACTAGTATCACAGATATCTCCTGCTTACCTTCTTCTGGCGGAATGGCCCTCTGACCCCATACACTAGTATCACAGATATCTCCTGCTTACCTTTCTCTGGCGGAATGGCCCCCTGTCCCTATACACTAGTATAACGGATATCTCCTACTTACCTTCATCTGTCGGAATGGCCCTCTGTCCCCATAAACTAGTATCACAGATATCTCCTGCTTACCTTCCTCTCTCGGAATGGTCCGCTGTCCTCATACACTAGTATCACAGATATCTCCTGCTTACCTTCCTCTCTCCTGGAATGTCCCGCTGTCCCCATACTCAAGTATCACAGATATCTCCTACTTACCGTCCTCTCCCAGAATGGCCCACTGTCCCCATACACTAGTATCACAGATATCACCTGCTTACCTTCCTCTCTCGGAATAGCACACTGTCCCCATACACTAGTATCACAGATATCTCCTGCTTACCTTCCTCTTTCGGAATGGCCCTCTATCCCCATACACTAGTATCACAGATATCTCCTGCTTACCTTCCTTTGGCGGAATGGCCCCCTGTCCCTATACACTAGTATAACAGATATCTCCTACTTACCTTCATCTGGCGGAATGGCCCTCTGTCCCCATAAACTAGTATCACAGATATCTCCTGCTTACCTTCCTCTCTCGGAATGGTCCGCTGTCCTCATACACTAGTATCACAGATATCTCCTGCTTACCTTCCTCTCTCCTGGAATGTCCCGCTGTCCCCATACTCAAGTATCACAGATATCTCCTACTTACCATCCTCTCCCAGAATGGCCCACTGTCCCCATACACTAGTATCACAGATATCACCTGCTTACCTTCCTCTCTCAGAATAGCACACTGTCCCCATACACTTGTATCACAGATATCTCCTGCTTACCTTCCTCTTTCGGAATGGACCTCTATCCCCATACTCTAGTATCACAGATATCTCCTGCTTACCTTCCTTTGGCGGAATGGCCCCCTGTCCCTATACACTAGTATAACAGATATCTCCTACTTACCTTCATCTGGCGGAATGGCCCTCTGTCCCCATACACTAGTATCACAGATATCTCCTGCTTACCTTCCTCTCTCGGAATGGTCCGCTGTCCCCATACACTAGTATCACAGATATCTCCTGCTTACCTTCATCTCTCCTGGAATGTCCCGCTGTCCCCATACACAAGTATCACAGATATCTCCTACTTACCGTCCTCTCCTAGAATGGCCCACTGTCCCCATACACTAGTATCACAGATATCTCCTGCTTACCTTCCTCTCTCGGAATGGCACACTGTCCCCATACACTAGTATCACAGATATCTCCTGCTTACCTTCCTCTCTCGGAATGGCCCTCTGTCCCCATACACTAGTATCACAGATATCTCCTACTTACCTTCCTCTCTCGGAATGGCACGCTGTCCTCATACACTAGTATCACAGATATCTCCTGCTTACCTTCCTCTCTCCTGGAATGGCCCTCTGTCCCCATACACTAGTATCACAGATATCTCCTACTTACCTTCCTCTCCCAGAATGGCACACTGTCCCCATACACTAGTATCACAGATATCTCCTGCTTACCTTCCTCTCTTGGAATGGACCGCTCTCCCCATACACTACTATCACAGATATCTCCTGCTTACCTACCTCTCTCGGAATGGCCCGCTGTCCCCATACACTAGTATCACAGATATCTCCTATATACCTTCATCTGGCGGAATGGCCCTCTATCCCCATACACTAGTATCACAGATATCTCCTACTTATCTTCCTCTCCCAGAATGGCCAACCGTCCCCATACACTAGTATCACAGATATCTCCTGCTTGCCTTCCTCTCTGGGAATGGACCACAGTTCCCATACACTAGTATCACAGATATCTCCTGCTTACCTTCTTCTGGCGGAATGGCCCTCTGACCCCATACACTAGTATCACAGATATCTCCTACTTACCTTCCTCTCTCGGAATGGCCCGCTGTCCCCATACACTAGTATCAGATATATCTCCTGCTTACCTTCCTGTCTCGGAATGGCCCGCTGTACCCATACACTAGTATCACAGATATCTCCTGCTTACCTTCCTCTGGCGGAATGGCCCTCTGTCCTCATACACTAGTATCACAGATATCTCCTGCTTACCTTCCTCTCTCGGAATGGCCCGCTGTCCCCATACACTAGTATCACAGATATCTCCTGCTTACCTTCCTCTGGCGGAATAGCCCTCTGACCCCATACACTAGTATCACAGATATCTCCTGCTTACCTTTCTCTGGCGGAATGGCCCTCTGTCCCTATACACTAGTATAAGATATATCTCCTGCTTACCTTCCTCTCTCCTGGAATGGCCCGCTGTCACCATACACAAGTATCACAGATATGTCCTGCTTACCTTCTTCTCCCAGAATGGCCCACTGTCCCCATACACTAGTATCACAGATATCTCCTGCTTACCTTCCTCTCTCGGAATGGCCTGCTGTCCCCATACACTAGTATCATAGATATCTCCTGCTTACCTTGCTCTCTCGGAAAGGCTCGCTGTCCCCATACACTAGTATCACAGATATCTCCTGCTTACCTTCCTCTTTCGGAATGGCCCTCTGTCCCCATACACTAGTATCACAGATATCTCCTGCTTACATTCCTCTCTCGGAATGGCCCGCTGTCCCCATACACTAGTATCACAGAAATCTCCTACTTACCTTCCTCTCCCGGAATGGCCGCTGGCCCCATATACTAGTATCACAGATATCTCCTAATTAACTTCCTCTCCCAGAATGGCCCACTGTCCCCATACACTAGTATAACAGATATCTCCTGCTTACCTTCCTCTCTTGGAATGGACCGCTCTCCCCATACACTAGTATCACAGATATCTCCTATATACCTTCATCTGGCGGAATGGCCCTCTATCCCCATACACTAGTATCACAGATATCTCCTACTTACCTTCCTCTCCCAGAATGGCCAACCGTCCCCATACACTAGTATCACAGATATCTCCTGCTTGCCTTCCTCTCTGGGAATGGCCCACTGTCCCCATACACTAGTATCACAGATATCTCCTGCTTACCTTCTTCTGGCGAAATGGCCCTCTGACCCCATACACTAGTATCACAGATATCTCCTGCTTACCTTTCTCTGGCGGAATGGCCCCCTGTCCCTATACACTAGTATAACAGATATCTCCTACTTACCTTCATCTGGCGGAATGGCCCTCTGTCACCATAAACTAGTATCACAGATATCTCCTGCTTACCTTCCTCTCTCGGAATGGTCCGCTGTCCTCGTACACTAGTATCACAGATATCTCCTGCTTACCTTCCTCTGGCGGAATGGCCCTCTGTCCCCATACACTAGTATCACAGATATCTCCTGCTTACCTTCCTCTGGCGGAATTGCCCTCTGACCCCATACATTAGTATCACAGATATCTCCTGCTTAACTTCCTCTCTCGGAATGGAACGCTGTCCCCATACACTAGTATCACAGATATCTCCTGCTTACCTTCCTCTCTCGGAATGGCCCACTGTCCCCATACACTAGTATCACAGATATCTCCTGCTTACCTTCCTCTCTCCTGGAATGGCCCGCTGTCCCCATACACAAGTATCACAGATATCTCCTGCTTACCTTCTTCTCCAACAATGGCCCACTGTCCCCATACACTAGTATCACAGATATATCCTGCTTACCTTCCTCTCTCGGAATGGCCCGCTGTCCCCATACACTAGTATCACAGATATCTCCTGCTGACCTTCCTCTCTCGGAATGGCCCGCTGTCCCCATACACTAGTATCACAGATATCTCCTACTTACCTTCCTCTCTCGGAATGGGCCCGCTATCCCCATACACTAGTATCACAGATATCTCCTGCTTACCTTCCTCTCTCAGAATGGCCCGCTGTCCCCATACACTAGTATCACAGATATCTCCTGCTTACCTTCCTCTCCCAGAATGGCCCACTGTCCCCATACACTAGTATCACAGATATCTCCTGCTTACCTTCCTCTCTCGGAATAGACCGCTGTCCCCATACACTAGTATCTCAGATATCTCCTGCTTACCTTCCTCTCTCGGAATGCCCTGCTGTCCCCATACACTAGTATCACAGATATCTCCTGCTTACCTTCCTCTCGGAATGGCCCTCTGTCCCCATACACTACTATCACAGATATCTCCAGCTTACCTTCCTCTCCCGGAATGGCCGCTGTCCCCATACACTAGTATCACAGATATCTCCTACTTACCTTCATCTGGCGGAATGGACCTCTGTCCCCATTCACTAGTATTACAGATATCTCCTGCTTACCTTCCACTCACGGAATGGCCCTCTGTCCCCATACACTAGTATAACAGATATCTCCTGCTTACCCTCCTCTGGCGGAATGGCCCTCTGTCCCCATACACTAGTATCACTGATATCTCCTGCTTACCTTCCTCTCTCGGAATGGCCCGCTGTCCCCATACACTAGTATCACAGATATCTCCAGCTTACCTTCCTCTCCCAGAATGGCCCACTGTCCCCATACACTAGTATCACAGATATCTCCTGCTTACCTTCCTCTAACGGAATGGCCGCTGTCCCCATACACTAGTATCACAGATATCTCCTACTTACCTTCATCTGGCGGAAGGGCGCTCTGCCCCCATACACTAGTATTACAGATATCTCCTGCTTACCTTCCTCTCTCGGAATGGTCCGCTGTCCCCATACACTAGTATCACAGATATCTCCTGCTTACCTTTCTCTGGCGGAATGGCCCCCTGTCCCTATACACTAGTATAACAGATATCTCCTACTTACCTTCATCTGGCGGAATGGCCCTCTGTCCCCATACACTAGTATCACAGACATCTGCTGCTTACCTTCCTCTCTCCTGGAATGTCCCGCTGTCCCTAAACACAAGTATCACAGATATCTCCTACTTACCGTCCTCTCCCAGAATGGCCCACTGTCCCCATACACTAGTATCACAGATATCTCCTGCTTACCTTCCTCTCTCGGAATGGCCTGCTGTCCCCATACACTAGTATCAGATATATCTCCTGCTTACCTTCCTGTCTCGGAATGGCCCGCTGTCCCCTTACACTAGTATCACAGATATCTCCTACTTACCTTCCTCTCTCGGAATGGCCCACTGTCCCCATACACTAGTATCAGATATATCTCCTGCTTACCTTCCTGTCTCGGAATGGCCCGCTGTCCCCATACACTAGTATCACAGATATCTCCTGCTTACCTTCCTCTGGCGGAATGGCCCTCTGTCCTCATACACTAGTATCACAGATATCTCCTGCTTACCTTCCTCTCTCGGAATGGCCCGCTGTCCCCATACACTAGTATCACAGATATCTCCTGCTTACCTTCCTCTGGCGGAATGGCCCTCTGACCCCATACACTAGTATCACAGATATCTCCTGCTTACCTTTCTCTGGCGGAATGGCCCTCTGTCCCTATACACTTGTATCAGATATATCTCCTGCTTACCTTCCTCTCTCCTGGAATGGCCCGCTGTCCCCATACACAAGTATCACAGATATGTCCTGCTTACCTTCTTCTCCCAGAATGGCCCACTGTCTCCATACACTAGTATCACAGATATCTCCTGCTTACCTTCCTCTCTCGGAATGGCCTGCTGTCCCCATACACTAGTATCAAAGATATCTCCTACTTACCTTCCTCTCTCGGAATGGCCCGCTGTCCCCATACACTAATATCACAGATATCTCCTACTTACCTTCCTCTCTCGGAATGGCACGCTGTCCTCATACACTAGTATCACAGATATCTCCTGCTTACCTTCCTCTCTCCTGGAATGGCCCTCTGTCCCCATACACTAGTATCACAGATATCTCCTGCTTACCTTCCTCTCTTGGAATGGACCGCTCTCCCCATACACTACTATCACAGATATCTCCTGCTTACCTACCTCTCTCGGAATGGCCCGCTGTCCCCATACACTAGTATCACAGATATCTCCTATATACCTTCATGTGGCGGAATGGCCCTCTATCCCCATACACTAGTATCACAGATATCTCCTACTTATTTTCCTCTCCCAGAATGGCCAACCGTCCCCATACACTAGTATCACAGATATCTCCTGCTTGCCTTCCTCTCTGGGAATGGACCACAGTCCCCATACACTAGTATCACAGATATCTCCTGCTTACCTTCTTCTGGCGGAATGGCCCTCTGACCCCATACACTAGTATCACAGATATCTCCTGCTTACCTTTCTCTGGCGGAATGGCCCCCTGTCCCTATACACTAGTATAACGGATATCTCCTACTTACCTTCATCTGGCGGAATGGCCCTCTGTCCCCATAAACTAGTATCACAGATATCTCCTGCTTACCTTCCTCTCTCGGAATGGTCCGCTGTCCTCATACATTAGTATCACAGATATCTCCTGCTTACCTTCCTCTCTCCTGGAATGTCCCGCTGTCCCCATACTCAAGTATCACAGATATCTCCTACTTACCCTCCTCTCCCAGAATGGCCCACTGTCCCCATACACTAGTATCACAGATATCACCTGCTTACCTTCCTCTCTCGGAATAGCACACTGTCCCCATACACTAGTATCACAGATATCTCCTGCTTACCTTCCTCTAAAGGAATGGCCGCTGTCCCCATACACTAGTATCACAGATATCTCCTACTTACCTTCATCTGGCGGAAGGGCGCTCTGCCCCCATACACTAGTATTACAGATATCTCCTGCTTACCTTCCTCTCTCGGAATGGTCCGCTGTCCCCATACACTAGTATCACAGATATCTCCTGCTTACCTTTCTCTGGCGGAATGGCCCCCTGTCCCTATACACTAGTATAACAGATATCTCCTACTTACCTTCATCTGGCGGAATGGCCCTCTGTCCCCATACACTAGTATCATAGATATCTCCTGCTTACCTTCCTTTCTCGGAATGGTCCGCTGTCCCCATACACTAGTATCACAGATATCTCCTGCTTACCTACCTCTCTCGGAAAGGCCCGCTGTCCCCATACACTAGTATCACAGACATCTGCTGCTTACCTTCCTCTCTCCTGGAATGTCCCGCTGTCCCTAAACACAAGTATCACAGATATCTCCTACTTACCGTCCTCTCCCAGAATGGCCCACTGTCCCCATACACTAGTATCACAGATATCTCCTGCTTACCTTCCTCTCTCGGAATGGCCTGCTGTCCCCATACACTAGTATCAGATATATCTCCTGCTTACCTTCCTGTCTCGGAATGGCCCGCTGTCCCCTTACACTAGTATCACAGATATCTCCTACTTACCTTCCTCTCTCGGAATGGCCCACTGTCCCCATACACTAGTATCAGATATATCTCCTGCTTACCTTCCTGTCTCGGAATGGCCCGCTGTCCCCATACACTAGTATCACAGATATCTCCTGCTTACCTTCCTCTGGCGGAATGGCCCTCTGTCCTCATACACTAGTATCACAGATATCTCCTGCTTACCTTCCTCTCTCGGAATGGCCCGCTGTCCCCATACACTAGTATCACAGATATCTCCTGCTTACCTTCCTCTGGCGGAATGGCCCTCTGACCCCATACACTAGTATCACAGATATCTCCTGCTTACCTTTCTCTGGCGGAATGGCCCTCTGTCCCTATACACTAGTATCAGATATATCTCCTGCTTACCTTCCTCTCTCCTGGAATGGCCCGCTGTCCCCATACACAAGTATCACAGATATGTCCTGCTTACCTTCTTCTCCCAGAATGGCCCACTGTCTCCATACACTAGTATCACAGATATCTCCTGCTTACCTTCCTCTCTCGGAATGGCCTGCTGTCCCCATACACTAGTATCACAGATATCTCCTACTTACCTTCCTCTCTCGGAATGGCCCGCTGTCCCCATACACTAGTATCACAGATATCTCCTACTTACCTTCCTCTCTCGGAATGGCACGCTGTCCTCATACACTAGTATCACAGATATCTCCTGCTTACCTTCCTCTCTCCTGGAATGGCCCTCTGTCCCCATACACTAGTATCACAGATATCTCCTGCTTACCTTCCTCTCTTGGAATGGACCGCTCTCCCCATACACTACTATCACAGATATCTCCTGCTTACCTACCTCTCTCGGAATGGCCCGCTGTCCCCATACACTAGTATCACAGATATCTCCTATATACCTTCATGTGGCGGAATGGCCCTCTATCCCCATACACTAGTATCACAGATATCTCCTACTTATCTTCCTCTCCCAGAATGGCCAACCGTCCCCATACACTAGTATCACAGATATCTCCTGCTTGCCTTCCTCTCTGGGAATGGACCACAGTCCCCATACACTAGTATCACAGATATCTCCTGCTTACCTTCTTCTGGCGGAATGGCCCTCTGACCCCATACACTAGTATCACAGATATCTCCTGCTTACCTTTCTCTGGCGGAATGGCCCCCTGTCCCTATACACTAGTATAACGGATATCTCCTACTTACCTTCATCTGGCGGAATGGCCCTCTGTCCCCATAAACTAGTATCACAGATATCTCCTGCTTACCTTCCTCTCTCGGAATGGTCCGCTGTCCTCATACACTAGTATCACAGATATCTCCTGCTTACCTTCCTCTCTCCTGGAATGTCCCGCTGTCCCCATACTCAAGTATCACAGATATCTCCTACTTACCGTCCTCTCCCAGAATGGCCCACTGTCCCCATACACTAGTATCACAGATATCACCTGCTTACCTTCCTCTCTCGGAATAGCACACTGTCCCCATACACTAGTATCACAGATATCTCCTGCTTACCTTCCTCTTTCGGAATGGCCCTCTATCCCCATACACTAGTATCACAGATATCTCCTGCTTACCTTCCTTTGGCGGAATGGCCCCCTGTCCCTATACACTAGTATAACAGATATCTCCTACTTACCTTCATCTGGCGGAATGGCCCTCTGTCCCCATAAACTAGTATCACAGATATCTCCTGCTTACCTTCCTCTCTCGGAATGGTCCGCTGTCCTCATACACTAGTATCACAGATATCTCCTGCTTACCTTCCTCTCTCCTGGAATGTCCCGCTGTCCCCATACTCAAGTATCACAGATATCTCCTACTTACCATCCTCTCCCAGAATGGCCCACTGTCCCCATACACTAGTATCACAGATATCACCTGCTTACCTTCCTCTCTCAGAATAGCACACTGTCCCCATACACTTGTATCACAGATATCTCCTGCTTACCTTCCTCTTTCGGAATGGCCCTCTATCCCCATACTCTAGTATCACAGATATCTCCTGCTTACCTTCCTTTGGCGGAATGGCCCCCTGTCCCTATACACTAGTATAACAGATATCTCCTACTTACCTTCATCTGGCGGAATGGCCCTCTGTCCCCATACACTAGTATTACAGATATCTCCTGCTTACCTTCCTCTCTCGGAATGGTCCGCTGTCCCCATACACTAGTATCACAGATATCTCCTGCTTACCTTCATCTCTCCTGGAATGTCCCGCTGTCCCCATACACAAGTATCACAGATATCTCCTACTTACCGTCCTCTCCTAGAATGGCCCACTGTCCCCATACACTAGTATCACAGATATCTCCTGCTTACCTTCCTCTCTCGGAATGGCACACTGTCCCCATACACTAGTATCACAGATATCTCCTGCTTACCTTCCTCTCTCGGAATGGCCCTCTGTCCCCATACACTAGTATCACAGATATCTCCTACTTACCTTCCTCTCTCGGAATGGCACGCTGTCCTCATGCACTAGTATCACAGATATCTCCTGCTTACCTTCCTCTCTCCTGGAATGGCCCTCTGTCCCCATACACTAGTATCACAGATATCTCCTACTTACCTTCCTCTCCCAGAATGGCACACTGTCCCCATACACTAGTATCACAGATATCTCCTGCTTACCTTCCTCTCTTGGAATGGACCGCTCTCCCCATACACTACTATCACAGATATCTCCTGCTTACCTACCTCTCTCGGAATGGCCCGCTGTCCCCATACACTAGTATCACAGATATCTCCTATATACCTTCATCTGGCGGAATGGCCCTCTATCCCCATACACTAGTATCACAGATATCTCCTACTTATCTTCCTCTCCCAGAATGGCCAACCGTCCCCATACACTAGTATCACAGATATCTCCTGCTTGCCTTCCTCTCTGGGAATGGACCACAGTCCCCATACACTAGTATCACAGATATCTCCTGCTTACCTTCTTCTGGCGGAATGGCCCTCTGACCCCATACACTAGTATCACAGATATCTCCTGCTTACC
Organism: Taudactylus pleione; assembly: GCA_031769625.1. Lineage (NCBI taxonomy): Eukaryota > Metazoa > Chordata > Amphibia > Anura > Myobatrachidae > Taudactylus > Taudactylus pleione. The sequence continues at coordinate 1,130,812 of JAUIMM010001082.1, forward strand.
TTTCTCTGGCGGAATGGCCCCCTGTCCCTATACACTAGTATAACGGATATCTCCTACTTACCTTCATCTGGCGGAATGGCCCTCTGTCCCCATAAACTAGTATCACAGATATCTCCTGCTTACCTTCCTCTCTCGGAATGGTCCGCTGTCCTCATACACTAGTATCACAGATATCTCCTGCTTACCTTCCTCTCTCCTGGAATGTCCCGCTGTCACCATACTCAAGTATCACAGGTATCTCCTACTTACCGTCCTCTCCCAGAATGGCCCACTGTCCCCATACACTAGTATCACAGATATCACCTGCTTACCTTCCTCTCTCGGAATAGCACACTGTCCCCATACACTAGTATCACAGATATCTCCTGCTTACCTTCCTCTTTCGGAATGGCCCTCTATCCCCATACACTAGTATCACAGATATCTCCTGCTTACCTTCCTTTGGCGGAATGGCCCCCTGTCCCTATACACTAGTATAACAGATATCTCCTACTTACCTTCATCAGGCGGAATGGCCCTCTGTCCCCATAAACTAGTATCACAGATATCTCCTGCTTACCTTCCTCTCTCGGAATGGTCCGCTGTCCTCATACACTAGTATCACAGATATCTCCTGCTTACCTTCCTCTCTCCTGGAATGTCCCGCTGTCCCCATACTCAAGTATCACAGATATCTCCTACTTACCATCCTCTCCCAGAATGGCCCACTGTCCCCATACACTAGTATCACTGATATCACCTGCTTACCTTCCTCTCTCAGAATAGCACACTGTCCCCATACACTTGTATCACAGATATCTCCTGCTTACCTTCCTCTTTCGGAATGGCCCTCTATCCCCATACTCTAGTATCACAGATATCTCCTGCTTACCTTCCTTTGGCGGAATGGCCCCCTGTCCCTATACACTAGTATAACAGATATCTCCTACTTACCTTCATCTGGCGGAATGGCCCTCTGTCCCCATACACTAGTATCACAGATATCTCCTGCTTACCTTCCTCTCTCGGAATAGTCCGCTGTCCCCATACACTAGTATCACAGATATCTCCTGCTTACCTTCCTCTCTCCTGGAATGTCCCGCTGTCCCCATACTCAAGTATCACAGATATCTCCTACTTACCGTCCTCTCCCAGAATGGCCCACTGTCCCCATACACTAGTATCACAGATATCACCTGCTTACCTTCCTCTCTCGGAATAGCACACTGTCCCCATACACTAGTATCACAGATATCTCCTGCTTACCTTCCTCTTTGGGAATGGCCCTCTATCCCCATACACTAGTATCACAGATATCTCCTGCTTACCTTCCTTTGGCGGAATGGCCCCCTGTGCCTATACACTAGTATAACAGATATCTCCTACTTACCTTCATCTGGCGGAATGGCCCTCTGTCCCCATAAACTAGTATCACAGATATCTCCTGCTTACCTTCCTCTCTCGGAATGGTCCGCTGTCCTCATACACTAGTATCACAGATATCTCCTGCTTACCTTCCTCTCTCCTGGAATGTCCCGCTGTCCCCATACTCAAGTATCACAGATATCTCCTACTTACCATCCTCTCCCAGAATGGCCCACTGTCCCCATACACTAGTATCACAGATATCACCTGCTTACCTTCCTCTCTCAGAATAGCACACTATCCCCATACACTTGTATCACAGATATCTCCTGCTTACCTTCCTCTTTCGGAATGGCCCTCTATCCCCATACTCTAGTATCACAGATATCTCCTGCTTACCTTCCTTTGGCGGAATGGCCCCCTGTCCCTATACACTAGTATAGCAGATATCTCCTACTTACCTTCATCTGGCGGAATGGCCCTCTGTCCCCATACACTAGTATCACAGATATCTCCTGCTTACCTTCCTCTCTCGGAATGGTCTGCTGTCCCCATACACTAGTATTACAGATATCTCCTGCTTACCTTCCTCTCTCCTGGAATGTCCCGCTGTCCCCATACACAAGTATCACAGATATCTCCTACTTACCGTCCTCTCCTAGAATGGCTCACTGTCCCCATACACTAGTATCACAGATATCTCCTGCTTACCTTCCTCTCTCGGAATGGCACACTGTCCCCATACAGTAGTTTCACAGATATCTCCTGCTTACCTTCCTCTCTCGGAATGGCCCTCTGTCCCCATACACTAGTATCACAGATATCTCCTACTTACCTTCCTCTCTCGGAATGGCCCGCTGTCCCCATACACTAGTATCAGATATATCTCCTGCTTACCTTCCTCTCACGGAATGGCCCGCTGTACCCATACAAAAGTATCACAGATATCTCCTGCTTACCTTCTTCTGGCGGAATGGCCCTCTGTCCCCAAACACTAGTATCACAGATATCTCCTGCTTACCTTCCTCTGGCGGAATGGCCCTCTGACCCCATACATTAGTATCACAGATATCTCCTGCTTACCTTTCTCTGGCGGAATGGCCTTCTGTCCTTATACACTAGTATCACAGATATCTCCTACTTATCTTCATCTGGCGGAATGGCCCTCTGTCCCCATACACTAGTATCACAGATATCTCCTGCTTAACCTCCTCTCTCGGAATGGTACGATGTCCCCATACACTAGTATCACAGATATCTCCTGCTTACCTTCCTCTCTCGGAATGGCCCACTGTCCCCATACACTAGTATCACAGATATCTCCTGCTTACCTTCCTCTCTCCTGGAATGGCCCGCTGTCCCCATACACAAGTATCACAGATATCTCCTGCTTACCTTCTTCTCCAAGAATGGCCCACTGTCCCCATACACTAGTATCACAGATATCTCCTACTTACCTTCATCTGGCGGAATGGACCTCTGTCCCCATTCACTAGTATTACAGATATCTCCTGCTTACCTTCCTCTCACGGAATGGCCCTCTGTCCCCATACACTAGTATAACAGATATCTCCTGCTTACCTTCCTCTGGTGGAATGGCCCTCTGTCCCCATACACTAGTATCACAGATATCTCCTGCTTACCTTCCTCTCTCGGAATGGCCCGCTGTCCCCATACACTAGTATCACAGATATCTCCAGCTTACCTTCCTCTCCCAGAATGGCCCACTGTCCCCATACACTAGTATCACAGATATCTCCTGCTTACCTTCCTCTAACGGAATGGCCGCTGTCCCCATACACTAGTATCACAGATATCTCCTACTTACCTTCATCTGGCGGAAGGGCGCTCTGCCCCCATACACTAGTATTACAGATATCTCCTGCTTACCTTCCTCTCTCGGAATGGTCCGCTGTCCCCATACACTAGTATCACAGATATCTCCTGCTTACCTTTCTCTGGCGGAATGGCCCCCTGTCCCTATACACTAGTATAACAGATATCTCCTACTTACCTTCATCTGGCGGAATGGCCCTCTGTCCCCATACACTAGTATCACAGATATCTCCTGCTTACCTTCCTTTCTCGTAATGGTCCGCTGTCCCCATACACTAGTATCACAGATATCTCCTGCTTACCTACCTCTCTCGGAATGGCCCGCTGTCCCCATACACTAGTATCACAGATATCTCCTGCTTACCTTCCTCTCTCCTGGAATGTCCCGCTGTCCCTAAACACAAGTATCACAGATATCTCCTACTTACCGTCCTCTCCCAGAATGGCCCACTGTCCCCATACACTAGTATCACAGATATCTCCTGCTTACCTTCCTCTCTCGGAATGGCCTGCTGTCCCCATACACTAGTATCAGATATATCTCCTGCTTACCTTCCTGTCTCGGAATGGCCCGCTGTCCCCTTACACTAGTATCACAGATATCTCCTACTTACCTTCCTCTCTCGGAATGGCCCGCTGTCCCCATACACTAGTATCAGATATATCTCCTGCTTACCTTCCTGTCTCGGAATGGCCCGCTGTCCCCATACACTAGTATCACAGATATCTCCTGCTTACCTTCCTCTGGCGGAATGGCCCTCTGTCCTCATACACTAGTATCACAGATATCTCCTGCTTACCTTCCTCTCTCGGAATGGCCCGCTGTCCCCATACACTAGTATCACAGATATCTCCGGCTTACCTTCCTCTGGCGGAATGGCCCTCTGACCCCATACACTAGTATCACAGATATCTCCTGCTTACCTTTCTCTGGCGGAATGGCCCTCTGTCCCTATACACTAGTATCAGATATATCTCCTGCTTACCTTCCTCTCTCCTGGAATGGCCCGCTGTCCCCATACACAAGTATCACAGATATGTCCTGCTTACCTTCTTCTCCCAGAATGGCCCACTGTCCCCATACACTAGTATCACAGATATCTCATGCTTACCTTCCTCTCTCGGAATGGCCTGCTGTCCCCATACACTAGTATCACAGATATCTCCTACTTACCTTCCTCTCTCGGAATGGCCCGCTGTCCCCATACTCAAGTATTACAGATATCTCCTACTTACCGTCCTCTCCCAGAATGGCCCACTGTCCCCATACACTAGTATCACAGATATCACCTGCTTACCTTCCTCTCTCGGAATAGCACACTGTCCCCATACACTAGTATCACAGATATCTCCTGCTTACCTTCCTCTTTCGGAATGGCCCTCTATCCCCATACACTAGTATCACAGATATCTCCTGCTTACCTTCCTTTGGCGGAATGGCCCCCTGTCCCTATACACTAGTATAACAGATATCTCCTACTTACCTTCATCTGGCGGAATGGCCCTCTGTCCCCATAAACTAGTATCACAGATATCTCCTGCTTACCTTCCTCTCTCGGAATGGTCCGCTGTCCTCATACACTAGTATCACAGATATCTCCTGCTTACCTTCCTCTCTCCTGGAATGTCCCGCTGTCCCCATACTCAAGTATCACAGATATCTCCTACTTACCATCCTCTCCCAGAATGGCACACTGTCCCCATACACTAGTATCACAGATATCACCTGCTTACCTTCCTCTCTCAGAATAGCACACTGTCCCCATACACTTGTATCACAGATATCTCCTGCTTACCTTCCTCTTTCGGAATGGCCCTCTATCCCCATACTCTAGTATCACAGATATCTCCTGCTTACCTTCCTTTGGCGGAATGGCCCCCTGTCCCTATACACTAGTATAACAGATATCTCCTACTTACCTTCATCTGGCGGAATGGCCCTCTGTCCCCATACACTAGTATTACAGATATCTCCTGCTTACCTTCCTCTCTCGGAATGGTCCGCTGTCCCCATACACTAGTATCACAGATATCTCCTGCTTACCTTCATCTCTCCTGGAATGTCCCGCTGTCCCCATACACAAGTATCACAGATATCTCCTACTTACCGTCCTCTCCTAGAATGGCCCACTGTCCCCATACACTAGTATCACAGATATCTCCTGCTTACCTTCCTCTCTCGGAATGGCACACTGTCCCCATACACTAGTATCACAGATATCTCCTGCTTACCTTCCTCTCTCAGGATGGCCCTCTGTCCCCATACACTAGTATCACAGATATCTCCTACTTACCTTCCTCTCTCGGAATGGCACGCTGTCCTCATGCACTAGTATCACAGATATCTCCTGCTTACCTTCCTCTCTCCTGGAATGGCCCTCTGTCCCCATACACTAGTATCACAGATATCTCCTACTTACCTTCCTCTCCCAGAATGGCACACTGTCCCCATACACTAGTATCACAGATATCTCCTGCTTACCTTCCTCTCTTGGAATGGACCGCTCTCCCCATACACTACTATCACAGATATCTCCTGCTTACCTACCTCTCTCGGAATGGCCCGCTGTCCCCATACACTAGTATCACAGATATCTCCTATATACCTTCATCTGGCGGAATGGCCCTCTATCCCCATACACTAGTATCACAGATATCTCCTACTTATCTTCCTCTCCCAGAATGGCCAACCGTCCCCATACACTAGTATCACAGATATCTCCTGCTTGCCTTCCTCTCTGGGAATGGACCACAGTCCCCATACACTAGTATCACAGATATCTCCTGCTTACCTTTCTCTGGCGGAATGGCCCCCTGTCCCTATACACTAGTATAACGGATATCTCCTACTTACCTTCATCTGGCGGAATGGCCCTCTGTCCCCATAAACTAGTATCACAGATATCTCCTGCTTACCTTCCTCTCTCGGAATGGTCCGCTGTCCTCATACACTAGTATCACAGATATCTCCTGCTTACCTTCCTCTCTCCTGGAATGTCCCGCTGTCACCATACTCAAGTATCACAGGTATCTCCTACTTACCGTCCTCTCCCAGAATGGCCCACTGTCCCCATACACTAGTATCACAGATATCACCTGCTTACCTTCCTCTCTCGGAATAGCACACTGTCCCCATACACTAGTATCACAGATATCTCCTGCTTACCTTCCTCTTTCGGAATGGCCCTCTATCCCCATACACTAGTATCACAGATATCTCCTGCTTACCTTCCTTTGGCGGAATGGCCCCCTGTCCCTATACACTAGTATAACAGATATCTCCTACTTACCTTCATCTGGCGGAATGGCCCTCTGTCCCCATAAACTAGTATCACAGATATCTCCTGCTTACCTTCCTCTCTCGGAATGGTCCGCTGTCCTCATACACTAGTATCACAGATATCTCCTGCTTACCTTCCTCTCTCCTGGAATGTCCCGCTGTCCCCATACTCAAGTATCACAGATATCTCCTACTTACCATCCTCTCCCAGAATGGCCCACTGTCCCCATACACTAGTATCACTGATATCACCTGCTTACCTTCCTCTCTCAGAATAGCACACTGTCCCCATACACTTGTATCACAGATATCTCCTGCTTACCTTCCTCTTTCGGAATGGCCCTCTATCCCCATACTCTAGTATCACAGATATCTCCTGCTTACCTTCCTTTGGCGGAATGGCCCCCTGTCCCTATACACTAGTATAACAGATATCTCCTACTTACCTTCATCTGGCGGAATGGCCCTCTGTCCCCATACACTAGTATCACAGATATCTCCTGCTTACCTTCCTCTCTCGGAATAGTCCGCTGTCCCCATACACTAGTATCACAGATATCTCCTGCTTACCTTCCTCTCTCCTGGAATGTCCCGCTGTCCCCATACTCAAGTATCACAGATATCTCCTACTTACCGTCCTCTCCCAGAATGGCCCACTGTCCCCATACACTAGTATCACAGATATCACCTGCTTACCTTCCTCTCTCGGAATAGCACACTGTCCCCATACACTAGTATCACAGATATCTCCTGCTTACCTTCCTCTTTGGGAATGGCCCTCTATCCCCATACACTAGTATCACAGATATCTCCTGCTTACCTTCCTTTGGCGGAATGGCCCCCTGTGCCTATACACTAGTATAACAGATATCTCCTACTTACCTTCATCTGGCGGAATGGCCCTCTGTCCCCATAAACTAGTATCACAGATATCTCCTGCTTACCTTCCTCTCTCGGAATGGTCCGCTGTCCTCATACACTAGTATCACAGATATCTCCTGCTTACCTTCCTCTCTCCTGGAATGTCCCGCTGTCCCCATACTCAAGTATCACAGATATCTCCTACTTACCATCCTCTCCCAGAATGGCCCTCTGTCCCCATACACTAGTATCACAGATATCACCTGCTTACCTTCCTCTCTCAGAATAGCACACTATCCCCATACACTTGTATCACAGATATCTCCTGCTTACCTTCCTCTTTCGGAATGGCCCTCTATCCCCATACTCTAGTATCACAGATATCTCCTGCTTACCTTCCTTTGGCGGAATGGCCCCCTGTCCCTATACACTAGTATAACAGATATCTCCTACTTACCTTCATCTGGCGGAATGGCCCTCTGTCCCCATACACTAGTATCAGATATCTCCTGCTTACCTTCCTCTCTCGGAATGGTCTGCTGTCCCCATACACTAGTATCACAGATATCTCCTGCTTACCTTCCTCTCTCCTGGAATGTCCCGCTGTCCCCATACACAAGTATCACAGATATCTCCTACTTACCGTCCTCTCCTAGAATGGCCCACTGTCCCCATACACTAGTATCACAGATATCTCCTGCTTACCTTCCTCTCTCGGAATGGCACACTGTCCCCATACAGTAGTATCACAGATATCTCCTGCTTACCTTCCTCTCTCGGAATGGCCCTCTGTCCCCATACACTAGTATCACAGATATCTCCTACTTACCTTCCTCTCTCGGAATGGCCCGCTGTCCCCATACACTAGTATCAGATATATCTCCTGCTTACCTTCCTCTCACGGAATGGCCCGCTGTACCCATACAAAAGTATCACAGATATCTCCTGCTTACCTTCTCCTGGCGGAACGGCCCTCTGTCCCCAAACACTAGTATCACAGATATCTCCTGCTTACCTTCCTCTGGCGGAATGGCCCTCTGACCCCATACATTAGTATCACAGATATCTCCTGCTTACCTTTCTCTGGCGGAATGGCCTTCTGTCCTTATACACTAGTATCACAGATATCTCCTACTTATCTTCATCTGGCGGAATGGCCCTCTGTCCCCATACACTAGTATCACAGATATCTCCTGCTTAACCTCCTCTCTCGGAATGGTACGATGTCCCCATACACTAGTATCACAGATATCTCCTGCTTACCTTCCTCTCTCGGAATGGCCCACTGTCCCCATACACTAGTATCACAGATATCTCCTGCTTACCTTCCTCTCTCCTGGAATGGCCCGCTGTCCCCATACACAAGTATCACAGATATCTCCTGCTTACCTTCTTCTCCAAGAATGGCCCACTGTCCCCATACACTAGTATCACAGATATCTCCTACTTACCTTCATCTGGCGGAATGGACCTCTGTCCCCATTCACTAGTATTACAGATATCTCCTGCTTACCTTCCTCTCACGGAATGGCCCTCTGTCCCCATACACTAGTATAACAGATATCTCCTGCTTACCTTCCTCTGGCGGAATGGCCCTCTGTCCCCATAAACTAGTATCACAGATATCTCCTGCTTACCTTCCTCTCTCGGAATGGCCCGCTGTCCCCATACACTAGTATCACAGATATCTCCAGCTTACCTTCCTCTCCCAGAATGGCCCACTGTCCCCATACACTAGTATCACAGATATCTCCTGCTTACCTTCCTCTAACGGAATGGCCGCTGTCCCCATACACTAGTATCACAGATATCTCCTACTTACCTTCATCTGGCGGAAGGGCGCTCTGCCCCCATACACTAGTATTACAGATATCTCCTGCTTACCTTCCTCTCTCGGAATGGTCCGCTGTCCCCATACACTAGTATCACAGATATCTCCTGCTTACCTTTCTCTGGCGGAAAGGCCCCCTGTCCCTATACACTAGTATAACAGATATCTCCTACTTACCTTCATCTGGCGGAATGGCCCTCTGTCCCCATACACTAGTATCACAGATATCTCCTGCTTACCTTCCTTTCTCGGAATGGTCCGCTGTCCCCATACACTAGTATCACAGATATCTCCTGCTTACCTACCTCTCTCGGAATGGCCCGCTGTCCCCATACACTAGTATCACAGATATCTCCTGCTTACCTTCCTCTCTCCTGGAATGTCCCGCTGTCCCTAAACACAAGTATCACAGATATCTCCTACTTACCGTCCTCTCCCAGAATGGCCCACTGTCCCCATACACTAGTATCACAGATATCTCCTGCTTACCTTCCTCTCTCGGAATGGCCTGCTGTCCCCATACACTAGTATCAGATATATCTCCTGCTTACCTTCCTGTCTCGGAATGGCCCGCTGTCCCCTTACACTAGTATCACAGATATCTCCTACTTACCTTCCTCTCTCGGAATGGCCCGCTGTCCCCATACACTAGTATCAGATATATCTCCTGCTTACCTTCCTGTCTCGGAATGGCCCGCTGTCCCCATACACTAGTATCACAGATATCTCCTGCTTACCTTCCTCTGGCGGAATGGCCCTCTGTCCTCATACACTAGTATCACAGATATCTCCTGCTTACCTTCCTCTCTCGGAAAGGCCCGCTGTCCCCATACACTAGTATCACAGATATCTCCTGCTTACCTTCCTCTGGCGGAATGGCCCTCTGACCCCATACACTAGTATCACAGATATCTCCTGCTTACCTTTCTCTGGCGGAATGGCCCTCTGTCCCTATACACTAGTATCAGATATATCTCCTGCTTTCCTTCCTCTCTCCTGGAATGGCCCGCTGTCCCCATACACAAGTATCACAGATATGTCCTGCTTACCTTCTTCTCCCAGAATGGCCCACTGTCCCCATACACTAGTATCACAGATATCTCATGCTTACCTTCCTCTCTCGGAATGGCCTGCTGTCCCCATACACTAGTATCACAGATATCTCCTACTTACCTTCCTCTCTCGGAATGGCCCGCTGTCCCCATACACTAGTATCACAGATATCTCCTGCTTACCTTCCTCTCTCGGAATGGTCCGCTGTCCTCATACACTAGTATCACAGATATCTCCTGCTTACCTTCCTCTCTCCTGGAATGTCCCGCTGTCCCCATACTCAAGTATCACAGATATCTCCTACTTACCGTCCTCTCCCAGAATGGCCCACTGTCCCCATACACTAGTATCACAGATATCACCTGCTTACCTTCCTCTCTCGGAATAGCACACTGTCCCCATACACTAGTATCACAGATATCTCCTGCTTACCTTCCTCTTTCGGAATGGCCCTCTATCCCCATACACTAGTATCACAGATATCTCCTGCTTACCTTCCTTTGGCGGAATGGCCCCCTGTCCCTATACACTAGTATAACAGATATCTCCTACTTACCTTCATCTGGCGGAATGGCCCTCTGTCCCCATAAACTAGTATCACAGATATCTCCTGCTTACCTTCCTCTCTCGGAATGGTCCGCTGTCCTCATACACTAGTATCACAGATATCTCCTGCTTACCTTCCTCTCTCCTGGAATGTCCCGCTGTCCCCATACTCAAGTATCACAGATATCTCCTACTTACCATCCTCTCCCAGAATGGCCCACTGTCCCCATACACTAGTATCACAGATATCACCTGCTTACCTTCCTCTCTCAGTATAGCACACTGTCCCCATACACTTGTATCACAGATATCTCCTGCTTACCTTCCTCTTTCGGAAAGGCCCTCTATCCCCATACTCTAGTATAACAGATATCTCCTGCTTACCTTCCTTTGGCGGAATGGCCCCCTGTCCCTATACACTAGTATAACAGATATCTCCTACTTACCTTCATCTGGCGGAATGGCCCTCTGTCCCTATACACTAGTATCACAGATATCTCCTGCTTACCTTCCTCTCTCGGAATGGTCCGCTGTCCCCATACACTAGTATCACAGATATCTCCTGCTTACCTTCCTCTCTCCTGGAATGTCCCGCTGTCCCCATACACAAGTATCACAGATATCTCCTACTTACCGTCCTCTCCTATAATGGCCCACTGTCCCCATACACTAGTATCACAGATATCTCCTGCTTACCTTCCTCTCTCGGAATGGCACACTGTCCCCATACACTATTATCACAGATATCTCCTGCTTACCTTCCTCTCTCAGAATGGCCCTCTGTCCCCATACACTAGTATCACAGATATCTCCTACTTACCTTCCTCTCTCGGAATGGCACGCTGTCCTCATACACTAGTATCACAGATATCTCCTGCTTACCTTCCTCTCTCCTGGAATGGCCCTCTGTCCCCATACACTAGTATCACAGATATCTCCTACTTACCTTCCTCTCCCAGAATGGCACACTGTCCCCATACACTAGTATCACAGATATCTCCTGCTTACCTTCCTCTCTTGGAATGGACCGCTCTCCCCATACACTACTATCACAGATATCTCCTGCTTACCTACCTCTCTCGGAATGGCCCGCTGTCCCCATACACTAGTATCACAGATATCTCCTATATACCTTCATCTGGCGGAATGGCCCTCTATCCCCATACACTAGTATCACAGATATCTCCTACTTATCTTCCTCTCCCAGAATGGCCAACCGTCCCCATACACTAGTATCACAGATATCTCCTGCTTTCCTTCCTCTCTGGGAATGGACCACAGTCCCCATACACTAGTATCACAGATATCTCCTGCTTACCTTCTTCTGGCGGAATGGCCCTCTGACCCCATACACTAGTATCACAGATATCTCCTGCTTACCTTTCTCTGGCGGAATGGCCCCCTGTCCCTATACACTAGTATAATGGATATCTCCTACTTACCTTCATCTGGCGGAATGGCCCTCTGTCCCCATAAACTAGTATCACAGATATCTCCTGCTTACCTTCCTCTCTCGGAATGGTCCCCTGTCCTCATACACTAGTATCACAGATATCTCCTGCTTACCTTCCTCTCTCCTGGAATGTCCCGCTGTCACCATACTCAAGTATCACAGGTATCTCCTACTTACCGTCCTCTCCCAGAATGGCCCACTGTCCCCATACATTAGTATCACAGATATCACCTGCTTACCTTCCTCTCTCGGAATAGCACACTGTCCCCATACACTAGTATCACAGATATCTCCTGCTTACCTTCCTCTTTCGGAATGGCCCTCTATCCCCATACACTAGTATCACAGATATCTCCTGCTTACCTTCCTTTGGCGGAATGGCCCCCTGTCCCTATACACTAGTATAACAGATATCTCCTACTTACCTTCATCTGGCGGAATGGCCCTCTGTCCCCATAAACTAGTATCACAGATATCTCCTGCTTACCTTCCTCTCTCGGAATGGTCCGCTGTCCTCATACACTAGTATCACAGATATCTCCTGCTTACCTTCCTCTCTCCTGGAATGTCCCGCTGTCCCCATACTCAAGTATCACAGATATCTCCAACTTACCATCCTCTCCCAGAATGGCCCACTGTCCCCATACACTAGTATCACTGATATCACCTGCTTACCTTCCTCACTCGGAATGGCCTGCTGTCCCCATACACTAGTATCAGATATATCTCCTGCTTACCTTCCTGTCTCGGAATGGCCCGCTGTCCCCATACACTAGTATCACAGATATCTCCTACTTACCTTCCTCTCTCGGAATGGCACGCTGTCCCCATACACTAGTATCAGATATATCTCCTGCTTACCTTCCTGTCTCGGAATGGCCCGCTGTCCCCATACACTAGTATCACAGATATCTCCTGCTTACCTTCCTCTGGCGGAATGGCCCTCTGTCCTCATACACTAGTATCACAGATATCTCCTGCTTACCTTCCTCTCTCGGAATGGCCCGCTGTCCCCATACACTAGTATCACAGATATCTCCTGCTTACCTTCCTCTGGCGGAATGGCCCTCTGTCCCTATACACTAGTATCAGATATATCTCCTGCTTACCTTCCTCTCTCCTGGAATGGCCCGCTGTCACCATACACAAGTATCACAGATATGTCCTGCTTACCTTCTTCTCCCAGAATGGCCCACTGTCCCCATACACTAGTATCACAGATATCTCCTGCTTACCTTCCTCTCTCGGAATGGCCTGCTGTCCCCATACACTAGTATCACAGATATCTCCTACTTACCTTCCTCTCTCGGAATGGCCCGCTGTCCCCATACACTAGTATCACAGATATCTCCTACTTACCTTCCTCTCTCGGAATGGCCCGCTGTCCTCATACACTAGTATCACAGATATCTCCTGCTTACCTTCCTCTCTCTTGGAATGGCCCTCTGTCCCCATACACTAGTATCACAGATATCTCCTACTTACCTTCCTCTCTTGGAATGGACCGCTGTCCCCATACACTAGTATCACAGATATCTCCTGCTTACCTTTCTCTGGCGGAATGGCCCCCTGTCCCTATACACTAGTATAACAGATATCTCCTACTTACCTTCATCTGGCGGAATGGCCCTCTGTCCCCATACACTAGTATCACAGACATCTGCTGCTTACCTTCCTCTCTCCTGGAATGTCCCGCTGTCCCTAAACACAAGTATCACAGATATCTCCTACTTACCGTCCTCTCCCAGAATGGCCCACTGTCCCCATACACTAGTATCACAGATATCTCCTGCTTACCTTCCTCTCTCGGAATGGCCTGCTGTCCCCATACACTAGTATCAGATATATCTCCTGCTTACCTTCCTGTCTCGGAATGGCCCGCTGTCCCCTTACACTAGTATCACAGATATCTCCTACTTACCTTCCTCTCTCGGAATGGCCCACTGTCCCCATACACTAGTATCAGATATATCTCCTGCTTACCTTCCTGTCTCGGAATGGCCCGCTGTCCCCATACACTAGTATCACAGATATCTCCTGCTTACCTTCCTCTGGCGGAATGGCCCTCTGTCCTCATACACTAGTATCACAGATATCTCCTGCTTACCTTCCTCTCTCGGAATGGCCCGCTGTCCCCATACACTAGTATCACAGATATCTCCTGCTTACCTTCCTCTGGCGGAATGGCCCTCTGACCCCATACACTAGTATCACAGATATCTCCTGCTTACCTTTCTCTGGCGGAATGGCCCTCTGTCCCTATACACTAGTATCAGATATATCTCCTGCTTACCTTCCTCTCTCCTGGAATGGCCCGCTGTCCCCATACACAAGTATCACAGATATGTCCTGCTTACCTTCTTCTCCCAGAATGGCCCACTGTCTCCATACACTAGTATCACAGATATCTCCTGCTTACCTTCCTCTCTCGGAATGGCCTGCTGTCCCCATACACTAGTATCACAGATATCTCCTACTTACCTTCCTCTCTCGGAATGGCCCGCTGTCCCCATACACTAGTATCACAGATATCTCCTACTTACCTTCCTCTCTCGGAATGGCACGCTGTCCTCATACACTAGTATCACAGATATCTCCTGCTTACCTTCCTCTCTCCTGGAATGGCCCTCTGTCCCCATACACTAGTATCACAGATATCTCCTGCTTACCTTCCTCTCTTGGAATGGACCGCTCTCCCCATACACTACTATCACAGATATCTCCTGCTTACCTACCTCTCTCGGAATGGCCCGCTGTCCCCATACACTAGTATCACAGATATCTCCTATATACCTTCATGTGGCGGAATGGCCCTCTATCCCCATACACTAGTATCACAGATATCTCCTACTTATCTTCCTCTCCCAGAATGGCCAACCGTCCCCATACACTAGTATCACAGATATCTCCTGCTTGCCTTCCTCTCTGGGAATGGACCACAGTCCCCATACACTAGTATCACAGATATCTCCTGCTTACCTTCTTCTGGCGGAATGGCCCTCTGACCCCATACACTAGTATCACAGATATCTCCTGCTTACCTTTCTCTGGCGGAATGGCCCCCTGTCCCTATACACTAGTATAACGGATATCTCCTACTTACCTTCATCTGGCGGAATGGCCCTCTGTCCCCATAAACTAGTATCACAGATATCTCCTGCTTACCTTCCTCTCTCGGAATGGTCCGCTGTCCTCATACATTAGTATCACAGATATCTCCTGCTTACCTTCCTCTCTCCTGGAATGTCCCGCTGTCCCCATACTCAAGTATCACAGATATCTCCTACTTACCGTCCTCTCCCAGAATGGCCCACTGTCCCCATACACTAGTATCACAGATATCACCTGCTTACCTTCCTCTCTCGGAATAGCACACTGTCCCCATACACTAGTATCACAGATATCTCCTGCTTACCTTCCTCTAAAGGAATGGCCGCTGTCCCCATACACTAGTATCACAGATATCTCCTACTTACCTTCATCTGGCGGAAGGGCGCTCTGCCCCCATACACTAGTATTACAGATATCTCCTGCTTACCTTCCTCTCTCGGAATGGTCCGCTGTCCCCATACACTAGTATCACAGATATCTCCTGCTTACCTTTCTCTGGCGGAATGGCCCCCTGTCCCTATACACTAGTATAACAGATATCTCCTACTTACCTTCATCTGGCGGAATGGCCCTCTGTCCCCATACACTAGTATCACAGATATCTCCTGCTTACCTTCCTTTCTCGGAATGGTCCGCTGTCCCCATACACTAGTATCACAGATATCTCCTGCTTACCTACCTCTCTCGGAAAGGCCCGCTGTCCCCATACACTAGTATCACAGACATCTGCTGCTTACCTTCCTCTCTCCTGGAATGTCCCGCTGTCCCTTAACACAAGTATCACAGATATCTCCTACTTACCGTCCTCTCCCAGAATGGCCCACTGTCCCCATACACTAGTATCACAGATATCTCCTGCTTACCTTCCTCTCTTGGAATGGCCTGCTGTCCCCATACACTAGTATCAGATATATCTCCTGCTTACCTTCCTGTCTCGGAATGGCCCGCTGTCCCCTTACACTAGTATCACAGATATCTCCTACTTACCTTCCTCTCTCGGAATGGCCCACTGTCCCCATACACTAGTATCAGATATATCTCCTGCTTACCTTCCTGTCTCGGAATGGCCCGCTGTCCCCATACACTAGTATCACAGATATCTCCTGCTTACCTTCCTCTGGCGGAATGGCCCTCTGTCCTCATACACTAGTATCACAGATATCTCCTGCTTACCTTCCTCTCTCGGAATGGCCCGCTGTCCCCATACACTAGTATCACAGATATCTCCTGCTTACCTTCCTCTGGCGGAATGGCCCTCTGACCCCATACACTAGTATCACAGATATCTCCTGCTTACCTTTCTCTGGCGGAATGGCCCTCTGTCCCTATACACTAGTATCAGATATATCTCCTGCTTACCTTCCTCTCTCCTGGAATGGCCCGCTGTCCCCATACACAAGTATCACAGATATGTCCTGCTTACCTTCTTCTCCCAGAATGGCCCTCTGTCTCCATACACTAGTATCACAGATATCTCCTGCTTACCTTCCTCTCTCGGAATGGCCTGCTGTCCCCATACACTAGTATCACAGATATCTCCTACTTACCTTCCTCTCTCGGAATGGCCCGCTGTCCCCATATACTAGTATCACAGATATCTCCTACTTACCTTCCTCTCTCGGAATGGCACGCTGTCCTCATACACTAGTATCACAGATATCTCCTGCTTACCTTCCTCTCTCCTGGAATGGCCCTCTGTCCCCATACACTAGTATCACAGATATCTCCTGCTTACCTTCCTCTCTTGGAATGGACCGCTCTCCCCATACACTACTATCACAGATATCTCCTGCTTACCTACCTCTCTCGGAATGGCCCGCTGTCCCCATACACTAGTATCACAGATATCTCCTATATACCTTCATGTGGCGGAATGGCCCTCTATCCCCATACACTAGTATCACAGATATCTCCTACTTATCTTCCTCTCCCAGAATGGCCAACCGTCCCCATACACTAGTATCACAGATATCTCCTGCTTGCCTTCCTCTCTGGGAATGGACCACAGTCCCCATACACTAGTATCACAGATATCTCCTGCTTACCTTCTTCTGGCGGAATGGCCCTCTGACCCCATACACTAGTATCACAGATATCTCCTGCTTACCTTTCTCTGGCGGAATGGCCCCCTGTCCCTATACACTAGTATAACGGATATCTCCTACTTACCTTCATCTGGCGGAATGGCCCTCTGTCCCCATAAACTAGTATCACAGATATCTCCTGCTTACCTTCCTCTCTCGGAATGGTCCGCTGTCCTCATACACTAGTATCACAGATATCTCCTGCTTACCTTCCTCTCTCCTGGAATGTCCCGCTGTCCCCATACTCAAGTATCACAGATATCTCCTACTTACCGTCCTCTCCCAGAATGGCCCACTGTCCCCATACACTAGTATCACAGATATCACCTGCTTACCTTCCTCTCTCGGAATAGCACACTGTCCCCATACACTAGTATCACAGATATCTCCTGCTTACCTTCCTCTTTCGGAATGGCCCTCTATCCCCATACACTAGTATCACAGATATCTCCTGCTTACCTTCCTTTGGCGGAATGGCCCCCTGTCCCTATACACTAGTATAACAGATATCTCCTACTTACCTTCATCTGGCGGAATGGCCCTCTGTCCCCATAAACTAGTATCACAGATATCTCCTGCTTACCTTCCTCTCTCGGAATGGTCCGCTGTCCTCATACACTAGTATCACAGATATCTCCTGCTTACCTTCCTCTCTCCTGGAATGTCCCGCTGTCCCCATACTCAAGTATCACAGATATCTCCTACTTACCATCCTCTCCCAGAATGGCCCACTGTCCCCATACACTAGTATCACAGATATCACCTGTTTACCTTCCTCTCTCAGAATAGCACACTGTCCCCATACACTTGTATCACAGATATCTCCTGCTTACTTTCCTCTTTCGGAATGGCCCTCTATCCCCATACTCTAGTATCACAGATATCTCCTGCTTACCTTCCTTTGGCGGAATGGCCCCCTGTCCCTATACACTAGTATAACAGATATCTCCTACTTACCTTCATCTGGCGGAATGGCCCTCTGTCCCCATACACTAGTATTACAGATATCTCCTGCTTACCTTCCTCTCTCGGAATGGTCCGCTGTCCCCATACACTAGTATCACAGATATCTCCTGCTTACCTTCATCTCTCCTGGAATGTCCCGCTGTCCCCATACACAAGTATCACAGATATCTCCTACTTACCGTCCTCTCCTAGAATGGCCCACTGTCCCCATACACTAGTATCACAGATATCTCCTGCTTACCTTCCTCTCTCGGAATGGACCACAGTCCCCATACACTAGTATCACAGATATCTCCTGCTTACCTTCTTCTGGCGGAATGGCCCTCTGACCCCATACACTAGTATCACAGATATCTCCTGCTTACCTTTCTCTGGCGGAATGGCCCCCTGTCCCTATACACTAGTATAACGGATATCTCCTACTTACCTTCATCTGGCGGAATGGCCCTCTGTCCCCATAAACTAGTATCACAGATATCTCCTGCTTACCTTCCTCTCTCGGAATGGTCCGCTGTCCTCATACATTAGTATCACAGATATCTCCTGCTTACCTTCCTCTCTCCTGGAATGTCCCGCTGTCCCCATACTCAAGTATCACAGATATCTCCTACTTACCGTCCTCTCCCAGAATGGCCCACTGTCCCCATACACTAGTATCACAGATATCACCTGCTTACCTTCCTCTCTCGGAATAGCACACTGTCCCCATACACTAGTATCACAGATATCTCCTGCTTACCTTCCTCTAAAGGAATGGCCGCTGTCCCCATACACTAGTATCACAGATATCTCCTACTTACCTTCATCTGGCGGAAGGGCGCTCTGCCCCCATACACTAGTATTACAGATATCTCCTGCTTACCTTCCTCTCTCGGAATGGTCCGCTGTCCCCATACACTAGTATCACAGATATCTCCTGCTTACCTTTCTCTGGCGGAATGGCCCCCTGTCCCTATACACTAGTATAACAGATATCTCCTACTTACCTTCATCTGGCGGAATGGCCCTCTGTCCCCATACACTAGTATCACAGATATCTCCTGCTTACCTTCCTTTCTCGGAATGGTCCGCTGTCCCCATACACTAGTATCACAGATATCTCCTGCTTACCTACCTCTCTCGGAAAGGCCCGCTGTCCCCATACACTAGTATCACAGACATCTGCTGCTTACCTTCCTCTCTCCTGGAATGTCCCGCTGTCCCTAAACACAAGTATCACAGATATCTCCTACTTACCGTCCTCTCCCAGAATGGCCCACTGTCCCCATACACTAGTATCACAGATATCTCCTGCTTACCTTCCTCTCTTGGAATGGCCTGCTGTCCCCATACACTAGTATCAGATATATCTCCTGCTTACCTTCCTGTCTCGGAATGGCCCGCTGTCCCCTTACACTAGTATCACAGATATCTCCTACTTACCTTCCTCTCTCGGAATGGCCCACTGTCCCCATACACTAGCATCAGATATATCTCCTGCTTACCTTCCTGTCTCGGAATGGCCCGCTGTCCCCATACACTAGTATCACAGATATCTCCTGCTTACCTTCCTCTGGCGGAATGGCCCTCTGTCCTCATACACTAGTATCACAGATATCTCCTGCTTACCTTCCTCTCTCGGAATGGCCCGCTGTCCCCATACACTAGTATCACAGATATCTCCTGCTTACCTTCCTCTGGCGGAATGGCCCTCTGACCCCATACACTAGTATCACAGATATCTCCTGCTTACCTTTCTCTGGCGGAATGGCCCTCTGTCCCTATACACTAGTATCAGATATATCTCCTGCTTACCTTCCTCTCTCCTGGAATGGCCCGCTGTCCCCATACACAAGTATCACAGATATGTCCTGCTTACCTTCTTCTCCCAGAATGGCCCTCTGTCTCCATACACTAGTATCACAGATATCTCCTGCTTACCTTCCTCTCTCGGAATGGCCTGCTGTCCCCATACACTAGTATCACAGATATCTCCTACTTACCTTCCTCTCTCGGAATGGCCCGCTGTCCCCATATACTAGTATCACAGATATCTCCTACTTACCTTCCTCTCTCGGAATGGCACGCTGTCCTCATACACTAGTATCACAGATATCTCCTGCTTACCTTCCTCTCTCCTGGAATGGCCCTCTGTCCCCATACACTAGTATCACAGATATCTCCTGCTTACCTTCCTCTCTTGGAATGGACCGCTCTCCCCATACACTACTATCACAGATATCTCCTGCTTACCTACCTCTCTCGGAATGGCCCGCTGTCCCCATACACTAGTATCACAGATATCTCCTATATACCTTCATGTGGCGGAATGGCCCTCTATCCCCATACACTAGTATCACAGATATCTCCTACTTATCTTCCTCTCCCAGAATGGCCAACCGTCCCCATACACTAGTATCACAGATATCTCCTGCTTGCCTTCCTCTCTGGGAATGGACCACAGTCCCCATACACTAGTATCACAGATATCTCCTGCTTACCTTCTTCTGGCGGAATGGCCCTCTGACCCCATACACTAGTATCACAGATATCTCCTGCTTACCTTTCTCTGGCGGAATGGCCCCCTGTCCCTATACACTAGTATAACGGATATCTCCTACTTACCTTCATCTGGCGGAATGGCCCTCTGTCCCCATAAACTAGTATCACAGATATCTCCTGCTTACCTTCCTCTCTCGGAATGGTCCGCTGTCCTCATACACTAGTATCACAGATATCTCCTGCTTACCTTCCTCTCTCCTGGAATGTCCCGCTGTCCCCATACTCAAGTATCACAGATATCTCCTACTTACCGTCCTCTCCCAGAATGGCCCACTGTCCCCATACACTAGTATCACAGATATCACCTGCTTACCTTCCTCTCTCGGAATAGCACACTGTCCCCATACACTAGTATCACAGATATCTCCTGCTTACCTTCCTCTTTCGGAATGGCCCTCTATCCCCATACACTAGTATCACAGATATCTCCTGCTTACCTTCCTTTGGCGGAATGGCCCCCTGTCCCTATACACTAGTATAACAGATATCTCCTACTTACCTTCATCTGGCGGAATGGCCCTCTGTCCCCATAAACTAGTATCACAGATATCTCCTGCTTACCTTCCTCTCTCGGAATGGTCCGCTGTCCTCATACACTAGTATCACAGATATCTCCTGCTTACCTTCCTCTCTCCTGGAATGTCCCGCTGTCCCCATACTCAAGTATCACAGATATCTCCTACTTACCATCCTCTCCCAGAATGGCCCACTGTCCCCATACACTAGTATCACAGATATCACCTGTTTACCTTCCTCTCTCAGAATAGCACACTGTCCCCATACACTTGTATCACAGATATCTCCTGCTTACCTTCCTCTTTCGGAATGGCCCTCTATCCCCATACTCTAGTATCACAGATATCTCCTGCTTACCTTCCATTGGCGGAATGGCCCCCTGTCCCTATACACTAGTATAACAGATATCTCCTACTTACCTTCATCTGGCGGAATGGCCCTCTGTCCCCATACACTAGTATTACAGATATCTCCTGCTTACCTTCCTCTCTCGGAATGGTCCGCTGTCCCCATACACTAGTATCACAGATATCTCCTGCTTACCTTCATCTCTCCTGGAATGTCCCGCTGTCCCCATACACAAGTATCACAGATATCTCCTACTTACCGTCCTCTCCTAGAATGGCCCACTGTCCCCATACACTAGTATCACAGATATCTCCTGCTTACCTTCCTCTCTCGGAATGGCACACTGTCCCCATACACTAGTATCACAGATATCTCCTGCTTACCTTCCTCTCTCGGAATGGCCCTCTGTCCCCATACACTAGTATCACAGATATCTCCTACTTACCTTCCTCTCTCGGAATGGCACGCTGTCCTCATGCACTAGTATCACAGATATCTCCTGCTTACCTTCCTCTCTCCTGGAATGGCCCTCTGTCCCCATACACTAGTATCACAGATATCTCCTACTTACCTTCCTCTCCCAGAATGGCACACTGTCCCCATACACTAGTATCACAGATATCTCCTGCTTACCTTCCTCTCTTGGAATGGACCGCTCTCCCCATACACTACTATCACAGATATCTCCTACTTACCTTCCTCTCTCGGAATGGCCCACTGTCCCCATACACTAGCATCAGATATATCTCCTGCTTACCTTCCTGTCTCGGAATGGCCCGCTGTCCCCATACACTAGTATCACAGATATCTCCTGCTTACCTTCCTCTGGCGGAATGGCCCTCTGTCCTCATACACTAGTATCACAGATATCTCCTGCTTACCTTCCTCTCTCGGAATGGCCCTCTGTCCCCATACACTAGTATCACAGATATCTCCTGCTTACCTTCCTCTGGCGGAATGGCCCTCTGACCCCATACACTAGTATCACAGATATCTCCTGCTTACCTTTCTCTGGCGGAATGGCCCTCTGTCCCTATACACTAGTATCAGATATATCTCCTGCTTACCTTCCTCTCTCCTGGAATGGCCCGCTGTCCCCATACACAAGTATCACAGATATGTCCTGCTTACCTTCTTCTCCCAGAATGGCCCTCTGTCTCCATACACTAGTATCACAGATATCTCCTGCTTACCTTCCTCTCTCGGAATGGCCTGCTGTCCCCATACACTAGTATCACAGATATCTCCTACTTACCTTCCTCTCTCGGAATGGCCCGCTGTCCCCATATACTAGTATCACAGATATCTCCTACTTACCTTCCTCTCTCGGAATGGCACGCTGTCCTCATACACTAGTATCACAGATATCTCCTGCTTACCTTCCTCTCTCCTGGAATGGCCCTCTGTCCCCATACACTAGTATCACAGATATCTCCTGCTTACCTTCCTCTCTTGGAATGGACCGCTCTCCCCATACACTACTATCACAGATATCTCCTGCTTACCTACCTCTCTCGGAATGGCCCGCTGTCCCCATACACTAGTATCACAGATATCTCCTATATACCTTCATGTGGCGGAATGGCCCTCTATCCCCATACACTAGTATCACAGATATCTCCTACTTATCTTCCTCTCCCAGAATGGCCAACCGTCCCCATACACTAGTATCACAGATATCTCCTGCTTGCCTTCCTCTCTGGGAATGGACCACAGTCCCCATACACTAGTATCACAGATATCTCCTGCTTACCTTCTTCTGGCGGAATGGCCCTCTGACCCCATACACTAGTATCACAGATATCTCCTGCTTACCTTTCTCTGGCGGAATGGCCCCCTGTCCCTATACACTAGTATAACGGATATCTCCTACTTACCTTCATCTGGCGGAATGGCCCTCTGTCCCCATAAACTAGTATCACAGATATCTCCTGCTTACCTTCCTCTCTCGGAATGGTCCGCTGTCCTCATACACTAGTATCACAGATATCTCCTGCTTACCTTCCTCTCTCCTGGAATGTCCCGCTGTCCCCATACTCAAGTATCACAGATATCTCCTACTTACCGTCCTCTCCCAGAATGGCCCACTGTCCCCATACACTAGTATCACAGATATCACCTGCTTACCTTCCTCTCTCGGAATAGCACACTGTCCCCATACACTAGTATCACAGATATCTCCTGCTTACCTTCCTCTTTCGGAATGGCCCTCTATCCCCATACACTAGTATCACAGATATCTCCTGCTTACCTTCCTTTGGCGGAATGGCCCCCTGTCCCTATACACTAGTATAACAGATATCTCCTACTTACCTTCATCTGGCGGAATGGCCCTCTGTCCCCATAAACTAGTATCACAGATATCTCCTGCTTACCTTCCTCTCTCGGAATGGTCCGCTGTCCTCATACACTAGTATCACAGATATCTCCTGCTTACCTTCCTCTCTCCTGGAATGTCCCGCTGTCCCCATACTCAAGTATCACGGATATCTCCTACTTACCATCCTCTCCCAGAATGGCCCACTGTCCCCATACACTAGTATCACAGATATCACCTGTTTACCTTCCTCTCTCAGAATAGCACACTGTCCCCATACACTTGTATCACAGATATCTCCTGCTTACCTTCCTCTTTCGGAATGGCCCTCTATCCCCATACTCTAGTATCACAGATATCTCCTGCTTACCTTCCATTGGCGGAATGGCCCCCTGTCCCTATACACTAGTATAACAGATATCTCCTACTTACCTTCATCTGGCGGAATGGCCCTCTGTCCCCATACACTAGTATTACAGATATCTCCTGCTTACCTTCCTCTCTCGGAATGGTCCGCTGTCCCCATACACTAGTATCACAGATATCTCCTGCTTACCTTCATCTCTCCTGGAATGTCCCGCTGTCCCCATACACAAGTATCACAGATATCTCCTACTTACCGTCCTCTCCTAGAATGGCCCACTGTCCCCATACACTAGTATCACAGATATCTCCTGCTTACCTTCCTCTCTCGGAATGGCACACTGTCCCCATACACTAGTATCACAGATATCTCCTGCTTACCTTCCTCTCTCGGAATGGCCCTCTGTCCCCATACACTAGTATCACAGATATCTCCTACTTACCTTCCTCTCTCGGAATGGCACGCTGTCCTCATGCACTAGTATCACAGATATCTCCTGCTTACCTTCCTCTCTCCTGGAATGGCCCTCTGTCCCCATACACTAGTATCACAGATATCTCCTACTTACCTTCCTCTCCCAGAATGGCACACTGTCCCCATACACTAGTATCACAGATATCTCCTGCTTACCTTCCTCTCTTGGAATGGACCGCTCTCCCCATACACTACTATCACAGATATCTCCTGCTTACCTACCTCTCTCGGAATGGCCCGCTGTCCCCATACACTAGTATCACAGATATCTCCTATATACCTTCATCTGGCGGAATGGCCCTCTATCCCCATACACTAGTATCACAGATATCTCCTACTTATCTTCCTCTCCCAGAATGGCCAACCGTCCCCATACACTAGTATCACAGATATCTCCTGCTTGCCTTCCTCTCTGGGAATGGACCACAGTCCCCATACACTAGTATCACAGATATCTCCTGCTTACCTTCTTCTGGCGGAATGGCCCTCTGACCCCATACACTAGTATCACAGATATCTCCTGCTTACCTTTCTCTGGCGGAATGGCCCCCTGTCCCTATACACTAGTATAACGGATATCTCCTACTTACCTTCATCTGGCGGAATGGCCCTCTGTCCCCATAAACTAGTATCACAGATATCTCCTGCTTACCTTCCTCTCTCGGAATGGTCCGCTGTCCTCATACACTAGTATCACAGATATCTCCTGCTTACCTTCCTCTCTCCTGGAATGTCCCGCTGTCACCATACTCAAGTATCACAGGTATCTCCTACTTACCGTCCTCTCCCAGAATGGCCCACTGTCCCCATACACTAGTATCACAGATATCACCTGCTTACCTTCCTCTCTCGGAATAGCACACTGTCCCCATACACTAGTATCACAGATATCTCCTGCTTACCTTCCTCTTTCGGAATGGCCCTCTATCCCCATACACTAGTATCACAGATATCTCCTGCTTACCTTCCTTTGGCGGAATGGCCCCCTGTCCCTATACACTAGTATAACAGATATCTCCTACTTACCTTCATCTGGCGGAATGGCCCTCTGTCCCCATAAACTAGTATCACAGATATCTCCTGCTTACCTTCCTCTCTCGGAATGGTCCGCTGTCCTCATACACTAGTATCACAGATATCTCCTGCTTACCTTCCTCTCTCCTGGAATGTCCCGCTGTCCCCATACTCAAGTATCACAGATATCTCCTACTTACCATCCTCTCCCAGAATGGCCCACTGTCCCCATACACTAGTATCACTGATATCACCTGCTTACCTTCCTCTCTCAGAATAGCACACTGTCCCCATACACTTGTATCACAGATATCTCCTGCTTACCTTCCTCTTTCGGAATGGCCCTCTATCCCCATACTCTAGTATCACAGATATCTCCTGCTTACCTTCCTTTGGCGGAATGGCCCCCTGTCCCTATACACTAGTATAACAGATATCTCCTACTTACCTTCATCTGGCGGAATGGCCCTCTGTCCCCATACACTAGTATCACAGATATCTCCTGCTTACCTTCCTCTCTCGGAATAGTCCGCTGTCCCCATACACTAGTATCACAGATATCTCCTGCTTACCTTCCTCTCTCCTGGAATGTCCCGCTATCCCCATACTCAAGTATCACAGATATCTCCTACTTACCGTCCTCTCCCAGAATGGCCCACTGTCCCCATACACTAGTATCACAGATATCACCTGCTTACCTTCCTCTCTCGGAATAGCACACTGTCCCCATACACTAGTATCACAGATATCTCCTGCTTACCTTCCTCTTTGGGAATGGCCCTCTATCCCCATACACTAGTATCACAGATATCTCCTGCTTACCTTCCTTTGGCGGAATGGCCCCCTGTGCCTATACACTAGTATAACAGATATCTCCTACTTACCTTCATCTGGCGGAATGGCCCTCTGTCCCCATAAACTAGTATCACAGATATCTCCTGCTTACCTTCCTCTCTCGGAATGGTCCGCTGTCCTCATACACTAGTATCACAGATATCTCCTGCTTACCTTCCTCTCTCCTGGAATGTCCCGCTGTCCCCATACTCAAGTATCACAGATATCTCCTACTTACCATCCTCTCCCAGAATGGCCCACTGTCCCCATACACTAGTATCACAGATATCACCTGCTTACCTTCCTCTCTCAGAATAGCACACTATCCCCATACACTTGTATCACAGATATCTCCTGCTTACCTTCCTCTTTCGGAATGGCCCTCTATCCCCATACTCTAGTATCACAGATATCTCCTGCTTACCTTCCTTTGGCGGAATGGCCCCCTGTCCCTATACACTAGTATAACAGATATCTCCTACTTACCTTCATCTGGCGGAATGGCCCTCTGTCCCCATACACTAGTATCACAGATATCTCCTGCTTACCTTCCTCTCTCGGAATGGTCTGCTGTCCCCATACACTAGTATCACAGATATCTCCTGCTTACCTTCCTCTCTCCTGGAATGTCCCGCTGTCCCCATACACAAGTATCACAGATATCTCCTACTTACCGTCCTCTCCTAGAATGGCTCACTGTCCCCATACACTAGTATCACAGATATCTCCTGCTTACCTTCCTCTCTCGGAATGGCACACTGTCCCCATACAGTAGTATCACAGATATCTCCTGCTTACCTTCCTCTCTCGGAATGGCCCTCTGTCCCCATACACTAGTATCACAGATATCTCCTACTTACCTTCCTCTCTCGGAATGGCCCGCTGTCCCCATACACTAGTATCAGATATATCTCCTGCTTACCTTCCTCTCACGGAATGGCCCGCTGTACCCATACAAAAGTATCACAGATATCTCCTGCTTACCTTCTTCTGGCGGAATGGCCCTCTGTCCCCAAACACTAGTATCACAGATATCTCCTGCTTACCTTCCTCTGGCGGAATGGCCCTCTGACCCCATACATTAGTATCACAGATATCTCCTGCTTACCTTTCTCTGGCGGAATGGCCTTCTGTCCTTATACACTAGTATCACAGATATCTCCTACTTATCTTCATCTGGCGGAATGGCCCTCTGTCCCCATACACTAGTATCACAGATATCTCCTGCTTAACCTCCTCTCTCGGAACGGTACGATGTCCCCATACACTAGTATCACAGATATCTCCTGCTTACCTTCCTCTCTCGGAATGGCCCACTGTCCCCATACACTAGTATCACAGATATCTCCTGCTTACCTTCCTCTCTCCTGGAATGGCCCGCTGTCCCCATACACAAGTATCACAGATATCTCCTGCTTACCTTCTTCTCCAAGAATGGCCCACTGTCCCCATACACTAGTATCACAGATATCTCCTACTTACCTTCATCTGGCGGAATGGACCTCTGTCCCCATTCACTAGTATTACAGATATCTCCTGCTTACCTTCCTCTCACGGAATGGCCCTCTGTCCCCATACACTAGTATAACAGATATCTCCTGCTTACCTTCCTCTGGCGGAATGGCCCTCTGTCCCCATACACTAGTATCACAGATATCTCCTGCTTACCTTCCTCTCTCGGAATGGCCCGCTGTCCCCATACACTAGTATCACAGATATCTCCAGCTTACCTTCCTCTCCCAGAATGGCCCACTGTCCCCATATACTAGTATCACAGATATCTCCTGCTTACCTTCCTCTAACGGAATGGCCGCTGTCCCCATACACTAGTATCACAGATATCTCCTACTTACCTTCATCTGGCGGAAGGGCGCTCTGCCCCCATACACTAGTATTACAGATATCTCCTGCTTACCTTCCTCTCTCGGAATGGTCCGCTGTCCCCATACACTAGTATCACAGATATCTCCTGCTTACCTTTCTCTGGCGGAATGGCCCCCTGTCCCTATACACTAGTATAACAGATATCTCCTACTTACCTTCATCTGGCGGAATGGCCCTCTGTCCCCATACACTAGTATCACAGATATCTCCTGCTTACCTTCCTTTCTCGTAATGGTCCGCTGTCCCCATACACTAGTATCACAGATATCTCCTGCTTACCTACCTCTCTCGGAATGGCCCGCTGTCCCCATACACTAGTATCACAGATATCTCCTGCTTACCTTCCTCTCTCCTGGAATGTCCCGCTGTCCCTAAACACAAGTATCACAGATATCTCCTACTTACCGTCCTCTCCCAGAATGGCCCACTGTCCCCATACACTAGTATCACAGATATCTCCTGCTTACCTTCCTCTCTCGGAATGGCCTGCTGTCCCCATACACTAGTATCAGATATATCTCCTGCTTACCTTCCTGTCTCGGAATGGCCCGCTGTCCCCTTACACTAGTATCACAGATATCTCCTACTTACCTTCCTCTCTCGGAATGGCCCGCTGTCCCCATACACTAGTATCAGATATATCTCCTGCTTACCTTCCTGTCTCGGAATGGCCCGCTGTCCCCATACACTAGTATCACAGATATCTCCTGCTTACCTTCCTCTGGCGGAATGGCCCTCTGTCCTCATACACTAGTATCACAGATATCTCCTGCTTACCTTCCTCTCTCGGAATGGCCCGCTGTCCCCATACACTAGTATCACAGATATCTCCGGCTTACCTTCCTCTGGCGGAATGGCCCTCTGACCCCATACACTAGTATCACAGATATCTCCTGCTTACCTTTCTCTGGCGGAATGGCCCTCTGTCCCTATACACTAGTATCAGATATATCTCCTGCTTACCTTCCTCTCTCCTGGAATGGCCCGCTGTCCCCAAACACAAGTATCACAGATATGTCCTGCTTACCTTCTTCTCCCAGAATGGCCCACTGTCCCCATACACTAGTATCACAGATATCTCATGCTTACCTTCCTCTCTCGGAATGGCCTGCTGTCCCCATACACTAGTATCACAGATATCTCCTACTTACCTTCCTCTCTCGGAATGGCCCGCTGTCCCCATACTCAAGTATTACAGATATCTCCTACTTACCGTCCTCTCCCAGAATGGCCCACTGTCCCCATACACTAGTATCACAGATATCACCTGCTTACCTTCCTCTCTCGGAATAGCACACTGTCCCCATACACTAGTATCACAGATATCTCCTGCTTACCTTCCTCTTTCGGAATGGCCCTCTATCCCCATACACTAGTATCACAGATATCTCCTGCTTACCTTCCTTTGGCGGAATGGCCCCCTGTCCCTATACACTAGTATAACAGATATCTCCTACTTACCTTCATCTGGCGGAATGGCCCTCTGTCCCCATAAACTAGTATCACAGATATCTCCTGCTTACCTTCCTCTCTCGGAATGGTCCGCTGTCCTCATACACTAGTATCACAGATATCTCCTGCTTACCTTCCTCTCTCCTGGAATGTCCCGCTGTCCCCATACTCAAGTATCACAGATATCTCCTACTTACCATCCTCTCCCAGAATGGCCCACTGTCCCCATACACTAGTATCACAGATATCACCTGCTTACCTTCCTCTCTCAGAATAGCACACTGTCCCCATACACTTGTATCACAGATATCTCCTGCTTACCTTCCTCTTTCGGAATGGCCCTCTATCCCCATACTCTAGTATCACAGATATCTCCTGCTTACCTTCCTTTGGCGGAATGGCCCCCTGTCCCTATACACTAGTATAACAGATATCTCCTACTTACCTTCATCTGGCGGAATGGCCCTCTGTCCCCATACACTAGTATTACAGATATCTCCTGCTTACCTTCCTCTCTCGGAATGGTCCGCTGTCCCCATACACTAGTATCACAGATATCTCCTGCTTACCTTCATCTCTCCTGGAATGTCCCGCTGTCCCCATACACAAGTATCACAGATATCTCCTACTTACCGTCCTCTCCTAGAATGGCCCACTGTCCCCATACACTAGTATCACAGATATCTCCTGCTTACCTTCCTCTCTCGGAATGGCACACTGTCCCCATACACTAGTATCACAGATATCTCCTGCTTACCTTCCTCTCTCGGAATGGCCCTCTGTCCCCATACACTAGTATCACAGATATCTCCTACTTACCTTCCTCTCTCGGAATGGCACGCTGTCCTCATGCACTAGTATCACAGATATCTCCTGCTTACCTTCCTCTCTCCTGGAATGGCCCTCTGTCCCCATACACTAGTATCACAGATATCTCCTACTTACCTTCCTCTCCCAGAATGGCACACTGTCCCCATACACTAGTATCACAGATATCTCCTGCTTACCTTCCTCTCTTGGAATGGACCGCTCTCCCCATACACTACTATCACAGATATCTCCTGCTTACCTACCTCTCTCGGAATGGCCCGCTGTCCCCATACACTAGTATCACAGATATCTCCTATATACCTTCATCTGGCGGAATGGCCCTCTATCCCCATACACTAGTATCACAGATATCTCCTACTTATCTTCCTCTCCCAGAATGGCCAACCGTCCCCATACACTAGTATCACAGATATCTCCTGCTTGCCTTCCTCTCTGGGAATGGACCACAGTCCCCATACACTAGTATCACAGATATCTCCTGCTTACCTTTCTCTGGCGGAATGGCCCCCTGTCCCTATACACTAGTATAACGGATATCTCCTACTTACCTTCATCTGGCGGAATGGCCCTCTGTCCCCATAAACTAGTATCACAGATATCTCCTGCTTACCTTCCTCTCTCGGAATGGTCCGCTGTCCTCATACACTAGTATCACAGATATCTCCTGCTTACCTTCCTCTCTCCTGGAATGTCCCGCTGTCACCATACTCAAGTATCACAGGTATCTCCTACTTACCGTCCTCTCCCAGAATGGCCCACTGTCCCCATACACTAGTATCACAGATATCACCTGCTTACCTTCCTCTCTCGGAATAGCACACTGTCCCCATACACTAGTATCACAGATATCTCCTGCTTACCTTCCTCTTTCGGAATGGCCCTCTATCCCCATACACTAGTATCACAGATATCTCCTGCTTACCTTCCTTTGGCGGAATGGCCCCCTGTCCCTATACACTAGTATAACAGATATCTCCTACTTACCTTCATCTGGCGGAATGGCCCTCTGTCCCCATAAACTAGTATCACAGATATCTCCTGCTTACCTTCCTCTCTCGGAATGGTCCGCTGTCCTCATACACTAGTATCACAGATATCTCCTGCTTACCTTCCTCTCTCCTGGAATGTCCCGCTGTCCCCATACTCAAGTATCACAGATATCTCCTACTTACCATCCTCTCCCAGAATGGCCCACTGTCCCCATACACTAGTATCACTGATATCACCTGCTTACCTTCCTCTCTCAGAATAGCACACTGTCCCCATACACTTGTATCACAGATATCTCCTGCTTACCTTCCTCTTTCGGAATGGCCCTCTATCCCCATACTCTAGTATCACAGATATCTCCTGCTTACCTTCCTTTGGCGGAATGGCCCCCTGTCCCTATACACTAGTATAACAGATATCTCCTACTTACCTTCATCTGGCGGAATGGCCCTCTGTCCCCATACACTAGTATCACAGATATCTCCTGCTTACCTTCCTCTCTCGGAATAGTCCGCTGTCCCCATACACTAGTATCACAGATATCTCCTGCTTACCTTCCTCTCTCCTGGAATGTCCCGCTGTCCCCATACTCAAGTATCACAGATATCTCCTACTTACCGTCCTCTCCCAGAATGGCCCACTGTCCCCATACACTAGTATCACAGATATCACCTGCTTACCTTCCTCTCTCGGAATAGCACACTGTCCCCATACACTAGTATCACAGATATCTCCTGCTTACCTTCCTCTTTGGGAATGGCCCTCTATTCCCATACACTAGTATCACAGATATCTCCTGCTTACCTTCCTTTGGCGGAATGGCCCCCTGTGCCTATACACTAGTATAACAGATATCTCCTACTTACCTTCATCTGGCGGAATGGCCCTCTGTCCCCATAAACTAGTATCACAGATATCTCCTGCTTACCTTCCTCTCTCGGAATGGTCCGCTGTCCTCATACACTAGTATCACAGATATTTCCTGCTTACCTTCCTCTCTCCTGGAATGTTCCGCTGTCCCCATACTCAAGTATCACAGATATCTCCTACTTACCATCCTCTCCCAGAATGGCCCACTGTCCCCATACACTAGTATCACAGATATCACCTGCTTACCTTCCTCTCTCAGAATAGCACACTATCCCCATACACTTGTATCACAGATATCTCCTGCTTACCTTCCTTTTCGGAATGGCCCTCTATCCCCATACTCTAGTATCACAGATATCTCCTGCTTACCTTCCTTTGGCGGAATGGCCCCCTGTCCCTATACACTAGTATAACAGATATCTCCTACTTACCTTCATCTGGCGGAATGGCCCTCTGTCCCCATACACTAGTATCACAGATATCTCCTGCTTACCTTCCTCTCTCGGAATGGTCTGCTGTCCCCATACACTAGTATCACAGATATCTCCTGCTTACCTTCCTCTCTCCTGGAATGTCCCGCTGTCCCCATACACAAGTATCACAGATATCTCCTACTTACCGTCCTCTCCTAGAATGGCCCACTGTCCCCATACACTAGTATCACAGATATCTCCTGCTTACCTTCCTCTCTCGGAATGGCACACTGTCCCCATACAGTAGTATCACAGATATCTCCTGCTTACCTTCCTCTCTCGGAATGGCCCTCTGTCCCCATACACTAGTATCACAGATATCTCCTACTTACCTTCCTCTCTCGGAATGGCCCGCTGTCCCCATACACTAGTATCAGATATATCTCCTGCTTACCTTCCTCTCACGGAATGGCCCGCTGTACCCATACAAAAGTATCACAGATATCTCCTGCTTACCTTCTTCTGGCGGAACGGCCCTCTGTCCCCAAACACTAGTATCACAGATATCTCCTGCTTACCTTCCTCTGGCGGAATGGCCCTCTGACCCCATACATTAGTATCACAGATATCTCCTGCTTACCTTTCTCTGGCGGAATGGCCTTCTGTCCTTATACACTAGTATCACAGATATCTCCTACTTATCTTCATCTGGCGGAATGGCCCTCTGTCCCCATACACTAGTATCACAGATATCTCCTGCTTAACCTCCTCTCTCGGAATGGTACGATGTCCCCATACACTAGTATCACAGATATCTCCTGCTTACCTTCCTTTCTCGGAATGGCCCACTGTCCCCATACACTAGTATCACAGATATCTCCTGCTTACCTTCCTCTCCCCTGGAATGGCCCGCTGTCCCCATACACAAGTATCACAGATATCTCCTGCTTACCTTCTTCTCCAAGAATGGCCCACTGTCCCCATACACTAATATCACAGATATCTCCTACTTACCTTCATCTGGCGGAATGGACCTCTGTCCCCATTCACTAGTATTACAGATATCTCCTGCTTACCTTCCTCTCACGGAATGGCCCTCTGTCCCCATACACTAGTATAACAGATATCTCCTGCTTACCTTCCTCTGGCGGAATGGCCCTCTGTCCCCATACACTAGTATCACAGATATCTCCTGCTTACCTTCCTCTCTCGGAATGGCCCGCTGTCCCCATACACTAGTATCACAGATATCTCCAGCTTACCTTCCTCTCCCAGAATGGCCCACTGTCCCCATACACTAGTATCACAGATATCTCCTGCTTACCTTCCTCTAACGGAATGGCCGCTGTCCCCATACACTAGTATCACAGATATCTCCTACTTACCTTCATCTGGCGGAAGGGCGCTCTGCCCCCATACACTAGTATTACAGATATCTCCTGCTTACCTTCCTCTCTCGGAATGGTCCGCTGTCCCCATACACTAGTATCACAGATATCTCCTGCTTACCTTTCTCTGGCGGAATGGCCCCCTGTCCCTATACACTAGTATAACAGATATCTCCTACTTACCTTCATCTGGCGGAATGGCCCTCTGTCCCCATACACTAGTATCACAGATATCTCCTGCTTACCTTCCTTTCTCGGAATGGTCCGCTGTCCCCATACACTAGTATCACAGATATCTCCTGCTTACCTACCTCTCTCGGAATGGCCCGCTGTCCCCATACACTAGTATCACAGATATCTCCTGCTTACCTTCCTCTCTCCTGGAATGTCCCGCTGTCCCTAAACACAAGTATCACAGATATCTCCTACTTACCGTCCTCTCCCAGAATGGCCCACTGTCCCCATACACTAGTATCACAGATATCTCCTGCTTACCTTCCTCTCTCGGAATGGCCTGCTGTCCCCATACACTAGTATCAGATATATCTCCTGCTTACCTTCCTGTCTCGGAATGGCCCGCTGTCCCCTTACACTAGTATCACAGATATCTCCTACTTACCTTCCTCTCTCGGAATGGCCCGCTGTCCCCATACACTAGTATCAGATATATCTCCTGCTTACCTTCCTGTCTCGGAATGGCCCGCTGTCCCCATACACTAGTATCACAGATATCTCCTGCTTACCTTCCTCTGGCGGAATGGCCCTCTGTCCTCATACACTAGTATCACAGATATCTCCTGCTTACCTTCCTCTCTCGGAATGGCCCGCTGTCCCCATACTCTAGTATCACAGATATCTCCTGCTTACCTTCCTCTGGCGGAATGGCCCTCTGACCCCATACACTAGTATCACAGATATCTCCTGCTTACCTTTCTCTGGCGGAATGGCCCTCTGTCCCTATACACTAGTATCAGATATATCTCCTGCTTTCCTTCCTCTCTCCTGGAATGGCCCGCTGTCCCCATACACAAGTATCACAGATATGTCCTGCTTACCTTCTTCTCCCAGAATGGCCCACTGTCCCCATACACTAGTATCACAGATATCTCATGCTTACTTTCCTCTCTCGGAATGGCCTGCTGTCCCCATACACTAGTATCACAGATATCTCCTACTTACCTTCCTCTCTCGGAATGGCCCGCTGTCCCCATACACTAGTATCACAGATATCTCCTGCTTACCTTCCTCTCTCGGAATGGTCCGCTGTCCTCATACACTAGTATCACAGATATCTCCTGCTTACCTTCCTCTCTCCTGGAATGTCCCGCTGTCCCCATACTCAAGTATCACAGATATCTCCTACTTACCGTCCTCTCCCAGAATGGCCCACTGTCCCCATACACTAGTATCACAGATATCACCTGCTTACCTTCCTCTCTCGGAATAGCACACTGTCCCCATACACTAGTATCACAGATATCTCCTGCTTACCTTCCTCTTTCGGAATGGCCCTCTATCCCCATACACTAGTATCACAGATATCTCCTGCTTACCTTCCTTTGGCGGAATGGCCCCCTGTCCCTATACACTAGTATAACAGATATCTCCTACTTACCTTCATCTGGCGGAATGGCCCTCTGTCCCCATAAACTAGTATCACAGATATCTCCTGCTTACCTTCCTCTCTCGGAATGGTCCGCTGTCCTCATACACTAGTATCACAGATATCTCCTGCTTACCTTCCTCTCTCCTGGAATGTCCCGCTGTCCCCATACTCAAGTATCACAGATATCTCCTACTTACCATCCTCTCCCAGAATGGCCCACTGTCCCCATACACTAGTATCACAGATATCACCTGCTTACCTTCCTCTCTCAGAATAGCACACTGTCCCCATACACTTGTATCACAGATATCTCCTGCTTACCTTCCTCTTTCGGAAAGGCCCTCTATCCCCATACTCTAGTATCACAGATATCTCCTGCTTACCTTCCTTTGGCGGAATGGCCCCCTGTCCCTATACACTAGTATAACAGATATCTCCTACTTACCTTCATCTGGCGGAATGGCCCTCTGTCCCTATACACTAGTATCACAGATATCTCCTGCTTACCTTCCTCTCTCGGAATGGTCCGCTGTCCCCATACACTAGTATCACAGATATCTCCTGCTTACCTTCCTCTCTCCTGGAATGTCCCGCTGTCCCCATACACAAGTATCACAGATATCTCCTACTTACCGTCCTCTCCTATAATGGCCCACTGTCCCCATACACTAGTATCACAGATATCTCCTGCTTACCTTCCTCTCTCGGAATGGCACACTGTCCCCATACACTATTATCACAGATATCTCCTGCTTACCTTCCTCTCTCAGAATGGCCCTCTGTCCCCATACACTAGTATCACAGATATCTCCCACTTACCTTCCTCTCTCGGAATGGCACGCTGTCCTCATACACTAGTATCACAGATATCTCCTGCTTACCTTCCTCTCTCCTGGAATGGCCCTCTGTCCCCATACACTAGTATCACAGATATCTCCTACTTACCTTCCTCTCCCAGAATGGCACACTGTCCCCATACACTAGTATCACAGATATCTCCTGCTTACCTTCCTCTCTTGGAATGGACCGCTCTCCCCATACACTACTATCACAGATATCTCCTGCTTACCTACCTCTCTCGGAATGGCCCGCTGTCCCCATACACTAGTATCACAGATATCTCCTATATACCTTCATCTGGCGGAATGGCCCTCTATCCCCATACACTAGTATCACAGATATCTCCTACTTATCTTCCTCTCCCAGAATGGCCAACCGTCCCCATACACTAGTATCACAGATATCTCCTGCTTTCCTTCCTCTCTGGGAATGGACCACAGTCCCCATACACTAGTATCACAGATATCTCCTGCTTACCTTCTTCTGGCGGAATGGCCCTCTGACCCCATACACTAGTATCACAGATATCTCCTGCTTACCTTTCTCTGGCGGAATGGCCCCCTGTCCCTATACACTAGTATAATGGATATCTCCTACTTACCTTCATCTGGCGGAATGGCCCTCTGTCCCCATAAACTAGTATCACAGATATCTCCTGCTTACCTTCCTCTCTCGGAATGGTCCGCTGTCCTCATACACTAGTATCACAGATATCTCCTGCTTACCTTCCTCTCTCCTGGAATGTCCCGCTGTCACCATACTCAAGTATCACAGGTATCTCCTACTTACCGTCCTCTCCCAGAATGGCCCACTGTCCCCATACATTAGTATCACAGATATCACCTGCTTACCTTCCTCTCTCGGAATAGCACACTGTCCCCATACACTAGTATCACAGATATCTCCTGCTTACCTTCCTCTTTCGGAATGGCCCTCTATCCCCATACACTAGTATCACAGATATCTCCTGCTTACCTTCCTTTAGCGGAATGGCCCCCTGTCCCTATACACTAGTATAACAGATATCTCCTACTTACCTTCATCTGGCGGAATGGCCCTCTGTCCCCATAAACTAGTATCACAGATATCTCCTGCTTACCTTCCTCTCTCGGAATGGTCCGCTGTCCTCATACACTAGTATCACAGATATCTCCTGCTTACCTTCCTCTCTCCTGGAATGTCCCGCTGTCCCCATACTCAAGTATCACAGATATCTCCTACTTACCATCCTCTCCCAGAATGGCCCACTGTCCCCATACACTAGTATCACTGATATCACCTGCTTACCTTCCTCACTCGGAATGGCCTGCTGTCCCCATACACTAGTATCAGATATATCTCCTGCTTACCTTCCTGTCTCGGAATGGCCCGCTGTCCCCATACACTAGTATCACAGATATCTCCTACTTACCTTCCTCTCTCGGAATGGCACGCTGTCCCCATACACTAGTATCAGATATATCTCCTGCTTACCTTCCTGTCTCGGAATGGCCCGCTGTCCCCATACACTAGTATCACAGATATCTCCTGCTTACCTTCCTCTGGCGGAATGGCCCTCTGTCCTCATACACTAGTATCACATATATCTCCTGCTTACCTTCCTCTCTCGGAATGGCCCGCTGTCCCCATACACTAGTATCACAGATATCTCCTGCTTACCTTCCTCTGGCGGAATGGCCCTCTGTCCCTATACACTAGTATCAGATATATCTCCTGCTTACCTTCCTCTCTCCTGGAATGGCCCGCTGTCACCATACACAAGTATCACAGATATGTCCTGCTTACCTTCTCCCAGAATGGCCCACTGTCCCCATACACTAGTATCACAGATATCTCCTGCTTACCTTCCTCTCTCGGAATGGCCTGCTGTCCCCATACACTAGTATCACAGATATCTCCTACTTACCTTCCTCTCTCGGAATGGCCCGCTGTCCCCATACACTAGTATCACAGATATCTCCTACTTACCTTCCTCTCTCGGAATGGCCCGCTGTCCTCATACACTAGTATCACAGATATCTCCTGCTTACCTTCCTCTCTCTTGGAATGGCCCTCTGTCCCCATACACTAGTATCACAGATATCTCCTACTTACCTTCCTCTCTTGGAATGGACCGCTGTCCCCATACACTAGTATCACAGATATCTCCTATATACCTTCATCTGGCGGAATGGCCCTCTATCCCCATACACTAGTATCACAGATATCTCCTACTTACCTTCCTCTCCCAGAATGGCCAACCGTCCCCATACACTAGTATCACAGATATCTCCTGCTTGCCTTCCTCTCTGGGAACGGCCCACTGTCCCCATACACTAGTATCACAGATATCTCCTGCTTACCTTCTTCTGGCGGAATGGCCCTTTGACCCCATACACTAGTATCACAGATATCTCCTGCTTACCTTTCTCTGGCGGAATGGCCCCCTGTCCCTATACACTAGTATAACGGATATCTCCTACTTACCTTCATCTGGCGGAATGGCCCTCTGTCCCCATAAACTAGTATCACAGATATCTCCTGCTTACCTTCCTCTCTCGGAATGGTCCACTGTCCTCATACACTAGTATCACAGGTATCTCCTGCTTACCTTCCTCTCTCCTGGAATGTCCCGCTGTCCCCATACTCAAGTATCACAGATATCTCCTACTTACCTTCCTCTCTCGGAATAGCACACTGTCCCCATACACTAGTATCACAGATATCTCCTGCTTACCTTCCTCTTTCGGAATGGCCCTCTATCCCCATACACTAGTATCACAGATATCTCCTGCTTACCTTCCTTTGGCGGAATGGCCCCCTGTCCCTATACACTAGTATAACAGATATCTCCTACTTACCTTTATCTGGCGGAATGGCCCTCTGTCCCCATACACTAGTATCACAGATATCTCCTGCTTACCTTCCTCTCTCGGAATGGTCCGCTGTCCCCATACACTAGTATCACAGATATCTCCTGCTTACCTTCCTCTCTCCTGGAATGTCCCTCTGTCCCCATACACAAGTATCACAGATATCTCCTACTTACCGTCCTCTCCTAGAATGGCCCACTGTCCCCATACACTAGTATCACAGATATCTCCTGCTTACCTTCCTCTCTCGGAATGGCACACTGTCCCCATACACTAGTATCACAGATATCTCCTGCTTACCTTCCTCTCTCGGAATGGCCCTCTGTCCCCATACACTAGTATCACAGATATCTCCTACTTACCTTCCTCTCTTGGAATGGCCCGCTGTCCCCATACACTAGTATCAGATATATCTCCTGCTTACCTTCCTCTCACGGAATGGCCCGCTGTACCCATACAAAAGTATCACAGATATCACCTGCTTACCTTCCTCTCTCGGAATAGCACACTGTCCCCATACACTAGTATCACAGATATCTCCTGCTTACCTTCCTCTTTCGGAATGGCCCTCTATCCCCATACACTAGTATCACAGATATCTCCTGCTTACCTTCCTCTCTCGGAATGGTCCGCTGTCCTCATACACTAGTATCACAGATATCTCCTGCTTACCTTCCTCTCTCCTGGAATGTCCCGCTGTCCCCATACTCAAGTATCACAGATATCTCCTACTTACCGTCCTCTCCCAGAATGGCCCACTGTCCCCATACACTAATATCACAGATATCACCTGCTTACCTTCCTCTCTCGGAATAGCACACTGTCCCCATACACTAGTATCACAGATATCTCCTGCTTACCTTCCTCTTTCGGAATGGCCCTCTATCCCCATACACTAGTATCACAGATATCTCATGCTTACCTTCCTTTGGCGGAATGGCCCCCTGTCCCTATACACTAGTATAACAGATATCTCCTACTTACCTTCATCTGGCGGAATGGCCCTCTGTCCCCATAAACTAGTATCACAGATATCTCCTATATACCTTCATCTGGCGGAATGGCCCTCTATCCCCATACACTAGTATCACAGATATCTCCTACTTACCTTCCTCTCCCAGAATGGCCAACCGTCCCCATACACTAGTATCACAGATATCTCCTGCTTGCCTTCCTCTCTGGGAACGGCCCACTGTCCCCATACACTAGTATCACAGATATCTCCTGCTTACCTTCTTCTGGCGGAATGGCCCTTTGACCCCATACACTAGTATCACAGATATCTCCTGCTTACCTTTCTCTGGCGGAATGGCCCCCTGTCCCTATACACTAGTATAATGGATATCTCCTACTTACCTTCATCTGGCGGAATGGCCCTCTGTCCCCATAAACTAGTATCACAGATATCTCCTGCTTACCTTCCTCTCTCGGAATGGTCCGCTGTCCTCATACACTAGTATCACAGGTATCTCCTGCTTACCTTCCTCTCTCCTGGAATGTCCCGCTGTCCCCATACTCAAGTATCACAGATATCTCCTACTTACCGTCCTCTCCCACAATGGCCCACTGTCCCCATACACTAGTATCACAGATATCACCTGCTTACCTTCCTCTCTCGGAATAGCACACTGTCCCCATACACTAGTATCACAGATATCTCCTGCTTACCTTCCTCTTTCGGAATGGCCCTCTATCTCCATACACTAGTATCACAGATATCTCCTGCTTACCTTCCTTTGGCGGAATGGCCCCCTGTCCCTATACACTAGTATAACAGATATCTCCTACTTACCTTTATCTGGCGGAATGGCCCTCTGTCCCCATACACTAGTATCACAGATATCTCCTGCTTACCTTCCTCTCTCGGAATGGTACGATGTCCCCATACACTAGTATCACAGATATCTCCTGCTTACCTTCCTCTCTCGGAATGGCCCACTGTCCCCATACACTAGTATCACAGATATCTCCTGCTTACCTTCCTCTCTCCTGGAATGGCCCGCTGTCCCCATACACAAGTATCACAGATATCTCCTGCTTACCTTCTTCTCCAAGAATGGCCCACTGTCCCCATACACTAGTATCACAGATATCTCCAACTTACCGTCCTCTCCCAGAATGGACCGCTCTCCCCATACACTAGTATCACAGATATCTCCTGCTTACCTACCTCTCTCGGAATGGCCCGCTGGCCCCATACACTAGTATCACAGATATCTCCTATATACCTTCATCTGGCGGAATGGCCCTCTATCCCCATACACTAGTATCACAGATATCTCCTACTTACCTTCCTCTCCCAGAATGGCCAACCGTCCCCATACACTAGTATCACAGATATCTCCTGCTTGCCTTCCTCTCTGGGAATGGCCCACTGTCCCCATACACTAGTATCACAGATATCTCCTGCTTACCTTCTTCTGGCGGAATGGCCCTCTGACCCCATACACTAGTATCACAGACATCTCCTGCTTACCTTTCTCTGGCGGAATGGCCCCCTGTCCCTATACACTAGTATAACAGATATCTCCTACTTACCTTCCTCTCCCAGAATGGCCCACTGTCCCCCTACACTAGTATCACAAATATCTCCTGCTTACCTTCCTCTCTCGGAATGGCACACTGTCCCCATACACTAGTATCACAGATATCTCCTACTTACCTTCCTCTCTCGGAATGGCCCGCTGTCCCCATACACTAGTATCAGATATATCTCCTGCTTACCTTCCTCTCACGGAATGGCCCGCTGTACCCATACAAAAGTATCACAGATATCTCCTGCTTACCTTCCTCTGGCGGAATGGCCCTCTGTCCCCATACACTAGTATCACAGATATCTCCTGCTTACCTTCCTCTGGCTGAATGGCCCTCTGACCCCATACATTAGTATCACAGATATCTCCTCCTTACCTTTCTCTGGCGGAATGGCCTTCTGTCCCTATACACTAGTATCACAGATATCTCCTACTTATCTTCATCTGGCGGAATGGCCCTCTGTCCCCATACACTAGTATCACAGATATATCCTGCTTAACTTCCTCTCTCGGAATGGCCCGCTGTCCCCATACACTAGTATCACAGATATATCCTGCTTACCTTCCTCTCTCGGAATGGCCCGCTGTCCCCATACACTAGTATCACAGATATCTCCTGCTGACCTTCCTCTCTCGGAATGGCCCGCTGTCCCCATACACTAGTATCACAGATATCTCCTGCTTACCTTCCTCTCTCGGAATGGCCCGCTATCCCCATACACTAGTATCTCAGATATCTCCTGCTTACCTTCCTCTCTCGGAATGCCCTGCTGTCCCCATACACTAGTATCACAGATATCTCCTGCTTACCTTCCTCTCGGAATGGCCCTCTGTCCCCATACACTACTATCACAGATATCTCCAGCTTACCTTCCTCTCCCGGAATGGCCGCTGTCCCCATACACTAGTATCACAGATATCTCCTGCTTACCTTCCTCTGGCGGAATGGCCCTCTGACCCCATACATTAGTATCACAGATATCTCCTGCTTACCTTTCTCTGGCGGAATGGCCTTCTGTCCTTATACACTAGTATCACAGATATCTCCTACTTATCTTCATCTGGCGGAATGGCCCTCTGTCCCCATACACTAGTATCACAGATATCTCCTGCTTAACCTCCTCTCTCGGAATGGTACGATGTCCCCATACACTAGTATCACAGATATATCCTGCTTACCTTCCTCTCTCGGAATGGCCCACTGTCCCCATACACTAGTATCACAGATATCTCCTGCTTACCTTCCTCTCTCCTGGAATGGCCCGCTGTCCCCATACACAAGTATCACAGATATCTCCTGCTTACCTTCTTCTCCAAGAATGGCCCACTGTCCCCATACACTAGTATCACAGATATCTCCAACTTACCGTCCTCTCCCAGAATGGACCGCTCTCCCCATACACTAGTATCACAGATATCTCCTGCTTACCTACCTCTCTCGGAATGGCCCGCTGTCCCCATACACTAGTATCACAGATATCTCCTATATACCTTCATCTGCCGGAATGGCCCTCTATCCCCATACACTAGTATCACAGATATCTCCTACTTACCTTCCTCTCCCAGAATGGCCAACCGTCCCCATACACTAGTATCACAGATATCTCCTGCTTGCCTTCCTCTCTGGGAATGGCCCACTGTCCCCATACACTAGTATCACAGATATCTCCTGCTTACCTTCTTCTGGCAGAATGGCCCTCTGACCCCATACACTAGTATCACAGACATC
This sequence comes from Taudactylus pleione, assembly GCA_031769625.1. Lineage (NCBI taxonomy): Eukaryota > Metazoa > Chordata > Amphibia > Anura > Myobatrachidae > Taudactylus > Taudactylus pleione. Next base: position 1,174,974 of record JAUIMM010001082.1, read on the forward strand.
TCCTGCTTACCTTTCTCTGGCGGAATGGCCCCCTGTCCCTATACACTAGTATAACAGATATCTCCTACTTACCTTCCTCTCCCAGAATGCCCCACTGTCCCCCTACACTAGTATCACAAATATCTCCTGCTTACCTTCCTCTCTCGGAATGGCACACTGTCCCCATACACTAGTATCACAGATATCTCCAGCTTACCTTCCTCTCCCAGAATGGCCCACTGTCCCCATACACTAGTATCACCGATATCTCCTGCTTACCTTCCTGTAACGGAATGGCCGCTGTCCCCATACACTAGTATCACAGATATCTCCTACTTACCTTCATCTGGCGGAATGGCGCTCTGTCCCCATACACTAGTATTACAGATATCTCCTGCTTACCTTCCTCTCTCGGAATGGTCCGCTGTCCCCATATACTAGTATCACAGATATCTCCTGCTTACCTTTCTCTGGCGGAATGGCCCCCTGTCCCTATACACTAGTATAACAGATATCTCCTACTTACCTTCATCTGGCGGAATAGCCCTCTGTCCCCATACACTAGTATCACAGATATCTCCTGCTTACCTTCCTCTCCCAGAATGCCCCACTGTCCCCCTACACTAGTATCACAAATATCTCCTGCTTACCTGCCTCTCTCGGAATGGCACACTGTCCCCATACACTAGTATCACAGATATCTCCAGCTTACCTTCCTCTCCCAGAATGGCCCACTGTCCCCATACACTAGTATCACAGATATCTCCTGCTTACCTTCCTGTAACGGAATGGCCGCTGTCCCCATACACTAGTATCACAGATATCTCCTACTTACCTTCATCTGGCGGAATGGCGCTCTGTCCCCATACACTAGTATTACAGATATCTCCTGCTTACCTTCCTCTCTCGGAATGGTCCGCTGTCCCCATATACTAGTATCACAGATATCTCCTGCTTACCTTTCTCTGGCGGAATGGCCCCCTGTCCCTATACACTAGTATAACAGATATCTCCTACTTACCTTCATCTGGCGGAATAGCCCTCTGTCCCCATACACTAGTATCACAGATATCTCCTGCTTACCTTCCTTTCTCGGAATGGTCCGCTGTCCCCATACACTAGTATCACAGATATCTCCTGCTTACCTACCTCTCTCGGAATGGCCTGCTGTCCCCATACACTAGTATCACAGACATCTGCTGCTTACCTTCCTCTCTCCTGGAATGTAACGCTGTCCCCATACACAAGTATCACAGATATCTCCTACTTACCGTCCTCTCCCAGAATGGCCTGCTGTCCCCATACACTAGTATCACAGATATCTCCTGCTTACCTTCCTCACTCGGAATGGCCTGCTGTCCCCATACACTAGTATCAGATATATCTCCTGCTTACCTTCCTGTCTCGGAATGGCCCGCTGTCCCCATACACTAGTATCACAGATATCTCCTACTTACCTTCCTCTCTCGGAATGGCACGCTGTCCCCATACACTAGTATCAGATATATCTCCTGCTTACCTTCCTGTCTCGGAATGGCCCGCTGTCCCCATACACTAGTATCACAGATATCTCCTGCTTACCTTCCTCTGGCGGAATGGCCCTCTGTCCTCATACACTAGTATCACAGATATCTCCTGCTTACCTTCCTCTCTCGGAATGGCCCGCTGTCCCCATACACTAGTATCACAGATATCTCCTGCTTACCTTCCTCTGGCGGAATGGCCCTCTGTCCCTATACACTAGTATCAGATATATCTCCTGCTTACCTTCCTCTCTCCTGGAATGGCCCGCTGTCCCCATACACAAGTATCACAGATATGTCCTGCTTACCTTCTTCTCCCAGAATGGCCCACTGTCCCCATACACTAGTATCACAGATATCTCCTGCTTACCTTCCTCTTTCGGAATGGCCTGCTGTCCCCATACACTAGTATCACAGATATCTCCTACTTACCTTCCTCTCTCGGAATGGCCCGCTGTCCCCATACACTAGTATCACAGATATCTCCTACTTACCTTCCTCTCTCGGAATGGCCCGCTGTCCTCATATACTAGTATCACAGATATCTCCTGCTTACCTTCCTCTCTCCTGGAATGGCCCTCTGTCCCCATACACTAGTATCACAGATATCTCCTACTTACTTCCTCTCCCAGAATGGCACACTGTCCTCATACACTAGTATCACAGATATCTCCTGCTTACCTTCCTCTCTTGGAATGGACCGCTGTCCCCATACACTAGTATCACAGATATCTCCTATATACCTTCATCTGGCGGAATTGCCCTCTATCCCCATACACTAGTATCACAGATATCTCCTACTTACCTTCCTCTCCCAGAATGGCCAACCGTCCCCATACACTAGTATCACAGATATCTCCTGCTTGCCTTTCTCTCTGGGAATGGCCCACTGTCCCCATACACTAGTATCACAGATATCTCCTGCTTACCTTCTTCTGGCGGAATGGCCCTCTGACCCAAAACACTAGTATCACAGATATCTCCTGCTTATCTTTCTCTGGCGGAATGGCCCCCTGTCCCTATACACTAGTATAACGGATATCTCCTACTTACCTTCATCTGGCGGAATGGCCCTCTGTCCCCATAAACTAGTATCACAGATATCTCCTGCTTACCTTCCTCTCTCGGAATGGTCCGCTGTCCTCATACACTAGTATCACAGGTATCTCCTGCTTACCTTCCTCTCTCCTGGAATGTCCCGCTGTCCCCATACTCAAGTATCACAGATATCTCCTACTTACCGTCCTCTCCCACAATGGCCCACTGTCCCCATACACTAGTATCACAGATATCACCTGCTTACCTTCCTCTCTCGGAATAGCACACTGTCCCCATACACTAGTATCACAGATATCTCCTGCTTACCTTCCTCTTTCGGAATGGCCCTCTATCCCCATACACTAGTATCACAGATATCTCCTGCTTACCTTCCTTTGGCGGAATGGCCCCCTGTCCCTATACACTAGTATAACAGATATCTCCTACTTACCTTTATCTGGCGGAATGGCCCTCTGTCCCCATACACTAGTATCACAGATATCTCCTGCTTACCTTCCTCTCTCGGAATGGTCCGCTGTCCCCATACACTAGTATCACAGATATCTCCTGCTTACCTTCCTCTCTCCTGGAATGTCCCGCTGTCCCCATACACAAGTATCACAGATATCTCCTACTTACCATCCTCTCCTAGAATGGCCCACTGTCCCCATACACTAGTATCACAGATATCTCCTGCTTACCTTCCTCTCTCGGAATGGCCCTCTGTCCCCATATACTAGTATCACAGATACCTCCTACTTACCTTCCTCTCTCGGAATGGCCCGCTGTCCCCATACACTAGTATCAGATATATCTCCTGCTTACCTTCCTCTCACGGAATGGCCCGCTGTACCCATACAAAAGTATCACAGATATCACCTGCTTACCTTCCTCTCTCGGAATAGCATACTGTCCACATACACTAGTATCACAGATATCTCCTGCTTACCTTAGTCTTTCGGAATGGCCCTCTATCCCCATACACTAGTATCACAGATATCTCCTGCTTACCTTCCTCTCTCGGAATGGTCCGCTGTCCTCATACACTAGTATCACAGATATCTCCTGCTTACCTTCCTCTCTCCTGGAATGTCCCGCTGTCCCCATACTCAAGTATCACAGATATCTCCTACTTACCATCCTCTCCCAGAATGGCCCACTGTCCCCATACACTAGTATCACAGATATCACCTGCTTACCTTCCTCTCTCAGAATAGCACACTGTCCCCATACACTTGTATCACAGATATCTCCTGCTTACCTTCCTCTTTCGGAATGGCCCTCTATCCCCATACTCTAGTATCACAGATATCTCCTGCTTACCTACCTTTGGCGGAATGGCCCCCTGTCCCTATACACTAGTATAACAGATATCTCCTACTTACCTTCATCTGGCGGAATGGCCCTCTGTCCCCATACACTAGTATCACAGATATCTCCTGCTTACCTTCCTCTATCGGAATGGTCCGCTGTCCCCATACACTAGTATCACAGATATCTCCTGCTTACCTTCCTCTCTCCTGGAATGTCCCGCTGTCCCCATACTCAAGTATCACAGATATCTCCTACTTACCGTCCTCTCCCAGAATGGCCCACTGTCCCCATACACTAATATCACAGATATCACCTGCTTACCTTCCTCTCTCGGAATAGCACACTGTCCCCATACACTAGTATCACAGATATCTCCTGCTTACCTTCCTCTTTCGGAATGGCCCTCTATCCCCATACACTAGTATCACAGATATCTCCTGCTTACCTTCCTTTGGCGGAATGGCCCCCTGTCCCTATACACTAGTATAACAGATATCTCCTACTTACCTTCATCTGGCGGAATGGCCCTCTGTCCCCATAAACTAGTATCACAGATATCTCCTGCTTACCTTCCTCTCTCGGAATGGTCCGCTGTCCTCATACACTAGTATCACAGATATCTCCTGCTTACCATCCTCTCTCCTGGAATGTCCCGCTGTCCCCATACTCAAGTATCACAGATATCTCCTACTTACCATCCTCTCCCAGAATGGCCCACTGTCCCCATACACTAGTATCACAGATATCACCTGCTTACCTTCCTCTCTCAGAATAGCACACTGTCCCCATACACTTGTATCACAGATATCTCCTGCTTACCTTCCTCTTTCGGAATGGCCCTCTATCCCCATACTCTAGTATCACAGATATCTCCTGCTTACCTTTCTTTGGCGGAATGGCCCCCTGTCCCTATACACTAGTATAACAGATATCTCCTACTTACCTTCATCTGGCGGAATGGCCCTCTGTCCCCATACACTAGTATCACAGATATCTCCTGCTTACCTTCCTCTCTCGGAATGGTCCGCTGTCCCCATACACTAGTATCACAGATATCTCCTGCTTACCTTCCTCTCTCCTGGAATGTCCCGCTGTCCCCATACACAAGTATCACAGATATCTCCTACTTACCGTCCTCTCCTAGAATGGCCCACTGTCCCCATACACTAGTATCACAGATATCTCCTGCTTACCTTCCTCTCTCGGAATGGCACACTGTCCCCACACACTAGTATCACAGATATCTCCTGCTTACCTTCCTCTCTCGGAATGGCCCTCTGTCCCCATACACTAGTATCACAGATATCTCCTACTTACCTTCCTCTCTCGGAATGGCCCGCTGTCCCCATACACTAGTATCAGATATATCTCCTGCTTACCTTCCTCTCACGGAATGGCCCGCTGTACCCATACAAAAGTATCACAGATATCTCCTGCTTACCTTCCTCTGGCGGAATGGCCCTCTGTCCCCAAACACTAGTATCACAGATATCTCCTGCTTACCTTCCTCTGGCGGAATGGCCCTCTGACCCCATACATTAGTATCACAGATATCTCCTGCTTACCTTTCTCTGGCGGAATGGACTTCTGTCCTTATACACTAGTATCACAGATATCTCCTACTTATCTTCATCTGGCGGAATGGCCCTCTGACCCCATACACTAGTATCACAGATATCTCCTGCTTAACCTCCTCTCTCGGAATGGTACGATGTCCCCATACACTAGTATCACAGATATCTCCTGCTTACCTTCCTCTCTCGGAATGGCCCACTGTCCCCATACACTAGTATCACAGATATCTCCTGCTTACCTTCCTCTCTCCTGGAATGGCCCGCTGTCCCCATACACAAGTATCACAGATATCTCCTGCTTACCTTCTTCTCCAAGAATGGCCCACTGTCCCCATACACTAGTATCACAGATATCTCCAACTTACCGTCCTCTCCCAGAATGGACCGCTCTCCCCATACACTAGTATCACAGATATCTCCTGCTTACCTACCTCTCTCGGAATGGCCCGCTGTCCTCATACACTAGTATCACAGATATCTCCTATATACCTTCATCTGGCGGAATGGCCCTCTATCCCCATACACTAGTATCACAGATATCTCCTACTTACCTTCCTCTCCCAGAATGGCCAACTGTCCCCATACACTAGTATCACAGATATCTCCTGCTTGCCTTCCTCTCTGGGAATGGCCCACTGTCCCCATACACTAGTATCACAGATATCTCCTGCTTACCTTCTTCTGGCTGAATGGCCCTCTGACCCCATACACTAGTATCACAGACATCTCCTGCTTACCTTTCTCTGGCGGAATGGCCCCCTGTCCCTATACACTAGTATAACAGATATCTCCTACTTACCTTCCTCTCCCAGAATGGCCCACTGTCCCCCTACACTAGTATCACAAATATCTCCTGCTTACCTTCCTCTCTCGGAATGGCACACTGTCCCCATACACTAGTATCACAGATATCTCCTACTTACCTTCCTCTCTCGGAATGGCCCGCTGTCCCCATACACTAGTATCAGATATATCTCCTGCTTACCTATCTCTCACGGAATGGCCCGCTGTACCCATACAAAAGTATCACAGATATCTCCTGCTTACCTTCCTCTGGCGGAATGGCCCTCTGTCCCCATACACTAGTATCACAGATATCTCCTGCTTACCTTCCTCTGGCTGAATGGCCCTCTGACCCCATACATTAGTATCACAGATATCTCCTCCTTACCTTTCTCTGGCGGAATGGCCTTCTGTCCCTATACACTAGTATCACAGATATCTCCTACTTATCTTCATCTGGCGGAATGGCCCTCTGTCCCCATACACTAGTATCACAGATATATCCTGCTTACCTTCCTCTCTCGGAATGGCCCGCTGTCCCCATACACTAGTATCACAGATATATCCTGCTTACCTTCCTCTCTCGGAATGGCCCGCTGTCCCCATACACTAGTATCACAGATATCTCCTGCTGACCTTCCTCTCTCGGAATGGCCCGCTGTCCCCATACACTAGTATCACAGATATCTCCTACTTACCTTCCTCTCTCGGAATGGCCCGCTATCCCCATACACTAGTATCTCAGATATCTCCTGCTTACCTTCCTCTCTCGGAATGCCCTGCTGTCCCCATACACTAGTATCACAGATATCTCCTGCTTACCTTCCTCTCGGAATGGCCCTCTGTCCCCATACACTACTATCACAGATATCTCCAGCTTACCTTCCTGTCCCGGAATGGCCGCTGTCCCCATACACTAGGATCACAGATATCTCCTACTTACCTTCATCTGGCGGAATGGACCTCTATCCCCATACACTAGTATTACAGATATCTCCTGCTTACCTTCCTCTCACGCAATGGCCCTCTGTCCCCATACACTAGTATAACAGATATCTCCTGCTTACCTTCCTCTGGCGGAATGGCCCTCTGTCCCCATACACTAGTATCACAGATATCTCCTGCTTACCTTCCTCTGGTGGAATTGCCCTCTGACCCCATACATTAGTATCACAGATATCTCCTGCTTACCTTTCTCTGGCAGAATGGCCTTCTGTCCCTATACACTAGTAGCACAGATATCTCCTACTTATCTTCATCTGGCGGAATGGCCCTCTGTCCCCATACACTAGTATCAGAGATATCTCCTGCTTAACTTCCTCTCTCGGAATGGTACGCTGTCCCCATACACTAGTATCACAGATATCTCCTGCTTACCTTCCTCTCTCAGAATGGCCCACTGTCCCCATGCACTAGTATCACAGATATCTCCTGCTTACCTTCCTCTCTCCTGGAATGGCCCGCTGTCCCCATACACAAGTATCACAGATATCTCCTGCTTACCTTCTTCTCCAAGAATGGCCCACTGTCCCCATACACTAGTATCACAGATATCTCCTGCTTACCTTCCTCTCTCAGAATGGCCCACTGTCCCCATGCACTAGTATCACAGATATCTCCTGCTTACCTTCCTCTCTCCTGGAATGGCCCGCTGTCCCCATACACAAGTATCACAGATATCTCCTGCTTACCTTCTTCTCCAAGAATGGCCCGCTGTCCCCATACACTAGTAACACAGATATCTCCTATATACCTTCATCTGGCGGAATGGCCCTCTATCCCCATACACTAGTATCACAGATATCTCCTACTTACCTTCCTCTCCCAGAATGGCCAACCGTCCCCATACACTAGTATCACAGATATCTCCTGCTTGCCTTCCTCTCTGGGAATGGCCCACTGTCCCCATACACTAGTATCACAGATATCTCCTGCTTACCTTCTTCTGGCGGAATGGCCCTCTGACCCCATACACTAGTATCACAGACATCTCCTGCTTACCTTTCTCTGGCGGAATGGCCCCCTGTCCCTATACACTAGTATAACAGATATCTCCTACTTACCTTCCTCTCCCAGAATGGCCCACTGTCCCCCTACACTAGTATCACAAATATCTCCTGCTTACCTTCCTCTCTCGGAATGGCACACTGTCCCCATACACTAGTATCACAGATATCTCCTACTTACCTTCCTCTCTCGGAATGGCCCGCTGTCCCCATACACTAGTATCAGATATATCTCCTGCTTACCTTCCTCTCACGGAATGGCCCGCTGTACCCATACAAAAGTATCACAGATATCTCCTGCTTACCTTCCTCTGGCGGAATGGCCCTCTGTCCCCATACACTAGTATCACAGATATCTCCTGCTTACCTTCCTCTGGCTGAATGGCCCTCTGACCCCATACATTAGTATCACAGATATCTCCTCCTTACCTTTCTCTGGCGGAATGGCCTTCTGTCCCTATACACTAGTATCACAGATATCTCCTACTTATCTTCATCTGGCGGAATGGCCCTCTGTCCCCATACACTAGTATCACAGATATATCCTGCTTACCTTCCTCTCTCGGAATGGCCCGCTGTCCCCATACACTAGTATCACAGATATATCCTGCTTACCTTCCTCTCTCGGAATGGCCCGCTGTCCCCATACACTAGTATCACAGATATCTCCTGCTGACCTTCCTCTCTCGGAATGGCCCGCTGTCCCCATACACTAGTATCACAGATATCTCCTACTTACCTTCCTCTCTCGGAATGGCCCGCTATCCCCATACACTAGTATCTCAGATATCTCCTGCTTACCTTCCTCTCTCGGAATGCCCTGCTGTCCCCATACACTAGTATCACAGATATCTCCTGCTTACCTTCCTCTCGGAATGGCCCTCTGTCCCCATACACTACTATCACAGATATCTCCAGCTTACCTTCCTCTCCCGGAATGGCCGCTGTCCCCATACACTAGTATCACAAATATCTCCTGCTTACCTTCCTCTGGCGGAATGGCCCTCTGACCCCATACATTAGTATCACAGATATCTCCTGCTTACCTTTCTCTGGCGGAATGGCCTTCTGTCCTTATACACTAGTATCACAGATATCTCCTACTTATCTTCATCTGGCGGAATGGCCCTCTGTCCCCATACACTAGTATCACAGATATCTCCTGCTTAACCTCCTCTCTCGGAATGGTACGATGTCCCCATACACTAGTATCACAGATATATCCTGCTTACCTTCCTCTCTCGGAATGGCCCACTGTCCCCATACACTAGTATCACAGATATCTCCTGCTTACCTTCCTCTCTCCTGGAATGGCCCGCTGTCCCCATACACAAGTATCACAGATATCTCCTGCTTACCTTCTTCTCCAAGAATGGCCCACTGTCCCCATACACTAGTATCACAGATATCTCCAACTTACCGTCCTCTCCCAGAATGGACCGCTCTCCCCATACACTAGTATCACAGATATCTCCTGCTTACCTACCTCTCTCGGAATGGCCCGCTGTCCCCATACACTAGTATCACAGATATCTCCTATATACCTTCATCTGCCGGAATGGCCCTCTATCCCCATACACTAGTATCACAGATATCTCCAACTTACCTTCCTCTCCCAGAATGGCCAACCGTCCCCATACACTAGTATCACAGATATCTCCTGCTTGCCTTCCTCTCTGGGAATGGCCCACTGTCCCCATACACTAGTATCACAGATATCTCCTGCTTACCTTCTTCTGGCGGAATGGCCCTCTGACCCCATACACTAGTATCACAGACATCTCCTGCTTACCTTTCTCTGGCGGAATGGCCCCCTGTCCCTATACACTAGTATAACAGATATCTCCTACTTACCTTCCTCTCCCAGAATGCCCCACTGTCCCCCTACACTAGTATCACAAATATCTCCTGCTTACCTTCCTCTCTCGGAATGGCACACTGTCCCCATACACTAGTATCACAGATATCTCCAGCTTACCTTCCTCTCCCAGAATGGCCCACTGTCCCCATACACTAGTATCACCGATATCTCCTGCTTACCTTCCTGTAACGGAATGGCCGCTGTCCCCATACACTAGTATCACAGATATCTCCTACTTACCTTCATCTGGCGGAATGGCGCTCTGTCCCCATACACTAGTATTACAGATATCTCCTGCTTACCTTCCTCTCTCGGAATGGTCCGCTGTCCCCATATACTAGTATCACAGATATCTCCTGCTTACCTTTCTCTGGCGGAATGGCCCCCTGTCCCTATACACTAGTATAACAGATATCTCCTACTTACCTTCATCTGGCGGAATAGCCCTCTGTCCCCATACACTAGTATCACAGATATCTCCTGCTTACCTTCCTCTCCCAGAATGCCCCACTGTCCCCCTACACTAGTATCACAAATATCTCCTGCTTACCTGCCTCTCTCGGAATGGCACACTGTCCCCATACACTAGTATCACAGATATCTCCAGCTTACCTTCCTCTCCCAGAATGGCCCACTGTCCCCATACACTAGTATCACAGATATCTCCTGCTTACCTTCCTGTAACGGAATGGCCGCTGTCCCCATACACTAGTATCACAGATATCTCCTACTTACCTTCATCTGGCGGAATGGCGCTCTGTCCCCATACACTAGTATTACAGATATCTCCTGCTTACCTTCCTCTCTCGGAATGGTCCGCTGTCCCCATATACTAGTATCACAGATATCTCCTGCTTACCTTTCTCTGGCGGAATGGCCCCCTGTCCCTATACACTAGTATAACAGATATCTCCTACTTACCTTCATCTGGCGGAATAGCCCTCTGTCCCCATACACTAGTATCACAGATATCTCCTGCTTACCTTCCTTTCTCGGAATGGTCCGCTGTCCCCATACACTAGTATCACAGATATCTCCTGCTTACCTACCTCTCTCGGAATGGCCTGCTGTCCCCATACACTAGTATCACAGACATCTGCTGCTTACCTTCCTCTCTCCTGGAATGTAACGCTGTCCCCATACACAAGTATCACAGATATCTCCTACTTACCGTCCTCTCCCAGAATGGCCTGCTGTCCCCATACACTAGTATCACAGATATCTCCTGCTTACCTTCCTCACTCGGAATGGCCTGCTGTCCCCATACACTAGTATCAGATATATCTCCTGCTTACCTTCCTGTCTCGGAATGGCCCGCTGTCCCCATACACTAGTATCACAGATATCTCCTACTTACCTTCCTCTCTCGGAATGGCACGCTGTCCCCATACACTAGTATCAGATATATCTCCTGCTTACCTTCCTGTCTCGGAATGGCCCGCTGTCCCCATACACTAGTATCACAGATATCTCCTGCTTACCTTCCTCTGGCGGAATGGCCCTCTGTCCTCATACACTAGTATCACAGATATCTCCTGCTTACCTTCCTCTCTCGGAATGGCCCGCTGTCCCCATACACTAGTATCACAGATATCTCCTGCTTACCTTCCTCTGGCGGAATGGCCCTCTGTCCCTATACACTAGTATCAGATATATCTCCTGCTTACCTTCCTCTCTCCTGGAATGGCCCGCTGTCCCCATACACAAGTATCACAGATATGTCCTGCTTACCTTCTTCTCCCAGAATGGCCCACTGTCCCCATACACTAGTATCACAGATATCTCCTGCTTACCTTCCTCTTTCGGAATGGCCTGCTGTCCCCATACACTAGTATCACAGATATCTCCTACTTACCTTCCTCTCTCGGAATGGCCCGCTGTCCCCATACACTAGTATCACAGATATCTCCTACTTACCTTCCTCTCTCGGAATGGCCCGCTGTCCTCATACACTAGTATCACAGATATCTCCTGCTTACCTTCCTCTATCCTGGAATGGCCCTCTGTCCCCATACACTAGTATCACAGATATCTCCTACTTACTTCCTCTCCCAGAATGGCACACTGTCCTCATACACTAGTATCACAGATATCTCCTGCTTACCTTCCTCTCTTGGAATGGACCGCTGTCCCCATACACTAGTATCACAGATATCTCCTATATACCTTCATCTGGCGGAATGGCCCTCTATCCCCATACACTAGTATCACAGATATCTCCTACTTACCTTCCTCTCCCAGAATGGCCAACCGTCCCCATACACTAGTATCACAGATATCTCCTGCTTGCCTTTCTCTCTGGGAATGGCCCACTGTCCCCATACACTAGTATCACAGATATCTCCTGCTTACCTTCTTCTGGCGGAATGGCCCTCTGACCCAAAACACTAGTATCACAGATATCTCCTGCTTATCTTTCTCTGGCGGAATGGCCCCCTGTCCCTATACACTAGTATAACGGATATCTCCTACTTACCTTCATCTGGCGGAATGGCCCTCTGTCCCCATAAACTAGTATCACAGATATCTCCTGCTTACCTTCCTCTCTCGGAATGGTCCGCTGTCCTCATACACTAGTATCACAGGTATCTCCTGCTTACCTTCCTCTCTCCTGGAATGTCCCGCTGTCCCCATACTCAAGTATCACAGATATCTCCTACTTACCGTCCTCTCCCACAATGGCCCACTGTCCCCATACACTAGTATCACAGATATCACCTGCTTACCTTCCTCTCTCGGAATAGCACACTGTCCCCATACACTAGTATCACAGATATCTCCTGCTTACCTTCCTCTTTCGGAATGGCCCTCTATCCCCATACACTAGTATCACAGATATCTCCTGCTTACCTTCCTTTGGCGGAATGGCCCCCTGTCCCTATACACTAGTATAACAGATATCTCCTACTTACCTTTATCTGGCGGAATGGCCCTCTGTCCCCATACACTAGTATCACAGATATCTCCTGCTTACCTTCCTCTCTCGGAATGGTCCGCTGTCCCCATACACTAGTATCACAGATATCTCCTGCTTACCTTCCTCTCTCCTGGAATGTCCCGCTGTCCCCATACACAAGTATCACAGATATCTCCTACTTACCATCCTCTCCTAGAATGGCCCACTGTCCCCATACACTAGTATCACAGATATCTCCTGCTTACCTTCCTCTCTCGGAATGGCACACTGTCCCCATACACTAGTATCACAGATATCTCCTGCTTACCTTCCTCTCTCGGAATGGCCCTCTGTCCCCATACACTAGTATCACAGATACCTCCTACTTACCTTCCTCTCTCGGAATGGCCCGCTGTCCCCATACACTAGTATCAGATATATCTCCTGCTTACCTTCCTCTCACGGAATGGCCCGCTGTACCCATACAAAAGTATCACAGATATCACCTGCTTACCTTCCTCTCTCGGAATAGCACACTGTCCACATACACTAGTATCACAGATATCTCCTGCTTACCTTAGTCTTTCGGAATGGCCCTCTATCCCCATACACTAGTATCACAGATATCTCCTGCTTACCTTCCTCTCTCGGAATGGTCCGCTGTCCTCATACACTAGTATCACAGATATCTCCTGCTTACCTTCCTCTCTCCTGGAATGTCCCGCTGTCCCCATACTCAAGTATCACAGATATCTCCTACTTACCATCCTCTCCCAGAATGGCCCACTGTCCCCATACACTAGTATCACAGATATCACCTGCTTACCTTCCTCTCTCAGAATAGCACACTGTCCCCATACACTTGTATCACAGATATCTCCTGCTTACCTTCCTCTTTCGGAATGGCCCTCTATCCCCATACTCTAGTATCACAGATATCTCCTGCTTACCTTCCTTTGGCGGAATGGCCCCCTGTCCCTATACACTAGTATAACAGATATCTCCTACTTACCTTCATCTGGCGGAATGGCCCTCTGTCCCCATACACTAGTATCACAGATATCTCCTGCTTACCTTCCTCTATCGGAATGGTCTGCTGTCCCCATACACTAGTATCACAGATATCTCCTGCTTACCTTCCTCTCTCCTGGAATGTCCCGCTGTCCCCATACTCAAGTATCACAGATATCTCCTACTTACCGTCCTCTCCCAGAATGGCCCACTGTCCCCATACACTAATATCACAGATATCACCTGCTTACCTTCCTCTCTCGGAATAGCACACTGTCCCCATACACTAGTATCACAGATATCTCCTGCTTACCTTCCTCTTTCGGAATGGCCCTCTATCCCCATACACTAGTATCACAGATATCTCCTGCTTACCTTCCTTTGGCGGAATGGCCCCCTGTCCCTATACACTAGTATAACAGATATCTCCTACTTACCTTCATCTGGCGGAATTGCCCTCTGTCCCCATAAACTAGTATCACAGATATCTCCTGCTTACCTTCCTCTCTCGGAATGGTCCGCTGTCCTCATACACTAGTATCACAGATATCTCCTGCTTACCTTCCTCTCTCCTGGAATGTCCCGCTGTCCCCATACTCAAGTATCACAGATATCTCCTACTTACCATCCTCTCCCAGAATGGCCCACTGTCCCCATACACTAGTATCACAGATATCACCTGCTTACCTTCCTCTCTCAGAATAGCACACTGTCCCCATACACTTGTATCACAGATATCTCCTGCTTACCTTCCTCTTTCGGAATGGCCCTCTATCCCCATACTCTAGTATCACAGATATCTCCTGCTTACCTTTCTTTGGCGGAATGGCCCCCTGTCCCTATACACTAGTATAACAGATATCTCCTACTTACCTTCATCTGGCGGAATGGCCCTCTGTCCCCATACACTAGTATCACAGATATCTCCTGCTTACCTTCCTCTCTCGGAATGGTCCGCTGTCCCCATACACTAGTATCACAGATATCTCCTGCTTACCTTCCTCTCTCCTGGAATGTCCCGCTGTCCCCATACACAAGTATCACAGATATCTCCTACTTACCGTCCTCTCCTAGAATGGCCCACTGTCCCCATACACTAGTATCACAGATATCTCCTGCTTACCTTCCTCTCTCGGAATGGCACACTGTCCCCACACACTAGTATCACAGATATCTCCTGCTTACCTTCCTCTCTCGGAATGGCCCTCTGTCCCCATACACTAGTATCACAGATATCTCCTACTTACCTTCCTCTCTCGGAATGGCCCGCTGTCCCCATACACTAGTATCAGATATATCTCCTGCTTACCTTCCTCTCACGGAATGGCCCGCTGTACCCATACAAAAGTATCACAGATATCTCCTGCTTACCTTCCTCTGGCGGAATGGCCCTCTGTCCCCAAACACTAGTATCACAGATATCTCCTGCTTACCTTCCTCTGGCGGAATGGCCCTCTGACCCCATACATTAGTATCACAGATATCTCCTGCTTACCTTTCTCTGGCGGAATGGCCTTCTGTCCTTATACACTAGTATCACAGATATCTCCTACTTATCTTCATCTGGCGGAATGGCCCTCTGACCCCATACACTAGTATCACAGATATCTCCTGCTTACCTTCCTCTCTCGGAATGGCCCACTGTCCCCAAACACTAGTATCACAGATATCTCCTGCTTACCTTCCTCTCTCCTGGAATGGCCCGCTGTCCCCATACACAAGTATCACAGATATCTCCTGCTTACCTTCTTCTCCAAGAATGGCCCACTGTCCCCATACACTAGTATCACAGATATCTCCAACTTACCGTCCTCTCCCAGAATGGACCGCTCTCCCCATACACTAGTATCACAGATATCTCCTGCTTACCTACCTCTCTCGGAATGGCCCGCTGTCCCCATACACTAGTATCACAGATATCTCCTATATACCTTCATCTGGCGGAATGGCCCTCTATCCCCATACACTAGTATCACAGATATCTCCTACTTACCTTCCTCTCCCAGAATGGCCAACTGTCCCCATACACTAGTATCACAGATATCTCCTGCTTGCCTTCCTCTCTGGGAATGGCCCACTGTCCCCATACACTAGTATCACAGATATCTCCTGCTTACCTTCTTCTGGCGGAATGGCGCTCAGTCCCCATACACTAGTATTACAGATATCTCCTGCTTACCTTCCTCTCTCGGAATGGTCCGCTGTCCCCATATACTAGTATCACAGATATCTCCTGCTTACCTTTCTCTGGCGGAATGGCCCCCTGTCCCTATACACTAGTATAACAGATATCTCCTACTTACCTTCATCTGGCGGAATAGCCCTCTGTCCCCATACACTAGTATCACAGATATCTCCTGCTTACTTTCCTCTCTCGGAATGGCCCGCTGTCCCCATACACTAGTATCACAGATATCTCCTATTTACCTTCCTCTCTCGGAATGGCCCGCTGTCCTCATACACTAGTATCACAGATATCTCCTGCTTACCTTCCTCTCTCCTGGAATGGCCCTCTGTCCCCATACACTAGTATCACAGATATCTCCTACTTACCTTCCTCTCCCAGAATGGCACACTGTCCCCATACACTAGTATCACAGATATCTCCTGCTTACCTTCCTCTCTTGGAATGGACCGCTGTCCCCATACACTAGTATCACAGATATCTCCTATATACCTTCATCTGGCGGAATGGCCCTCTATCCCCATACACTAGTATCACAGATATCTCCTACTTACCTTCCTCTCCCAGAATGGCCAACCGTCCCCATACACTAGTATCACAGATATCTCCTGCTTGCCTTCCTCTCTGGGAATGGCCCACTGTCCCCATACACTAGTATCACAGATATCTCCTGCTTACCTTCTTCTGGCGGAATGGCCCTCTGACCCCATACACTAGTATCACAGATATCTCCTGCTTACCTTTCTCTGGCGGAATGGCCCCCTGTCCCTATACACTAGTATAACGGATATCTCCTACTTACCTTCATCTGGCGGAATGGCCCTCTGTCCCCATAAACTAGTATCACAGATATCTCCTGCTTACCTTCCTCTCTCGGAATGGTCCGCTGTCCTCATACACTAGTATCACAGGTATCTCCTGCTTACCTTCCTCTCTCCTGGAATGTCCTGCTGTCCCCATACTCAAGTATCACAGATATCTCCTACTTACCGTCCTCTCCCACAATGGCCCACTGTCCCCATACACTAGTATCACAGATATCACCTGCTTACCTTCCTCTCTCGGAATAGCACACTGTCCCCATACACTGGTATCACAGATATCTCCTGCTTACCTTCCTCTTTCGGAATGACCCTCTATCCCCATACACTAGTATCACAGATATCTCCTGCTTACCTTCCTTTAACGGAATGGCCCCCTGTCCCTATACACTAGTATAACAGATATCTCCTACTTACCTTTATCTGGCGGAATGGCCTTCTGTCCCCATACACTAGTATCACAGATATCTCCTGCTTACCTTCCTCTCTCGGAATGGTCCGCTGTCCCCATACACTAGTATCACAGATATCTCCTGCTTACCTTCCTCTCTACTGGAATGTCCCGCTGTCCCCATACACAAGTATCACAGATATCTCCTACTTACCGTCCTCTCCTAGAATGGCCCACTGTCCCCATACACTAGTATCACAGATATCTCCTGCTTACCTTCCTCTCTCGGAATGGCACACTGTCCCCATACACTAGTATCACAGATATCTCCTGCTTACCTTCCTCTCTCGGAATGGCCCTCTGTCCCCATACACTAGTATCACAGATATCTCCTACTTACCTTCCTCTCTCGGAATGGCCCGCTGTCCCCATACACTAGTATCAGATATATCTCCTGCTTACCTTAATCTCACGGAATGGCCCGCTGTACCCATACAAAAGTATCACAGATATCTCCTGCTTACCTTCCTCTGGCAGAATGGCCCTCTGTCCCCATACACTAGTATCACAGATATTTCCTGCTTACCTTCCTCTGGCGGAATGGCCCTCTGACCCCATACATTAGTATCACAGATATCTCCTGCTTACCTTTCTCTGGCTGAATGGCCTTCTGTCCTTATACACTAGTATCACAGATATCTCCTACTTATCTTCATCTGGCGGAATGGCCCTCTGTCCCCATACACTAGTATCACAGATATCTCCTGCTTAACTTCCTCTCTCGGAATGGTACGATGTCCCCATACACTAGTATCACAGATATCTCCTGCTTACCTTCCTCTCTCGGAATGGCCCACTGTCCCCATACACTAGTATCACAGATATCTCCTGCTTACTTTCCTCTCTCCTGGAATGGCCCGCTGTCCCCATACACAAGTATCACAGATATCTCCTGCTTACCTTCTTCTCCAAGAATAGCCCACTGTCCCCATACACTAGTATCACAGATATATCCTGCTTACCTTCCTCTCTCGGAATGGCCCGCTGTCCCCATACACTAGTATCACAGATAGCTCCTGCTGACCTTCCTCTCTCGGAATGGCCCGCTGTCCCCATACACTAGTATCACAGATATCTCCTACTTACCTTCCTCTCTCGGAATGGCTCACTATCCCCATACACTAGTATCACAGATATCTCCTGCTTACCTTCCTCTCTCGGAATGGCCCGCTGTCCCCATACACTAGTATCACAGATATCTCCTCCTTATCTTCCTCTCCCAGAATGGCCCACTGTCCCCATACACTAGTATCACAGATATCTCCTGCTTACCTTCCTCTCTCGGAATGGCCCGCTGTCCCCACACACTAGTATCTCAGATATCTCCTGCTTACCTTCCTCTCTCGGAATGGCCGCTGTCCCCATACACTAATATCACAGATATCTCCTACTTACCTTCATCTGGCGGAATGGCCCTCTGTCCCCATACACTAGTAATACAGATATCTCCTGCTTACCTACCTCTCACGGAATGGCCCTCTTTCCCCATACACTAGTATCACAGATATCTCCTGCTTACCTTCCTCTCACGGAATGGCCGCTGTCCCCATACACTAGGATCACAGATATCTCCTGCTCACCTTCCTCTGGCGGAATGGCCCTCTGTCCCCATACACTAGTATCACAGATATCTCCTGCTTACCTTCCTCTCTCGGAATGGCCCGCTATCCCCATACACTAGGATCACAGATATCTCCTGCTCACCTTCCTCTGGCGGAATGGCCCTCTGTCCCCATACACTAGTATTACAGATATCTCCTGCTTACCTTCCTCTCTCGGAATGGTCCGCTGTCCCCATATACTAGTATCACAGATATCTCCTGCTTACCTTTCTCTGGCGGAATGGCCCCCTGTCCCTATACACTAGTATAACAGATATCTCCTACTTACCTTCATCTGGCGGAATGACCCTCTGTCCCCATACACTAGTATCATAGATATCTCCTGCTTACCTTCCTTTCTCGGAATGGTCCGCTGTCCCCATACACTAGTATCACAGATATCTCCTGCTTACCTACCTCTCTCGGAATGGCCCGCTGTCCCCATACACTAGTATCACAGACATCTGCTGCTTACCTTCCTCTCTCCTGGAATGTAACGCTGTCCCCATACACAAGTATCACAGATATCTCCTACTTACCGTCCTCTCCCAGAATGGCCTGCTGTCCCCATACACTAGTATCACAGATATCTCCTGCTTACCTTCCTCACTCGGAATGGCCTGCTGTCCCCATACACTAGTATCAGATATATCTCCTGCTTACCTTCCTGTCTCGGAATGGCCCGCTGTCCCCATACACTAGTATCACAGATATCTCCTACTTACCTTCCTCTCTCGGAATGGCACGCTGTCCCCATACACTAGTATCAGATATATCTCCTGCTTACCTTCCTGTCTCGGAATGGCCCGCTGTCCCCATACACTAGTATCACAGATATCTCCTACTTACCTTCCTCTGGTGGAATGGCCCTCTGTCCTCATACACTAGTATCACAGATATCTCCTGCTTACCTTCCTCTCTCGGAGTGGCCCGCTGTCCCCATACACTAGTATCACAGATATCTCCTGCTTACCTTCCTCTGGCGGAATGGCCCTCTGACCCCATACACTAGTATCACAGATATCTCCTGCTTACCTTTCTCTGGCGGAATGGCCCTCTGTCCCTATACACTAGTATCAGATATATCTCCTGCTTACCTTCCTCTCTCCTGGAATGGCCCGCTGTCCCCATACACAAGTATCACAGATATGTCCTGCTTACCTTCTTCTCCCAGAATGGCCCACTGTCCCCATACACTAGTATCACAGATATCTCCTGCTTACCTTCCTCTCTCGGAATGGCCTGCTGTCCCCATACAATAGTATCACAGATATCTCCTTCTTACCTTCCTCTCTCGGAATGGCCCGCTGTCCCCATACACTAGTATCACAGATATCTCCTACTTACCTTCCTCTCTCGGAATGGCCCGCTGTCCTCATACACTAGTATCACAGATATCTCCTGCTTACCTTCCTCTCTCCTGGAATGGCCCTCTGTCCCCATACACTAGTATCACAGATATCTCCTACTTACCTTCCTCTCCCAGAATGGCACACTGTCCCCATACACTAGTATCACAGATATCTCCTGCTTACCTTCCTCTCTTGGAATGGACCGCTCTCCCCATACACTAGTATCACAGATATCTCCTGCTTACCTACCTCTCTCGGAATGGCCCGCTGTCCCCATACACTAGTATCACAGATATCTCCTATATACCTTCATCTTGCGGAATGGCCCTCTATCCCCATACACTAGTATCACAGATATCTCCTACTTACCTTCCTCTCCCATAATGGCCAACCGTCCCCATACACTAGTATCACAGATATCTCCTGCTTGCCTTCCTCTCTGGGAATGGCCCACTGTCCCCAAACACTATTATCACAGATATCTCCTGCTTACCTTCTTCTGGCGGAATGGCCCTCTGACCCCATACACTAGTATCACAGATACCTCCTGCTTACCTTTCTCTGGCGGAATGGCCCCCTGTCCCTATACACTAGTATAACGGATATCTCCTACTTACCTTCATCTGGCGGAATGGCCCTCTGTCCCCATAAACTAGTATCACAGATATCTCCTGCTTACCTTCCTCTCTCGGAATGGTCCGCTGTCCTCATACACTAGTATCACAGGTATCTCCTGCTTACCTTCCTCTCTCCTGGAATGTCCCGCTGTCCCCATACTCAAGTATCACAGATATCTCCTACTTACCGTCCTCTCCCACAATGGCCCACTGTCCCCATACACTAGTATCACAGATATCACCTGCTTACCTTCCTCTCTCGGAATAGCACACTGTCCCCATACACTAGTATCACAGATATCTCCTGCTTACCTTCCTCTTTCGGAATGGCCCTCTATCCCCATACACTAGTATCACAGATATCTCCTGCTTAACTTCCTTTGGCGGAATGGCCCCCTGTCCCTATACACTAGTATAACAGATATCTCCTACTTACCTTTATCTGGCGGAATGGCCCTCTGTCCCCATACACTAGTATCACGGATATCTCCTGCTTACCTTCCTCTCTCGGAATGGTCCGCTGTCCCCATACACTAGTATCACAGATATCTCCTGCTTACCTTCCTCTCTCCTGGAATGTCCCGCTGTCCCCATACACAAGTATCACAGATTTCTCGTACTTACCGTCCTCTCCTAGAATGGCCCACTGTCCCTATACACTAGTATCACAGATATCTCCTGCTTACCTTCCTCTCTCGGAATGGCACACTGTCCCCATACACTAGTATCACAGATATCCCCTGCTTACCTTCCTCTCTCGGAATGGGCCTCTGTCCCCATACACTAGTATCACAGATATCTCCTACTTACCTTCCTCTCTCGGAATGGCCCGCTGTCCCCATACACTAGTATCAGATATATCTCCTGCTTACCTTCCTCTCACGGAATGGCCCGCTGTACCCATACAAAAGTATCACAGATATCTCCTGCTTACCTTCCTCTGGCAGAATGGCCCTCTGTCCCCATACACTAGTATCACAGATATTTCCTGCTTACCTTCCTCTGGCGGAATGGCCCTCTGACCCCATACATTAGTATCACAGATATCTCCTGCTTACCTTTCTCTGGCGGAATGGCCTTCTGTCCTTATACACTAGTATCACAGATATCTCCTACTTATCTTCATCTGGCGGAATGGCCCTCTGTCCCCATACACTAGTATCACAGTTATCTCCTGCTTAACTTCCTCTCTCGGAATGGTACGATGTCCCCATACACTAGTATCACAGATATCTCCTGCTTACCTTCCTCTCTCGGAATGGCCCACTGTCCCCATACACTAGTATCACAGATATCTCCTGCTTACCTAACTCTCTCCTGGAATGGCCCGCTGTCCCCATACACAAGTATCACAGATATCTCCTGCTTACCTTCTTCTCCAAGAATGGCCCACTGTCCCCATACACTAGTATCACAGATATATCCTGCTTACCTTCCTCTCTCGGAATGGCCCGCTGTCCCCATACACTAGTATCACAGATATCTCCTGCTGACCTTCCTCTCTCGGAATGGCCCGCTGTCCCCATACACTAGTATCACAGATATCTCCTACTTACCTTCCTCTCTCGGAATGGCTCACTATCCCCATACACTAGTATCACAGATATCTCCTGCTTACCTTCCTCTCTCGGAATGGCCCGCTGTCCCCATACACTAGTATCACAGATATCTCCTCCTTATCTTCCTCTCCCAGAATGGCCCACTGTCCCCATACACTAGTATCACAGATATCTCCTGCTTACCTTCCTCTCTCGGAATGGCCCGCTGTCCCCATACACTAGTATCTCAGATATCTCCTGCTTACCTTCCTCTCTCGGAATGCCCTGCTGTCCCCATACACTAGTATCACAGATATCTCCTGCTTACCTTCCTCTCGGAATGGCCCTCTGTCCCCATACACTACTATCATAGATATCTCCAGCTTACCTTCCTCTCCCGGAATGGCCGCTGTCCCCATACACTAATATCACAGATATCTCCTACTTACCTTCATCTGGCGGAATGGCCCTCTGTCCCCATACACTAGTAATACAGATATCTCCTGCTTACCTTCCTCTCACGGAATGGCCCTCTTTCCCCATACACTAGTATCACAGATATCTCCTGCTTACCTTCCTCTCACGGAATGGCCGCTGTCCCCATACACTAGTATCACAGATATCTCCTGCTTACCTTCCTCTCACGGAATGGCCGCTGTCCCCATACACTAGTATCACAGATGTCTCCTACTTACCTTCATCTGGCGGAATGGCGCTCTGTCCCCATACACTAGTATTACAGATATCTCCTGCTTACCTTCCTCTCTCGGAATGGTCCGCTGTCCCCATACACTAGTATCACAGATATCTCCTGCTTACCTTTCTCTGGCGGAATGGCCCCCTGTCCCTATACACTAGTATAACAGATATCACCTACTTACCTTCATCTGGCGGAATGGCCCTCTGTCCCCATACACTAGTATCACAGATATCTCCTGCTTACCTTCCTTTCTCGGAATGGTCCGCTGTCCCCATACACTAGTATCACAGATATCTCCTGCTTACCTTCCTTTCTCGGAATGGCCCTCTGTCCCCATACACTAGTATCACAGATATCTCCTGCTTACCTTCCTTTCTCGGAATGGTCCGCTGTCCCCATACACTAGTATCACAGATATCTCCTGCTTACCTACCTCTCGGAATGGCCCGCTGTCCCCATACACTAGTATCACAGATTTCTGCTGCCTACCTTCCTCTCTCCTGGAATGTCCTGCTGTCCCCATACACAAGTATCACAGATATCTCCTACTTACCGTCCTCTCCCAGAATGGCCCACTGTCCCCATACACTAGTATCACAGATATCTCCTGCTTACCTTCCTCTCTCGGAATGGCCTGCTGTCCCCATACACTAGTATCACAGATATCTCCTACTTACCGTCCTCTCCCAGAATGGCCCACTGTCCCCATACACTAGTATCACAGATATCTCCTGCTTACCTTCCTCTGGCGGAATGGCCCTCTGTCCTCATACACTAGTATCACAGAAATCTCCTGCTTACCTTCCTCTCTCGGAATGGCCCGCTGTCCCCATACACTAGTATCACAGATATCTCCTGCTTACCTTCCTCTGGCGGAATGGCCCTCTGACCCCATACACTAGTATCACAGATATCTCCTGCTTACCTTTCTCTGGCGGTATGGCCCTCTGTCCCTATACACTAGTATCAGATATATCTCCTGCTTACCTTCCTCTCTCCTGGAATGGCCCGCTGTCCCCATACACAAGTATCACAGATATGTCCTGCTTACCTTCTTCTCCCAGAATGGCCCACTGTCCCCATACACTAGTATCACAGATATCTCCTGCTTACCTTCCTCTCTCGGAATGGCCTGCTGTCCCCATACACTAGTATTACAGATATCTCCTACTTACCTTCCTCTCTCAGAATGGCCCGCTATCCCCATACACTAGTATTACAGATATCTCCTGCTCACCTTCCTCTGGCGGAATGGCCCTCTGTCCCCATACACTAGTATCACAGATATCTCCTGCTTACCTTCCTCTCTCGGAATGGCCCGCTATCCCCATACACTAGGATCACAGATATCTCCTGCTCACCTTCCTTTGGCGGAATGGCCCTCTGTCCCCATACACTAGTATCACAGATATCTCCTGCTTTCCTTCCTCTCTCGGAATGGCCCGCTATCCCCATACACTAGGATCACAGATATCTCCTGCTCACCTTCCTCTGGCGGAATGGCCCTCTGTCCCCATACACTAGTATCACAGATATCTCCTGCTTACCTTCCTCTCTCGGAATGGCCCGCTGTCCCCATACACTAGTATCACAGATATCTCCTGCTTTCCTTCCTCTCCCAGAATGGCCCACTGTCCCCATACACTAGTATCACAGATATCTCCTGCTTACCTTCCTCTCTTGGAATGGCCCCCTGTCCCCATACACTAGTATATCAGATATCTCCTGCTTACCTTCCTCTCTCGGAATGCCCTGCTGTCCCCATACACTAGTATCACAGATATCTCCTGCTTACCTTCCTCTCTCGGAATGGCCCTCTGTCCCCATACACTACTATCACAGATATCTCCAGCTTACCTTCCTCTCTCGGAATGGCCCGCTGTCCCCATACCCTAGTATCACAGATATCTCATACTTACCTTCCTCTCCCGGAATGGCCGCTGTCCCCATACACTAGTATCACAGATATCTCCTACTTACCTTCCTCTCTCGGAATGGCCCTCTGTCCCCATACACTAGTATCACAGATATCTCCTGCTTACCTACCTCTCTCGGAATGGTCCGCTGTCCCCATACACTAGTATCACAGATATCTCCTGCTTACCTTCCTCTCTCGGAATGGCCCTCTGTCCCCATACACTAGTATCACAGATATCTCCTGCTTACCTTCGTCTCTCGGAATGGCCGCTGTCCCCATATGCTCTTGTGCGCATGTGTGACCCTTAGGTCACACATGCACACTTGTCTCCTCTTAAAGAACAGTGAAACACTTTGGGGAGACAGCTGATTTTTGGATCAGTTGTCCTCTGCGCTGTAGCAACGATAAATTGCTTCGGCGCTCACATAGCGTTAGAATGTTAATTTATCAGGGTCCGGACCCCAATAATTAACATCAAATAGACCTGTAAGAGAGAGAAAGGGGGGAGGGGGAGAGAGAGGGAGGAAATGACAGTGAGGGAGACAAGGGTAATGGTGCGTACACACGTAACGATTTAAAAGATAACGATATCGTTATCGTAAACTTTCAAATCGTTCTTTTAAATGGTCCCAACCAACTTACCGTCGTCAAGCGATGCGTGGCCACATATGGACGCTAGCGGTATCATCCATCGGGCGTGCATCCCCGTCAACTTGCTTGATTTAGATCAAGTTACTATAGGGACCCGCGATTTACGACCGCGGATCGATATAGTTGTCGGTGAGTTGGAGGTGTGCTGGTTGATCGATCTTGATCAGCCAGCATATCAGGGAGGGTACATAACGATCTGCCAGCGATAAAGTTATGCAGCCGGACGATATTGGGGCCGGCCGCGTCATGACGTCATTACGCAATGATGCTGCCGCACATTTCAGAGCAATGCGCCGCCTGGGAGGTTGTTCTGCCGGGCCTGCGCTCCGTCAAATCAGCCTTTGTGGCCATCGGCCCTTCTGGCATTTGCCAGAAGAGCCCAATGGCCAGTCCGGCCCTGCACAGGGTGCTGGAACACCTGGAGCCGGCCCTGACGCCTATTCCAATGCATTGACTTTCCGCTTAGGTGAAATCGGCCTGGAATTGAATATGGAGATACTTTGAAAACAGGCGGAAAGTCCGAATGCATGGAAACTTATCTCCAAACGGCACTTTTCGCCTCTAATAACATGCGAAAACTGTTTAAGTTTGAGAGTAAATAAGAAGACAATTTTTTGCTGATGGCAGTGATTGACAGCCTTGTTGGGTCAGGTGACTTAGTGATGTCTGTGGGTCAGATGGGTTCTTTGGTCCTATAGGTATTTTTGTAGGTGTGGTTGGTTTTTGTAGTATATAAGAAAAGGCTTTGTCAGGGATCAGCCTCTAATTGCAAGCGTTTTGGATTGCCCCAGGAGGCAAGTGAGACCCTCACATCGTAAGTGCGTCTATAGGGGGGACTTTTTAGTCGTCCCTCGAGTCATTCGTATTTGAAAAGCTAGAACTGAGCTTGCCGCGTCTCTAGCCACTTTGGTTAGGTTAATTAATAATTAATTAATTATTAATACAAATCTGTGACCTTTTAGCCAAGCTGTTTTGGTGTCTGTGTCGTTATTTATTAGTTAAGTTAAGTTAATAAGGTTGTTTAAGGTTAGACGCAATAAACCAATGGACCTCTTATTACAAGGACAGCAGATCTCACATACATGTCCCCTCCTGTTATGGCCAGTTATGTAATTTAATGGAAAGTAATGACAGATAGACATCTGTTTCCTCTAATTGCTGCCCAGCTTCCGTCTTATGCTGTCGTTACAGTATGTCTGACATCATAGGCTGTCAATCCGTGTTCTCAGGCAGCAAACGTCTGTAATAAGAGTGCAATTGCGGCCATTACTCTGTGTCACAGGGGACGGCAGTCTATAGACTAATCACTGTAATGCTTTCCGCTTTCTAGACGCCGTTTGGCTTGTAAAACCGCGACATTGTTACAGGGTCTGAGCTGATCCCTCTTATCCTTAAACTTCAACTTCAAACTATTTTAACATCTTTCAGCTCGTGGTCAACAATGGTCTGATTGTCAGCATTCATACATGGAAGAGACAGGACAGAGCTACATTCACCATAGACTGTAAAATATGCTGTCAGTGACGGATAATAAATGCATTTTTTTTTTTACCAACTTCTCTTTGACTCTTAGTTGTTCATTACGACAACATATCTTGAGAATCTATATATATATTACTATTTATACTATTTACCAGAGCCAGGGCTGGTTGGAGGGGCTCAGCAGCACCCCACTGCTCTGTCCACTACTGCCTGCCGCACCTATATAGTAGCGCATTCGTAGCTGCACATTGGGCAGTGAGAGAGCGAAGACCGCTGCTGCAGCAATCTCCTCTCAGTGCCCGATGTGCCACTGTGGCTGTCCTGCTATACAGCGGTAGCTGGTAGAGAGGAGGTGTTACAGGTGGGGGCAAGTGCACAGATCGTGCCCCGTCCTCTGCAAATGCACCCCCCCCCTGTGCTGAGCGCTTTGTGGAACCACGCGTACTAGTTTCTTACTTTTTTTTTAGGAAGGGAGCGTGGCCACACCTCCAGATTTGGCCACGCCCCCTAGTATTTGGACCCGTCAGAGCTCTTGATGGCCCTGCTTATCATGACAATAAGTAATTAAGATGCGCCCAGCTGTATTAAAATACACAAGCAGGGACAGGGCCCCCAGTGGCGTATCTATAATGGGTGCAGTGGGTGCGGGGCACACGGGCCTCCGGGTCCAGGAGGGCACCGCACATACTGCACCCATATTATTTCAGACTTACCTGTCCGTGGTCCCACGTCGGGTGTCCGCGATGCTCAGAACACCAGAAAATGGCCGCCGCGGCCATTTTTCCGGTGTTCTGCGCATGCGCAGTGGACTTCGGACACTAGAGTGTGCCCGGAGTCTACAGCACATGCACAGAACGCCGGAAAATGGACACCACGGCCATTTTCCGGTAATCTGCGCATGCGCAGTAGACTCCGGGCACACTCTAGTGCCCGGAGTCTACTAAGGCTCTGGTGGCTGGCCAGCCACGTCAGTCGGCTGCCGGCCACCGGGGAGAGAGGAGGGGGCCCCGCGCGGGGAGTGCACACGGGCCTCCTCCTCTCTGAAGACGCCCCTGAGGGCCTCCCTTTGGAGACTGTCTCTGTAATGTGTTAAAGTAAAGTGATTGCTACTGTTGTACTACAGTACATGTGCAGTCTGATGGCTGCTGATGTGTAAGCGCCCATTTCTGGGAAATGGGGACATTTGCTGAGGTACCCCTTACATATATCCTGGGCGTTCTTCCTACTTATTGTAAGGTGGCCGGTGATGGGGGCGGGGCCAGGCTATTAGCGTCATTAGGCCTTGTCACCATGCAGAAAAGGAGAAGGCAAGGCCAAATTACGCAATTATCATAGAATCACAGTGGCCCCGCCCACTCCCCATAGTATCACAATGGCCCCGCCCACTCCCCATAGTATCACAGTGGCCCCGCCCACTCCCCATAGTATCACAGTGGCCCCGCCCACTCCCCATAGTATCACAGTGGCCCCGCCCACTCCCCATGGACCGCGACTTCCTAGCATTATTCCCACCATCCTGCCCACTTCACTAGGAAGAGAAACGCCCACGGGGGACGCCTCGAATAATTTGTCTGCTGCAGTTACTGGGAGAGTAGGTAAATATGAGCCTGGGGATTATTACGTTTTGCGGATATCCCCCGAAAACGGCTGTTTTCAGGCAATTTCCTGCAAAATTTCTTAGAAATGTTTTTTTTTTAAAGAACTTTTTTACAACAATTTTTTTTAATTGTGCAGCCAGGGAAGAGAAATAGATCACATCGTTAAGAAATTAGTTTAGGATTATCTATGGTTTCTTATGTAAAGCCAGCAATATAATATGTAAGAGGATCACCCCCATTCCCATATTCAGACAGAAAGGAAGAGTCACATTAGCCCTTTAAATACTTATTATTATTAGTGAGTTCCTTTTGAAGTATTCTTGCTTGTACTGCATAGCAGACGTTTCTTAGTGACCTCTGCTAGTTATTATATACTGTACTCATGGATAGCTCTTTTTATTTGTTTACCCCTACCTATAATATGTAAATAGGTTATGAATACGTCTATAATATGTATGTAAATAATGAATATCCGTGTTTATATACATTTCAAGTGCCCCCCAGCTGTTTAAACAACCCTCCTGATTTGATCTCCGGCAAGCATGCTCTTTGAATGTTGCATGTATTTTGATGATCATATCCTCCCCCTCAGCCCCTTATATGCCCTGTTCATTCATCCATTCATCGCGTTGAGTGAGAGACTCACAGACTGGAGGTATGCTGCGGGAGTATGGTATGCTGCTTGTCATGTTATTTATGCAGTTTATGGTGTGAACTTTAATAAAAAAACAAAGCTAATACACTATGGCAGAACCTCTGTTTTCATATATTTAGCCTAAGAGCAACACTACGAGTGGAGGATGTTTTATGGCACAGTGTGAGTGCAATATCAATTGCAAGTTCTAATGCCAGTGATACTGTGTGTCAGATGCAAATGTTTCTGCACTTGTCAACAGGCATATTTACATCACCGTGGAGGTACTGTGGTATAATGTGAACTGAGGGTCCTGTGTGGCATAATGTGCAATGGGGGCACTACAGTGTGTTTAACACATTTGTGGTGCTGGGAGTATTTACAGAGTATAGTTTTTAATGACATCGCCAGTGTATCATTCCGGCAATATAATTGGTAGGGGCCTCCACAAGTTAGTTAGTTTCCATTGGGCCACCACAAACCTTTATCCAGCCCTACACTGCATCACCTGTCTCTGGCTTGTGTGGTGCCTTGAGAGGCATTGGGTGCTCAGTGCCCAGCTTGCTGTTCCCGAATCCTCTTCTGTGACAGTAGGTGGTTAAATCAAATTGACTGAGGTACTAATTAAGTCACCTGGGTAAAGGATGGATATCCTTAAGTTAAACCCTGGACTGTTAGGGTGCCTGGAGGACCGAGTTTAGCAACCTCTGGCCTAAACTGTGCAGCAGCTATGCACTATAGGTGTAGGAAGCTGAACGTTGATTTAAGTTTTATGTGATGCACTTCATAAATTACCCACATCTTGCCATATGCTTTGTTATCTGGTCACATCAGCGACAGTTGCCATGTCGTTATTCATAATGTCAACATCACACTAGAGGGCGGTTATGGTTTGGCTGCCGGCAGGGGGGTGGTTCGGTGGTTAGGGTTAGGCACTAGGGGAAGGGTTACAGATTAGTATTAGGAATAGGGGGACTGTACTCACCGGTGCGCCGCTCGTCACACGTCTGCGCAGGAACTGCCTCTCACATGACCTCTCAGTCACATAAGATTGTGCTAATGACGTGCTGCTCCCAGGCCCAGGTAAGCGACCGTTGAGCCACCAGGGACAATATGTCATCTTATTCTAATGTCAGCACGTCACCTGTAAAGTCAGGATGAATGTCAACATGATGAATGTCAACATGATCACTGTCGGCATTTCGACCACGTCAACATTCTCACGTTGTTCGTGTGCATGTCGACACGATAAGTGTTGACATAACATACCACACTCATAAACTAATAGTTAGAGATGAGCGGTTCGGATTCTGTGGAATAGGGGCACTGCTAATGGGGGCACTACTACTGGAGGCATACTACTGGGGCACTGCTAAAGGGGGCATACTACTAGGGGCACTACCACTGGGGACATTACTACAGGGGGCACTACTACAAGATGCATTACTACTGGGGGCATTACTACTGGGGGCATTGCATAGGGGGCACTACTACTAAGGGCACTGCAAAGGGGGCACCACTACTTTGGGCATTGTGTAAGGGACACCACTGCGGAGGGCATTGTGTAATGGACATCACTGCTGAGGGCATTGTGTAAGGGACACTATTGTTGTGGGCATTGTATAAGGGGCACTACTACTGTGGGCATTGTATAAGGGGCATTACTACTGTAGGCTTTGTGTATAAGGGTCACTACTGTGGGCATTGTGTAAAAGGGGCACTACTGTGGGAATTGTGTAAAAGGGGCACTGCTGTGTGTTGTAACATAAATAAGAGACACTACTTTATGGTGTAATGTGAATCAGGGGCACTATGTGCAGTGTAATGTGAATAAGATTGTGCACTGTGACGCCTTGGGCTGTAGCCCACTTTGTAAACAAGTACTGTGACTCTGCTGGACGTACCCCACTGGGTGGGTGGGAGGGCCCAAGGACAATTCCATCTTGTACTACCTTTCATGTCTGCCACTGCTGTGTGGCAATGTGTCATAGATGTGCTTTATACTGTGGTGTCTGTGTCGCTGCTCTGTCGCTTAGTAACCAATCAGCTCACTGCAACCTTTGGTCAATAATGGCGAAAACAATATTATAAGCTGTGAGGTGGTCTAAATTGACTGTAAATGACTGGAAATTAATGTTATCGAGGTTAATAATACTCTAGGAAGAAAAAATAACCCAATTTATGTGATTTTAGCTTTTATTTGTCAATTTTTGTAAAAAATTCAAATCCAAAGCAGTTTGGCAAATCCAAATCCAAAGCCGGACGACGAATTAGAACCAAACCGAAATCCGGCAAAAATGGTCCGGCGCACATCCCTACTTATAGAATAGGGAAACTAGCTCTAAAAAGAAGGGTCTGAGTATTTCTTTACTAGAATTAATGATTGCAATGTATAGTACTAAATATTATTAATAAAAGTGTTAAAGGACACATCCACTAGCAGACAACATTGTAATCATGCAGTCGTTTCACAGTCTGTGCTGTGCCTACACTGAGCTGTCGTTCAGTGTAGGCACCCTCCCTCATCCCTGAACATGGGCAATCTGTCATTATCGGCAAATTGACCAGCATGTTCAGGCGATGATAGATGTCAAAAACGACCAGCAGGAGCGTGCATCGCTGGTCGTTTTTGACATTTTCATGGCCGATTTGTGAACGATTAATGAACGGTTGAATGATAACGATATCGCTCATTTTAATCGGGTAGTGGATATCTGCCTTTGGAGTGCCAAAAGCTTACTTCCAATTACAAACTAATATGGTAAAATAGATATAAAAATGATAATAACCAATAAGAGTCTAAAAATAGATCACAAACTTGAACAGAAATGTAGGACAAAGCAGCGGAAAATACAGCTAATCCTGACTTTGCTGCTTACCCACACCGACCTCTGTGCTTGTACTAAACTTTCATCAGAACAAATTAACTTTTCAAAGATTTGCCAGGACAATGAATCCGCTCAGGAGCTGTACTTGGCGGGATACGTTCAGAATCCCGACAACGTACCCATCCCGTACTTAGCTTCAGGCGTAGTCTCAGAAACCAGTGCAACACCTGAAATCTCAGAATCACTGTGATGAATATACTGTAAGTTCCCAACTACTAAACATCAATAACGCTACAACTTATTCTAAACTAGGACGTGACCGCTGGGATACATATAACTGCTAAATGGTTAGTTTGAATTACTTGTTTTAGATTTGGACAGTTCTGTTGAACTCTCCACAGACGTAACTCTTTCTGTGCCATAGCTTACTCAGTATCCGAACGGTTTAAGATACGTGATAGCCAGGAATCCGGTTTATGTCTGCAGCGGGAATGTACCAGAACCCAAACGCTTCTGAGGTTGCGGAAGGGCAATAGGGCATGATAATCCCTTAAACCCCCACCTGTCACACAACCACCATGAGATTCCTGAAGAGAGCGTTCAGAACATACTATGGCCAGGCTTGTCAGGGGGGACGGCCGTGCTTTAGGGGAATGCTGAGATTATGTCATGGAATCTTGGATACATACATACATGATGAAGTGACTGATACACATTTATATAACAGGCAAACAATTCAGGTGGGATGTAGTCATTAGGTCAACAGTAATAATTTCCACATTCATAATGTCAACACCACAATGTCGACAGTTTGACAGTCAGAATGTCAACAAGTGAAATGCTGACATTTCCTGAATGTCGTCATTAGGGTTAGAATGGAAGGGCTAGGGTGAAGCACCAGGGGGAGGTTTGGGTTAAAGCAGGGTTGCCGACATTTGGCTCCCTCCTTCCGGGAGGGAGCTGTCGGGAAACCACACGGGGGCGTGTTGCGGCAAAAAAGGGGGTGTGACCTGGAGCATACCGATTTGTTAGGGGCGGGGCATAGGGCGTTCACAATGCTGAAATTAATGGCATTGTGAAGCCATTCCCGCTGCTGGGGTTTATACAGCCGGCTCGCTGGGGCCGGGAGGCTTGCCGGCCTTTCTGGGGGGCTTGGAGGGGCACCCTATTTTCGGGAGGCTCCCGGCCGAATCAATAGGGTAGGCAAGTATGTGATAAAGCGATATCTCGGAGCAGGAAAAAAGCTGTGTTTCTGGGTGAACTGGAAGCTGCCATATTAAGTGCCTAATTTATATTAATTAGTCATGAAGTATTTGCCTTATTATTACAATGGGCATAGGGGACACTTAAGTATTATCTACAGGGCCATACATTTAAACTGGTCACTGACTATTGACCTGTTAGCCTGGATAAGTCAGACTCAAAAACAAACATTCAAGAATAGCTGGTTCCTCAGCTTATATCCCTTCTTGTACAATCCCCATACACGTGCTGGAGGACATTGCATGTGCAGCTATTGGGGAACTTTCCTGGTTCCAGATTTGCGATCCATTCTTTTTGATTAAGCTAACAAGGCCATTAGTGGCCCCACACAGAAAGGAGGTAAGGAGGGAGGAGAAGGGGTGCGAAATTAATATTATTCATTTACATTTGGTATATCTATACATCCACTAATAATAGAAATATCCATGGGTTATATATTACATCACAGTTCATAGGCCTAATAGCATTAATAAACTTGCTCTTGGGTAATCTCCACTGGTGTCCAGGAGAACTCAAAATAGTTGGTTAGGTAAATGATTCATACATATCGAATAAAGCAGCTGTACATTATAAACTCTATTTACATACAAATCAGCAACAGAATTCATTTACATGCTGATCACCCATTGCTCCTGATCTGGAAAAATGGTCTGTGTCCTGGCTATATGTAAGTGCCAGGTCATTGTTATGTACAGTAAATGTAGGAGAACCCCGAGCATGTGGACACCTAAACAGCTGGAACATTTCATTCATCTCCTCTAGCAAAGCGCAGTCTTCCTGGAATCATTCTGAAATACTTTACTGAATCACTCTTAAGAGCAGTATTTATTTAGGAGGAAATAGTGTAATTAGAAATAGCCAAAAATGTCTTCAAAGACAGTGTTTGTGGGGCCAACCTCAACATATAGGAGCAAGGCCGATCTTAATGCCTCCTATATGGTGATAAATATAACAAATCCTAAACATACTGTAGCCCCCACTCTCTTTACATTAGACCCGTCTCATACACCACATAACCAGTATCTATCCCACTCATCTCTCCCTCAATCCTCCTCTTCATTTTACTCTATAATCCCTCAGGTATATATCCACATGCTCTCTCTTACTTCTCAATCCTATATTGACCACCTCTTTGGCATCATCATTGCCCACTCAATTCCCATTCTCCATCACTTCGCCCCCTCACCAGCCTCCTCTGCTCGTCATCTCCCTATAAACATGTCCCCTTCATCACAAATCGTGCTCCTCCTCATCATCACCCTGCTGCTATCATTCCTGCTTTACTAAAACAATCATACTAATTGACCCCCATTCACAAAGTCATCCTTTACGGGTTGGGTATGGGATGCCAGCCCTCAGGATCCCAGCGGTCACAATCCCGACGCCAGCACCCCGACAGGGTTGAAATATCGACAACGGCCGGTAAGTACCCTAACCCAGCCCCTAAACCTAACTATTCCTCCCCACACCCTAATCCTAACCTCCCCTCTAGTGCCTAACCCTAACACCCCCCTCCTAGTGCCTATTCCCCAGGAGTTTGGGCCCATGGCCCAATTTAGGCACCAAAAGTGTACACATCCAATTAGCCCCAGGTACTGTGGGGGCGTGGTCACGCCCTCCTTCGGAAAGAAATAAAATGTTGAAAACACATTGCGCCGCAATGATGAGTGTAATTGCCGATATTAATGATGGCGGCTGAAGAAGGACAATCACATAGACAGGTAGATACAGTACTTGCCTTAGCATATGGTAGTAAATGTTGCGTCCACACTTTGCGTCTGACTCAGAACTAGGAACTATGGCGAACTGGCACCTGGGGGTTTTTTTTCAAGCCCAGAAGTAGACAATAATAATTTTGCTATTATTATACTTGTTGTCCCAGACAACAAACCTATCTTATGAGATTAATGGAGGGGACTGTTTAAATTTTACTTCTAAGCAGGATTTTTGACCTCTAGTTAATAACAATAATACAATTATTATTATTAATAATAATAATAATAATAATAATAATATTAATAAGAAATGAATAATCTGTTTTACAAATGATGACATCGTCGGACACCTGTTACTGGGGATCAGTAACCCGTCTCATACTACAATCATATCCGGTTGGAATTATTCTTAAGTTATATTCAAGCCTTATGATCACACGTTAAACAATAAGCCTGCACTTCCTCTTACCTGTGCTCGAAGAGTACAAATACACTCAGCTAATGAGATCTGCCTGGGGAGAACGATCGTTATATCT
Organism: Taudactylus pleione; assembly: GCA_031769625.1. Classification (NCBI taxonomy): domain Eukaryota; kingdom Metazoa; phylum Chordata; class Amphibia; order Anura; family Myobatrachidae; genus Taudactylus; species Taudactylus pleione. The sequence continues at coordinate 1,210,849 of JAUIMM010001082.1, forward strand.
TAAGGCACAGATAAGAGCAACAATCTGTTTTTTACATACGTACTGTACTTCCTTTGAATTCCTGCCCACTCTTATTCCTCAATAAGAGATCCTAAAGATACCTACAGAACATAACTATCCGGCATGCAAGGGCTGCACCATATGCTCACAAACATTCTAATTTTTCATTGGGTCTATTCTTGGTTCCAGGCTTTGGCAATAACAGCTGGCAGTGAAATGATAGCCCGTGGCTTCTGCTGCGCACAATTTACATTGCTATCATATATATGTACTACCCAAAGAACACAAGGTTACACACATAAACATAATCACTACACGCATCCCACAATAGTAGATGTTTTCGTGCTTGTCTACATACAGTGGTTATTTTAGTAGACATTTGTACAATCTGACCTTTTGATATATATCTTCTGCCCTATTCTGGGAACAGGTGAATAGCTTACCGTGCAATGTTTTTTCTTTGTCAATTTTAGTTATATATATAAAATAATACCAAGATAACCCCCAAAGTCTTAAAGGTTTATCCCTTTTTTAGAGTACTTTTTTCTTTTACTAGTCGCACTGTAGCCATATTTACCTTATTATAACTACAGATGTGAGGGTCCGATTCCCAGAGAACCGACAGCAGCCAAATTTAGGGGCTCTGAGTTGAGCTGAGTCCAAGTTCGGAATCACTTTGGGGCTCCAAATCGGACCAAGTCCCGGTTCTGCAGTCAGGGCCTGAGCCAGTATGGATTGCAATTGCGTACGCAGCTGCGAATTCGCACGGAACGCATCTGCGAGAATAGTGTTTTACATCTGCAGCCACAGCCGTCATCTTTAGCATCTGGACTTGCAGACGCCCCATGCTATCTCCCTCCGCACACTACAATCCAGAGCAGACATTGGCTTCCACAGCCGCGACAATTTCATGACACTTCCACGAGGCGGATCAATTCTGTGTGTCCGTACGGCTGCTGCCCAATTACTACCCAGAAACACCTGTTTCACCGATAGATGCTGATATAGCCTATTGGCGTCAGGCGGAATGCGTAAGTGACTGTTAGGCCACACAGAGAGACCTTAACCAGGATGCCGGTTTATTGATATCAACGTGGTAACAGGTAATAGCGGTAACACAGCACTATCAGTGGTAAGCAAACTAGCGGTATTGCAAGGGTTAACAGCGGTATTTAGGTGCCTCACTTTAGGAGCTAAGTACTGCACATCCGCACAGTACTGTAACACTCTACGCGGCAATGATGGAGCCAGTTGCACATGAGCGGTAGCCCAGCGGTGACGTCATCAGGTTGGAGGTCTGACTCTGAGTCCTAGCGCCTAGCATGAATAATAGGGAGAGGAGACAGTGCCGGAGTACACTGCTCTTTAACAAAAAAGTGCTCCTCCAGCGGACCATGGGCAGTATGCAGATATCCTCAGATCCGGCGAATTGTAACTTATGTTTGGCTCGGAATCAAGCCAGATGTACTAAACCCTAAAGCTGGCCACACATCTAAAGATTATCTGTCCAACCAGCCAACTAGTGGATTGGTTGGAATGAAAATCTGGTAAGGGATGAAAGCAAATGACAAATCAGCAATTTGCTCCCAAAAGCCGGAAAATGGCCAAAAACTGTTGTTTGAACAAATTGTTTAGATCAAACATTTAACAAACTTGTCTGACCGACCATTTTCATCTGTTTTCTGACATTTAGGAGCAAATTGCTGATCATCATTTACTCCCATACGTTACCGGATTTTCATTCCAACCAATCAACTAGTTGGCTGGTTGGACTGATAATCTTTAGATGTGTGGCCAGCTTAAGACCTGACTATAAGAGTTTATGCTGTTAGCACACTGTGCTATGAACTGTACTATAGCACTTAATGATCAGTGATAGGAGGTAAGTGTGCTCGGCAGTGGCGTAACTAGGGTATTTGGAGCCCAGGGCAAATTTGAAAAGGGAGCCCCCCCACCCCATGTGGTCATTTAAAAATGGGGCGTGTCAACATGACACACCCCTTTATTTTCAAACTGAACATTCCTATCCATATGCACCTTAACCCCAGTAGTACCCCCAGTATGCAGTTGTGGTCCCTCTCATGCAGGCCCATAGTAGTGCCCCTTATACAGTATCCCCAGTAGTGGTCCCTCTTATACAGCCCCCAATTAGTTCCCCTTACTCAGTACCCCCAGTAGTGGCCCCCCCAAATGCAGTGCCCCACGTATTGTTCCCCCTTATGCAGTGCCCCCAGTAGCAGTCCCCACAATGCAGTGCGCCCAGTAGCGGTATCCCCTTATGCAGTGCCCTTTTATATAGTGCCCCCAACAGTAGTCCCCCCCATGCAGTTTTCCCAGTAGTGGTCCCCCTTATGCAGGCACCCTGTAATGATCCCCCCTATCTAGTGCCCCCTGTAGTGGTCCCCGCAGTGCCCCTAGCAGTAAGCCCCTTATATAGTGCCCCCAGCAGTAGTGTCCCCCCCTCCCATGCAGTGCCCCCAGTAGTGGTCCCCCTGATGCAGGCTCCCAGTAGTGACCCCCCCCCTATCCAGTGGTCCCTGTAGTGGCCCTTCCTATTATTGTCCCCATTAGTGGTCCCCCGAGTGCAGTGCCTCTAGTAATACTAGGCCCCTTTTAGAATGCCCCCAGTGGTAGCACCCCCCCAAGTAGTAGCCCCCAGTAGAGTAGCCCCCCCAGTAGGGGTCCTCCCAATGGCACCCCCAGTAGATGTCCCCCCCAGTAGATGTCCCCCCCAGTAGTAGCCAACCCCTCCCCCATTGTGCAGATAGGTTTAAAAATAAATAAATATATATAAAAATATACTTACCTGATTCCACGCTGCTCCTGTCCGCGATGCCGATGCCGCTCCCGCCCTCCAGTCCGCCCGGGCTGGCGCGCTCAGCATTATGGGACTGACGTCATGACGTCAGTCCCATTACCAACTGCAGGAGCCAGACGGAAGTCCGGCTCTTGCAGTGGGTGCTGCAGCAGTCAATGAGAGTCTATCTGACTCTCATTGGCTGCTGTTTAACACACGCATCGCCGCCAGCGCTGGCGGCGATGCGTGTGTTATGCACAGCCTGAGCCCGCCTCCTGGCGCTATTGGGCAAGCGCTCAGGGGGAGGGAACGGGCTCAGGCGTGCAGCACAGGACCGGCGCTGGAAGCCTAGCGCCGGTCCTGTGCAAATGTGTAGCGCTGACCGCACTCATTGTGGTCGGCGCTACACTGGCTATCTAGGGCGGGCGGGCTGGTACCCCCCCGCGCGCCGCCGGTCCAACGGCGCCCAGGGCACGAACCCCACTCGCCCTGCCCTAGTTACGCCACTGGTGCTCGGTACGCTATGGTGCGCACTTCGATTGTACCGTGGAATCCTATGGAGTACACAGCCAAGATGTAGCAGGACACATCTGTACTGTAAATGGTGTTTTATCTGCAACAGGGAACCTCCACTATTTATTAGAGATGAGCAGGTCCGGTTCTCCGGGAACCGGACCTACCCGAATTTCGGGGATCCAGGGGGATCCGAGACATAGCTTGGATCTCCCTGCCTGCCCCAGATCCCTAATCGAGGCAAAACATCACGATCCCGCTGTCGGATCCTGAGATTTTGCCTTGAGCGGCCATTTTAGAAAGTCCCATTAAATTCAATGGGCTTAATGCTTATTGGCTGAGAGAGCTATCTTTCACAGCACTCAGCCAATCAGCGTTAAGTTGGTTTGGCCTATGTTGGTGTACAATATTGTGTGAGGTGGTCAAAATTGACTGGAAACGAGTGGAAATTAATGTTATTGAGGTTAATAATACTGTAGGAGCAAACAAAAGCCCAAATTATTTGATTTTTAGCTGTTTTTATAATTTTAGGATAAAAAATACAGATCCAAAACCAAAACACGGGGGCTGGCGCACATCTCTACTATTTTTATAGTAGATCACATTGTCCTGAAGAATCCTTTTTGCGTGAAAATAAAATATCATCACGGGTAATTTTCTTTTTTACATACACCTGTGCACCTGCTGGGTGACCTGGAAAACGTGAACTGTGTGGGGTCCTGAGGACACAGGCCCTGATTCAGAGCCGGACGCTCTGACAGAGCGCTCGCTCTGAATCAGGGCCGTCCTTCTTAATTTTTAGAGCGGCCTCCTGGCCACTCGCTAAGCTGTGGGTGACCACCCACAGCTATAGTGAGCGGCCAGGAAGATGGTCGCGATGGTCAAGACCATCGGGCTTGCGACGAGACGCTTGTGGTAGGGACTCATGGCCGCAAGCCCTGGAGTGCTTTCGGCTCTATCAGAGCCGAGAGCACTCCCACTGACATCACTTGTGATGTCAGTGGGGCCGGCCCCAGACGATAGGCGTTCCCATGGGAACGCCTCTGTCTGGGCAGCCACACCCCCAGCACGTCCACCAAAGGAGGCGTGCTGTCACTCACCATTGACAGCACGCCCCCTTTGCAGCGAGACCCGGAGCGACGGCTTGCCCGTCGCTATCCGAGTCTCGCGCATGCGCATGACGAAGCCGCCTCCGTCGTGCACATGCGCACCGGGCCAACATCGACCCGCTTTCGAGCAGGTCTGAATTAGGCCCATAGTTTGAGAACCATTGATTTAAATGAAAGAATACATACCTTGCACATTTAAAAGAACTATCCAGTTTTGGAAACAAAATTATAATTATTCCTCCCTAGCTATTTACATACAGGGAGATCTACCGGGTCTCCTCACATGCTGCATTGCTGAAGGGGAAGTGGTCACGTGATCTTGGGGGTGTGGCTGCAGCTCCTCAGCAGACCTGGCCTCTGGACTGGTATGGGCCCCTGTACTTTATTATTTATTTATATAGCACACACATATTCTGCAGCGCTTTACAGAACATACAGTATTTGGCCCTCCAGTGGAACTTACAATCTATATTCCCTACCACATGTACATGCACATACATACACACTAGGGTTAATTTGTGTTGGGATCCAATTAACCTACCAGTATATTTTTGGAGTGTGGGTGGAAACCAGAGCACCTGGAGGAAAACCCACAGGGAGAATATACAAACTCCACACAGTTAGGGCCATAGTGGGAATAGAACCCGTGACCTCAGTGCTGCCCATGTGTCTGCTTCCCCTGCTCCCAGCTCCCCTGTGGGGGTAAAATGACGTAAAGAGCCCGTCCCGTCCCCTAAATGGTCAGCTGTATCACCTCTGCAGGTTTCGCCCGGAGAGGAGAATTTAAATGTCGGCAAGTACTGTACACTGGACCTGATTCAGACCCGCTCGCAAGATGTGCTCGCTCGCTGGGAAAAAGGGGCCGGATATTTAAATTAAGTGCTCGCACTGCATCGCGTAAGGACGCCCTCTATGTCTTAGCTAGCTACTGCAATAAGCGCTCACTAGTGTATAAAGACGCCCCCTTGCCACTCGCAACACCCGTCATCTCCGGGAATTGTAGGATTAATCGGTAACATCGAGAGCCATCGAAGCTGCTCGCAGCCCTTGAGGCAGCCTTTCCCTGCCGCAAGCACTGTGAGCAGTTCGGGGCAAGAAACAACCAAGTTACGTGTTCAATGACGCTACTTTGCTAATTATGCACACCCATTAAACTCCGTTCTGACGTCAGACACGCCTGCGTTCGCAGCACAGCTCCCCCGCTCACTAGCACCATTCCCTGTTACCACCCACAAACGGCACTATCTGTCACTCAAAGTAGCCTCCTGTCTGTGGCTACGAGCGCACGATTGCACATCACAGTCGCTAGTTTGCGCATACGCACTGCGACTTATACACATGCGCATACGGGTGACCATCGCCCCAAGCGAGTGAGCACAGTTTAGCGACCGAGTCTGAATCGGCTCCACTGTGTCATACGCTACTTGTTGCTCTATCTGATTCAATAAATCGAAGAACTGGTTAAGCTGAACCGAGTGTGAACTAACCACCACCAGCACCAACACCTGCGTTATATATTTATCACCACATGTACCTTGGTCAAGTATATTGGATCCTGGTATAGCAATCATTCTGGAGGACTACTGTACCCAGCATGTTTGCTTGCATGTCACGCTCCGTTGGCAGGTCATAGCCTCAGTGCTCAGATTTCCAGCATGGTGTTAACGCTATACTCTGCTAACAGGTTATGGGGGTCAGAGTGTTGTCCCAGATTACTCTGCTAATCAGTGGCGGTTCTAGATGTGGGCTAACAGGGCAGTCGCCTGGGGTGCCGGCCCCTAGAGGGCGCCACTGAGTCCCCAGAAGGTAAAAAATAAACAAACCCATAATAAAAAACAAAAACCAGCGCCGGACCCCGCCGCGTTGCCGGGCGCCCGCTGATATTTGTTATCAGCAGGCACCCGGCTCCTCCCTGCAGCGGCAGATCACTCCAGAGCTCCGGCTCCCGCATACAGCACTATGGGAGGGGCGTCATGACATCTCTCCCATAGATCCGTGGTGGAGCCGTGGTCGGACCGGACGGCAGCGGACGCAGGAGCGGGGCCTAAGGTAAGTATTGTGTTTGTATTTTTTATTTTTCAGAAGGAAGGCATGGGGGCATTACTACTGGGGGCATGTCTATAAAGGAGCATTACTACTGGGGGCATGTCTATAAGGGGCATTACTACTGGGGACATGTCTATAGGGGGGCTTTACTACTGGGAGCATGGCTATAAGGGGCGTTACTACTTGGGCATTACTACTGGGGGCATGTCTGTAAGGGGCATTACTACTGGGGGCATGTCTATAAGGGGCATTACTACAGGGGGCATTACTACTGGGGGCATGTCTATAAGGGGCATGTCTATAGGGGGGCATTACTACTGGGAGCATGTCTATAAGGGGGCATTACTACTGGGGGCATGTCTATAAAGGGGCATTACTACTGGGGGCATGTCTATACGGGGCATTACTACTGGGGGCATGTCTATAGGGGGGCATTATTACTGGGAGCGTGTCTATAAGGGGTCATTTCTACTGGGGGAATGTCTATAAGGGGGCATTAATACTGGGGGCATTACTACTGGGGGCATGTCTATAATGGGGCATTACTACTGGGGACATGTCTATAAGGGGGCATTACTACTAGGGGCACTAATGGGGCATTACAACTTTGGGCACTACTATAGGGGGCATTCCTACTGTGGGCACTAATATAGGGAGCATTATTACTGGGGCACTACTAATGTGGGCACTACTATAGGGGGCACTACTACTGTGGGCATTGTATTAGGGGCACTACTACTCAGTACTGTGGGCCTTGCGTATAAGGGGCACTAATTTGGGCATTGTGTAAAAGGGGCACCACTGTGTGTCATAACATGAATAAGGGACTAATGTGTGACGTAATTTGAATTGGGGATACTGTATTATAAAGAGAATTACTGTGTGTGGCACAATGTAATATACAGGGCATTACTGCGTATGGCATAATGTGTTATACAGGGCATTACTGCATGTGGCATAATGTGTTTATAAAGGGCATTACTGCATGTGGCATAATGTGTTATAAAGGGCATTACTGTGTAAGACATACTGTGTAAGGCGCATTACTGCACATGGCAATTATTCGCCACGAGGGGAGAGCTTGGGGGAAGCCCAGCACCTTCATAAGTGCTGGGCACGCCCCACAGTGTGACGAATTGGGGGTGTTCCGCAAGGACACGCCCCCTTTCCGGAAGCGTGTGTGCTTTGTTTTTTTTTTTTGTTTTTTTTTTTGGGGGGGGGGGGCGCAACTGTGAACTTCCGCCCTGAGCTCCACAATGACTAGAACCGGCCCTGTTGCTAATATAACGAGCACAGTTGAGAACAGTGGCTGCAATATCAAAATGACACATGTCTAACACTTTATAACACTGAACTTATAGTTAATAACCCCAGCACTCGCCGACAGTGCTTTATAATTAGCGACAGTCCATGGACTGACCTGACATTACAGTATTTGCTTGTGTACAATCAGACCATTAATGTGTGTAGTTAGCTGATGTAAGAGCTCTGTCTCAGCAGTAAGGTATCCAGACAAGTACATGACTCTATATTTGGGAACATCTGAAAATAATACTCAGATCCAATCCGCCTTATACCTACAACATATGCTCGTCAGGCCGATTGACTGGAAAGTCATTAAAGCTCTGTACGAGTGCTCAGCAAAGGAACATTCATGAAAATATTTCCACAAGTACAAGAACATTTGAAGTTTATGTTGTTCTTCTTGTTCACTGTTACTTAAACTGAGGGCTCCAACGTATGGCGCGTACACATCATGGTCTGACTCTGAGGGGTAACTAACTTATTACGAGGCCGCATACCAATACCTCTCAATGATCCATCTTAAAGGGCTGAGACACCCCCAGATGGTAATTTAACACTGAGACTTGCAGAACCAATGTGTGTTTCTGGTTTTAAAAAAGTCTAACATGGTTGGCTGTAAAGCAATCATATGTATCCATACCATCGTAGGACGCCCCCTTCAGGAACACCTACTGCTTTAGGGCGAGATGTTATTAACGGTCGCATTTATAATGCACCGGACCATTTGTGCTGGATTTGAATTTTGCTTTGATTCGTTGTCCGGCTTTGGATTTTTATTTGCCAAACTGCCGTGACTGGTTTTGGATTTTAATTTTTTTCAAAAATTGACAAAAAAAATAATTTGGGCCTATTTTTGTTCCTAGAGCATTATTAACCTCATTAACATTAATTTCCAGTCATTTACAGTCAATTTAGACCACCTCACAGCTCTCAATAGTGTTTTCGTCAATATTGGCCAAAGGCTGCAGTGAGCTGGCTGGTTACTAAGCGACACAGAGCAGCGGCACAGACACCGCAGTTTCAAGCACATCTATGAAACATTACCACACAGCAGTGGCAGAAATAAAAGGTAGTGCAAGGTGGAATTGTCCTTGGGACCTCCCACCCACCCAGTAGGGTACTGCCAGCAGAGTCACAGTGCTTGTATACACAGTGGGGTATGGCCAGCAGAGTCACAGTGCTTGTATACACAGTGGGGTATGGCCAGCAGAGTCACAGTGCTTGTATACACAGTGGGGTATGGCCAGCAGAGTCACAGTGCTTGTATACACAGTGGGGTATGGCCAGCAGAGTCACAGTGCTTGTATACACAGTGGGGTATGGCCAGCAGAGTCACAGTGCTTGTATACACAGTGGGGTATGGCCAGCAGAGTCACAGTGCTTGTATACACAGTGGGGTTCGGCCAGCAGAGTCACAGTGCTTGTATACACAGTGGGGTACGGCCAGCAGAGTCACAGTGCTTGTATACACAGTGGGGTATGGCCAGCAGAGTCACAGTACTTTTATACACAGTGGGGTACGGCCCATGGAGTCACAGTACTTGTATACAGAGTGGGCTACGGCCCATGGAGTCCCAGTACTTGTATACAGAGAGGGCTACAGCCCATGGAGTCCCAGTACTTGTATACAGAGTGGGCTACGGCCCATGGAGTCCCAGTACTTGTATACAGAGAGGGCTACGGCCCATGGAGTCCCAGTACTTGTATACACAGTGGGCTATGGCCCATGGAATCACAGCACTTGTATACAGAGTGGGCTATGGCCCATGGATTCCCAGTACTTGTATACAGAGTGGGCTACGGCCCATGGAGTCCCAGTACTTGTATACAGAGTGGGCTACGGCCCATGGAGTCCCAGTACTTGTATACAGAGAGGGCTACAGCTCATGGAGTCCCAGTACTTGTATACAGAGTGGGCTATGGCCCATGGAGTCCCAGTACTTGTATACACAGTGGGCTACGGCCCATGGAGTCCCAGTACTTGTATACAGAGAGGGCTACGGCCCATGGAGTCCCAGTACTTGTATACACAGTGGGCTACGGCCCATGGAGTCCCAGTACTTGTATATAGAGAGGGCTACGGCCCATGGAGTCCCAGTACTTGTATACAGAGTGGGCTACGGCCCATGGAGTCCCAGTACTTGTATTCAGAGTGGGCTACGGCCCATGGAATCACAGCACTTGTATACAGAGTGGGCTATGGCCCATGGAGTCCCAGTACTTGTATACAGAGTGGGCTACGGCCCATGGAATCACAGCACTTGTATACAGAGTGGGCTACGGCCCATGGAGTCCCAGTACTTGTATACAGAGTGGGCTATGGCCCATGGACTCACAGTGCTTGTATATGTAACCCTTTGTTTCTGGGCTAAGATAATGTTAGTGCCTCCACCCAAGCTATATTGGATAAGCAATATTATATTCCCTTTTCACAATAGGCTTGCTTGGGTATGCCTATGCGAACCTTAAATGTTTCAAGTGTATCTCTGCAGGTACTAAAAATAATATAGCTCTTCTTCTTTACAGGTAACCCCGTGAATGACGTCTGGAGATGTCCTAGGTAAGTAATACACTTAGAAAAACATATAGACTTTTTTTTATACTACCACATATACATTCAGATACATACAAGTCTCACATTACAGATTAAGGTAGAATTTAAGCATTCATTTAACAGTGGACTTATTTCAAGATTTTGTGAACACAATAACTGCTAATCACTATTAAACATGATGATGAGAGTAGAACGAAACTAGTTTTAATCCTTCAGTACCGATGTGCTCATTTATGTCAATACACAAAGCCTCAAATTCCTTCTCCTTCTTTTTTCTTGCAGATAATAAGATGTATATATATATATATATATATATATATATATAAAACAGCGATAGTCGGCACTCCTGGTACAGATGACAAGGTATAACCAGCGTAATATGTCAACATTTCAAAGCCTTTATTCTATGGCCTTTTCATCAGGACTAGCAACAAACTGTTACATCTTACCTTATAACAGCTACTTCACCCAGTGAACAAGCGCCATGTCCGCATCGGGACCACACCCCCGGCGGGCAGCGCTAAAATGATGTCATCAAACCCAGATCACATGGTACGCCCTGGCTGATGACCTAGCAGTGCTCCCCATCACCATGGTAACCCGCATAGCAGCGGATCTGTACAAAATAACAATATCACACCATAAATACATGGCAACAGTCAATAAAAATGGACTGAAATCTATTAAATGGTAATAATGGCTAACTCAATATAACAAGAATAGTGTTTGAATAAATCAAGAACAAACAGCCCATAACAACTGCACAGTTAAGAAAATAGCGATCAGGACACCTATTAAAGCACATGATAACATTTCATAATTACACTTAATGTTATATCTCCAGTAAATACTGGATAGGGTACATATATATTTTTTTGACAGCAAAGAATCATTCATCTAACTAACTGACGACCATGGCAATAAGTAATGAAGCCTATGAATAATACCCATAAGTAACAGCCCCTACATAAAGCAGTTTAAACCTAATTGTTTGTTGAGCCCCTTGGGAGCAAGGGTCCCCAACGTATGTATCCAGCGGGCCTCACATTGAAGTAGTTTAAGAGGTCGACATACCACCGCAACTGAATAAACTACTCCCCCGCTCCTCTTTTGAGCCGCAATCTTTTAACCCGACTATTAAAACTTATATGCGTTTGTTGGGTACAGAAATTTCTAATGAGGTGCCTAAACTCCCTAATTACAGGCCAAACTTGAATAAACAGGAATTTAAGGCATTACAAGACCTGGCTGATAATCCAGAATTGATTTTTCGCCCGGCTGATAAAGGGGGTGCCCTGGTTGTTCAAAATGTAAGTGACTATAAACTACAAGTAGCTACGCATTTGGATGATACAAAGACCTATAAACAGTTGCCAACGGACCCCACTATTGAATTTAAGGAGGAATTATTGAAAATATTGGTTGAAGCTGTACACAGTAATATTATCACTCCAAAATTACAAGAGGCTTTACTCCCGCAACATCCGATGGTGCCGATACTTTACACGATTCCCAAAATCCACAAATCTTTAAATAATCCTCCTGGTCGCCCAATCATTGCAGCTAGGAATTCGTTATTCCAACCAGTGTTGGTGTATTTGGATGCTCTCATGCAACCAACCATTAGATCACATCCTCGTTATCTTTTGGACACCTCCACATTATTGAGGAAACTTGCTATGCGGGTTACCATGGTGATGGGGAGCACTGCTAGGTCATCAGCCAGGGCGTACCATGTGATCTGGGTTTGATGACATCATTTTAGCGCTGCCCGCCGGGGGTGTGGTCCCAATGCGGACATGGCGCTTGTTCACTGGGTGAAGTAGCTGTTATAAGGTAAGATGTAACAGTTTGTTGCTAGTCCTGATGAAAAGGCCATAGAATAAAGGCTTTGAAACGTTGACATATTACGCTGGTTATACCTTGTCATCTGTACCAGGAGTGCCGACTATCGCTGTTTTGTACATGAAATTTTTCAGCCGGGCACCCGGGCAAGTACTGTTATGTTAAGGGAGTGCCGGACCCTTTGTGCTATTATATATATATATATATATATATATATATATATATTATATATATATATATATATATATATATATTAGGGATGAGCGGGTTCGGATTTATTAGGCTCTTATCGCCACTTTACCGCAAGTTAGGATTTATTTTATTGGCTATCCAAACACGTGATAGCCGATAGCCAATAAAATGCCATTTTGAGAACCGAGTAAATCCGAACCCACTCATCCCTAATATAGGCACTTATGAGGTCAATATGCAACCTTGTCGGGTGCCCTCCACAGTCTGTATCCAAGAACAGACTGCAAATATGCTCCACAGGGTGGCACTCCGTATACTCAAAAACACATTAGCCGTGCTTACTGCAACATTTCAGTGCTTTATTTTGCACTTTTGTCAAGAATAGAATACAAACATCTACTAAAACACACCCCACATAAATAGCATATGGACACAGACTCCATCTGGGACGACACTGCCCGACTCCCCGACCGGAAGCCTCAGACTCAGGAAGTGATGTCACCAGCCCCCACAGCAGTAACCATAGTAACCGCTAGACACACAAAATACAAATACTTAAACTGATGTATATGAAATAAAAACAAGTGTGATCACAAGCAACAGAAAACATATATAAGTAGTACATAAAAAACAATAATTAATGCAATACAAAACCTGGTAATAATAAGCAGCACTTTCCTTAAAACGAATAATGCGCTGACGCTATACCACCTGTCATGACCAACAATAAAGCAAACAAAATAGACAAACAAAACAGGAACATAAATCAAACATATTTAAGGTATCTGAAATATCAATCGAGGCCAATATACAGAATGTGGAAAACACTCTAAACCCAGGGAACAAGTGAAGTAAAACACAGTAGCCCCAAAGATTCATTCTGCCCTCTTGGGGCAAGAGAATCTAATTGCATGATCCATTGGGACTCACACTGTAACAACTTACGTGGACGATTGCCACCTCGCACCAGAGGGGGAACATGGTCGATGTCAAAGATGCTAAACTGTGTCTACACATGGCAAAGTGCCTCGCCACCGGCTGCTCACTAGTGTCCGATATAAGGGCAGCACGAATTGCAGAACGATGCTGGGCCATCCGTTCCCTTAAGGTGCATTCAGTTTTACCTATATATAGTTTAGAACAAGGGCCGGAGATGGTATATACAATAAATTTCGTTGTACATGTCACATAATGCCAAATATTAAATTTGACTCCCGAATATGGGTGAAAAAAAATCGATCCAGTTTGCAAAGAACGGCACGTTATACAGTTGGGGCATCGAAAACACCCCAATCTGAGATTACCCAAAAATGTAGATTTGTTGGTATTATTAGTCTTACCCAGCAATGTTACATCGTTATGGACCAAATAGTCCCTCAAGTTTTTTCCTCTCTGGTAGCATGACAACAACGTGGAATTACTGTATGTAGGGGCTTCAAACCTTTGTCTGTGGTAATAATGGGCCACAAGGCTTTGGCTTGCTGGTTAATATAATCACTCAAATGGTTAAACTTATTAACCCAGATATGCCTACTGCTGACTCGTTTGGCACTACTATTGTTAGAGGTCAGAAGTTTATCAGTGGTTATGGCCAATGCTTTTACCCAAGCTTTATCAAGATCAATTTTATTATATCCTCTGTGGCTAAATTTTTCATACATCATCTCAAGTTGTTCAATGCCCTCTTCCCTATTTCTAGAAATTGTCAGAGCACGTAAAAATTGGGAAAATGGCAACGCCTTTTTAAGAGGAGCAGGATGGGCGCTACTTGCCGATAGAATATTGTTTCTTTCCGTGGGCTTGGAGTACAAAGATGGAACTAATTTGCCATCTATTGTGGAAATAGTCACATCCAGAAAATGAACACTCAATGTGTTGGTGGTGTAAGTAAATTTCACAGGACTATTGCGACTATTATGGCATTCGATCAATTCTACAAACAATGTACTGTATACCCCACACAATGAACAGGTCATCGGTGTAGCGATAAAAAGCTAAGATCTTGCTCGCTACGGTCTGATCTGAAAAAAACACGTCCTGTTCTACTGAAAACATAAAGGCATTAGCGTACGATGGGGCCACATTGGACCCCATCGCACAGCCTGACACTTGCAAAAAGAAGGACCCATCGAACAAAAAATAATTCCGAGTTAATACTAACTCTAATAGCTCCAGAAACAGCTTTATAGGAGGACTCTGATACAGCAGATTATTGGTAATGAGCAATTTTGTAGCCTGTAACCCCTCAGCATGTGGGATACATGTGTAAAGGCTATACACATCTACTGAACACAAAATACAATCAGAAGGTAGATCTACCAGTGTGGCCAAAGAAATCAACAAGCTATTAGTGTCCTTCAAATAAGTTGGTCTAGCCTGCACAGAAGGTTGAATCAAGGTATCTAGATAAGTGGAAATGGTTTGATACAGTGAACCACAGGCAGCTATAATGGGTTGGCCCGGGGGATCTTTATGTATTTTGGGAATAAGATAGAAGAGATGCCTGATGGGAAAATCCACTTACAATGCTCTCTTAATAGATGGAGAAATCCAACCTTGCATGCACGCAGAAGCCAATAAACTGTCTAATTCTTTTTTTAAGTCACAAGTGGGATCATGAGGTAATTTTCTGTAAGCGCTAGGGTCACTGAGTTGTTTAAATGCTTCCTCCTTATAGTTACTCAAATTGAGGACCTCAAGGGCCCCAACCTTATCCGCCTGACGGAAAACCACATCATCATAAGGTGATACATTTTTCAATGCTGATCTTTCACCTTTATTCAAATTCCAATATTTAGGTTTATGAGAGTTAAAATTCTCACACACTGATTTATCAAGTAAACGCGAAAATGTCTTGATAGATGCATTGCTGCTAACTGGATCAAATGCTGAACGTTCCAGTAATCTGCATCATTGAGGTGGTACGTCAGACTCTATTTGGGGGCTGTCCATAAAATGTTCTTAACAGGACGTGTTTTTTTCAGATCAGACCTTAGCGAGCAAGATCTTAGCTATTTATCGTTACATCGATGGATGACCTGTTCATTGTATGGGGAGATACAGTACAATAATTTGTAGAATTGATCGAGTGCCATAATAGTCGCAACAGTCCTGTGAAATTTACTTACACCACCGACACTTTGCGTGTTCATTTTCTGGAGGTGACTATTTCCAAAATAGATTGCAAATTAGTTCCATCTTTGCACTCCAAGCCCACGGATAGAAACATTATTCTATTGGCAAGTAGCGCCCATCCTGCTCCTCCTAAAAAGGCGTTGCCATTTTCCCATTTTTTACGTGCTCTGAGAATTTCTAGAAATAGGGAAGAGGGCATTGAACAACTTGAGATGATGTATGAAAAATTTAGCCAAAGGATACAATAAAATTGATCTTGATAAAGCTTGGGTAAAAGCATTGGCCATAAGCACTGATAAACTTCTGACCTCTAACAACAGTAGTGCCAAACGAGTCAGCAGTAGGCATATCTGGGTCAATAAGTTTAACCATTTGAGTGATTATATTAACCAGCAAGCCAAAGCCTTGTGGCCAATTATTACCACAGACAAAGGTTTGAAGCCCCTACATAATTCCAGGTTGTTGTCATGCTACCAGAGAGGAAAAAACTTGAGGGACTATTTGGTCCATAACGATGTAACATTGCTGGGTAAGACTAATAATACCAACAAATCTACATTTTTGGGTAATCCCAGATTGAGGTGTTTTCGATGCCCCAACTGTATAACGTGCCGTTCTGTTCAAACTGGATTGGTTTTTTTTCACCCATATTTGGGAGTCAAATTTAATATTCGGCATTATGTGACATGTACAACAAAATTTATCGTATATGTCATCTCCGGCCCTTGTTCTAAACTATATGTAGGTAAAACTGAATGCACCTTAAGAGAACGGATGGCCCAGCACCGTTCTGCAATTCGTGCTGCCCTTATATCGGGCACTAGTGAGCAGCCGGTTGCGAGGCACTTTGCCATGTGTAGACACAGTTTAGCATCTTTGCGCTATAGAATCATCGACCATGTTCCCCCTCTGGTGCGAGGTGGCAATCGTCCACGTAAGTTGTTACAGTGTGAGTCCCAATGGATCATGCAATTAGATTCTCTTGCCCCAAGAGGGTTGAATGAATCTTCAGGGCTACAGTGTTTTACTTCACTTGTTCCATGTGATTTCCGCATTCTGTATATTGGCCTCGATTAATATTTCAGATACCCTAAATATGTTTGATTTATGTTCCTGTTTTGTTTGTCTATTTTGTTTGCTTTATTGTTGGTCATGACAGGTGGTATAGCGTCAGCGCATTATTCGTTTTAAGGAAAGTGCTGCTTATTACTACTAGGTTTTGTATTGCATTAATTATTGTTTTCTATATATTACTTATATATGTTTTCTATAGCTTGTGATCACACTTGTTTTTATTTCATATACATCGGTTTAAGTATTTGTATTTTGTATGTCTAGCGGTTACTATGGTTACTGCTGTGGGGGCTGGTGACGTCACTTCCTGAGTCTGAGGCTTCCGGCCGGGGAGTCGGGCAGTATACGGAGTGCCGCCCTGTGGAGCATATATATATATATATATATATATACTTTGCGGTTTTCTTTCCTCCTTACATTAAAGAGTTTAGGATTATATACAGTTAGACTGACAGAGGTAAAAGCCAACATTGCTCGTACACAAGGATAATCATGCCCTCTTCTATGCTACAGTTGGAGCAATTACCTAGCTGATTATCTGTATCCTTGAAGTGGATATAAAGTAGATGCTGTAAATTTAGATGGTAACTTAACATCAATTTTGCTTCCTCTTATTCTGCACCTAGAAGAATGCCAAGTCTGCTAAATACTGTGTAGCTAGTCACTAGTGACTTATAATAGCTCCCTTGTGGCTGCGCGATGATGCTGTATCACTAAGCAACTAGGCTTTTGGTGATCAATACTCCTTTATAATAATAGAATAAGGGGTTATGTATATGATACCTCCTCCCACAACTTGCTCTTAATAGATGGTATAGCTGATCATTATTTCTGCTATCTCTCCTGTCACTCCTGCAACTAGTATGTGGTGTAGCTGCAGGGGGCCCGATTAAAGTTACTCGCGGCTCCCTCAGTGCTTCCTTGCTACAGCAATATTGGTAGCTTACATAACAGGCTTAGCCCTTCTGATAAGCGGCTGTCAATCACCGCTTTCTTCTGGCTGTCTCCTCACACCTCCGGTGTGCTCTGTGATACACCTCTCTCCTTCTCTAACAGGATCCGGCTCCTGCGAACTGCCTTCAATGACTTGTGTACACCGGACCAGGAATCGACCTCCAGCACTCTCCTCTGCCCACACTGGCTCCACCACCGTCTACCACCAGCAATCGCTGCTAACTCCTCCACAGATGCAGCACTGGCAAGACGATGTGGTGAGCACTCGAGGGGGAACTGCAGACTAACTGCCCCTACCCGTCCTCTCAATTTACAACCTTTCCTCGCCAACTGCCTCGCGGTCTCCAGTCAGGCTTCCCGCTCTGAGGGCCTGATTCAGACCCGCTCACGAGCCCTGAGTGCTTGCAAGCGGGTCGATGTTGGCCAAGTGCGCATGCGCACGAGGGAGCTGGCTATGGTCTTGACCATCGCAACCATCTTTTTGGCCGCTCGCTATAGCTGTGGGTGGTCACCCACAGCGATGGTCGTGATGGTCTTGACCATCGTGACCATCTTTTTGGTCGCTCGCTATAGCTGTGGGTGGTCACCCACAGCTATGCGAGCGGCCAGGAGGCCGCTCTAAAAAAAGAGGGGGAGGGCACTGATTCAGAGCGAGCGCTCTGAAAGAGCGTCCGGCTCTGAATCAGGCCCTGAGCTCGAGCTGCCGCAGGATTTACCTCCAGCCATTCCAGTATTTTCCCACAAGTGACTTATGCCATCATATTACACATTATGTACATACAATTCCAACAATCAGCCCCTACCCCTATATTATCAACACAAATATTTATAATTAACAGAAAATTGATACCCTTAGCACAACTAATCATTTTAAGGCTAACTATACATTATATCTGTATACAGAGTACATACTAATATGAACAAGACACAACTCATCAATATACCTTCCCGGTCTTATTACAGTGCACTAAAGTATATGAAATTCACCAAAGGTGTTACATATACAGAGAGGGGTACAGCCCAAGGAGTCACAGTACTTGTATACACAGAGGGCTATGGCCAAAGGAGTCACGGTGCTTATACACAGAGGGGTACATCCCAAGGAGTCACGGTGCTTGTATACCCAGAGGGGTACAGCCCAAGGAGTCACAGTGCTTGTATACACAGAGGGGTACATCCCAAGGAGTCACGGTGCTTGTATACACAGAGGGGTACATCCCAAGGAGTCACGGTGCTTGTATACCCAGAGTGGTACAGCCCAAGGAGTCACAGTGCTTGTATACACAGAGAGCTACTGCCCAAGGAGTCACGGTGCTTTTACACAGAGGGCTACTGCCCAAGGAGTCACGGTGGTTGTATACACAGAGGGCTACTGCCCAAGGAGTCACAGTGCTTGTATACACAGAGGGCTAAGGCCCAAGGAGTCACGGTGCTTGTATACACAGAGGGCTATGGCCCAAAGAGTCACAGTGCTTGTATACACAGTGGGCTATGGCCGAAGGAGTCACAGTGCTTGTATACGCAGAGGGCTACGGCCCAAGGAGTCACAGTGCTTATATACAGTACAAAGTGTGATACAGTCCCCAAAAAAGCTTTTTATAAATGTTTCTTTATTGAAGTACAATAATTGTGTACAATAGCTTTTATTAATTTTTTTTAACTTTTTAAAAAAATATTAGTTTACTTTTTTTTACACTGGAGCAGATGGGCATGAGTACAGCGCAGCATACATCAGCATGCCTTGTACACACAACCACTTGTGAGTCTGGACACAACCACTTTAATCAGCAGAGTAGCACAGCATACATCAGGGTGCCGTGCAGTGTGCCCCCTATACACACTCACTTAACAGCACAGCCACTTGTGAGTCTGGAGTCTGGACACAGGCTACAGCCACTTTAATCAGCAGAGTACAGCAGCATACATCAGCCATTAGTCTAGAGTCTGGACACAGCCACCTTATTGCAGAGCAGTGCGCAGCGTGCGTGCCAAGTAAGAAATGGCACAGAGGGCTTTATTCAGAGGCGGCCGTACGGTCTACGACCGCACGGCCGCCTCGATGTTTGTCTAGTGCGCATGCGTACGAGGGAGCCGGCTCCTTCATGCGCATGGGTGAGACCCGCTACGACCGACAGCGCCGGTCGTAGTGGGTCTCTTTCCAAAGGGGGCGAGCTGTCGATGTTGATTGACAGCTCGCCCCATTTGGAAGGCGGGCCAGGGGGGTGGCAGCCCAAACGGAGCCCATGGGAACGCCTGCCGTTTGGGGGAGGCCCCACTGACATCACTAGTGATGTCAGTGGAGAGCTCCCGGCTCTGACAGAGCCAGAAGCTCTCCGGGGCTTACGACAAGTGAGACCCTACCCTAGGGTCTCGTCGTAAGCCCCGATGGTCGCGATGGTCAATGACCATCGCGACCATCACCCTAGCGGTCGTTAGAGCTGTGGGTATTAACCCACAGCCTAATGACCGAAACAGAGGCGGCCGGTCAGGATGCAAGCGGCCGCCCAGTTTCTGAGCGACCGCTTGCATCCTCCGACCGTCTCTGAATGAGGGCCAGAGTCCCGGTCGCGGCACCTTATATAGAACCAAGTCTCGCGAGAGTCCGACGACGGGAAGATGACGTTCGGCCTTGAAGTGGGATCCGAGTTTCGTGGGAACACCCGAGCCGCGGATCCCCTATGTTCGGAGTTCAGATTCTTAAAGCCTTCTCTATGTGATTTTGTTACAAAATGGTGAAAAAAAAAAATAAATTGCTAACCAGCACTAGGACTTTAAGACAAGACTGGCGACATATTTGCAGGGGGGCACATGGTAGGGTGTAGTATGTTATGTTGACAGTAATCATGTTGACATGCATGAGGTCGACAGGAGCATGTTGAAATGGACTTGTTGAAATGCAGCATGTCGACAGACCGACAGACCTGGCATGTCGATAGTGACCGTGTCGATTTTCATCATATCTTCATGGATGAAACGTCGACATGCTAGAATGTCAACATAACGTTCCTGGTGGACCAGTGGTCACTTACCTGGTTCCGGTGGCAGCAGTGTCTTCCGGTTAAGTTTCAACAATTCAAATGTCGACGTTCTGTGTCGATATTCTGAATGTCGGCTTTATGACTGTATACCGTAGGTGAGAGTTTAAGTTGAAATTTTTTTTTTCATTTTACGGAAAATGTTTTAAGTAATTTTTGAAGAGATAAAACACGGGTCAAACATTTCACTAAATAAATATATACAATGAGTTTTCACTAAACCGGATAGTCTGCCTTTCCCTGACACACTGACACCATTGCAACTAAATAAACCCTTCTAATTGCACCAAACCCTAGTGTAATACATTCTGATCCGTGGGCCTGATTCACTACCGATCGCAAATGCGAATGCAATAGCGATTATGCACGCAGTCTCACTGCGATAGTATGCTGTCATTGCGATCGCTATGCCACCGAAGCACTACATAAGGACGCCCACCTTGCCTTACACACATCCGTAATGTTTAGCAAGACTGCGAAGCCATTGGTAACACCGAGTACCATCGCAGCCTCACACACACTTGCACAAGCTCTGATCTTACTCAGAAATTGCTAACCTCATCGCACACTATCAGGCCTCAGGCTGCGTAAGGCATCACAGTTTCTAATTTATGCACGCTCCTGCAGTGGCATTCAAACGCACTGGCACACCCCCCCTGTGACCACCCACAAACGGCACTTCCTGTCAATCACTCTGTGATTGGTCTGCGTGGTCACTGCGATCGCAGTCCCGATTGCAGTGGCTGGTTTGCGCACTGCGATGCATACACATACGCAGTGCGCAACAATCGGCTGATTGCGTCCGTATTAACGACTGCGATCCAAGCTGAATCAGGCCCCTTCTTCCCAATTCAGGAGCAACTGCTGTCAATCGCCCACTTTTTCCAGATGTTGAATTACGCTGTCATATTCCGCTGTTACCTGGGTGTAAGTGAGCCTTGTTATATAGAATTGTATACTTATAAGGCTGCTAAATAAATTGTATTCTCACCCTACAGATGTCCTAGAGGGAGAATGTAAAATACCTGCACTGACATTGTTCATGTTCAGGAAAATTAGTGTTTAAGCTGCAATAATCCTCAAGGACAGACTTAGTCAACCTCAAAGTTTGCCTGGAGCCAGCACTCCAGCTGCTGTGGAACTACAGGTCACAGTCTGCCCTGTCACAGCTGCTCTACAGCTGTTGTGGTACTACTGGTGCCAGCATGCCTTACCAGAGCAGCTCTCCAGCTGTTGTGGAATGTATGCTGGAGTGTGACGTTCCTCAGCAGCTGTAGAGACGTAGTTTCCTTCCCCCATCTTCAGCACGATACCTCATGCCTCCTCCAACACTCACATTAGGGTGGTTATGAATGGAGATGAATGGAGGCTCTGCATGAAATGTAATATATGATGTTAGGGAGGATGAGACAAAGGCTCTGCCATGAGCATTGTGCATGGTGGGAAGTGTCAGTGTTCATTTACAGCCTCCGGGTGCCTGGGAGTGTCGCACTACTCTGATATTGTGCATGTAATGAATGATCACACACAAAAAACACACAGGGGTCTTTTGTTGATATGACTTTAGAAAAGATGACATCCCGGGATCTTCTTATGCCCTGTCATGCACACTTACTGATAGCTTGTAAATAATACTGTCACGCTGGAGAACAAGACCCGGGATCCGATGAGAATAAGGTCTTACACTCGCTGGCATCAATGTTGAGCTCTGTACTAATGTCCTTAACTCTTTTTCACGTTCTAGGTCACTTTCGTTGCAACCTTCTGTTATCCCAGTCATCACAGACCCCCGTGGCCTCATCACCATGTCCTATATGAATCAAATATGAATAAAATTAGAGATGAGCGGTTTGGATTCTGTGGAATCCGAACTGCTCCGAACACCGGGGATCTGAGTCCACCCGAGTCGCGGCTCAGGTGTTCCCATCTGACTCGGATCCCACTTCGAGGCTGAACATCGGATTCTTGCGAAAGTTTGTTTCTATATAGGGCGCCGCGACCGAGATTCAGCGTCATTTCACTTGCATGCTGTGCACTGCTCTGCTAATTAAAGTGGCTGTGTCCAGACTCACAAGTGGCTGTGCTGGTAAAGTGACTGTGTATAGGGGGCACACTGCACGCTAATGTATGCTGCGCTATACTCTGTTGATTAAAGTGGCTGTGTCCAGACTCACAAGTGGCTGTGCTGGTAAAGTGACTATGCTGATTAAGTAGCTGTGTGTAAAAGGCATGCTGATGTGTGCTGCGCTGTACTCATGCCCATCTGCTCCAGTGTAAAAAAAAAGTAAAATAATATTTAAAAAAAAAAGCTTAAAAAGTTTTTTAAAAAAATGGTTTTTTTGGAAGCTGTACCCCCAAGGCAAGCACCATGACTCCTTGGTCCGTAGCCCACTGTGTATACAATTACTGTGACTCTGTTGGCCATACCCCACTGTGTATACAAGCACTGTGACTCCTTGGGCCATACTCCACTTGGTATACAAGCACTGTGACTCCTTGGGCCATACCCCAATGTGTATACAAGCACTGTGACTCCTTGGGCCATACCCCACTGTGTATACAAGCACTGTGACTCCTTGGGCCATAGCGCACTGTGTATACAAGTACTGTGACTCTGTTGGCCATACCCCACTGTGTATACAAGCACTGTGACTCTGCTGGCCATACCCCACTGTGTATACAGGCACTGTGACTCCTTGGGACATAGCCCACTGTGTATACAAGCACTGTGACTCTGCTGGCCATAGCCCACTGTGTATACAAGCACTGTGACTCTGCTGGCCATACCCCACTGTGTATACAAACACTGTGACTCCTTGGGCCATAGCCCACTGTGTATACAAGCACTGTGACTCTGCTGGCCATAGCCCACTGTGTATACAAGTACTATAACTCTGCTGGCCATATCCCACTGTGTATACAAGCACTGTGACTCTGCTGGCCATAGCCCACTGTGTATACAAGCACTATGACTCTGCTGGCCATACCCCACTGTGTATACAAACACTGTGACTCTGCTGGCCATACCCCACTGTGTATACAAACACTGTGACTCTGCTGGCCATACCCCACTGTGTATATAAGCACTGTGACTCATTGGGCCATATCCCACTGTGTAAACAAGTATTGTGACTCTGCTGGCCGTACCCCACTGGGTGGGTGAGAGGGCCCATGGGTGGGTAGGTGGGTGGGAGGGCCCAAGGACAATTCCATTTTGCACTACCTTTCATTTTTGCCACTGCTGTGTGGTAATGTTTCATAGATGTGCTTTAAACTTTGGCTGCTCTGTCGCTTAGTAACCAGCCAGCTCACTGCAACCTTTGGCCAATAATGGAGAAAATACTATTGTGAGCTGTGAGGTGGTCTAAAGTGACTGGAAATGACTGGAAATTAATGTTATTGATGTTAATAATACTCTAGGAACAATAAAAGGCCAAATAATGTGATTTTAGCTTATTTTGTAAATTTTTGTAAAAAATCTAAATCCAAAACCAGTCACGGCGGTTTGTCAAATCCAAATCTGGACGACGAATCAGAGCCTAATCCAAATCCAAATCCGGCAAAAAAGGTCCGGCGCACATCTCTAAATAAAATAATGTTACTGAAATTTAGCTAGTGTGACACTGCTGAACACAAATAAAAGAGCACTAGAAACCATTAGTAAACAAGCCTATTATGTAAGGGAAACACAATTGTTATTATACATTAGAAAAATGGGAGAACTGGCTCACAGTTGAGTCTAATAGCCAGAAGCTGCTCTGCAAAGGAGTGCCTTCCTGTCTAATACGTAACTTATCCCTCCCTATCATAATCATTCACCAATACGCACATATGTACACGGAGACACAGGGCCCAAATAAAATATTAGTTTGGTGTCTACATCTTCTGATCAACCCGGCCAATATGCCTGACCTGTGGCATTCTGCTGCATCTTATACCATACCGTTCCCCTCTATTTCTTTACCCTACACTGCCAATCCCACCGCAGGCCATAGCTGTTGTGGAACTAACTGTCCCAGCACACTAGGTGGGAGATGTATCATTGGCGACATCGCCGATGCGGTACATCCCCCCCGACTTCGCGTACATACCGCGGTTAATTACCGCGGTAAGTACCAAGAATATCGCAAACAACAGCTCTCTCGATGAGAGCTGTCCTTTGCGATGCTGCCAGGCAGAGAGACTTCCGGGTTTAACACCCAGAAGTCCTTCTGCGCATGTGCAGAAGGCCGCGGGGGCTCATGGGAGGGATCCGTTCGGGTCCCTCCCAGCCCCGAGTGTCGCGCTAAGAAGCCCATAGGCTGCTATTGGGTAATGCCACCTGAAGGTGGCGCTACCCAACAACGCGAAGCAGCAGAATGCAGCGCATTCTGCTGCTTAATACATACGGGGAACGCGGTAAAACCCCCGAAAACTGCATTTTCGGGGGTTTTACTGCATTTTGCCGATGATACATCTCCTCCTAGGAATACTGAGAATTGTAGTTCCAGAACACTTAGAGGACATGAGGTCGCTTAATACTGGTCAGTTCTGGCTACATATATTTCTAGTTACAAAGTTCTAGTCTACAAAGTCCCACTGGTGATAATCGAATGTGGATGCTCGCTCAGCTTACTGTGAGACACTCAGGGGTAAGGTCGATTTTAATTGATATTGATTAATGTAAACTTGATGAAAATCGATGAACATTAATGTTGTTTTTCTGACTATCACACATTTACTAGTAACAGACCAGTTTTGTGATTTAGCACCAGAAACACAACATCGATTTTCATCGGTTTTAAATTGATCAAAATTGATTAAAATTGATCTCTAATAACTTAAATATACAACTCAGTCTCAGTCAGATGGGGCCGAACGTCAGACGTGGAACTTTTTATCATTATAAGTTGCCATGAACAATAATCAGCCTTTTTTATTATTATATATCATATGATTTTTTTTATCATCACCGCAATTGGTAGATAAGCGATACTCAGCTGGCATGGCTAAAGATGTCCAATGAAACAAGGATTACTTATTGCTTTAGTTCCCCTGCTACTGAGAATGCGAGGTGCTCCGGCCCATATGTGGTGCTCCGGCCCATATGTGGTGCTCCGGCCCATATGTGGTGCTCTGGCCCATATGTGGTGCTCCGGCCCATGTGTGGTGCTCCGGCCCATATGAGGTGCTCCGGCCCATATGTGGTGCTCTGGCCCATATGTGGTGCTCCGGCCCATATGTGGTGCTCCGGCCCATGTGTGGTGCTCCGGCCCATGTGTGGTGCTCCGGCCCATATGTGGTGCTCTGGCCCATATGTGGACCTGGAGACTCCCCTGGAACTTCCAAGAGACTCACACATTTTAGGACTCCCAGAAGAGTCGGTCACTCTTCCACCCACTTTCTAGAGAAATGGATGGGGCAAAGCTATTTTCAGCGTATCATGTCATCATAGCTTCATCACCTCTGTGTGATGCCACAATTGTTAACATTGGGTCATGGATGCAGTGCCAAATGCTGCATCTGGCCTCTCTACTCTCCGACAGTGGCAACCTCCATCACCCCCTGGGAAGTTTCCCAGAGGAAGAATAGTACCTGTTGGAAAGTAGTACTGTGAGCTAGACGCTCACATAAATAATAAATACATAATAAATACATAATAGGCTGCTATTGCTTCACAGTTGTATGAGACTACTGTATACACAAACACAGTAAGATAACCGAGGTTCGGATAGAACAGAGGGCACATAAACCCCTAGGCAGGGATGCGTGGGGTTAATAAAGTTACAGGAGGTAGGGGAGTGTTAGTGTTTTATGGTCAGATTGACATTAGGTTAGGATTGGTGGAGTGTTGTGTAAGGGGTGTGGTTAATAGGAGTGTGGGTAGGTCAGCAATGTAATACTGCCTCTTTGAAATCTGATCTCCCACCCTCCCTCCCCCTTTTTTCCTCTTGTGTCTTGTGTCGGCTTTATTTCAAGGGCGGGAAAGAACGGCAGTATCTATAAAGCGTCCACCTTGCTGCAGTATGAGCGGTGCGCCCCCTTCTATGCACTGGTTAGGCTGATTTTACCCTACTGGGGTCAGAGACACCTCTCGTCGGAGAGGGCTAAAATAGTGCATTGGGATGGGGCTGGATACCGTCTCACTTGCCAGAGAGGGATATCGGCCCTTGCAAGTTTTATATCACTATTACACTTGAATTGGGATTTGGCCCGTTCAGTGAGTGTTTTACATCCTTGCATAAGTCAAGTGTGGGGCGACAGATTACTGGCCGTTCTTTCTTATGCCACCATACTCTGATTGTAAAATAAATAAAGCTGACCATATATTTTTTGATCGCATATATACTTGGTCTGTCTCTTTATTTTATTTAAGCTTGGTTTAATAACTTTGTGGTTGCACGCATAATCTGCCGATAGGGAGTTTATTACAGTATACCAATAGGGACTGGATAGATACTATAGGTGAGACATGCATTAGTGTCAAGAATATAACCAGTAGTCCCTAACTAAAAGCAAAATATGGGGCAGATCTTTAAGTTTGAAAAGTTAGTTATCAATACATGAAACGAGGGAAACTGAGCCACCATGGACACGTCTTACATTATGCATTACAATGTTATATTCCAGGATTATTAAACTGCATGCTAAAAATGATATAGTAAAGTCTAGCAGATTTATGGAGTGAAGATTTATTAAGGACCGGAGCACAGGGCAACGCTTAAGGTCTGCCTGTCCTTTTGCAAAATCTATACATGCATTCCACCTACACAATGCATGTGGGCTGGAGCTCAGGTCTGGAAAGTAGGAAACTCTAGCCTGGCTTGTTTGCCTAGTAAATCATCACCCGGGTGGCTGTATGCACCTGCTGCGCACTGTCTGGCTTATTGCATCAGATTAGTAGCTCTTACTAATGATATTTCAGAAACACATATAGAAGAAAGCACATTTACTTAAATAGGTTTTAATATTATTATTATTATTATTATTTTTCGACCCTTTTGCAGTCAGTGTTGCGTGACAGGTTTGCGATTCGGCAGACCCCATGACACTTTACCTTTCATAGATTTTATTGGAAATTATTATTAATATTTTTCGTTATTTAATTTTCAGTCATAACAAGTAAGATATATGCAGAGCCGTAATTAGACTTTTTGGTGCCCTGTGCCAGAAAGAGCATTGGTGCGCCCCCCCCCCATTTTTTAAAAAGGGAGATAACACCCTAAAAAAGGGCCATGGCCTCATGGGGAAGGGCCAGGGAAGAGATAGGGGAGGCCAGGAGTTGCTGGGGATAAAAGAAGAGGAAGCTACAGGTGAGAATGACAATAAACAGAAAATTGACAGGCCCAAACAGCGCCCCCTGCCCTGCACTGGCACTGGTAGCACTAGTTACGGCCCTGGATATATGTATATGTTTTTTTGTGATAGAGAACGATTTATTTTGGTGTCTTAATAAAGCATTTTTTTTTTTATTTATTGGAGGAGATGTACTAAGCCTTGGAGAGAGATAAAGTACCAAATTGTCATTTTCTCAAACACAGCCTGTAAAGTGGTAGGAGCTGAGTGGTTGGTACTTTATCTCCATCCACTTTATTTCTCTCCAAGGCTAAAGGTGCATACACACTAGATGATATGCTCCCTGAGCGATATCGTCTAGTGTGTCCCCGGCAGGCTGTGCTCAATGTCGTTCATGACATTGAGCACAGCCGCTGAACGATATCATTAGCGATATCGTTCAGCGCCGGGCTCTCTCACCCATTCCCTGACATGCAGCAACCTGACGAGGTCGTCAGGTTGGCCTGCATGTCAGCCCGATGAACGAGGATGACGAACGACCCGCGGGAACGCGCGTCGTCGTCATCGTTCATCTTTTTTGTGTTAAAAATGGACGATAAAGTGGACGACTGAACGATAACGATATCGTTATCGTTCAGTCGTCCACTTTAATCGCCCAGTGTGTACGCACCATTAGTATGTAGACCAATACATTTGAAAAATGACAGGAGCTATTTGGTGGGTATTTTATCTCATTCACTTTATTTCTCTCCAAGGCTTAGTACAGTACATAGACCCCCTATGTTTGAAAAATGACAGTTAGGAGCTGAGGCTTAGTACATCTGCCCCGTGGGCTACAGGGAATATTAAATTGCATATTCCTTTAGCTTCTAAAAATAAATAAATATACCACTTATTGTATTCCAACATCTAATATATTATATGTGTTCTTTGGCAGATATTAGGTCTATGTTAGGGACCATAATAACATAGATATCTAAGAAGTGTTTATTAATGTTAATTTTTATTTCATTTTTTTACCTTAATTATTTAATACTTTATTATGTTATTTAAATGATGTTGCCTTTCTGCATGCCACCAGGGGCTCCAAGTAACGAACGGGTGAGTGACCCATATATGTGATGGCAGGTGCCAGTTGCCATGCTGCATGATCTACATCAATAACCTCCTAAGCGTGGGACAGAATATTGGTCGTAGAACCTATATCTTTGAGAATGACAACCGAAGTGTCCTTTTTGATCAAGTTTAACAACAGGTTTCAAAAGTGACAATTATTTAAAGCTTATTTTTATTACTCATAAAATTTATTTTTAAACAACTGCTTTCTTTGAACCATCTATAAAATCCTTTTACAGGCAATTGTCAGAAATAGAGTTATTGTCAACATATCACAAATTGTCCCATGACTAAACCTTGGGATAGTCACGTGAGCTGTGTTGCAGTGATCCAAAAGAGATTTGAAAATAAATTCTATCTGCAGAAAAAATCAGGAATATGAGTGCTGTAAATTACTTTATGGTTCAGTGGGACTGAAAGCGCAGTGGATTTCATTTCCACTTGTAAAAAAATTGAAAATATAAAAAAATAAAAATGAAAAGTAGATACAATTTAAAAAAAAAAAAAAAAATAATAATAATTTGTTCATTAAAAAATGCTTTATTCAGTTTTTATAACTTAAGGGTTATCAATGGCAATAATATTATTATTACTGGTTGTAATAACTTTTATGTACTGGGAGAAGCAAAAATTAGCTCTATAAACAGTAAAAACACCACTTGCTAGCAATAGGGGGTGTTCTCTTTCAAAGATGTGCATCTGTATGGGTATATCAATTATAAGTATTATAAAAATTTTTAAAATAATTAAACTATCCCTACTTTTGAAGACAATCCCACATTTTAGAGATTTGTCCCTGCCATCTGGGTCAAGAAAACATCCCTATTTTTAAATATTGACCAACTGCACAATAAAATTCCTCTTTTTCTGCCTTATCATCTCTGCTTCTAAGCTTTATAAATTTATATTCTTTGAAGAAGAGTTTTTTTTTTAACTCAAAAATTAATGTTATAATCAAATTAAAGAAATGTAATATGCTGGAGATTGCAGGATTCCAAGGTCCAAGGTCGAGACGTAGTAAATATGATATGTGCACTTGTAATCAATACCATCTGACACTACAAGTCACTACAAGTACAGCTGAATCATGCACTACTTCTGGATAAAAAAAAATAGCACTGACCATGGAATCTCGATGAGTGGACAATCCACTAGCTGCTTCATCCATTAGTTATGTCTGGAAACTGAATATGAAAGATTATGTTCGGACAGCTGGATCCGCTGCACGTACTATTCCCCCAGCAAGTTCATTGGTGTAAGAAGTTGATCTATTAACACAAACAGTATTCTGTATAATCATATATAGCAAGACCAGCCTGCACTGATCTGCTTCCAGAAATCTTATGTCAATCTGCTTCAAGTTATATTATCTTAGTTCTCAAACTTCCTGTCAAGGGGCTGCTGCCCAAAAAATTAATATTTTTTTTTTGTGTGTGCGTGTTTGCCACACCTGTCATCGGCGTAGGTGCGCAGGGGTGCTGTGCTCCTGTGCATGTTAGCCACACCACCAGTAAAAAAAGAAAAAAATTTTTTGTGTGTGTTCGCGTTAGCCACATTTGCCGTAGACCATTCTCCTGATATCTGTTTCATCATAGCAGGGTCGTAACTAAGGCTGTGTGAGTAGAGCCATCACACAGGGCTCTAGGGGTTAGTTTGTTGCTGCCCCAAGACACCTGCATGTGACTTGCAGGATGCCTTGAACAGCACCCTGTAACCAGCAGCGATATCTGACCAGGGCGGCCAAGGGCACAGGCACCCTTCAGCCTATGGAGCTTGCGGACACTCCGGGCAAAGCTTAACTGGCAGGGGTGTCCTGGCTATTACATGCCCCCCATGTTTTGTGCTCTAGCTGCTTCTCTTTTTTATCAGGTATTCTATAGCTGGCAACATGTTGTTAACTCAGCAATATGCCTCCATGTCTAGATATTTCACTTGCAAACCCAACACTGGCAAAAATAATCACATAAAAACAGGGTCAGACTGGCCCACAGGTGTACTGGGGAAATCCTCGGTGGGTTGCACTGACTGAGAGCTCCACCCCATCCTCCAGGGGTCAGTAACTTGGTGGAGCAGGATCATGGATGAACATGGGTGCTCGGTTTGTTTTTCTGGAAACTACAGCAAGATTAGCCAATCAAAGTGAGTGGTCCTGGCACACCGCTTCACCCTCCCCAGGTGCGTATCTATAATGGGTGCAGGGTGTGCGGGGCACACGGGCCCCTGGGTCCAGAGAGACTCGCACCGCACACCCTGCACCCGTAGTATTACTTACCTCTCCGGAGTCCCACGACGGCGTGGGGGTCCAGCGCTATACAAACGATTGGAAAATGGCCACCGCAGCCATTTTCCCATTGTTTGCGCGTGCGCAGTACAGGGAAAATGGCCGCCGCAGTGACCTGCGCATACTCTATAGACTTTGGCCACACTATAGTGCCCAGAGTCTATAACTCCGGAGCTGGCCGCGCACAGCTCAGTGCGCTGCTGGCCGCCAGACAGAGAGGAATTATTTGACTGTGGGCCTGATTCAGCAAGGATCCCTATTGCGATCGCAACTGTGATTACGCACAGTCTCATATGCTAATGATTGCAATGCCTTCGCAGAATCGCAGCCAAACATGAGGACGCCCACTTTACCTTACACATCCGTAATACTTTGCAAGTCTGCGAAACCATCGGTAACATCGAGTACCATCGCAGCCTCACACACACTTGCCCAAGGTCTGACCTTACTCAGGAATTGCTAACCTCATCGCACGCAGTGACAGCCCAAGCTGTGTATGGGTATCGCAGTGGCTAATTTATGCACCGCTGTGTAACGGCGTTCAAACGCACTGGCACGCCTGCGTTTCGCCGACCAACCCCCCCATCACCACCTCCATACGTTCACTTCCTGTCAATCACTCTGCGATGGGTCTGCGTAGTCACTGTGATCGCAGTCCCGATCATAGTGGAGTCTTTGCACAGTGCGATGTATTCGCTTGCGCAGAATGCAACAATCCTCGGATTGCGTGCAAAATCACAGTTGCGATCGGTAATGAATCAGGCTCTTTTTTGGGGGGGATGCAGTGTTCAGAGATTCAGACAATAAGGTGCCCGGTCCACGATAACCTCTGCTCTTGCATTTTAGAGAATAAGCCTGACTTATAAGCAGCCGTGGTAGTGGGCCTACATGTAGCAACATGCCATACCGCCACTGTTTCTAATGTAATACAGTCAAATGCCATGCACTTACATTTCCCATACCGCCACTTGTACACTTCCAGTTCGAGCACCGCTTACACTTGTATGATGTCATTGCTGTGACCAGACACAAATCATCACTTAGGGCTTGATTTAGACCCGGTCGCAAGCGCTGAGCATTCACAACCGGGTTGATGGTGGCCCAGAGCGCATGCGCATGACGGAGCCGGCTCCGTCGTGCGCATGCGCGAGACCCGGATAGCGACGGGCAATCCGTCGCTCTGGGTCTCGCACCAAAGGGTACGTGCTGTCGATGTTGAGTGACTGCACGCCCCCTTTGGTGGGCGGGTCGTGGGGGGGTGGCTGCCCAGACGGAGGCGTTCCCATGGGAACGCCTACCGTTTGGGGGCGGGCCCACTGACATCACAAGTGATGTCAGTGGGAGTGCTTTCGGCTGTTTGAGCCGAAAGCTCTCTGGGGCTTGCGGCCACGGGACCCTACCACAAGGGTCTTGTCGCAAGCCTGATGGTCGCGATGGTCTTGACCAGGGGCGGATTGGGAAATGAAAGTGGCCCTGGAAAAAAACGTGAAAGCGGCCCTCAGTGGGTGTGGCCTTGTGGAAAGGGGTGTGGCCTAATGCGAAACACCATACCTGCAAGCCACTCCCCCTGTTTCAGTCATAGTCATACTGGGGGCATGCGTACCGCTCCAGGAGCTGATAGCCATGCCCACAGTCCCTCTCTCCAGTGAATAAGCACAGCGAGCATGTGAATGAGCATTTTCTTACCTATATGATTACTCTGCAACGGGGAATCTCTGAAGAAATTGATCCTCCCTGGACAGGCAGTGTCTTGAGTTGGTATTTGCTATTCACGCATGAGATCCCATGGTCTGGAAGCCGCCTGTATGTGTCCCAATAAAACCAATGTCATTATCATGCAACAGAGGTTCAACCAGATAATAAATGTGGGTTTCCCATATCAAACTATTTTATATTAATAAAATATATTTGCTCTTTTGGTACCATTTGCATCAGTAATATGGTTTCATTAGAATTGTTATCTTACTGAAGATGACTGTGCCCCAGTGTTTCTTCTAATAGTATCAGCGTTCCTACCGTCCTATATGTGTGTTTCCAGCACCAGCGTCTTGGTGTGTCTCCAACCTATCCCCTCGTGTGTTTCTTCAGCGC
This sequence comes from Taudactylus pleione, assembly GCA_031769625.1. Classification (NCBI taxonomy): domain Eukaryota; kingdom Metazoa; phylum Chordata; class Amphibia; order Anura; family Myobatrachidae; genus Taudactylus; species Taudactylus pleione. The sequence continues at coordinate 1,244,171 of JAUIMM010001082.1, forward strand.
TATCTCCCTGCACCTCTCCAGTGCCACCCCCAATTCTCTCCAGCACCATCCACCCACCGTGCCATCCTCCTGCGTCCCCCGAGCGTCATCCTCCTGCATCTCCTCAGTGGCGTCCTCCTGCCCTAGCACAGAATAGCCCTTCTTTCTCACACACAGATCATCTCCCCTTAGCACAGAATACCCTCCTCCCCACAGACAGATCAACCCCCCCATCCCCACAGACAGATCATCATTTCCCCCACCCTTAGTATAGCAGACCCCCCCTCCCCCAGACAGATCATCTCCCCCACCCCTAGTATAGCAGACCCCCATCCCCAGACAGATCATCATCTCCCCCGCCCTTAGTATAGCAGACCCCCCTCCCCAGACAGATCATCTCCCCCACCCCTAGTGTAGCAGACCCCCATCCCCAGACAGATCATCATCTCCCCCGCCCTTAGTATAGCAGACCCCCCGTCCCCCAGACAGATCATCTTCCCCACCCCTAAGGTAGCAGACCCCCATCCCCAGACAGATCATCATCTCCCCAGCCTTAGTATAGTAGACCCCCCCTCCCCCAGACAGATCATCATCTCCCCCACCCCTAGTATAGCAGACCCCCTCCTCACAGACAGATCATCTCCCCCGCCCTTAGTATAGCAGACCCCCTTCCCCAGATAGATCATCATCTCCCCCACCCCTAGTATAGCAGACCCCCCTTCCCAGACAGATCATCTCCCCCACCCCTAGTATAGCAGACCCCCCTTCCCAGACAGATCATCTCTCCCGCCCTTAGTATAGCAGACCCCCTCTTCACAGACAGATCATCTCCCCCGCCCTTAGTATAGCAGACCCCCCCTTCCCCAGATAGATCATCATCTCCCCCACCCCTAGTATAGCAGACCCCCCTTCCCAGACAGATCATCTCCCCCGTCCTTAGTATAGCAGACCTCCCCTCCCCCAGACAGATCATCATTTCCCCCACCCATAGTATAGCAGAGCACCCCCTCCCCACAGACAGATCATCTCCCCCGCCCCTAATATAGCAGACCCCCCCTCCCCCAGACAGATCATCTCCCCCGCCCCTAATATATCAGACCCCCCTCCCCCACAGACAGATCATCATCTCTCCAGCACCACCCTAGTATATCAGACCGCCCCTCCCCCAACAGACAGATCACCATTCTCTAGACTGCAGCCAGACCCGATTGTCTCCTCCCCACTCTGCCCCCTCCCCAGGCTGTGAAATGAAACTTAAACATGACACTTCACAGCCTGGGGAGGGGAGAGTGGAGAGGATGTGATCAGGCTGAAAGACTGCTCTGACCGGCCGGCGGCCCCCCACCCTCGCCGCAACTTACCCTCACCGCGGCCACGCTGTCACCCGCGGTCCAGCGCCACTTCACCTCACTCCGACTGTACGCTGGGTGGAGCCTTGATAGGATGCTGGCCGCTGGCCTCTCTTCTCGCGAGAGAGGCTAAGGCACGGCCAGGCAGTACTGATAGGCAGCCAGGCTGCTTGTGTAAAACACACAGGAGCCGGCTGGGTGACGCGAATCGGGGGGGCGGGGCCTCAAATAACAAGCGGCCCCACAACCAATCGGCCCACCGGGATTTTCCTCGCAAAAAGTAATGCCCAATCCGCCCCTGGTCTTGACCATCACGACCATCATCCTGGCCGCTCGCATTAACTGTGGGTGGCAACATAAAAAAAAATAGACGCTCTGATTCAGAGCGAGCGCTCTGTCAGAGCGTCTGGCTCTGAATCAGGGCCTTAGGGCCTGATTCAGAGCTGAACGCTCTGACCAGAGCGCTCGCTCTGAATCAGGGCCCTCCTCCATGAAAATGGAGCGGCCTCCTGGCCGCTCGTATAGCTGTGGGTGACCACCCACAGTATATGCGAGCGGCCAAAAAGATGGTCGCGAAGGTCTTGACAATCGCGACCATCGGACTTGCGACGGAGACCCTGCGGTAGGGTCTCCCTGCCACAAGCCCTGGAGTGATTTTGGCTCTATCAGAGCCAAAATCACTCCCACTGACATCACTAGTGATGTCAGTGGGGCCGGCTTCAGACGGTAGGCGTTCCTATGGGAACGCCTCCGTCTGGCAGGCACGCCCCCAGTACGCCCACCAAAGGGGGCGTGCTGTCAATCAACATCGACAGCACGGGCCCTTTGGTGCGAGACCCGGAGCGATGGAAAGCCCGTCGCTCCCCGGGTCTCACGCATGCGCACGACGGAGCTCCCTCCGTCGTGTGCATGCGCAGTGGGGAACATCGACCCGCTTGCGAGCGTCCTGACGCTCACGAGCAGGTCTGAATGACCCCCTTAGTGTTCACACATGTAATATGTCCCTGAGAGAAATGACAGTGGTGTTTAACACCACTACATACTGTATGATCTCTATTATATGATGCTGTCCTTACAGTATATACATTATTTACAGTATATACTGTACACACTGAGCACAATTATACAGAACATGCATACTGCACATTCCCAGTCTGGATGGCTATTACCATAATATTGAACGTTTGAAATCCTGAGTCTAGTTTGTAATTAGCTGGAGGAAGAAACAATCCTGCTGCACCTCCCAGTTACAGGCTGTACAAATGAAGCACAGTGCCCATTACTTCCCCTGGTTATGGAGTTACTGGAAGCATGTACTTAAATATTTATGCCTGCTGTGAAAGGCTCTTGCATGTAGGCTCTATCATTCCAATATAACACATACTAACATGCTGTAGGAGATGGATGACCGGGCTGCTGTGCTAAGGAGCATTCTTCATAGTGTGGAGACTGCACGCTCAGAACAGGGTTTCACTACAGACATAAAATGAGTTTTCCGTCTACTTTGAAATTTTCCAACGAGTTTTTGTGGTTTGCGCATTCATTTTATTGTATCTTTTACATTTCCTTGTGCAGCTGCTAAAACAGTACCTACTGTAAGTGCTGGTCCCTACCTGGGAAACCTAGGATTTGTTGTTGTATGTAGCAAGTTCCTTTATAGTAAGACCTATGATGCCGTATCAGTGATGGAGTACTATTATAAGGCAGGAAGGAAATTTACTAAAATTCATATCTAACCCCTTCATTGCTAAGGACGAGTAGGACTCATCTTCCGTGACTGCCATATAATGCAGAGAACATCAGTGACCACCATATAAAACAGAGAGTATTTTTAATTGTCTATAGCTGGGTACACACTTGTCCAATCCTCAGGAGATCCAACTTGATTTCAGACTGTTTATACAATCCTACTGCAGACCTGGTCGTAGATTCTATATCCTAATCTATGCATACGCACTTGTCCAAATTTTCAGCAGACCACCAATCAGCCACGAATCTCTGAGACTGGTCTGTATTGGAATATAGGGGCAAAAAATGGTATGGAATTCCCCCTTATTACCAATAACCAGCACCAGGCTAAACCAGCCAGAGGGCTAATACCATCGCAGGGGGACACTATGTGAGGTCCCCCTGCCATCACATTAACCAGCGGGGGTGGAATATTTCAGAAAGTGGGAACCACAAAAAAAAAATGCGGCTCCCCTCCTGTGGAACAACCAGCCATGGACTATTCCCTCCACCCCTGGTGGCAGTGGGTGTGGTGGTTAATTATATTGAAAGAGTTAATATTGTTCTTTACAGGCAGACTACAGGTACCAGCAAGTCTGTCCCAGCATGATGGCACTTTTGGAACCACAAGTGCCAGCATGCCTGGGCATTAAGGATCTGCTGGTGCCTGTAGTCCACCTGTAAAAAATATATGAAATAAAAACAGGACACCAAATATTTTAATACTTTATTGAACACATCTTCACTTGGTGGGCGATGGCCTGTTTAAGCTCTTTTGTATGGCAGGCACCCACCCAGGACTTTAAGCATCTTCTTTCTTCAGGAGCCCTTTTCTACTCCATCACCGCCAATGGACTACCTGCTGATGCTTCGCGCTGGCTAATATCAGCCAGCTCCAGGGGGCGGGGCGATGATGTTGTGTCCGTGATTGGCTCACCGTAGCCATCTTGAATTTGCGGCCCATTTCAAAAATGGCGCAGCGAGCAGGCTAATCACAGCTTGTGGTGCCATTTTTATACATGTGGGGCAGCGGTGGAAAACCACCACCGATGAACCCACAGCCGCTGCCAAATTCTGCAGGGATGGCTCATGGGGACTGGATTCTCTAGTCTCCTGATTTTTTAAGCATGTTTAAAAATCATTTGACCCGACCAGGAGACTGGGATAGGATGTACGCATTGATCGGGTGAAGGAACACATTTGTCCAATGTCGGACTAACTGGTCGGTCGGGGGTCGGATTGACCACAGATTGGACTGTACCCGGATTTACAATATCATTCTCTCATCAATAATCGTCCCTTCCTTAAAAACTATTATGTACTTCAGCATCATTGTAATAACTACATTGAATGTAATATAATTAACCCATTTACAATAATTACCTACATAATTCCCACTAGTAATTAGCCCCAACATCAGCAAATTATTCCATTTATATATTAAACCCCTAATTACCTCACACAGGCCCTGATTCAGAGCCATCGGCTTGCGACGAGACCCTTGTGGTAGGGTCCCGTGGCTGCAAGCCCCAGAGAGCTTTCGGCTCAAATAGAGCCGAAAGCTCTCCCACTGACATCACTTGTAATGCCAGTGGGGGCCGCCCCCAAACGGTAGGCGTTCTCATGGGAACGCCTCCGTCTGGGCAGCCACCCCCCCGGCCCGCCCACCAAAGGGGGCGTGCTGTCACTCAACATCGACAGCACGCCCCCTTTGGTGCGAGTGGTGGATTGCCCGTCGCCAGTGGCGGATTGCCCATCGCTATCCGGGTCTCGCGCATGCACACGACGGAGGCGGCTCCATTGTGCGCATGCGCTCTGGGCCACCAACGACCCGATTGCGAGTGCTCAGCGCTTGCGACCGGGTCTGAATCAGGCCCACAGTCCAATAAAAAAAAACCCTTAATCTTAATTAACAACATTAACGTATTAACCCTTCCCTCCCTTATTCTTACTATTAAATCTACACCCCACCCCCTTATACTATAGCTTACCTGTTGGGTATCTCACTCATCTGTTATTCCTGGTGCAGCCACGCAGTAGTGCTCAGGTAGCAACAGAAGAAGTCTGGCAGGTACCACCGATGTGGCCACTGTCAGGGGTCTAGTTACTAAGCAGTGTTAGGAGACAGAGTGAAAAGTGATAAGTCTGTGATAAGTGCCAGCCAATCAGCTCCCAACTGTCATCTCACAGGCTGTGTTTAAAAAATGATAGTTGGGAGCTGATTGGCTGGTACCCTATCACTTTCTTATCACTTTTCACTCTGTCTCCTAACACTGCTTAGTAACTAGACCCCTCAGTGAGGAGCAGGTGGGGGCGGGGCCACGCAGAGACAGACAGGAAAACAGAGTCCATGCCCCCCTGATCACCCCTGCTAGTCTCTACAATTCCGAATAGACCCGATGGTGCCACCATCCCTCTACCATGTGGGGCACATATCCCACCTGTCACCCCTAGCTGTGCCCCTGTTTCCAATCAAGTCATTATTATGTTCTAATCTTGAAATCATGTACGATCATCAGCAGGAGAGACCGTGGCCCATGTGCAACCTTCGAGCAGCCCCCCCTTCATCATGCAAGTGCATGCACAGTGTAGACTGTGGCCACCTTAGTGGTTAGTAGAGGAGATGTACTAAGCTTGGAGAGTGATAAAGTGTATGGAGATAAAGTACCAACCAATCAGCTCCTAACTTGTCATTTTTCAAACACAGCCTGTAACATGACAGTTAGGAGCTGATTGGTTGGTACTTTATCACTCTTTTTGTCTGGTGATCATCTACAATTACCGGACGATATCACCAGGATCTGCAGCAATTAGTATAGCCGGGGGATGGGGGAGGTGCTAATGAGGCCTGAACATCCTGGCGCCTCCACATTCGAGAAATTTCCTCTTTCAAGTAATGTTCTCCTTTGTCTGGTGATTACCAGAAAATAGCACCTTATACTACAGAAAGCATTAAGAAGGCCAGGGATGTGGGGTTCTATGCAGTGTATAGTATACTTTTAAATGGGATTCTTTGCTGTAGTGGAATATTATTCCTGTTGGAAGGGACCGATAGCAGTTTAAAATAGGTGGCAGCAGTTTGTGATGGAAATCGGTCCACACGATGAACAACTTAAACAGGTGGTGATTTATTAACCTGGCAGATTGTGTTGCAGAATAACACGGGGTTAATGCAGTAGGCAAACAATGTAAGTAGCAGGTTCAACAGATCCAGCCAGGAAAGTGTGTGGGGTTAATACAGGTGGAGTGCTGTATAGTAAAGCACGCACCTGTGTTATTATTATACAGTGGTGGCCGTGGAGTATTCAGTGCAATTAGCGTTGGTGACACAGTGGCACTGCACTTGCAGGATCTCTGGCGTAACTCACCCTCTCCGCACAGGAAAGACACACAGGGACGCGTCCTTCCACAATGGAGGAGCAAGCTGGAAGATGCGCAGACCAGCCGCACATGCGCAGTAGCACATTTCCGTTTAGCCGGATCTGAGTTCGCGCTGTGATGCGACTCTGGCAGTGCGGAGTCCTGGCGGTGCTCTCCTCAGAGCCGTAACTCGACACTTTGGTGCCCTGTGCCAGAAAGAGCATTGGCGCCCCCCTCATTTTTCAAAGGGACATAATGCACCCATAAAAGGGCCATGGCTTCATGGGGAAGGGCCAGGGAAGATATAGAAGAGGCCAGGAGATGCTGGGGATAAAAGAAGAGGAAGCTACAAGCAAGAATGATAATAAACAGAAGTTTGACAGGCCCAAACAGCGCCCCCTGCCCTGCGGTGCCCTGTGCCATGGCACCGGCCGCACTACCCTAGCTACGGCACTGGCTCTCCTCCAATAATTAGAGCACAGCAGATACCCCCATCCATAAGTGTTGATATGAGCCTGGTGATTGAGGATTGTTGTTACGCCCTGATATGTTACATTTATATATTTGTAAATATTATTAGTAGGTTATTATATACAGTGACTTCTCTTTAAAAATGACACATTTATCTCTAAAATTGTGTATCCTATTTTTTTAATTTTTTGTTACCATGGGACAATCATCCAAATATTGAAATCAGTGATAGGGAATACAAATCCACACAATTTTCCCAATTGCAACAGTAATATGAACGTTTTCTCAGTTTAGAAGGAGCAATTAATCAGTAAATACACCGCGGATTGGCGGCACAGCGCCTCTGCACATTTCCTGGAGAGTTCACGTCCGTCCAGCAGTTTTCCTTTCAGCAGAGCACACAAAGGACCAGCCCTGATAAAAACGTGGACTTTGAGGATGAATATCCCTAAGAGGCTCCCTGTGATCTCTGCTCTGCTCTACCCGTTGTATATAGAACCTGCAGTGATTCCACAACATGTTTGTTAGCTGCTGACTGCCCTCATGTGGAGAACCAGCCAGGAATCCTAAGAGGCAGGGAACTATCTGTACACTGACTATAGCACGATATTAATTTTTGTATGGTAACTGCTTTGTGATAAATCGCCACAAGCTAATAAAGTGTAATTCTCGATGTACCCAACATTTAGCACCAGGTGAGGTATGATACGTAGACCTGGTCATAAAGTCAGCATTGACTATGTCGGCATTCATTATGTAGACACTGATGCAATGTCGACATAATCATCCCTGGTGGCCCAGTGGTGACTTACCTGCTCCAGACAGTGGCAGAGGCTTCAGCGGCGCCTTCCGGGTCCCGGCGGTCATGTGAGTGTGACATCCGGTGCAGACATCTTATAGAGCGGCAGTTCCAGTGAGTATACTGGCCCTATCCCTTCCCCCTCCCCCTAGTGCCTAATCCTAATCCCCTCCTGTAGACTATCCCTAACCTCCCCTTAATGCTTCACCCTAATCCTCCTGTCCTGCAGCCTAACCCTAATGGCAACATTCTGGCAATGTAGACATTTCACCATCATAACTGTCAACATTGTTAGTGTCGTCCAAAGACTGAGGGGTCTAGTTACTAAGCAGTGTTAGGAGACATTGTGAAAAGTGATAAGAAAGTGGTAAGGTGCCAGCCAATCAGCTCCCAACTGTCATTTTTCAAACACAGCCTGTGAGATGACAGTTGGGAGCTAATTGACTGGCACCTTATCACTTTCTTATCACTTTTCACTCTGTCTCCTAACACTGCTTAGTAACTAGACCCCTAAGGGGTCTATGTAATAAGCCTTGGAGAGAGATAAAGTACGGGATGTAGTTATGAGACTGGCGGCCGGAACGCCGAGGACGCCAGACCGATAGTCCTCTCTGCCGGGTAAGTATAAGCTTAGCCCGGGGATGGGGGGGCTAGGTTTAGGGACCCCCGGGGGGATTTAGGGTTAGGCTAGGGGAAGTGGGGGGATAGGGTTAGGCACTAGGGGGGGAGGTCAGGGTTAGGCACCCCCCTGGGAGGGTTTAGGTTTTGGGTGCGGGGAGGGGGGGTTAGGTCTAGGCACCCATGGGGGGGAGGTTAGGGTTAGGCACTGGGGTGGGGGGGGTTAGGCACCCCTGAGGGAGGTTTAGGGGGGGGAGAGTTAGCATACTTACCACCGGGTGTCGGGATCTTCACCTGTTGGCCTCTCACTGTTGGGGTATTTCAATCCCATTCCTAAAGTACCATCCAATCAGCTCCTGTCACTTTACAGGCTGTGTTTGAAAAATGACAGCTAGGAGTGATTATTTTTGTACTTTATCTCCATCCACTTTAGCTCTCTCCAAGGCTTAGTACATGGACCCCTGTATCCCTTAGCACCATGGAATGGTCTCTCTTTTGAGAGATAGTGTTCACAGCTCCACTCACTTTATTCTCTAGCCATATGGAACCCTCCATTGCATGAATATTATGCCTCATGTTTGTTTGTTTTCTCAAAGAGAAAGTAAGAGCTGGGAATTTCCATTCTGGCCATATTGCATTTGTTGTCAGGGGTGTTACAATGCCGCAATGAGATCATCCTTGAAAGAGGAAAGTCATATATTTTTTTTTTAGAAAAATTAATTCCAGCAAAGGTCATGCCGATCGCTGCCAGTGGCATAACCATTGGGTGGTTAAGGGTGGGTTTAATCTTGTACATGAGGGTGGGAATGAGGCAACACTGCTGATGTACCATGAATGATGTATGGCCTAATGAAGCCAGTGAGATGATGAGAAGCCATAACATAGGAATAAGTGACATTGCTGTTGTGTAAGGGGTCTTGTACAGTGTGTGGAGGGGAGATACCATGTCATATGTTTATTTAGATCAAATAGTGCAGATAGTGAGTGACAGTCTAATATAATATGTTGGTGCTGGATGTTAGTGGCCTTAGTAGTGGTTCTAGTGCATGGAGCGGGGGGCATGGTGCAATGTGTGGGCTTTAGGAGAATGTGTAGAGATATATTTGTAGACAGTGGGGGACTATAATGTAATGTGTTAGGGATATGTGGTGTCTATAGAGCTTTTTGTATGGAAGGTGAGGGCTTAGTGGAATGTGTAGGTTGCAGTAAAATGTGTTGGGGTACTTACAGTATGTAAATGTAAGGCCCAGGACTGGATAATTCCTGGTCACCATGGTGACTAAGAACTGCTCCCTGAAGTATGCTGTCCATTCACAGTGACTCCTAAAGACGACTGGCCAGAACAGGAAAATCTCCAATACATTGGCCATAAATCATTTAGCTGATTCTCAACAGTAATACTGTACCTACCACTCATAGGGACCTAGATTGCCGTGCTATTACAGTGGCCAAAGTTCTTCCACCAGAAAGGTGATAATGCGATAACTGGTAAAAGTGTGTTATAATTCAATTAGGGATGTGCGCCGGACCATTTTTGCCGGATTTGGATTTGGTTCTAATTCGTCGTCCGGCTTTGGATTTGGATTTGGATTTGCCAAACTGCGGTGACTGGCTTTGGATTTGGATTTGGATTTTTTTTACAAAAATTGACAAAAAAAGCTAAAATCACATAAATTGGTCTTTTTTTTCTTCCTAGAGTATTATTAACCTCAATAACATTAATTTCCAGTCAATTTAGACCATATCACAGCTTATAATATTGTTTTCAACATTATTGGCCAAAGGTTACAGTGAGCTGACTGGTTACTAATAGAGATGAGCGGTTCGGATTCTGTGGAATCCGAACCGCTCCGAACATTGGGGATCCGAGTCCACCCGAACCCTGTTCGGGTGTTCCCCGCCTGACTCGGATCCCCGTTCGGGGCCGAACGGCGGCCGCCTGATGTCGGATTCTCACTAGAGAATCCGACATCAGGTCTCCTCGCGTGTAGGGCAGAGCGCAGTGATAGCGCTCTGCCCTACACAGACACAGACACACAGCCGCCAGCGGCAGCTGTGTGTTTGTTACAGCAGCCAATGAGAGTCACACAGACTCTCATTGGCTGCTGCACGGAGGGAGCCGGCTGGAGCTCACACATAAGCTCCGTCTTCCGGCTCCCTCCTCAGCGTGTGACAGAGCGCACGGCGCGGGAGCTGGGATACAGGTAAGTTTTTATTTTTTATTTTTTTATTTGTGCAAGGGCCGGGGGCGCTACTGGGGGGGGGGTCTGCTACTGGGGGTGCGGGGGGGGCCATACTACTGGGGGGGCTATACTACTGGGGGGGGGCATACTACAGAGGGGCCTGCTACTGGGGGGGGCTATACTACTGGGGGGGGGTCTGCTACTGGGGGTGCCATACTACTGAGGGGCCTGCTACTGGGGGGGGGGGCATACTACTGGGGGGGGCTTACTACTACTGGGGGGGGCCTGCTACTGGGGCACCCTACTACAGGGGGGGCCATACTACAGGGGGGGCTACTACTGGGGCAGCCTACTACTGGGGGGGGCCTGCTACTGGGGCAGCCTACTACTGGGGGGGACCATACTACTGGGGGGGCCATACTACTGGGGGGGCATACTACTGGGTGGCATGCTAATGGGGGGCATACTACTGGGGGGGCCTGCTAATGGGGGGCATACTACTGGGGGTACTGCATAGTGGACCCTACTACTAAGGGGACTGCATAGGGGGCACCACTGCTGGGGGACATTGTGTAAGGGACACCACTACTGTGGGCATTGTGTAAAAGGGTCACTACTGTGGGCATTGTGTAAAAGGGGCACTACTGTGTGTCGTAACATAAATAAGAGACACTACTTTATGGTGTAATGTGAATCAGGCCCTATGTGCGGTGTAATGCGAATAAGATTGTGCACTGTGACTCCTAGGGCCGTAGCCCACTTTGTAAACAAGTACTGTGACTCTGCTGGCCGTACCCCACTGGGTGGCTGCACTACTTTTCATTTCTGCCACTGCTGTGTGGCAATGTGTCATAGATGTGCTTTATACTGTGGTGTCTGTGTCGTTGTGCCGCTGCTTTGTCGCTTAGTAACCCGTCAGCTCACTGTAACCTTTGGCCAATAATGTTGAAAACAATATTATAAGCTGTGATATGGTCTAAATTGACTGGAAATTAATGTTATTGAGGTTAACAATACTCTAGGAAGAAAAAAAAGACCAATTTATGTGATTTTAGCTTTTTTTGGCAATTTTTGTAAAAAAAATCCAAATCCAAATCCAAAGCCAGTCACCGCAGTTTGGCAAATCCAAATCCAAAGCCGGACGACGAATTAGAACCAAATCCAAATACAAATCCGGCAAAAATGGTCCGGCGCACATCCCTAGTTACTAAGCGACAAAGCAGCGGCACAACGACACAGACACCACAGTATAAAGCACATCTATGACACATTGCCACACAGCAGTGGCAGAAATGAAAAGTAGTGCACCCACCCAGTGGGGTATGGCCAGCAGAGTCACAGTACTTGTTTACAAAGTGGGCTACGGCCCTAGGAGTCACAGTGCACAATCTTATTCGCATTACACCGCACATAGGGCCTGATTCACATTACACCATAAAGTAGTGTCTCTTATTTATGTTACGACACACAGTAGTGCCCCTTTTACACAATGCCCACAGTAGTGACCCTTTTACACAATGCCCACAGTAGCGGTGTCCCTTACACAATGTCCCCCAGCAGTGGTGCCCCCTATGCAGTCCCCTTAGTAGTAGGGTCCACTATGCAGTGCCCCCAGTAGTATGCCCCCCATTAGCAGGCCCCCCCAGTAGTATGCCCCCCATTAGCATGCCACCCAGTAGTATGCCCCCCCAGTAGTATGCCTCCCATTAGCATGCCACCCAGTAGTATGCCCCCCCAGTAGTATGGCCCCCCCAGTAGTATGGCCCCCCCCAGTAGTAGGCTGCCCCAGTAGCAGCCCCCCCCAGTAGTAGGCTGCCCCAGTAGTAGCCCCCCCTGTAGTATGGCCCCCCCTGTAGTAGGGTGCCCCAGTAGCAGCCCCCCCCCAGTAGTAGTAAGCCCCCCCCAGTAGTATGCCCCCCCCCAGTAGCAGGCCCCTCAGTAGTATGGCCCCCCCAGTAGCAGACCCCCCCCCAGTAGTATAGCCCCCCCCAGTAGCAGGCCCCTCTGTAGTATGCCCCCCCCAGTAGTATAGCCCCCCCAGTAGTATGGCCCCCCCGCACCCCCAGTAGCAGACCCCCCCCCAGTAGCGCCCCCGGCCCTTGCACAAATAAAAAAATAAAAAATGAAAACTTACCTGTATCCCCGCTCCCGCGCCGTCCGCTCTGTCACACGCTGAGGAGGGAGCCGGAAGACGGAGCTTATGTGTGAGCTCCAGCCGGCTCCCTCCGTGCAGCAGCCAATGAGAGTCTGTGTGACTCTCATTGGCTGCTGTATCAAACACACAGCTGCCGCTGGCGGCTGTGTGTCTGTGTCTGTGTAGGGCAGAGCGCTATCACTGCGCTCTGCCCTACACGCGAGGAGACCTGATGTCGGATTCTCTAGTGAGAATCCGACATCAGGCGGCCGCCGTTCGGCCCCGAACGGGGATCCGAGTCAGGCGGGGAACACCCGAACAGGGTTCGGGTGGACTCGGATCCCCAATGTTCGGAGCGGTTCGGATTCCACAGAATCCGAACCGCTCATCTCTAAATTCAATGTTACCAAAGTACAGTAATTACACTGGAAATAACATCTAAATGGTTCTTGCCAATGGTGGTGGGAAATGTGTTTTATTAAAAGCTAATGAGACTGGAGCAAAAGGGTGCGATAAGGACCCAATACTATAATTGTGAGGATACGATCATTCCAATTCACAGGTGGGACTTAGCTATTGCTCTGAAAAGTAAGGACTCTGGCAGATTTAATGGAATCGGTATGAAATACCGCAGGCCGCATAGGGGTGCCTAACCCTAACCTCCCCCCCAAGTGCCTAACCCTAATCCCCCCTCTAAGTGCCTAAACCTAACCCCCCCTTCCCCGATACCTAAACCTAAGTCCCCCTGGGGGGTGCCTAACTCTAGCCCTCCCTCCCCCTAGCCTAACCCTAACCTCCGGGGGGGGTGCCTAACCCTAAGTCCCCCCCCGGGAGCCCTAAACCTAACCCTCCCCCCCCCGTGGCTGTCTGCTCACGGCGCCAGGCACCCCTTCGTTCGGGATGCTGGCCGACGGTTTCCCGGCGTCGGGGAAATGAGCGGCGTCTACATCTAGACTCCGGGCATTTCACCCTCGCCGGGATATGACAGTCCGATTTAATATTAGCCCCACACTAAACGATGTGTACCCAGCGCAATATCGCTAGTGATGGGACCCGGTGGGGGTGCCGGCATCGACAAGTGCATATGTAAGTGTAAGTGCATATGTAAGTGCATGTAAGTGCATATGTAAGTGTAAGGCCATATGTACATGTATGGCCCAGGACGGGATAATTCCTGGTCACCATGGTGACTAAGAACTGCTCCCTGAAGTCTGTCGTCCATTCACATTGATTCCTAAAGACGGCTGTTCAGAACAGAACAGGCCAATCTCCAATACATGAGCCATAAACCAACTGAATAATACTTGTTGGGCCAATTCTGATGCATCGGAACAATATGAACGATTTGTCGTTACGATACGTTGGAATTGTCCAAACAAGTATTATTCAGAGTACCTTCATTTTAATCACTTTACAAATTCTGAACACTTTACACTGTTTATTAAACTGCTCATTAAGCTTCTTTTTTTAAATATATTTTGTTTGTGTTTATTGGCAGGGAATAAAACAATTTTTAAAAACATTGTACTGTCCCCCACAAGTCTCTTTTTTTTTTCCTTATGCATACTGAATATGTCTTATTGCATATTCTTTGGGACTTTCTTTTCCCTGAAGAAGTCTGATACTATCCAGGTTAAACGCGTAGGGTAATGGACACCACATATTCCACAAGCGTCACCAGCATATTTTCTATTTCATATCCATAGAGCCCTTGTAATATACTACAGAGCAAAGCTTTTCAATTGTAATCTACTTTCACTTGCTCTTGGAAAAACAACACAGTGGTGTCCACTTTAAGCGTATCATCATATAAATGTCATATCAATAAATATTGAGCTCCAAAAATGGATATAGAGCCTGATTCAAAGTTGTACCTTAATGCCATCGTAGCTGCGATAGCGGTCGCAGAGTATGTGCGAAAATATGCAAATGACAGCAGAAGTATTTCCTGCGCTCACTTGTGTGAGATGGACTATGCTAAGTATTATTCGTCCACTTTCTTTTCCTGAGAACAGTAGAGTTCTGTGGCAGGCTGAAGCCATGCCACTATCGGTTCAACATCGGTTGCACATCGACTGCTCGAGTTAGTCCTGGGTCGCGCAGAGCCAGCATCACCACTTGGACAAAAAATGGCCTCTGGGGCTGTGCTTTTGTGAGAGCAGATGCAGCCAGAAGCATTGACCCATCCATGACACTCCCTCAACATGCCCATGGTCCAGGCTCTTTTTGCGTTAACTTTTGGCCACTACCCCGGCACCACCCAGGAAAGTCCAGAAATCGCAGTGGTCTTCTCAGACCAATAGCTCCTGTACAAGTTGTGAATGCCATCGCAGAGCAAGGACTGAATTGGCTTTTCAAGCAATGCACAGTAGCAAATAATCGCTCAACTGCTTAAATATTGGCATAGCCTACAGGCCCCTAATCAGGTGTAGAATACCCATTCCTACTCTTACATACACGAATAGATAGGGTGGGCCTGATTCTGTGTCAGATGACAGTTCAAAAGTGGAGCGCCTTTCGTGATTTTCTGCAGAACGCGCATGCGGCGAACACATGGTGGAGTGTTCAGAAACCTTTTGGATTTGCACAATCCACGGACATTGAATGTGGGCGTCTCAGGGCTGGCACAGCTCGACGCACACTAAAGCACAAGGGGAAAACTGAAACTAGCATTTGCATTTTACCGCTGCTGCGACTGCGTCCACCTCATCAGGTCCATAGCCTTCCATGAAATGGACATTTGTGGGTGGCGACAGAGCGGCTACGGCCCATACTCACAGAACAGATTCGTTTCGTGGGAATGTCATAGGGGTGTAGTGGGCCTGTAGTCCCATTTCAGGTGCAAATGCTGAAATTGATGATCACGGCTGCGCTGCGGACGGAAAAGCAAATGGCGGAGAGATGCATATGCATGAAGACGGCCAGATATATAGACTAACGGATATACGCATTAGCATAAGCAGGGCCAAAACTAGGATTTTTGTCATCTGGGACAAGACAGTAATTTGGCGCCCCCCCATAGTAATGTCCCCTGCAGCAGTGCCCCTATAGTAATGCCCCCTTCAGCAGGCCCCCTCTCCCCTTTGCGGGCTGATATACTACTGCCTCCGATCGGGCAGTGTTCATAGCTTCTCATTGTAGGGGGGAATGACCGGCAGTGCAGCTGGTCTGCAGGGTTGACAGCTAAGCTGCGCTGTACACAACTAAAACTAATTACACAGGCAGCCTGAGCATTGCTTCTCAGTGGCTGGACCCTCCTACCAGGCTCAGAGTGGGCTGCGTTGATCAGCCCAGCCCACCTCTGCCTGCTCGTCTCTGTAACTGGACTGTCTGGCTCTGCCTGTGCTGCCTCCTTTCATCATACTGTCAGGGCCGGCTCACTGCTCTTCACAGGAAGAAACAAGAAAGCCAGGTGGGGGCTGTGTTTACTGGGGGGTAATGTGGGAGAGGGGGGCCAGTGTATAATGCAATATAATATGGTGGTACTGTGTGTACTGGGAGTAATATGGGGGAGGGGGGCCTGTGTATAATGCAATGTAATATGGCTGCTGTGTGTATTGGGGTAATATGGGGGAGGGGGGCCTGTGTATTATGCAATGTAATATGGCTGCTGTATGTACTGGGGGTAATATGGGGGAGGGGGGCCTGTGTATAATGCAATGTAATATGGCTGCTGTGTCTACTGGGGGTAATATGGGGGAGGGGGCCTGTGTATTATGCAATGTAATATGGCTGCTGTGTCTACTGGGGGTAATATGGGGGGAGGGGGCCTGTGTATAATGCAATGTAATATGGGTGCTGTGTGTACTGGGGGTAATATGGGGGAGGGGGGCCTGTGTATAATGCAATGTAACATGGGTGCTGTGTGTATTGGGGGTAATATAGGGGAAGGGGCCTGTGTATAATGCAATGTAATATGGCTGCTGTGTCTACTGGGGGTAATATGGGGGAGGGGGGCCTGTGTATTATGCAATGTTTATGGCTGCTGTGTCTACTGGGGGTAATATGGGGGGAGGGGGCCCGTGTATAATGCAATGTAATATGGGTGCTGTGTGTATTGGGGGTAATATGGGGGAGGGGGCCTGTGTATAATGCAATGTAATATGGGTGCTGTGTGTATTGGGGGTAATATGGGGGAAGGGGCCTGTGTATAATGCAATGTAATATGGCTGCTGTGTGTATTGGGGGTAATATGGGGGAGGGGGGCCTGTGTATTATGCAATGTAATATGGCTGCTGTGTCTACTTCGGGTAATATGGGGGAGGGGGGGCCTGTGTATAATGCAATGTAACATTGGTGCTGTGTGTATTGGGGGTAATATGGGGAAGGGGCCTGTGTATAATGCAATGTAATATGGGTGCTGTGGGTACTGGGTGTAATATGGGGGGAGGGGGCCTGTGTATTTTGCAATGTAATATGGGTGCTGTGTTTACTGTGTGTAATATGGGGGAGGGGGGCCTGTGTATAATGCACTGTAATATGTGTGCTATGTGTACTCGGGTTAATATGGGAGAAGGGGCCTGTGTATAATGCAATGTAATATGGGTGCTGTGTGTACTCGGGTTAATATGGGAGAAGGGGCCTGTGTATAATGCAATGTAATATGGGTGCTGTGTGTACTGGTTGTAATATGGGGGAGGGGGGCCTGTGTATAATGCAATGTAATATGGCTGCTGTGTCTACTGGGGGTAATATGGGGGAGGGGGTCTGTGTATAATGCAATGTAACATGGGTGCTGTGTGTACTCGGGTTAATATGGGAGAAGGGGCCTGTGTATAATGCAATGCTGTGTGTACTGGTTGTAATATGGGGGAGGGCGCCTGTGTATAATGCAATGTAATATGGGTGCTGTATGTACTGGTTGTAATATGGGGGAGGGGGTCTGTGTATAATGCAATGTAACATGGGTGCTGTGTGTACTGGGGGGAGGGGGGCCTGTGTATAATGCTATGTACTAAGGGGTGACCAGGGACGTAACTATAATGGGGCCCAGGAGCTTAGGGGCATAACATGAACAACCGCTAGGAACATAAAGGTCTGATTCAGAGGCGGGTGCAATGCCAAGGTTTGAGCAGTTGAGTGATTTTTTTTTTTGGACTCCGCATGCGCCAACTTAGATTACAGATGGCGGTCATAGTGGGGACTTAAGTTGCATAGTGATTAACAGACAGGAAGCGTTTGTCCGAGGTAACAGGGATGGCGAGTAAAACGTGTCTCAGACTGCAAATTCGTACGCAGCTGTAAAGACCCCGGCATCTTTGTGCCGACAGCTCTTCTGAGCGACTATGGGGTTGCTCAGAAGTTTAATGTCTGTCAGTTGCTGTGTTTTTGTCTGCAAGTGGCAAATCTATAAATAATGGTTATTTATATCAAAGATAAAAAGAAATAGGGGGCACAGAGAGTGTAGTAAGTTAGAAGCACACGTACCTCAGAAAAGTTAAAAACTGGCATATCAGGGACAAACAAGCGTGTTGGTAGAAAGCGCCGTAACTCCGTTTTCAAACCAGGAACCAGCTTCTGATATCCCCTGGACGCACTTTCTACTAACCGGGGTGCTTGCCCCTGACATGCCAGGTTGTCACTTTTCTAGCATAGGGCTTGTGCAATTTCCAAAGGTGGAGTATAAAGGCATACAAAGGATGGCTGCAATGTCTGTAGATACTGACAGCGGTGGTCTCAGTCCTTGTATATTAGGACGCACTGACGTGCACCAGGGAAGGGCTGTGTAGCGGCATGAGCATAAAGTCTCAGACGTAACTGTAGCAAAAGACGCAAGGAAGACCGCGACTGCCTCCCACTCAGAATCAGACCCCCGCTCCCTCCACAGACCTCCCCCATTTGGGGCTGCTTCCAGAAATTTCCCGGGCGGGTTTTCCATCCCAATCTGCCCCTGAGGCCCTGTATATCAAATGCACATGGAGTTATAAAATAATAACGTTGTTTTACCCGTTTGTTGTTTAGTTGCACGTTAACTGCAATATCACTTACACCGAAGATTTATTAGGGAAAATGGGGATGTAGTTATGATGCGGCCGCAGGTCTCAATCCCGACAGTGTAATCCCGGCAGGGGATTTAACATAGGTGTCGAAATACCAACGCCTATGTTAATCCCAACGCCGAGTACGCTGGGTAAGTAACTATACACTTAGCCCGGGGAAGGGGGATTTAGGGTTAGGCACCCCCCAGAGGAAGGTTAGGGTTAGGCTAGGGGAAGGGGAGGTTAGGGTTAGGCACTAGGGGGGAGGTTAGGGTTAGGCACACCCCCTGGAGGGATAGGTTTAGGGTGCGGGAGGGTGGTTAGGTTTAGGCACCCATTTGGGGGAGGTTAGGGTTAGGCACCCCTAAGGGACGGTTAGGGTTAGGGGGGAAGAGGGGAGGATTAGGGTACTTACCTCAAGGTGTTTGGATTTCGACCCGCCGGGCTGCAGCTGTCGGTATTTGATCTGCCGTCATTACATACCGATTACGGAAAAATTTAATAAAAACATATTCTGCGCATTTCACTGCAACTTTAAAGTTTCCATATTTTTTGCAAACTCTAGCACTCATTGTACATTGTCTCTGCTAGGGCTGATTCCCACGAGAACGTTTTCTCTCGCTCTCTCTCTTAATATAATTTTGTTTTTATTGTAATTCAGACAGCTGTTAGGTGGGTCTCTCCTGTTTTATCAGCCAACCGGAAATTTTCTAAGATGAACAAGAGACATTTGTATTTAGAAAATCCTGTTAGGCAGGAACTACACATGTACCAACCTGAACTGTTATCATTAGACCTTACTGTCCATATGTTTAGGAAAGTAAGAAACATGTCTTCTAATGTCTCTATTAGTCTACGCTAGCAATGCTTACTAGACGTCAGCTGTGACTATAACACTGATCCCCTGGATTGCCAACAATTTAAAATGTTTTCACTGACAATTGTATAAATGTTTACTGATGGCTATCATTTTATTGGTGCATTATGCAATAGAAAATGTGTCTACAACGGACATAGCAGCAGCAGCTGTAACAAAGGGGAATCAGGGATAGTAATTAAAGGTTTCAAGTTACAAAGTCACAAAAGGATTTATAATATATAAAGCTATGTGTATTATTGTAGCGTCTGGAGGGGGCATATTTCTATGGGGCGCTATTGTTTTTCTTACAGATTGCTGATAATTTGATCTCTTTTCACAGTCAATTTGCTGCCAGTTTTCCACTATGCTGATCATTACGGTGTGTGTTGCTGTATTGATAGTCTTGCCTTACTGCTTTACAGGAATTCAACTATATTTCAGACAAAATAGACAGAACATGCTATTCGTCTTCCCTGCCATGTAGGTAATATTAGTTGTAAAAGATTTTTTTTAACTTACTATATGTGCAGTAAAAAAACACGGGAATAAAAAATTCTGGGCTGAAAACTTTTATGCTTTGCATATTTTGGATTTATTCAAGTGTATATGTTGCCGGCACGTGTTACTTGCACATGGTGCAGGCAGCCATTTTGTAGGCTAATATTCATGAGTATTCACCAGGTACCCAGTGGAGGCAGCCATCTTGATGAACCAATACCTGAATATATCTATTCACTTGGAGAGAGCAACATTACTGTAACCAGTCTTAATGTTCAATGGCATTCTAACATCATTCCTGGTAAAAATATTACATAGCATTTTATTAAGTTATTAAGCTAAGCCCAATAATTAACTGCACTAACAAGTAAACTTTCAATAATTACCAAGAAGGACACCAAAAAATATAAGACAGATTGGGCAAAGAAACTGTTCCCTTGTGGTAGAAATCAAATGTGTTCAGGTGTGCACTTAGGAAGGGTTTCCTTTTACCTAGAAACACCCCTTCCTGATAAATCATTATTACGAAGTAGGACGGAGTGCATTTCATATGCATGGAGGTAATTAAACATCCGAACCTGTGGGTGCCGGCCTCTGGACAAGAAGGGACTAGTTGTTTAGTGAAGTAGTGTTGTGGGGTGGGGATAGCCTATAGGATAGGGCAGGGGGTGGGTTTTTCAGTGCTATACCCAAAGTTGCCGCTTGGCAGCCATTTCATAGAAATTTCTCTGGTTGGCTGTTTCCCGCCCTCTCTCCCTTATTCGTTGAGTTGTTTGGTGTCGGCTTTCTTATGGCGGGAAAGAACGGTAGCAGTCGCTGTCTTTGGAGCTTGAGGTGTTCTCTCTTCCAATACATGGCTTAGGCTGATACTACCCTACTGGGGTCAGCGGCAACCACCTAACCAGGTGGGCCTCACGTTGTGTCATTGGGGTGGGAGGTGGGTACCTTGGGCGTGGTAATGGGTTGGCTGCTCGCCTCCCATTTAGAAGATCGGTGTGTGTATGCAGTTGTTGAGCTTGCATTGTGGGGCCGTTCTTTATGCGCCACCATACTTTCTCTGTCTTTATTTCTTCTTCTATGAGTTAGTTCAGTTATATATTAAATAGTTTAATTAGTTTAAAATAAATAAAATTGACCTTCCTTTCCTCTTACACAAGTCTCTGTGTCGTAATTTCATTATGATTGATGGTTTACCCTGCACTGTTAGGAGGGAGCACTCAACAGACGATGGGGAGTTTATGAGGTGCCAATCACTAGCACCTCAGTGGCCCAATCATCTCACTCTACAGTGACATGGAACAGAGGGCCTGATTCAGAGCCGGACGCTATTTGCGCTCGCTCGTTCAGAAAATTGAGCGCTCGCTCTTTGCGGTCTGTTGACGCCTCTATGTCTGAGCGAGCGAACAAAACATGCGCTCGCTATTTTGTAAAGACGCCCCCTGGCCGCTCACACCCTATGTCATCTCCACTATTTATTTGATTAATCGAGTACATCGAAAGGCGTCTGAACTGCTCGCAGTGCCTGTGGTTGGATTTTCCTACCGCAATCATGCGAACAGTTCAGGCTAAGAAACAACCAAGTGACGTGGTCGATGACGCTGCTTTGTTAATTATGCACACCCTTAAAACGCCCGTTTTGACCATTAGGCACGCCTGCGTTCGGATCTCCACTCCCCATTTTCAAGCACCTTCCCCTGTTACCACCCACAAACGCCTCATCCTGTCACTCAAATTAGCAGGCACTCGCTATTTTGCGAGCGCTTGATTTTCGACCGCAATGACTGGTTGGCGCGTGTGCATTACGACCCATACACATGCGCAGATGTGCGAACGTCGCTCGGAGCGAACGAGTGGCCACTTACGAGCGGCTCTGAATCAGGCCCAGACTTCCACCATCCAGGCATTGTAGTGCGTAAAGGACCCAACCAAGTATTTAATTCACAACTGGCTGCTTTGCTTTTTGGTAAGGTCTCCATGGATTACTGGGTGTTAGTAGTCTGTTTACAAAGCTGAGATGAGCACCTTCTCCTGCGTTTTCACCAGAGAAATGTGTAATCTCAGGTTCTCACAAATCACCAAAATGTAAACTGCGGACATATTTCTCCAGTGGTACCTCTCTTTCTGCCACACACCGCCGCCCCCATAGACCTTAGTGCATTGGATTATTTCATGTCCCTGGTAATATTGCACATACACGCACCACCTGGGGGGGGCTCCATTTTTTAACTTGCTTTGGGCTCCAAATACCCTAGTTACGCCACTGCATATAGGCATATGGGCAGCACAGATGGTTAGCAATACTGCCTCACAGCACTGAGGTCGTGGGTTTGATTCCCACCACGGCCCTAACTGTGTGGAGTTTGTATATTTCCCCTGTCCTTGCGTGGGTTACCTCCAGGTGCTCTAGTTTCCTCCCACACTCCAAAAATATACTGGTAGGTTAATTGGCTCCCAACATAAATTAACCCAAGTGTGTGTGTGTATGTGGTAGGGAACATAGATTGTAAGCTCCACTGGAACAGGGACTGATGTGAATGACAAAATATTCTCTGTAAAGCACTGTGGAATATGTGTGTGCTATATAAAAAACTGGTAATAAATAAATACTAAACAGGGGCATCTTATGAAAGGAGGAGGCCCAAGTGCAGTGTCTGAGCTCTCCCCATTACCCCACAGCCCACACACACGCCCACCTCATGCCGGCATATGCACATGGTAGACTCTGGCATACACTGCAGGCGCATACCAACAGGAAAATAGCACTGGCTCCATTTTTCTGGTGATGTCTCTAATACGCATGTGCACATCTCAGGGAAAATGGCGTAATGGAGCAGAGCTTATGACAGATGATGTTCGGCATGATGGTGCAGCGACCGCGGTCCCATGCTGCCTAGCTCGACCCTTACACATAGCCTCATGGGATTTTTAGTTTATCTTTAACTGCTCAGAATCTGAGCAATAGAAGATAAACTACAAATCCCATGTGCCAGTGCCACTCGTATTCCTTCTCTGGCCGACCGGCTGGGTGTCTTGGAACTCACAGGTGAGTGGTGACCAAGCTGTGCGTGACTACTGGGTGCAGGGGGAACGGCGAGCCCTTAAGGCAGCCCGGGCCCCATAGCAGCCGCACCCCCTGCACCCACGGTAGTTATGCCACTGCTCCACACACACAGCACCCATTTTAGATACACCACTCTCACTCTGATTCAGAGCCGGACGCTCTTTCAGCTCGCTCTGAATCAGGACGTTTATTTGTTTTTGTTTCGGCCTCCTGGCCGCTCATATAGCTGTATGCAAGAGGCCAGGTGATGGTCGCGATGGTCTCAACCATCGTGACGAGATCCTTGTGGTAGGGTCTCATTCCCGCAAACCCCAGTGAGCTTCCGGCTCTAATAAATAGAGCCGGTAGGTCACCACTGACATCACTGGTGATGTCAGTGGTGCCTCCACAAACGGCAGGCGTTCCTTCGGGAACGCCTCCGTTTGTGTAGCCACCCCCCCTGCCCGCCTCCAAAACAGGGCGAGCTGTCAATCAAAATCGACAGCCGCCCAGTTTTGGTGCGAGAGTTGTAGCGATGGAGCGCCCGTCGCTGGCCGGGTCTCGCGCACGCCGGAGCTGGCTCCAGCGTGCGCATGCGTAGTGGGGGACCACTGACCCACTTGCGAGCACTGTGCGCTCGTGAGCGGGTCTGAAACAGGCCCTCAGGCTTCCTGCTGTGCACATACCTCCTAACAGCACCCTCGGCTTGAGCTGAGGTCATTCTGCAATACTGTCAGACAAGTAGCTGTTGCAGTCTCTGGCAGCCCCCGTAGTTTGCTTGATGTCCTAAGGTATCCAGCTCACCGAAAAAAATAATACACACAGGCTAAGGAACAAGGCATGATAGGAAGGGAACAAGGCATGATAGGACTTATTATATTTGAATTATCAGTGAAGTAATTAAAAATAAATTGTTAGAGCGTGACGCAGTTACCAGTCTCGGGACACTACAATTTTTCCACTGCTACCAGCCAAATAGTCTAATGTCTGGTGCAGCCGGGTGTGTCGGTGAAAGAGGATGCAGGCCTTCAAACAGCGTGGTCATGGAGGGAAGGAAGACTGTATCCAGCTGGCAGATAATAAACAAAATCTCTCTTCTGTTTGATACAGAGAGCCAGATAAATCCAGTAAAAACAATAAATCTGGACATATCAATGTAGAATGAACAATAAAACATAAATTGAGGTAATGTGGTATTTCCCTCATTGGTGATAGAGAATAGCAATCATGGAAGCTATGTGTAATTATTTTGGAATAATGTGCAATCTGAGCCATTACCCGTGGAGCACGTGGCAGATTACTGCCTTAGAGTATATGAAAAGTGAAGTTGTACTGAAGTGTTTTGGACAGTGGAAGCAGCAACTCTGCAGCATGAACCACAATTCATTAGATTGCCGTCTGTCGGGAATCAGTGAGGCATGAGGCATTTCGCGTCTCTCGCCTCTGTAATGAAACAGGGTTCTAGTGACTCGATTGCTATGTGAATTGATTGTTTTCATTAAATTCATTGGTTGAATAGCAACTTGCCTGCACCCACTGAAGGTCATTTACGAGGTGCAAAATCAGCTTTTGGCCCTGACAGTCGCCTTATATTGAACAAATGCGCCTAGTCTTTGCCTGAAGAGCATAGTTGTATGGGGTAGGCCGGCGCACTGGTGTACGTAATTGTGCAGAGCAAGGCAAAAATTAGTTCTCACTTGAAAGCATAAGACTACGGAAACAAGATAAATGCCGGTGTCTCAATTATGCAGCCTCATCAATATCTACTTAAAACATATCTTCATGCAGTAGCACTGTACACACCGTGCTGAGTCAGACATGTATTGTAAGCGTGAGAATACCAGGTTAATAGTATTGCTCACATTTATTTTGCCAGCTGGATTGGTTCGCCCGGAGGCAGACTCATGTGTCAGCCTGGCAGACCTGGTACCCCTAGTGTGTCAGAATCAGCTAGGAAATGTTTATTGTACACAGCTCTTCTGTGAAACAATTACCAGGGGGTTTGCCGCGCTCACTACTAAACAACCTTACCCTAAAGGGCTATAGTCACCATCATTTTCCAGAGCATTGATCCGGATGCTGAGCCACACCTTATGCTCCTCTATCTTCAAGGTATGGACCAAGTCCAGTGTATCCCACATTTGGCAGATGCACAAGTCGTCAAGGCCATGGAGACTTGACCTATACAATGGATAATCCAAGACCAATGCAACAGGAACTATGGGGGAGAAGTATGATCCGGCGATATGGGAGTGTAGTGGTATCAGCGCACGTTATGTGCCATGCCCCCCTGTCATAATCAGCGCTGATATCTACAAGATAGTGCGCCGATGTGCCACCCAATGTAGTAACGGGCAGTGGCATTGACCATTCCGACAGCTACAACTATTGATTTCATTTTCGACAGCTGCAGCTGTTGTTCCCTATCGCCACAGCAAGGACAGTACTGTCCCTGGCTGCAGTGGTTGCCGGCTCCGGGGCTGCACGCGAGATGCATGCCCAGTGGAGCCGGCCGGGAAGGGTGACACAACGCATCAGCACTAGGGTGATCAGCACTAGGGTGATGCGCTGTTGGCTCTGGCAGGGATTGCCGAAGGGGGGGGGGAGTTTTCACTCCCCCACTCCGGCAGATGAGATGTTAATACATCTCATTGGTGCTGCTTCCTGCTTCGCCTCGGTAAAGATCCTAATATCCTACCACTCATTTCAATCTAATATGGCTATGGTGTGGGGCCATTGGACAATTGTGTGTGTGTTCAATTTTGTATTGAATCGCTTTTAGTGTATTTGCAATTGCTCTCCTCTGCTGAAGTGCAACAAGAAGGTGCATGATGTGTACCATATAAATTTAGAAAGAGACCCAAAGACTGCCAAGCCTGAGCTGGCGCAAAACTGAAGCCCATTTGGAAAGCGTAAATTGGCAACGTGCCATACCGCACGGTTAAAAAGGCATCCTCTCTACCCCTAAGTATGACTGAATTATTAGTGCTAAGTTCAAATATGTTCAGCCTCTTAAATCAGCGTAGTTTTAGCATAATGCTTTGCTGAAATAACAATTAACCCATACCTGTTTCTGGACGTCTGCCGGATTGCCTTTTCTATAAGAATTACATACGTTTATAACTTCCAAACTTATACATCCTTGATTAGCTTACTTAACCTTAACTACAAATAAAGACACAGACACCATAGCTTGGCTAAAAAAGGTCACAGCTTTTATTTATAATTGAATCAATTAACCTAACCAGGGTGGCAAAGAGACGCTGCAGACTCAGTTCTAGCTTTTTAACTTACTCCAAAATACTCAGGGAACGCCTAAACCGTTCCCCCTTTCAGACGCACTTAAACCGTGAGGGTCTCACTTCCCTCCTGGGCCAATCCGAGGCGTTTCGTGCAAAAACGCCCGGGTCCCCCCGTGCGGAGCAGGACAAATCCGCCTTGTACATCGAGAGCAAGTGCTCCCACAGTTATCTTGCGTCCCATAAAACCACTGAGCTGCAGCGTACTCCCGCCAAAGCCAGGCCCTAATAGAGACTGGCCCGCCACCCAAAAGAACTAACCAAGAAACGAAAACAAATCCTGAACAAAAAGATTCATACCCAGTCCGTTCAAATGCACGCCATCATGACGGAAGAAACGTACAAGATCACCCTCAGAAAAGCCATGACGCACCACCAAGCCACCTATCGACACGACATGCTTAGACACTGCCACGTTCACCTTCCTCCGTGTTCTTTCCAATGCCCCAAACTTTCGCACTCCTCTCCACGTCAAGCGGGGTGTCATCTCTGACCACACCATCTGAATGGATGGCCATTTTGTACGAATCGAATCCACAATCTCACGCAGACTCACGATTAAACCCACGCCTGTCAGCTGACCAACATCATTGCCACCAACGTGAAGCACCAGCCATTCGGGCATTCCCCATTTTGCTACCGCAGAAACAATCAGTGCCAAAACACCGTCCACTCGCAAACCTCTCACTCCAATCCAACGCACTTTCCGACTACCAATTGGCAAGCCACTAGTCCGACCCGAGACATGTTTTTCCGCCCAAAAAATGTAGGAGTGGCCAACCAACCACACCTGCCCGTCTTCTTTTGTCAACACTGCAAAAGAAGAAACCCTAACATGAGAAACCACACCCAACCTGGATCAAAACGACACAACTTAGAACAAAACAGAGCAACTAACTAGCAGGGATGCCAAAAAAGGGGGAAACAGGAACCCGAGTGAAGAAGAAAAAACCTACCCGTGAACCAAATTGGGCCAGATCATGGCTAACGGGAGGAAAATTAAAAAATCCCCTCACACCCCCAATTGTTGAACGCTAACCGTTCAACGATTGGCAGGTAAACAACGTTTTCGGGTTATCGCAGGGTGCGCACCTACAACTTGTCGCAGCGAACATACTTCTTATAACACCCTGACTTCCAGCGCCCCACCTTTTGAATATCCGAAGGAGATGCCCCTGCAAGCGCTGCACAAGTGGCTGCCCCTATTCGAAAGGAATGGGTGCCATAATCTGTATGATCTAAACTAGGGGTGTGCACCGGACACTTTTCGTGTTTTGTGTTTTGGTTTTGGATCTGGATCTTTCTTCGTGTTTTGGATCTGGATTGGTTTTGCCAAAACCACCCTTCCGTGTTTTGGGTTCTGGGTTTTGTGTTTTGGATCTGGATTTTTTCTTAAAAAATAAAAAAAACCCGCTAAAATCACATAAATGGGCCTTTTTTTGTTCCTACGCTATTAATAACCCCAATAACATTAATTTCCACTCATTTCCACTCTATTCTGAACACCTCACACCTCACAATATTGTTTTTAGGCCAAAAGGTTGTACCGAGGAAGCTGGATGACTATGCTAAGCGACACAAGGGGGCGGCACAAACACGTGGCCCATCTAGGAGTGGCACTGCAGTGGCAGACAGGAAGCCAATCAGCGTTATGGTGCCCATTTGCATGTAGCACGAACCCGGGAGATCCGTGCTACATGCATCTGTGTGATTGGCACAGAGCAATGACAGGTCCGTGAGACCCGTCTGTGCTGCTGTGGTAAAAAAAAAAAAAAAAACCTGTGTAAAAAAAGAAAAAAATGGCGTGCACCCCCCCAAAAAAGAGCAACCAGCCCCGGGCATTAGTAACCCAGTGCTGGGTGTGCTTAAATACAGGGGACAAACGACGTAGGGGTCCCCTGTACTTAAGCACAACCAGCACCGGGCTAGTCAGAACCAGCGCTGGTTGCCAAAATACGGGGGACAACGACATAGGGGTCCCCTGTATTCTGCGCAACCAGCTCTGGGCTCTGATCCGGTCCTGGTTCTGGAAATATAGGGGACAAAAAATGAGTAGGGTTCCCCTGTATGTTCCAGAACCAGCACTGGACTTTTTCTAGCGGGGGGCTGATGCCACAGCCAGGGGAGCCCTTTCACCGGGCCCCCCAGCCGCAGCATCAACCCTGACCGCTAGTCAGCCCAGC
The DNA here is from genome assembly GCA_031769625.1 of Taudactylus pleione. Lineage (NCBI taxonomy): Eukaryota > Metazoa > Chordata > Amphibia > Anura > Myobatrachidae > Taudactylus > Taudactylus pleione. The sequence goes on from JAUIMM010001082.1 coordinate 1,272,649, forward strand.
CCGGGGATCCCTGGAGAGCTGGGGACCCCCCCAATAAAGGGGTCACCCTCTCCAGGGCACCCCAGGCCCAGGCTGATAGCCCGGGGCTATCCCCGCCACCCCTGGTGGCGGTGGGTGGCGGGTTGATTGTGTGGTGTGGTGTAAATAAAGAATATCAAACATTGTCTTTACAAGTAGAACTGCAAGTCCCAGCTAGCCTGCCCCGCATGCTGGTACTTGGAGAACCACAAGTACCAGCATGCAGGGCATTAAGGGCCCACTAGTACCTGTAGTTCACCTGTAAAAAAAATGTTTAAAAAAACACAGGACACACACACCGTGACAGTATAAGTTTATTAAACATACATACACACACACACACACACACACATGTACACATACTCACCTATGTAACCCTGTAGCATCGGTCCACTTGTCCGGTAAAGTATCCATAGGGGACCTGTGAAAAAAAACATACTCACCATCTCCTATGCGAGGTTCTGTCCTCTTCGTTCCAAAGTAGGCATCCCCGGACTTGGCAAAAAAAAAAAACGAAAACGCGATCCACGAACTTAGTACCGTTCTATAGAACGGTACTTCCCGAATGAGAGCTTAGCGGCGGGGTATCACCATGGAAACCCCGCTGCTAAGCGTTCATTGGCTGAGAGAGGCCATCTCCCGTCTCTCTCAGCCAATGAACGGCTCCCTCCATTGTAGTCAATGCTGGGAGCCGCAAGGTTATTAAAGTTTACCCTGCGGTTCCCACCATTGACTACAATGGAGGGAGCCGTTCATTGGCTGAGAGACGGGAGATGACCTCTCTCAGCCAATGAACGCTTAGCAGCGGGGTTTCCATGGTGATACCCCGCCGCTAAGCTCTCATTCGGGAAGTACCGTTCTATAGAACGGTACTAAGTTCGTGGATCGCGTTTTCGTTTTTTTTTTTTGCCAAGTCCGGGGATGCCTACTTTGGAACGAAGAGGACAGAACCTCGCATAGGAGATGGTGAGTATGTTTTTTTTCACAGGTCCCCTATGGATACTTTACCGGACAAGTGGACCGATGCTACAGGGTTACATAGGTGAGTATGTGTACATGTGTGTGTGTGTGTGTGTGTGTATGTATGTTTAATAAACTTATACTGTCACGGTGTGTGTGTCCTGTGTTTTTTTTAAACATTTTTTTACAGGTGAACTACAGGTACTAGTGGGCCCTTAATGCCCTGCATGCTGGTACTTGTGGTTCTCCAAGTACCAGCATGCGGGGCAGGCTTGCTGGGACTTGCAGTTCTACTTGTAAAGACAATGTTTGATATTCTTTATTTACACCACACCACACAATCAACCCGCCACCCACCGCCACCAGGGGTGGCGGGGATAGCCCCGGGCTATCAGCCTGGGCCTGGGGTGCCCTGGAGAGGGTGACCCCTTTATTGGGGGGGTCCCCAGCTCTCCAGGGATCCCCGGCCTGGGCTGACTAGCGGTCAGGGCTGATGCTGCGGCTGGGGGGCCCGGTGAAAGGGCTCCCCTGGCTGTGGCATCAGCCCCCCGCTAGAAAAAGTCCAGTGCTGGTTCTGGAACATACAGGGGAACCCTACTCATTTTTTTCCCCTGTATTTCCAGAACCAGGACCGGATCAGAGCCCAGAGCTGGTTGCGCAGAATACGGGGGACCCCTACGTCGTTTGTCCCCCGTATTTTGGCAACCAGCTCTGGTTCTGACTAGCCCGGTGCTGGTTGTGTTTAAGTACAGGGGACCCCTATGTCGTTTGTCCCCTGTATTTAAGCACACCCAGCACTGGGTCACTAATGCCCGGGGCTGGTTGCTCTTTTTTTGGGGGGGAGGACGCCATTTTTTTCTCTTTTTACACAGGTTTTTTTTTTTTTATTTACCACAGCAGCACAGACGGGTCTCACGGACCCGTTAGTGCTCTGTGTCAATGACACAGATGCAAGTAGCACGGATCTCCTGGTCCGTGCGTGCATCTGTGTCATTGAAATACACAGCAGCACAGACGGGTCTCACTGACCCATCTGTGCTCTGTGTCACTGTCAATCACACAGATGCATGTAGCACGGATCTCACGAGTCCGTGCTACATGCAAATGAGCACCATAATGCTGATTGGCTGAGAGCCGTGACAGACGGCTCTGTCAGCCAATCAGCACTTTGCCCATTAAAGGCAAAGGCATTTTTTTTTAAATGGCCGCTCGAGGCAAAACCTCGAGATCCGACAGCAGATCTCGAGGTTTTGCCTCGGGAGAGGGATCCGGGGCAGACAGGGAGATCCGAGCTTGGGCTCGGATCGCCCCGGATCCCCGAAGTTCGGGTGGGTTCGGTTCTCAGGGAACCGAACCCGCTCATCCCTAATCTAAACCCAATTCTATTAAACTTCGCTTAAATAACGCAGTGAACTGAAACTTTGTGAGAGGCTTAGCATCCGCATGAACCAACCACTGAATCCCCCCAACTGGGCGCACTAACATGTATTGCGATGCTAAATGAACCGGGCAAATATTACAATCCTGCTGCTGCGCAAGCGTGACCCATTTACCCCTACCTGACTGATCCGTTTTAGAGAGACGGAGCTTACAAAGCACCGCCGCATTTCTAAAAACAATGTCCTTATACAACAACCCGGAGGACTCAGATAAACTATTAACTGCCACTAATTCGCTAACCCTGAAAGCTCCAAAAAACGCAGCAGAAAAAGCTAAACGAAAAAGAGCAGCCTCAAACGAATCAGAAGCTACCTTCTCCATAACCTTAAGCAATGCTGCCAAAAGCTGGGTGTCCACCGGCCGACGGGAATCGGCGTGAACAGGAGCCTGCCTCGCCCAACCTTTTAGAGCCTTAGCAAGAAGAAAAGACCTGGTTGGGTCAATCAAACCTTTTAGTTTGCAAAAAAAAGAGACTCCCGCAAGCGCCGACGCCACGTAGGCCCTGGACCTCCCCTGCTGATATCTCTCCCACACAAAGGATGACAGCAACTCCTTCGGAGACTTACCCTCCGAATCTTGGCGCGCGCAGTGACTGCTCCAATCCCGCCATGCGGCCGAGTATTTGCGGAGAGTTGATGGAGCGAGCGATTGCATCGCCAAAGCCTCTAAGCCGGCCTGATTATCTGCCACACAAACGGGGGGCATGTCAAACCAACAGCAGAAGCAGACGGTGCAAGCGCCCGAAAACGTTCAAATTGAAAACGAGACAATGCGTCTGCAATCTCGTTAACAACACCCGGTACATGACGAGCTCTAAAACGTATGTTGGCCTCTAAACAGTGCAAAATTAAATGACGAAGCAAACGCAAAACTAACGGAGAGGATGATCGCTGATTGTTAATAGCATGCACCACCCCCAAATTGTCGCACAAAAAAATTACATGCCGGTTACTCAGACGCGCTGACCAGAGTTCCACAGCAACGACAATTGGGAACAGTTCCAAAAGCAACAAATTACTAGTTAAGCCTTTGTCGCGCCAAACTAAAGGCCAAGCAGTAGCGCACCATTCCCCATTGAAAAAAGCCCCAAAACCAGATGATCCAGCCGCATCAGTATACAGTTGCAATGACCCATTTGCCACTGGAGGCGCTGGCCAAATACGTTCGCCATTGAACTGAACCAGAAACTTGGCCCAAACCCGAAGATCTTGCTTAATCTCTGACGACAAACGAATATGATGATGCGGCTGTCTCGACCCAGCAGTGGCCCTCTCCAATTTCCTACAGAAAACCCTGCCCATGGGAATTATGCGACAAGCAAAATTAAAGGAACCCAGCAGTGACTGAACTCCACGTAATCTTACCGTGTCCACTGCTAAACAACCCGCAATCTGTTCTAACAATCTAGCCACTTTGTCGCTTGGTAACCTACAACAACCCGCAACCGTGTCTATCTCAATTCCCAAGTACGACAGACAGGAAATGGGACCCTCCGTCTTATCTTGCGCAATGGGAACTCCTAAACTGCGAAACAGAGCTTGAGCGGAAAACAGGAGGTCTGCACAGACGTCGCTCTCCCCTGGACCTATGAAGAGAAAGTCATCTAAATAGTGTGCCACGCCCGCTTGTCCTGTGCCGGCATGAACACACCAGTGTAGAAAAGAGCTGAATTTCTCAAAATAGGCACAGGAAACCGCACAACCCATAGGCAAACATTTGTCAACAAAGTAACCTGACTCTAGTTTGAATCCCATAAACTGCATAGCGTCTGGGTGCAACGGCAATAAACGGAAGGCTGACTCAATGTCTAACTTAGCCAGCAGCGCGCCCTGCCCAAAACTGCGCACTAAACCTAAGACTTCATCAAAACTTTGATATTTCACTCTACAAAAACTATCAGGAATGGCGTCATTCACCGAACGCCCATCAGGATATGATAGGTGTTGGATCAAACGAAACTTCCCAGGGGCCTTCTTGGGTACCACACCTACCGGAGAGATACAAAGATCCTGCAACGGAGGAACAGGGAAAGGACTCTCCATCCTCCCCAGCAGCACCTCAGCCCTAACTTTCGCTTGCACAACTTCTGGGTAGTCCCTGGCCGAGCGCAAGTTACGGGGAGACCGGACCCATAAAGGACCCACTATTGGCAGAGAAAAACCGAACGAAAAACCTTCTAACAAAAAAGAAGTGTCCTCCTTATGAGGATATAGACCCAACCAGCGAGCTAGTGCAGCTAAACAAATAGGCGAATGAGCCTTAACCAGCTCCTTTTGACCCTTCACGATCCTGGGTGGCACTAGCAGACCCTCTACGGCAATCCTTGGCTGGATGTTCCCCCCCGCAGAGACGACAGGAGTGACGAAAACGACAGGACGACCCCCGTGTACACCGGGAGTCGTTGAAAGCAAAACACTTGCCCTTCATAACTCCCGTCGCCCCCATCCTGCCACTAGCATAACCCTTGCGAGGATGCATCCCGTCCAAAGGGGGCCTACGCTGCTGCGACACCTCTAACCACACCTCTACGTCTTTTGCTCCGAACGGAATAATCTTGCTGCCATCATGCTTTCTTCTAAATTGCACGTCGTATTCCCGCCATGCCAAGGCCCGCGAACGGACAAACATGTCTAGCACTAAAAAAATATATCTCACTATGTTTACATGTTCATCCGCTCGCGTCTCCAAATAGCACGCCGCAAATACCAGCATGCCCTTCAACCAACTGGTGAAACTACAGAAAGCCTCCTCGCCCATACCCCCCGCCTTCTTAGCCTGACCAAAAGCCTTTTTCATATCTTCGGTAAGCGTAAAGAAGTCGACAAATTTACCTTTACGAATTCTCCCCCTCACACTCTTTCGCAGGCCGCGAAGAACGGCGGTGTTCGCACAATGCACTGAATCAGCCCCTGCCGCCACTGTAGCTAGCTCCACACTAACGCCCTGTGCAGCTGTACTCACTGACTTCTTGGCTAAACGCCTGGCAACCATTTTGGCTATTTTACGCGGGCGCGCAGGGGAACCAGAAGAATGAGAAGAAGAGGAGGAGTCAGACATAGACGAACAAGAAGACTCATGCTCACCAGCACCAGATGGACCCGGAACAGCTCCCTCGACTTGCTCATTCGTCGTGGCCGAAGACTCGCCTGTCGTCCCTTTCTCCGCGCACACCGGATCAGCTGCTGCAACAGTGATTGGTTCGCTTGACGGAGCCTCGATCGCCCTCCGATTATCTGCAACCGGGGTAGACTGGTGAACAACAGGACTGGAAGTCACTACCATCTGCGCGGGGGGGGTGGGAATGCCGGGCGTAGGCGGAAGGGGTGCAGGCGCGGCTAACAGACGAGCCGGAGGCACCAGCGTGAAGTCGGGCGTCGCGGACAAACTGGTGGAGGTTTGACTGTACATGACAGGAGATGCGGAAGGTAGCATCGGCATGGGAGCCGATGATGCGCTTTGCTGCGAAATTGGCAAATAAGGGAAATAAAGCTGCAGATGAAAACCTGAGAAAGGGTAAGGTCCAAAAGTGGCCCCAGAGTAGTTGGGATAAAAAGGCGGAGAGGACACAACTGAGGTGGAGGGATAAATGGGGGGGGCCGCCCCGGAGCTTCATGAAGCCTGACCCCAGGATGAGCCGACTGACAAGGGGGGCGCATTATAAATGGGAGGTGGGGCACTGTTGGCGGGGAACCATGGATTCTGATAGGTGGAAGGGACAGCTTGCCTAGGCCAAAATTGGGCAGGTTGACTAAGCATGGGGCTGATAGACCCAGGGGTGCTACTCAAAATGGCCGCCGGGGTTAAGATGGCCGCCGGGCCCGACGTGCAGACCAGGCCTGCGGGACCCCCCGCTCCCCGGGGACCAAAACCTAATGACCCCACGTGACCCGCGACGCTAACCGCCGGCGGGCCCAATGCAGAGTAACCAGCGGGAGGCGCGAGCACTTGCGCCCCCGCCGGTGCAGCGTAAGCGGCAGCCGACGTGTGGCTGATGGGCGCCGGCAAGGAGCGTCCATCGGACGCTCCCGTCGGCGGACCCGAAGCAGAGTAACCAGCGGGAGGCGCGAGCACTCGCGCCCCCGCTGGCGCAGCGGAAGTGCCAGCCGCTGCGCGACTGCTGTGGGACGGCGAGGAGCGTCCATCGGACGCTCCCGCCGGAGCCGCGTGGGGAGTGAGTCGGCCCGGGGAGGTTGCCGAGTGCACAACCTCCGCCGGGGTAGTAGGACCCGCATGATGCGCTGGTGCAGCCGCACCAGCGTGCACGGGAGGAGGGGGAGCCGATGGGAAGGACGGCAGTATCAGAGGTGAGGTGGGGGGGGAAGGAGGACGTGGGGACAGCACAGGTGGGGAAAGGGGGGGGCGCGGACGCGCAGGGGGCAAGCTGAGGGGGCTAGCATAATCAGCTAGCTGACGGGGTGGGGGAGCAGAGCGACGTGGGCGAGGCATGATCAAACTAAGCTGCTTGGGCTATGGCACAGGGGCACTGGTACTTAGCTTTCAAAATTTCTTTCAAAGAGGCTGATCCCAAGGACCACAGGCTCCTATATAGTCCCCTATAACCACTCCCCCAAACTATATGACTGGCCCTTGGAAGCAGCTGATCACACCCAAACTAATACTCAATTTACCCAGCAACAAGGCTGTCATTCAAAACACACTGTCAGTAAAAACTAATAATCTTAACACTCCTCAATCCTATTCATATTTCGTCATTCATTGCCCGTACTGTTCTGCTTGTGACCCTGATGTGTAGTGCTCATTATCTTGACCTAAGCTTGTCACTCGGCTCCTGCTGGATTGCTAGTGACATTGATCTTGAATTGTCCATAGACTTATGCTAAGTTGCTGGTGTTCTTCTCCTTGACTTGCTATTGTCTTATTAGACTTTTGCTGAATTAGCTGTAACCTTGACCTTGATGTGTCACTGGTTGTTCACTGGTCTTGAGATAATCTTGTCTTGCTGACATAACCTTGACTTTGTTACAGGACAGCTGCCCTTTAACCTTTGATTGTTACTACTGGACTTCTGCTGGAAAGCCATCCCCATGACTTGTTTTTTAACATCTGTATTGCCTGTGATATAAATAGATACAGTAGCTGACAGGTTGCTCAAGTTTCCTTACCTTGGTTAGCTCCTGGAATGTCTGAGTTCCATTGGGTTTTACCTTGGTTGGCAACTGGGTGTTGGGTATAGGATGCCGGCGCTCGGAATCCCGGTGGTCATAATCCCGACGCCGGCATCCCAACCAGGCTACAATGCCGATGTCTAAAGGTAAGTACTGCTAACTTAACCCCTAACCCTCCCGCCCTGGAGCCTAAACCTAACCTCCCCCTAGTGCCTAAACCTAACCCTCCCTCTCCGCACTCTAAACCTACCCCTACCCCGCAGCCTAAAGCTAACCTTCCCCCTAGTGCCTAACCCTAACCCCTTACCCTAAGCCCAGTATTTAACTTCGGGATTCCGGCACCGGTATTCTGATAAGTGCATCCCGGCAGCTGGACATGTTTGTCCATGGCTTCACACCATACTTTACGTTAATGTGTCCTTGCTTCTAGAATGAACGATATAAATCGGCACACTCTCTTTTCAACACTCCTGCCTCTCTACTCTTTATCTGGATGCTGTCTAACCCTCGTGGTTACTTGTCGCTAAAAGAGCAAGATGAGAAGCTCTAATCCTCCTGTCATCAAATAAGGAGTTACAGTAATGCAGCTTTGTAACATCCATGGTGATAGAGGATTTGGTTCCTTATAATTAGAGATGTGCGGGTCCAGATTTCTGAAATCCGAACACACCGACTTTAGAAGTTCCGAGTAGAACCGAGTCAAGGTTCAGATTCACTTTTGTGACCCGATTTGAACCGAGTCTGGGTTCAAATGTGTTGCCCGTTCGGAACTCGGGTCTTAAAACCAAACTTGGGTTTTGAATTCGGACATCTTAACTGTTTTTATCGATTTTTTATCGATTTTTATCCAAAACCAAAACACATGAGGGTGGTTTTGCTAAACCAACACCAACACACGAAGATTAATCCAGAATCAAAACACGTGGGTCAGTGCACATCTCTACTTATAATGAATGATGGTATCTCTGATCAAGGGTGCCACAATATTTTTAGGTTGGGGGGCCAAGACATAATTTAATTTTGGCGCCCCTATATATTTATATGTGCTGAAAAGGGGAAATAGTCAAGGGTGCCGTGAGGGGAGGATGTCGAGGTGCCATGAGGGGGAGTCGGGGGTGTCGCAAGGGGGTGCCACATCAGGAGGTTCAAGGGGAGCTGATGGAGAAGAGGGGAGAAAAGTTGGAGGGCGAGAAGGGCATGGGCTGATCCCAGAGAAGAGGCCAGCCCGCAGTTACTAGCTACTGTAGGGGTTGGAGCTGGATGGAAGGGATTGGAGGGAGGAGGCGGGCAGAGAAGGGCTGTGGGAAAGGAGGAGGTGGAGCAGCTGGAAAGGGGAATGTTCCTGTGCCTGGCCAGGTGGTAACCCTACTCCTTACAACTCTGGCCAGTATATATACTGGCACCTCTCAATTTTTTGTGGGGAAGGCACCCCCTTGCCTCTTCCCCCGTTCCGGTGCCTATGTCGCTAATCTACAAATGGTATTTGCAGAACTGGATCTGCTGCAACATTTGGGAACATCGAAGAACTTTTATTGTTGCAAAACAATGCTGTCCAATGCGAAAGAATCGGGAGAGCCTCAAAAAATTTAATTTGACAATAAATAAAATGCATGACATGCATGAGAAAATAACAGTGTAAAACACGATGAAAACACTTGTCACTCCATCTGACGGCAAAATGACTGGGGTGAAGTAATGAGAGAATAGACAGAACTTTCAGTCCATGGTAATGTAAGATAAATATGGAATCTCGCACATAAAGATCTCTTTCTTTGGCTTCTGTACCACTGTAATGAACGTCGCTAAATGTTTTAAGTGTGTCAGGATGGATAATTAAGTTTTAATGAGCTGGGAAATGAAAGTTAATTTGAATGATACAAATTATTTGAATGATGGATGGTTGTGCTGAAATGAGGCATTGTAAATTATAGCGTTGAAGCTTAGAATTTAGGATATGGGAACATGATCCACCACAGCTAAAACACACACATCCATTGTGTCTGCATCACAGTTGTTGATTGGACACAAAGGCCCACACCCTTCTCTGCCAGTGTAGCAAGAGCACACTCCAATGAATGTCTGGAAAGGGATTTAACCCAGATTTAAGAGTTTAATTCCCAGTAAGGGTTATTCATATGGAGAAGCCACAGCCTCCATTGTAATGCCATCTGCCTACTTTGCACAATTGACCTGTTTAGAGAAATAAGATGGTTACCTTTTCAAGGTGTTGTTCTCCATGTGGGTGACCCCAAACAGTGCATGTTTTCCAGGTCTCCTCATAGAAACACAAGTGAAATAATTAGCTCCACCTGTGGATCTTTTAAAATGTGTCACTGCATGATGAGTACACCTGTGCACCTGCTGGGTGACCTGCAAAACGTGACCTGTGTGGGGTCCTGAGGACCAAGTTTGAGAACCACTGTGATAGAGTAATGCACCTTCTACTCCACCTAAATGCTAACAATAAGATGTGTTATAGGGTGGTCTTAGTATAGCACAGAGGTTCCCAAACTCCGCCATTACAGTCCAGGTTTTAAGGGTATCCATTCTTGAGCACAAATTATGTAATTAGTACCTCAGTCAATTTGATTTAACAATCAGGGCTAATACATGGATATCCTTAACACCTGGACTGTAATGATGGAGTTTGGGAACCTCTGGTATAGCCTTTAGTTTTGTTGCTTTTAACACATCTTGGAGTCGATGTATGCTGGTGATTGCCAGGGGTGGTACGCATCATCACTGGGGATCATATTAAAATATGGTAGAGGGTCCAACGATGCCACTCCAGCCTCTTGGGCACCTGGATCTTCATTGTACATGTCCCAGACCCAGATCTATCATTACTGGGTCCTTCCGCCCACCAGGACCAATATAGGTTGCACCACTACAGTCACAGTAGTTTGACTATTGGGCATTGCTCACTGCCATTTTGCACCATCCAGATTAACTTCATACCAAAAAGCTCATTATATACAATAAACAAGGTAATAAAAACTGTGAAATATGCAAGTGTTGAATATAAGAAGAAACAAAGAAACATGCTGATATAGTGAGTCTCCAACAAGCATTTTTTTAGGTTCAAAAAGGAAGCATAGTCCAGAAATGAAAGTAGACAGGGCTTGAAGTGGTGCTGGCATGAACCGGAAAGATTACCATGACTACAAATGTAAAAATTGGCAACAGAACTAAATATCCATTAATCATCCACTGCAGCTTAGTTTTATCTGAGAGAGCAGCCATTGGTCTCTGCATTCGTTTAACAAGAAACAGTGCTAGCATCATTACAAAATATACTGGATTACTATATTCAATTGGACTTTGATAAATATGGGGAGGGTTCTGATGGCATTTGGGGAGGTCTAATGGCCATGTGGAGAGATCTGAGGGCCATGTGGGGAGGTCTGATGGCCATGTGGGGAGGTCTGATGGCCATGTGGGGAGGTCTGATGACCAATTTGAGAGGTCTGATGGCCATGTGGGGAAGCCTGATGACCAATTTGAGAGGTCTGATGGCCATGTGGGGAGGTCTGATGACCAAGTTGAGGTTTGATGGCCATAAGGGGAGGTCTGATGGCCATGTGGGGAGCTCTGTTGGCCACAAGGGGAGTTCTTATGACCCTGTGGAGAGGTCTAATAGCACTTTGTGCGTGCAGATGTGCATGTGGTGGAGTTGTGTATAACATTTGGGATCTGCTTGTGAAAGTCTGAGGACATGTGGGGCATTAGGTGTGTGGGTACTGTATGTTGAGGAATTTTGGAGAAAACTGTGATGTGGCAGTTGCCCTGCCTGTTTATTTTGTACTGGGCCCCAATGTCTGATGCAGGCTGTATATAGATATTAGTGACTCCTCAATTGTCTGTAAGCTTTCTGCTCACACGAAGTCCGAGTGAGAACTGAGGGTGCATGGACCACGCCCCTCCCCCTATTTTCTTCATGGGCAAACCATACATGTAGAGAGAGGGTAACCAATAGGAATAATATAATCCATTTAATATATCAGCTTACACTTTGTACAATAGATCAGGTGCTCACTTCAACCATTGTCGGTGATAACCTGCTATTCTCAAAGCCTAGCCTGGAAATGCCCGTTTCTTTATTTTAATGTTCTTTTAGTTAGGGGCAAAACAACCAGCGAAATAATAACAAGTGGGAATGTAAAGCTGACTGTAGCGTGTACCTTTCTCGCTTTGCAATATGCTATTTCAGATATACAACAAAAGGCATGTGATGATTTGTTAGTTCCAGCTATAAACCAGCTGGGATTTCACCTTCTACATTGTTTCTACAGGATTTCCCTGGGCCGCTGAGATCCACTGGAAACAAATGAGATGGAATCTTACAAAGGGATTTTGGGACATCCTGGATGAATGTGCTGTCCTCTTTGTCATTGTTCAAAAACCGTCATTGATTTGGTCAAAATGTCTGAGGTTTAGTTAATCATTTAAGTAATATTACATAACATTATGTTGGGAAAAAGAAAGGCACATGGTTTAAACTGGGCTTATTTTGTTAACGTGTGACCCTTTTTTTATTGGTTATATTCTACTTGATAACACTTTGCAGTAACTTGTAACATATGGTCATTCGTTATCTGTTACCTTCTGGTGGAAAAATACATACTGTATATACTGTATTAGTACCATTTTGGATTTCTGTTTAATTTACAGAATTGCCTTAATTTCCTAACAGCATTGTGATCTGGCACATAATGACACGGATAACATGCACAGGCCATGGAGCACTGCCAGCATCTACTCACAGTGTGCACTTCAATGGACCTGGCTTACTGAAAATGCAATGTGAAACGCGTCAGTTTGCATTATTGTAACCAATTATCTCTGTTCCATATTTAAGTAGGTGGCATGACACGTCCATCTCCCGACTGCAGTCGTCACTTCCAGCTGTTAAATGCACATATGGGGCCAAGAACCATTTTGTTAAGCTCATGGCCCAACAATCAGTTCTATGCTGTCTGTATAATGTGAGAGCATAGTGGAGCTACCACATTTTATCAAGTCATCAAACTGAGGTCAGCTTTTGATTCCACTGGGATTTTCTACAGATGGGCACGGCTGGATCTTTACTAAGCCAGCTATCTAATGGTAGTCATTATTATTTGATCCATGCTAAAAAAAAACGAGGAGACCAGGAGTGTCTAGTAACTCCTAAATAACTCTCCATTAGTTGGAAAAATGTCTGGAATTCCCTATCTAATAGGTGTAAAATAAAAGAGCTATATAGTTGATGAAGTCCAGATAAGAGTACGAAACGCGTTGGGATTTGCCTATATGAACTTTCACAAGCACTGCTGAAAGATAAGCTGAACTCTGATTTCCAATTTTTACACAAAAAATATTGCATGTTACTGCTTTTTAGTTTATTTCTCCATTTCTTATTTTTTATTTCCCATATTTGTTCTGTGTGCAATTGAGATGATTTAAAAAAAAATAATTTTTTAGTTTGATTATTAATAAATTGTATTTTTATATTTATGAACTCCTAAATCAGTTTTTAGTTATTTTTAAGCAGTAACAGGTTCTTCACATGCTTTAAACTATATATTAGGACTAAGCTTACATATTTTGCACTAAGTCACTTTCAATTAGAGATGTGCGCCGACCCTCGTGTTTTGGTTTTGGATCTGGATCTGGTTTTGGATTTTTTTCCTTGTTGTTTTGTTTTTCGGTTTTGGTTTGGATTTTTTCTTAAAATATAAAAACAGCTAAAATCACATAAAATGGGCCTATTTTTGTTCCTACAGTATACTTAACCTCAATAACATTTATTTCCAGTAATTTCCAATCAAATTTGACCACCTCACAATATTATTTTTTTCATCTAGTTAAGGCCAAAAGGTTGCATGCAGCTAGCTGACTGACTAAGCTAAGTGACACAGTGGGCGGCACTAACACGTGGCAGTTCAGCTCCCAATTTCCAACACGGATCCAGTGTGTTATACAGTGTGGGTTGGATACACCAACAGTGCACTTACTGTGACAGCAGTGTCGGCAGAGCGGGGTTGCTGACGGTGTCCTCAGTACATAGAATGGCAGTGCTGCGGTGCTGGCAGTGTCTTCAGTGCAAGGTATCGGCGGTGTCTTTTGTGCAGGTTTGCTGGCTGTGTCGGCAGTGCGGGGGTGGCTGACGGTGGCCTCAATATGTGGAATGGGAGTGCTGCGGTGCTGGGAGTGTCCTCAGTGAAGTGTACCGGCGATGTCAGCAGTGCAGGAGTGCCAGCGGTGTCTTCAGTGCAGGTTTTCTGGCTGTGTTGGCGTGTGGGGGTTGCTGGCAGTGTCCTCAGTACATGGAATGGCAGTGCTCGCAGTGTCCTCAGTGAAGGGTACCGGCAAAGTCGGCAGTGAGGGGGTGCCAGCAGTGTCTTTAGTGCAGGTTTGCTGGCTGTGTCAGCAGTGCAGAGGTTGCTGACAGTGTCCTCAGTACGTGGAATGGCAGTTCTGCAGTGTCCTCAGTGAAGGGTACCGGCGATGTATGCAGTGCGGGGTGCCAGCGGTGTCCTCAGTGCAGGTTTGCTGATTGAGTCGGCAGTGCAGGGGTGTTCTCAATGCAGGGTGCCAGCGGTGTCTTCAGTGCAGGTGTGCTGACAGTGTCGGCAGTGCAGGGGTGCTGGTGGTATCCTCAGTGTGGGAGTGCCAGCAGTGTCGGCAGTGTGGGGGTCGCTAACAGTGTCCTCAGTACGTGGGGCAACATTGCAGGGATGCCGGCAGTGTTGGCACCGGTGGTGTCGGCAGCGGAGGATGCTTCCAGTGGGGGTGTCGGTGGTATCAGGCAGCTAGGGATGGTGGGCGCCATCTTCTTTTGCTTCCTGTGTGCATATTAAATGGGCTTAACGCTGATTATCTGAGAGCCGTGATAGACGGAAGCCCGGCCTGGGTAATTAGTACCCGCTCTTCCCCCCTCTTGGCGCCCCTGCTGATGTTACAATGCTTGTGGGCGTGAGTTATCCCAATGTGTATGGAACTACAACATTAGGCAAAACAATTTTAAAAAATTATTTTTTTAACCCCTAAAAAAGACTTGTAATTTTTGGGGTGAAAATGTAAAAAGTGTTTGAAAATGTGTTTTAACTTTGTAGGGATGTGCAGGCTCGGAATAGTTCTGATTTTCCTACCAAGTTCGGATATTTCCCGCCAAAAATCGGGTCTCAGAAAGAGGCAAAACGTCATCTTTCATGGACAAACATCATCTTTCATGGACTTTTGTCCAGGAATGATGATGTTTATCCATGAAAGATGACGTTTTGTCTCTTTCTGAGACCCGATTTTTGGCGGGAAAAACTCGAATTTGGCGGGAAAATCCAAACTAATCCGAGCCTGCACATCCCTAGTTTTAAGTATTGGGTCAGGGTATTTTGGGGTGCTGTATGGATGGGTCAGGTGTTTTTAGGGTTGCAGGTGGCTGCAGCAGGTTTTTTTTTATTCAAAGATGTTTCTAATACACTTTAGAGACACATAATATGCTAGGGCCCATTTTAATGTACCCCCAAATTAACTATCGCAATTAATTGTTGTAGAAAAAAAAATACTTTAGATAATTTTTCCACACTTAAGCAAATATGCAGTAACAGCCCTTTGACTTAATTTACAAACCAAAAATACTTTTATTAGGGCTATTAATACACTTATATATTGATTCCCAAGGTCAGTTAGACTTTTTAGGGGGTACAGACATGATATCCCCAAAATAACCTGTCCTTTTCGCCAGTTTCGTTATTCGCTGCATTCGCACATATGCGTTTTCGCTTGTTTTACAATTGAATAGGGTGAAAAGCGGGAGCACGCATTGTGTAAGTAGGCGAACGAGGCAAAAACTTTGCGCTCATTGCCGATCGCGGCTTTTCGCCTCTAATTGAATCCAGACCTTAGTCGCATAAATAAAACAACTGGAAGCAACAAAACTGCCTTGCTAGATTACACTGACCAATTTGACTTGCGACATTTGTACATCTGTCTGTGAATGAGTCTGAATTTGTGTACACAGTGCTAGATGCAGCAGCCGCGGAATTCTCTCACACCAAGTTCCGTTAAACTTCATCTCCGACTTTGTAGTAGAGATGAGCGGTTCAGATTCTGTGGAATCCGAACCGCTCCGAACATAGGGGATCTGAGTCCACCCGAACCCTGTTCGGGTGTTCCCCGCCTGACTTGGATACCCGTTCGGGGCCGAACGGCGGCCGTCTGATGTCGGATTCTCGCTAGAGAATCCGACATCAGGGCTCCTCGAGTGTAGGGCAGACCGCTGTGATAGCGGTCTGCCCTACACAGACACAAACACACAGCTGCCAGCGGCAGCTGTGTGTTTGTTACAGCATCCAATGAGAGTCACACAGACTCTCATTGGCTGCTGCACAGAGGGAGCCGTCTGGAGCTCACTCAGGAGCTCCATCTTCTGGTTCCCTCCTCGTTGCGTAGCAGCAGAGTTTTTTTTATTTGTGTAGGGGGGCCTGCTAATGGAGGGGCCTGCTAATGGGGGGCATACTACTGGGGGCCTGCTAATGGGGGGGCATACTACTGGGGGCCTGCTAATGGGGGACATACTACTGGGGGGCATACTACTGGGGAGCCTGCTAATGGGGGGCATACTACTGGGAGGGCATACTACTGGGGGCCTGCTAATGGGGGGCATACTACTGGTGGGCATACTACTGGGGGGCCTGCTAATGGGGGGCATACTACTGGGGGGGCATACTACTGGGGCCTGCTTATGGGGGCATACTACTGGGGGGCATACTACTGGGGGTCTGCTAATGGGGGGCATACTACTGGGGGGGCATACTGCTGGGGGGCATACTACTGGGGGCCTGCTAATGGGGGCATACTACTGGGGGGGCCTGCTAATGGGAGGCATACTACTGGGGGCCTGCTAATGGGGGGTATACTACTGGGGGGGCCTGCTAATGGGGGGCATACTACTACTGGGGGCACTGCATAGGGGGCTCTACTACTAAGGGGACTGCATAGGGGGCACCACTGCTGGGGGCATTGTGTAAGGGACACTATTGCTGTGGGCATTGTATAAGTGGCACTAAAAGAAAATACAAAGGGACTGCGCTATATCAATCACAGCAATAAAATTTTACTGTATATAGTTTATTGTAAATTGTAAACAAATTTAATTAATAACGTAAGTACACATAATAATAAAAAGCATTAATGAAACAGAATGATTGCAATACAATGTGTGAGCAAATTCTTCCTAATAGGAAGATATTAATGCTAATAAATATAAAAAAGAATTAATCCTCCAAGAAAAAATATTCAATACGTATTGCAGGGAATAAAAAAAAAAAAAATTATATATATATATATATATATATATATATATATATATATAAATATTCAATTGATACAATTATATCTTCTCCGGAGTGTGGGTTTAAACAATGTCTCCATCAAAATGTAGTTTTGTGGTGATCACAAATGTTCCATAAAGGGAAGCCACTTTTATTCACAGAATAAATAAGTTGTTGACACTGCAGTGTATAGATCGTATAAATAGGTTAAAAGAAGGTAAACAGCCGGCAACTTCTTTTATTCGTGCTAAATGCTAATAAATGTCACGAATGGTGATATCAGTGGACTGCTTACCACTTGAAATAGGTGTAATGATAGCACTGAGGTTATCCAGGGGTATTCAGCGTAGAAATCGCTGGTCTGTGCTGCATGCTGGAAGCTCCTCTCAAAAGCTCAATGAGACCGGCGTCTCTATCTAGCCCAGAGCGTTGCACATCAGCCGCACAGAGCCATTGGGATAGCCGTTGCTTCTCCAATAATCCTGAGAAGAAAAACTTCATGTGAGTGGCTCCAACGCAGGTGTATTAACGAGTCCACCGTAGATGTGCTAACGCAATAGCCAGGTGATGCATCCACAAACTTCCTGAGCAGGTCCCTGCAGTCCTTAGGATGTCCAGTAAATAATAAGGAGGATCAAACGATCTCCCCAGCAGTCTCCTAACTAGTTTCTTTACTCCAGGTAATTTCATCAGAGGAACTACTACTGTGGGCATTGTATAAGGGGCATTACTACTTTGGGCTTTGTGTATAAGGGTCACTACTGTGGGCATTGTGTAAAAGGGGCACTACTGTGGGCATTGTGTAAAAGGGTCACTACTGTGGGCATTGTGTAAAAGGGGCACTACTGTGTGTCGTAACATAAATAAGAGACACTGCTTTATGGTGTAATGTGAATCAGGGTTACTATGTGCGGTGTAATGTGAATAAGATTGTGTACTGTGACTCCTTGGGCCGTAGCCCACTTTGTAAACAAGTACTGTGATTCTGCTGGCCGTACCCCACTGGGTGGGTGCACTACTTTTCATTTCTGCCACTGCTGTGTGGCAATGTGTCATAGATGTGCTATAAACTGTGGTGTCTGTGCCGCTGCGCTGTTGCTTTGTCACTTAGTAACCAATCAGCTCACTGCAACCTTTGGCCAATAATGTTGAAAACAATATTATAAGCTGTGAGGTGTTCTAAATTGACTGGAAATTAATGTTATCGAGGTTTATAATACTCTAGGAAGAAAAAAAAAGACCAATTTATGTGATTTTAGCTTTTTTTGTCAATTTTTGTAAAAAAATCCAAATTCAAATCCAAAGCCAGTCACTGCAGTTTGGCAAATCTAAATCCAAAGCCGGACGATGAATTAGAACCAAATCCAAATCCGGCAAAAATGGTCCGGCGCACATCCCTACTTTGTAGGTGTTTAAAACGAATTGACCTAAGGTTTAAGTCTTACGTTGTGTCTTTCTTGGGAATTCTTTCTTGAGCACCATGCCTGCTTGCTGGGAGTTGATTTTTTTTCATCCCAGAAGGGGACCAGGAAGCGTGCTTTCCAACAATAGACAATTGACTTAAATAATCCTTTGCAAACCTTCTGTTCTGTAACGGAGTTTCCCAACCTGTACAGGGACATTAAAAAAAATAGAGTTAGTTAGTGGCCTTCAAATTGCCATTGTTCCCACTGTCCACTTCTCTTAGATATGTGAATGTTAGAAATTAATAGAATGTAGAAGGCCAAAAATTGGGTGGACCACACATGGCTGCTTGATCAACCATGGCAACTGGATTAGTGTCATAAGGAAGAGGAGGCTGCAAACTGGGTGTCATGTTAGATGAGTTGGCCATATGGGGTATGTTGCTGTTAAGGGATCAGGCTGGTTATCAGTGGACACATTATTATAGTTGTTGTTATTCTGGGTTGCCATCTCCTGAAGGGTGTTTACCAACAGACAGAGACTACCTACCTATCAGCTTAGGCATAGACACATCCTGAGGAACAGAGCTCTGTTC
The DNA here is from genome assembly GCA_031769625.1 of Taudactylus pleione. Taxonomy (NCBI): domain Eukaryota; kingdom Metazoa; phylum Chordata; class Amphibia; order Anura; family Myobatrachidae; genus Taudactylus; species Taudactylus pleione. The sequence goes on from JAUIMM010001082.1 coordinate 1,291,506, forward strand.
TCTGGAGGGAAGCCAAATAGGTGGGATCCCCTGTTCCAACATCTGAAGCTCTTATCTCTCCACATCATCTATGATAAAAGAAAAAAAATGTCATTGGGGACATCTAGGCTCCTCTTTCTGTACCCTGCTTACCCTTTTTGGACAGGAAGTCCAGGATTGATGGTTTGGAAGAAGGCCTAGCAACAGATGGGGATGGTCATTATCAAGACCTGGTCCCCCCAGTGGGTGTAGTCTGGGAGGTATTGGTTGGCATGCAGGCAGCAGAATAACAAAGGCCTCCATGTTGTCTGTGCTTACATTTCCGTATTTCAGTTTGCGATTCATGTAGGAATAAAGGCCCTGATTCAGAGCCGGACGCTCTGACAGAGTGCTCGCTCTGAATCAGGGCCGTCCTTCTGAATTTTAGAGCGGCCTCCTGGCCGCTCGTATAGCTGTGGGTGACCACCCACAGCTATAGCAAGCCGCCAGGAAGATGGTCGCGATGGTCAAGGCCATTGCGACCATCGGCTTGCGATGAGACCCTTGTGGTAGGGTCTCGTTGCCGCAGGCCCTGGAGTGCTTTCGGCTCTATCAGAGCCGAGAGCACTCCCACTGACATCACTTGTGAAACAAGTTCATTGGGTGCGACCCCTGGCTGTTAAATTGATCATAAATTAATTAAAAAACAATTCATTGGGTGCAGCCCCTGGCTGTTAAATTGATCTTAAATTAATTTAAAAACAATTCATTGGGTGCAGCCCCTGGTGGTTAAATTGATCATAAATTAATTTAAAAATAAATCATTGGTTCCTAAACAAACCATAACATTAATTTAAAATGTCAGGCAGCAATGCCCCAACCAGCACATAATGGAAAGGAAAAAGGTGCAAGATGGAATAGTCCTTGGGCCCTCCCATCCTTATGTTGTATACGAAACAGGACAGTTTAACAAACCAATCATTTCAGCGACAAGGACTGCCAATTGTGGCTGAAATGCTTGGTTTGTTTGGACCCCCATAAAACAAGCTGCCTATGTGCATTGGACATGGAAATGAAAATGATCCCATACACAAACTCTCTTTACATTACAAGTTGTTCTCATCCTCATCATCCCTATCAGTGTGTACATCCTCTTCTTCACACAATATTAATTCATCCCCGCTGGAATCCACCATATGCGCCTCTGTAATTTTTTGATGTAATTGTTGGTAGAGGTCTTCCTCGTGGAATTTGTAACTAATTTTAATGAACATCATCTTTTCCACATTTTGAGGAAGTAACCTTCTACGCCGATCACTGACAAGGTTGCCAACTGCACTTAAAACTCTTTTGGAGTACACACTGGAGGGTGGGCAACTTAAGTAATGCAAAGCCAGTTTGTGTATGGGACTCCAAATTGCCTCTTTTTCCTGCCAGTACTGAAAGGGACTGTCTGACATGTCTATTAGGATGTTATCTCTGAAATAGTCCTCCACCATTCTGTGACATAGTCACACATAGTCACGGTAGAAGACATGTCACTAGTAGTCAGTTTTCTCAGGCCCGACCAGATGTCATTTTGGTGAACGATCTGCATGACCAGCAGGTATTCTGTAAGGAAATTTTTTTTTTCCTGGCAGCTCTTGAAACTGAAGGAGGAGATGATGGTGTTTCACATGCGGCTGCAGCTGACAATTTTTTGGCCAACAGCTCTTTGCATAGTTTTAGATTGTGGTCTGTTGGAAAAAAAACTCACAAGGTAGGACTTAAACCTAGGATCCAGAATGGTGGCCAAAATATATTTTTCAGATTTCAATAGATTGATGACTCTTGGATCCTGGTGAAGTGAATCAAGGGCTTGATCCACCAGTCCAACATACTTTGCGCAATCGCTCCATTTCAGCTCCTCCTTCAGTTTCTCCAGCTGTTTTTGCAAAAGTCTGATGAGGGGAATGACCTGACTCAAGCAGGCAGTGTCTGAACTAACTTCACGTGTGGCAAGTTCAAAGGGTTTGAGAACCTTGCACAACACGGAAATTATTCTCCACGGCGCTTGAGTAATGTGCATTCCCCCTCCACGGCCTATGTCATAGTCCGTTGTATAGGCCTGGATGGCCTTTTGCTGTTCCTCCATCCGCTGAAGCATATAGAGGGTAGAATTCCACCGAGTAACTACTTTCCATCAGCTTCAGCTGATGGAAGGGTAAATTTAACAGTACCTGCTGGTCATGCAATCTTCGACAAGCGGTCGCCGAATGTCTAAAATGTCTGGATATTTTGCAGGCCATCGAGAGCATCTCCTGCACGACCGTGTCACTTTTTAAAAAGCCTTGCACTACCAAATTAATTGAGTGAGCAAAACATGGGACATGTTGGAATTCGCCCACATGTAATGCTCTAACAATATTGGTGGCATTTTCCGAAATCACAAATCCAGAGGAGAGTAAAAGTAGGGTAAGCCATTTAGCAGTGATTTCCCTGAGTTTTTCTAAGAGGTTCTCAGTGGTATGCTTCTTAGTGAAACCAGTTAAACAAAGAGTAGCCTGCCTCTGTATCAGCTGTCTTGCGGGAGATGTTGCTGCTGCTGTTGCTGTTGTAGGCAATACACCTACCCAGTGGGCTGTCACAGTCATGTAATCCTTAGTTTACCCTGTCCCACTTGTCCACATATCAGTGGTCAAGTGGACAGTCGGTACAACGGCATTTCTGAGGACATTAATAAGGTTTTTTTTAATGTCCTTGTACAGACTTGGAATTGCTGTTCTAGCGAAGTCGAATCTAGAAGGGATCTGGTAGCGAGGACACAGGACCTTTATTAACTGTTGAAAACCCACTGCACTAAAGGCGGATACCGGATGCACATCTAATACCAGCATAGCTGTTATGGCGTCAGTAATCTGCTGTGCAAATGGGTGATTGCTGTCATACTTGTTTGCCCTTGCAAACGATTGTTTGACAGTTAATTGTTTTTTGGAGGATACGCTACAAGTAGTCTTCTTCCTGGTCCCCTTCTATGATGAAGATCCGCTGACAGCAACAGGCATAGTCATCAAGGATCCTTCTGAGGAATCATGGATAGGAGAGGAGTCAATCGTGCTTCGAATACCAACATTGGATGCAGCAGGACTACTTCTGATGACGAATGAGGATGTTGATGATGCAAGTGTTGGTGTTGGAGATCAAAGGCGCTTGGATCTCAAAGAGAGGGAGCAGGTAGGTGACACTGGACTTGTTACATTTTGAATTTTTGAACTTGGCGACATACACTTTGATATTTGATGAATGCGCTCCAAGTGACGTAACAAGAAGGAGGCAGCGGGCACATATGGCTTGACAACTGTTGTCCGGATCGGGATGGAAATAATTCCACACGTGAGAAGTAGATATTTTTGTCTTTTGTCCCGGCATGACAACAATGGGCTTTGGCTTTTTCAAACCATGGGCAACAGCTGTTGCCTTACTTACACAAAGGACATTCTCGGCATCAGCATCCTCATCACCAACATATTCATCATCAACATCCTCATCATCCTTCGCTGTTCAACTACCAAAATCTCCTCCTCCATGTGCAAATCTACAGAAGCATGACTACGTGTGCAAGATGTTGACTGCCCTTTCCCACATTTACAGAGGGCACACAAATGTTGGAACTTGGAGGATCCTCCAGTACACTATATAAGTCGGGCTCACACATGGCAACCCAGACACACTTGCACTCTCCTCTGGGATTTGTGATTTTGATTTCTCAGGGCACACAGTTGAATTTTCTGGAGCTGTCCTAACAACTTTCACATTTTTAATTGGACCACCACCACTACTACTACAAGCAGAAGGGCTATCAGAATCAGCAGTCTTCATAAAGAAAGGCCAAGGCCTTATCCTTTCCTTGCCACTTTGTGTAGTGAATGGCATATTGACAAATTTTTGTTTATCTAAAGGCAAATATCCTTTCAATTTTTTTTCTTAATTGCAGTAAAACTTGCTTTACCATATCGATGGCGTGACTTAAGCCCTGGGGCATGGGCCTTCATAGAGGACGAGGAAGTTGATGGCCTTGCACTGCTGGCGGCAGCTACAACATGCGGTTCTTGGCCTTGCTCTCCTGTCATGTGACAGCCCTCCATATTTTCTGCAGTCTTGAAGCAGTGTCACAATCACCAATAGTGTAGCCAAGGTGCGGTTACAAAATTGTGGAGCTCCTGGGGGTATTGTATAAGGGGCACTACTCGGGGCACTGCATAAGAGCACTACTGGGAGTATTGTATAAGGGGCACTACTGGGGGCACTGTATAAGGGCACTACATAAGGGGCGCTACTGGGGGTACTGCATAAGGGGCACTACTATTAATTAATATTCTGTTTGTTTTATTTTTTCAAAATTTTTTGAAAATGGGAGGGGCAGAGTTGTAAGAGGGAGGAGTATGAATGGAGAGGGGAGGAGTCTGTGTTAATTCTTAAACCGCCCCCCCCAAAAGTAAAGTCTGGATCCGCCACTGGTTAAGCCTAACTCACACACGCACACACACACAGAAAAATATAAAGACACTTTGATTGATTTTTTTTGTTTTTAGCATGACTGGAGTTGGGCTGGATTTTGTATGGTACTGCGGTTAAGCCTAACACGCACGCGCACACACACACAGAAAAATATAAAAGACACTTCGATTGATTTTTTTATTTGACTATTTTTTTTTTTTGGAGTCCAGGACTTGGGCCAAGAGATGGACACAGCACAAGCCCAGGACTCAGCAGATAGCACCAGCACTTCTCCCAACCCTACACTATCCAACCTACCTGTTCAGTCTCCACAGCCGGAGTGAAATGGCATCCGTCGCGTGGTCCCTTATATACTACATTGATCATAGAGACGAAAGCTCGCGAACCGCGAGATTTCGTCTCTATGGTTTTGGCTCGATTTGAGAGATCCGAGAAAGGCGGGAAACTCCGAGCCTTCTTGGATCCGACTCGGTTATGCTAAATTCGGGTGGTTTCAGATCCCTGGAATCCGAACCCGCTCATCTCTAGCAGTAAGTTAATGAACGACGGGTCAGTGATCATTCCATCGTTCATTAACTCGTTCAAGTGTGGGCGGGCAATCCTCGTTTAAGGGCATTCCGATGTCGGAACGAATGCCCATAACTCCAAAGCGTACCCAGCATTACCCTTCTTGATGTAAATGTATATTGCCTCATGTATAATGCATAGTTGCCTGACGTTTATAATCCTCATTTGAGAGGAAAGATATGACAAGAAGGGGAGCGTGACTCGATTTGCGTTATCACGTGAGCGTGGCAATGTGTATAATGGTGCTAATGGTGTCATCTCACCTTTTCCTACTGAGGTGAGTGTGAGCTAGTGATGTAAGTCATAATAACACGTCTCTTCCCTCTTACATGGAAATTGTCCCCATGAGGTCTAGTTCCACAGTAAATAACTGTGGTATAATGGAGTCTGAATTCCTTTATATCAAAAATCGTCTTTACGTTTTTCTTCCTTTGCACCTGATGACCTATTATAACCAGGGACCTAGCTAGGGGCTGTGCCCAGGGCTCAGAGCCTAGGGGGCAGCACCGTCACTGTGCAGTGGCACCCGCATTTGGCTTGCAGCCTAGTGAATCGCCGCCTTTGCTCAGCTTTTTCCTGGAACCCGTGGCCACGACTCCTCATAGTGACGCCATGGTCGTAACCACACGTAGGCCAGCTTCAGTTATCCTTCAAGAATGGTGGAGGACACTCTAATGGAGAGCGAGCCAAGATACCTTGTTCATTCTCGCTTGAAAATCTGTTCTGTTGAGACTTCAGTAACAAAGACAAAGACACTTTCCTCCCACAACATATCTTGCAGGCATTAACATGTGAACAATTGTACATGGTTCTGCTTTCTTACTTTGTACTTCAGTTATGAAAATAAGTCTATAGATGTTTCACTGTCAAACCCCCCCATAGCCTTCACTGTGTTTTCTGAAAGACTGAGAAGTTAAGAGTTAAGGTGTTTACTTTATACTGAACTGTGCATCTACCTACAGATGTGTCCTCATATACTGTGGCTCCAATCGCACCAAATAGCCCCTCGCAGAGTGCCAGGTCCTGGGCGACTCGGTCGCGCTGAGCGACTTTTGCGTTCATACTGTGCATTTTATTCGCACATATAAATCAACTGGAAGCGACAAAACTACTTTGCTAGATGGCACTGATCAACCTGCGGTGCGACATTTGTATATCTGTGTGCGGATGAGTCTGAATCTGTATACGAAGTGCTACAATTTCTTACACTAAGTTCTGTTGTTCTTCGTCTGCGACTTGGAGCGTGCTTAAAAATAATTCCCAGCGTCTCTAGTATACTGTGAGTGGTGTTTTACTGTGCCTGCGATCCAAATAAAACACAATTTTTTTTTTTTTAGTAAATGGTACAGTATGCTACACTTACGCTCCTGTCACTTTTTAAAACACAGCCTTTAATGTGACAGTTAGGAGCTGATTGGTTGGTACTTTATCTCCGTCCACTTTAACTCTCTTCAAGGCTTAGTACATAGACCCCAGAAAAGTTTATGTAGGTATTTACGGAATGTGGGGGCTACAAAGAGCTATTTTGGCACCCTTACCCTTGCATGAGAACGGAGATACTTGCAGATTAGTGTGGCGCCATACTTAACCCCCAGGTAGATCTAAGGTGACATTATGGTCCTGATACTTAGTCAGACTCATTCCACGGCAGCCTGCTTGCTATTTTATGCTAATGCAAGTATCTACCCATCTCTGGCTATTTTCCGCGCATTAGCAGGTGGTGGTCGGGCTGCCCACTGTTATTCCGTCCACAGCTGCCATCATTATTATAGGGAACTATGCCCACCCCATGCTGCGTGCAAAAGATCAGTCAGTAATACTGTAGGTGTCTTATCTCTGTGCGCTTGCTCCATAAGATCACTGAAGTTGGCCTACGTGTCGATGTTACTCACATGACGCTCCCATGAGAGTACCACAGTCTCATACTTGCCTAGTCTTCCGGAATGTCCGGGATACTCCCGAATCTCGGGTGGTTTTCCTGGACTCCGGAAAGAGCAGGTAAGTCTACCAGAATCCGCCACTGCCACCCCCTGACCACCCACATTTGTAGCCCATGCGGCTTGTAACTTTTCCCCATGTTACCAAGCTTTACTAAGCTAGGAATCTAGGCTTCGTACTGCCCGCCTGGATCCCCCATTCCCTGGACCCTCCCGAAAACCATTGCCAAGAAGTCGGGCGAGTATGTATCATATGTGCGAGTTTTATGTCAAAAGAGATATGCATCAGTTTGATGCTAGTATAGTACAGTATATAGGTTTGGTTTACCCCAAAAGATTGACAGTGTTAGTAATAAATGCTAAAGTTACAGTGCAAAATGTGAAAACAATATAGTTCTTTAATGAAGTATCCTGTAGATAAGACTGTGAATGTTAAAGTCCCACTTACCATGTAAAATACAATTAAATGCAGAAAGGAATACAAATAAAAAAAGAAGCACTAATTAAGTTCAGTTGAATAAAAAAAAAAAAAAAACGTTCATAGTAGCAGTGGGTGGGGTCAAAATGCACTCAACCAATCAGGAGCGGGGGTGGAGTTATATACATCCTGATCAGCTTTTATGCATCTTTGTTCATGTAAAGCATTACTGTACCTGGCCAATGATTGTACACCCCTGTACTGTACGTAACGTATGCAAGAGGCGTCATGGGTCCGATAGTCGTGAATCTGCGTGATCTCTGTCACTGCGTCTGCAGCTGAATCACCCCGTGAAATCACTCTGCCATCCAACATTGAAGACCATGTCTGGCAGGGCTACCACCTGTGGGGGAATGCTGGGCCTGCAGTCCCGTTCCTGGACAGAAGGGGGCCTGCACGCAGTGATCAATCTCCACTGCTGTTTGCAATCTCCATATGCTAAGCTTTGCCAGGATCAAAGATTGTGGATTGATTATGTTGTCTTCTACAGTTTGTGGGGCGACCAATTTTGGATTACCGTGGGTATGCACGCTCCCGATACCCGCGGTCTCCAATTAAATAACACGCATGAGGGATTTTCATCTTTGAAAACCCTGTGGTGCGTGAAAAAAAGAGAAGAAAAAAAAAACAACTCACCTGCCCCGGATGTCTGCTGCACCCTTCGACGGCTGAACTGGCTCATGTCCTCCCCTGCAGAAGAATGAAGCTTGCCAGAGAAGGTATGTGTAGTGTGGGTAGCGGGGGTACTGTAGTGTGTGCGGAGAGGGGGGGTGCAGGGTTGCAGGGGTAGTGTAGTGTGTGCAGGGTAGCAGAGGTAGTGTAGTGTGTGTGGGGACGGGGGTACAGGAGTAGTACATACCTGTCCTGTGCCTGGCCAGTCCCTAGAAGCTGTCTGCAATGCCGGAGAGAAGAACCGTAGAAGACAGCGCTGCAGAAGGTGAGTAATTAATGACCAATGAAGCTAATTGGAAACTTCCAATTGCTTAATTAGTCATTAGGAGGGGTGCCGCCGGGGTCCCAGAGCATTTCCCGACCATTTTTTCCCAAAATATGAATTTTAGGATAAATTGTTCGTGCTCTGGAGGTGCTCCAAGAAAAACCTCCCAGCACTCAAACACTGAAAATCCCTGCACCTAATTGAATAGCAAAAATCCCGCACCTGCAGGAAAGACCCGGCAAGTGCTGGAGTTTTGCTATTCTTACACCTAATTGAATACCCCCTGAATGTATCGAGAGCTGAGCTGCTCCAGGCACTCTGTTAAGACCCCCAGGGTCAGTGATGGGATGAGACAGTGAGTGAAATGCTAATGGTGCACACTATTTAATGTCAGAGTTTATCATGCAGACACAGAGAGCAGAGTAACTCCATATTTCATGGATGCGGCTGTTGCAAAGTAAAGAAACACAACACTTTGGTAGAGATGAGAGTGTGATAGCATGTGTATGCAGGGGCATAGAGAGCTCTGCCGGGCGCAGGTGAAGAGGGTGAGTGGCTTAATCGCGGGAGGCGTGGCCATGCCCCCTTGAGCTTAAAAAAAATAAATATCACTTTAGCAGCGCACTGGGGAGGGGGCGCTGTGAGCCCCTCAGCCCGGCGCAAAGCCAGAGAGGGGCGCGATCAGTGTGTTAGCTCCTCCCCCCCTCAGGCATAGGAGACTGTTGCGGCTGCTTCTCAGTCACGAGCAGTCTCCCACTGCAGCCCAGCACGCTGCAATATGGGTGGGAGGAGGGAGGTAGGCGGCGCCGGGCCCCTCAGGAAGCTTGGGTCCGGGTAAATATTACCTGTCCCTCCCCCCTCTCTGTGCCCCTGTGTGTATGAAGCTAGCCCCTTAGCCCCAGAACCTATGTAATGTAAGAGTGTTCCAGTTTTATGGGATTGTGTGGCAGTGTGTGGCCCTGCCAAAGTCAAACCTAGACAAAAACCTAATCCTGGTCAAAATACACCACCATGCCAAATTTAGTGGAGCTAGGTACTAAACTCTGGCCGTACATAATGGACAAACAGACAGACACATATTTTCACTTATTACGTTATTAATTATACAGATAAATATTTACAAAGTCTCACTCTTTCTGTACATAAGTATCACATATATATTTGTATATGGCTTTCATAGTGCCTGATTCAGCAAGGATCGCAGATGTGGTTGCGTATGCAGCCGGCCGATTTTTACCCACTGCGCATGCATCAAAGCCGCAGTGCACGTGCGCAAATGCTCCACTGCTATCGGGACTGCATTCGCAGTGGCTACACGGACCCATCGCAGAGTGATTGACAGGAAGTGCCATTTGTGGGTGGTGACGGGGGACGGGGGGGGTCGGAGAAACAGAGGCGTGCCAGTGCGTTTGAATGCCATTACAGGGGCGTGCATAATTAAGCCCCTGCGATGGCATACGCAGCCTGAGCACTAGATACCGACAGGAAGAGTGAGGTCAGCTCAACCACAACTGTGCGTATGGGTCCGATGTTACCGATGTTTTTCGCTGACTTGCGGATGTAAGTAATGGGAAGTGGTCGGCTTTATACAATTGTAGGCTTCTTGGTATAGTGCCGGGAGGGTGCCTGTGTAATCTTGCGATCCTTGCTGAATCAAGCCTGGTCAGAGCAAAGAAATCACTTTGGCCTGCGTGTTACTGTAAGGCCGCGTATCCACTTGCCGATTAAACAGAGCGATTGAACGATTATGACATCGTTATTGTTCAATCGCTCATTAATCGTGCATGAAAATTTTGAAAACGACCAGCGATGCGCGCTCTCGCTGGTCGTTTTCGACATCAATCATCGCCTGAACATGCCGGTCAATCTGCCGATAACGACAGATTGTGCTCGTTCGGGGATGAGGGAGGGTGCCTACACTGAGCGACATATTGTTCAGTGTAGGCACTACAGGGGATGAGGAACGACTGTACGATTATAATTTTGTAATCGTACTGTCGTTACCCTATTGTCTAATGCATACGAACCTTAAGTGTGTGACAAAGGGTTAATCACACCAAAACCACCACCGGGTGTGTCAAAAAATGATTAAAACGCCTCTTTAACTATATACTGCCAGCACCATGATTTGATTCTAGTTTTCACACTATGGGCCGGATTCAATTAGACGGGAAAAGCCATAATCAGTGGAAAAGTTTTGCCTATTGCCACTTTTCGCCTGTTCGGAACTTATCTCCAAATTCAGTTCCAGGCGGAATTCGCCTAAGCGGAAACTCAATGCAATGTAATAGGCGAAAAAGTTTCTCCTAAGAGTAGCAGGTGAAAAGAAATGCAAAATCTTTATTTTGGGGTGCAAATGTGGGGAAATGACCCAGAACCCTTGGTACAGTCCCCCAGAAGACAAATCTGACAAAAAAAATAAAACAAAACCTAAGAACAACCTGTAAAAGTACTTTAATTTTTGGGGCGAAAAAGTAAAAAGTGGGGGGATAAGCATAAAAACTAACGATATATACTTTTGGGGGTCTGAAAGGATGGGTCAGGTGTTTTTAGGATTGCAGGTGCATGCATCAGGTGCGTTTTTTAAGTTTTTTTAAAGTTCACTTTAGAGACATAAAAGTATTTTCAAGTACCCAAAATTTGACTGGAGTACTTGTTTTCACCAAAAAATACTGCTTTATGCCATTCTTCACCACTTATGCAAAGATAATAAGAAGCAATGTAAACAACTTAAGTACCCCAAACACTTTTATTAGGGCTATTAGTACACATGTACATGCAATCCCTATGTTAGTGCATCTTTTTTGGGGGTACAATTCTGACAGTACTTTCCGTCTGTTCCGCATTCGCCACTTTCCGTTTTCGCCTGCTTAGGAATTGAATAAGGCGAAAAGCGGGGATGCGCACGTAAAGTTTCGCCTCTGAAACAGGCGAAGGAGGCAGAAAGTCGGACAGGCAAAACTTTTCCGAAATTTGAATATGGGCCTTTGCGGGAGTTCTTAAATTCTCCAGACCTATACATTCAGAGTTATCATAAATCAAACAATGCCCTATATTTCAGTCATGTAGCATTTTTTTTAATTTACTATTGTTTCTATTGGAGCAAAAATAACATTTATATAAATAACAATAGGAAGATTGAAAACTAATAATTGCAATAACACTCTGCAAAGATAAACAGTAGATGCTAAGAACAAGCCATAAATATACAAATCTGTTAAGACCTCAAAGATAGAATGTTATTAAAATGAATTTAAGATCACAAAATAGTTATAGTTATACAAAAATAAATAATAATAGCAAAAATTAAATACTGTACTAAAATGCAAACAGGTTTCTTAAAAACAAAAAGGAATAAAAACTGCAAATTGAGAGACGCACACAATGACGATGTTCAAGTAGTTGAGCAATTATTTGCAACTGCAAATGCGCAAAAAATTTTCACCCTTTTCCCTCTGGAAATTGATTTGCAGTCATCTCTGCCCCAGTGAGATCAAATATTACACAAATTAACTTCTTCTGTTTTAACCTCTGATCATTGTAATAACTGCAACATGCTATATGTTATGTCAGTTACTCTACCATTCTATCTGGGGCCACCGATACAAACTCTGCTCTTTCATTAAAAAAACTAAACAATACAAAATAATATAGAAGCCAGCTGGGTGCTGTGGTATTTCTCCTCCCCAGATTGTTAGTACCTGCTCCCCCCTCTCAGTGCTCCTGATTCTATGTCTATTAGATGTGTTCCATGTGAATGTGTGTGCCAACCTGTAGCCAAATGCTATATATTTGCAAAGGCTCATTTAAGGTAAATTTTCTCTCTGCATTGCATTATATTTGCTGGCATTAAGAGAACGCCCTACCGAAGAATCCCACAGGGTGCAGCCAGGTGGGAGCTGCAGGAGAGTATGGTGCCACAGCTGCAATACTTTGCCCCTCACCCTTCCTCTGCTGTACAGATTTGTGGCACTCTAAAGCAAGGAGCGAATGGTGTCATCAAGCCCCCAGACTGTCCAATTCACTCTGAAAGTGGCCAGTTTGCTGGAAGCTTCATTCTCTCTGGGGATTCAGGGAGAGCCCCAAAATTCATGAGTCCCCTGGACATTCCAGGAGAGTAGTGAGTATGTACTGTGTACCTTATATTCCCATGGACACAAGAGGACAAAAGTTCATGCATCCAACTTGTTCAGAAGTTATATAGTAATATATCAGATGCAATACAGTACTTGCCATGTTATTTCATTGGTACCTGGCTTGGTTGCTGCAAACCCTGGGGATACCATAGGTGGGAGTGGGTACTGTATCCTCGGTTTCTCAGACTGGGAGTAGAAGCTACAGCAATGATACTGCAACTCGCCTCCCTCATGGCCTGATCTCTCCCTGGACTTGTGGATTTTTGTATGCAGCCCTATGGAGCTGAAAATTAAAATCGGTGAGTATGGAGGTTCCAGAGTTGCCACAAGCGCAACATAGAGGAGAGGAGAGGAGACTCGCGGGTAACAGAATCAAGAGGAGACTTGCGGGTAACAGAATCAAGCCCTATGATACTCCTTCAGTATGTTCATGTATACAGCGTTACTAAATGCCGGTATGCATGCGATCATTGGCGGGATTCATCACATCCAAAATGCGATGCTTGATGTATCCCATCATCAGTGTTTTAGGCCCCGGCACCTACAGTATTTTTGCCTAATGGTCCTAAAACTAACTAGTAAACTAAAGGTTATACCAAGACGAGTGGTACCCCTTAAAAATGATTGTCCTAAAACTATTTTCTCACAGTGTACAGATATGTGGCTATTTATAGAAAATTATTCTTTTGTTCCACAAAAACAAAACTGCTAGAAATATTTCAGTGACGTTTTCCCTTGAGCGGGTGCTAGAATTTTGTGTACTGTAGATCGCTTTATCTCACAGACCTACATGTAAGTATTGATTTACAGTGAAGTGTATAGATGCATATTGTTAAGCCCCAGTGTACTCAAGCTGTATGCATCTTTTGTATTTAAAGTTTATGCCTAAAGCATGGTTGAAAGACACATTCCTTTTAAGCTTTATTGTAAGGGGGAGTCATTCACTTGTATCACTTGCAGCAACTAGCTCAGAATCCGGAACCTCCCTAACTACATTCCTCCCAAACCCAAACAAAACACTAATCAGATGGTTACAAATCCTTTGGTGGCTTGAGAAACAAAAGAGCGTACATATACATATATAATATATATATATTTATATATGCAGACAATATTTCTTTATGCATTCTATTTTCCTCCCACGTGCACTTTGCACTAGTCTTACTATATATGAGTTCCTTGATAAAACAACTACCTTACGTTTGTGAATCAAATTATTACAAGCACAAATATTTTTTCAATCAGTGCATAGATCAGAGATATCTTTACATCCTAGAACATTCTCCTGTTGATTGCAGTTTCGGGATGAGAAAATAACTCTGGGTCTGATTCTAAATCTGACGCACTTGGCAATTTTTTTGTACTGCGCATGCCCCTGAGAGGCACAGCACATGCTCCTGAGATGCACAGCACATGCTCCTGAGAGGCACAGAACATGCACCTGAGATACACAGCGCATGCCCCTGAGATGCACAGCACATGCCCCTGAGAGGCACAGCACATGCCCCTGAGAGGCACAGCACATGCTCCTGAGAGGCACAGCACATGCTCCTGAGAGGCACAGCACATGCGCCTGGGAGACACAGCACATGCACCTGAGATGCACAGCACATGCACCTTAGATGCACAGCACATGCACCTGAGAGGCACAACACATGCACCTGAAAGACACAGCACATGCACCTGAGAGGCACAGCACATGCACCTGAGACGCACAGCACATGCACCTGAGATGCACAGCACATGCGTCCAGAATCCGTGTGCAAAGAGTCACAGTTGCGATTAAGATGCATGGTCTCAGATCAATCTTGAAAATGGTTTTGGCATACCTAGGGGGTGACAGGGAGGTGGCTATTCAGACGCACGGAGATGGGTCTTATGGGAATGTTATGGGAGCGTCGTGGGTGTGCAGGCAACAAGCTGCGTTCTTAGTCGCAAAGCCAAAGCCACAAAGGACATCTTTATACGGAGTTCAGAAGGAGACACTGCACCCACCATAGGCTTGTGCAAGGGTTGATGAGGAATGCGTTGGTCAAGTGTTTGGAACCACCGGCGGAGTTTCACTGTCCATGGGCATTGAAAGTGGGCATCTCAGGGCTTGCATTCTCTGGCGTTTGCAAGTACACAAGGGGAAGGCTGAAGCTAGCATTTGTATATTGCCACCTCTACGACTCCACCAAAAATCGCAACCGCGGCTGCAATAGCATCCATCTCTGAATAAGGCCCAGAATCAGACCCTTAATTTTGCGTCAGGCTAGGAAAATTAATCAAATAAATTACAAGGGATGTTTGATATAGAATGATATAGAAGGACTGATTACAAGCTGGAACCAATGGCAATGGGACAGGTTGTTTCCCATACAAGTGCAATGTTCTGGCAATTGAGCCTTCAAATTCAGGTTTTTGCATTGCCATTTTCTGAATGGGAGAGACACTGGCAAATAAATTCTGCTGCGTGGGGCGTGGTTTTGGTAGAACAAGGGTGTACCTGTAATATGGTAAATTTAATGGGCAATTGCAGAATGAGGTAACTGTTTACCACATCTGTAATCCATATAAATATAAGTTCAATATGTATATACACTATATATAATGTGCCGCAAGATCAGGTTATGGTTGCCATGTCCTGGGGCAAATGGCAGTACCTGCGCGCAGCTGCCAATCAGTAGCCTGTCCGGCTCTAAGTATCATGCAGTTCCCTCTCTCAAGGTGGAAGAAACTAGGGGTATATCTACTAAAGTGAGAGTTTTTAAAAATGGAGATGTTGCCCATAGCAACCAATCAAATTCTACTTAATATTTAACTAGCACCTTCTAGAAGATAATAGCTAGAATCTGATTGGCTGCTATGGGCAACATCTCCAATTGTAAAAATTCTCACTTTAGTAAATTTACCCCCTAGTGTCCAACTCACAAAACAGCATTTAGAACAGCACTTACAATCACAAGTAATGGTCTCTCTCTCTTTTTATCTCTCTCTCTCTCTCTCTCTACAGGCCTCAACTTGCTCCCCAGGCAGTGAGACACAAACTAGAGAAACTGACCCAACTTTTATCAGCCCCTCACAGGTGGTCTGGCAAACAAGGTTGCTAATTAGCTAACTGTTGTATGTAGTTTGAACTAGTATTAATATTCATTAGTCCTTTGATCCACGTAGTTTGAACCAAGCTGCAAGTTCAAAAAAAGAAAAATAATATATACTGTAGTTCTATTGTTTTTACTGTTTGGTGCGCTTTACCCTAGTGTGCTTTCTTCATGTGCCGCTATAAGCCCTGTGATCCATGCAGTTTGACCCGAGCTGCAAGTTCATAAACAGAAAAATAAAATCTACTGTAGTTTATACTGTTTGGTGCGCTTTCATAACTTGCCTGAATAAGCCCCGTGATCCACGCAGTTTGAGGTTAATAATACTCTAGGAACAAAAAAATGCCCAAATTTTGTGATTTTAGCTTTTTTTTGTTAATTTTTGAAAAAAAAATGCAAATCCAAATCCAAAACCAGTGACAGCGGTTTGGCAAATCCAAATCAAAAACCGGATGATGAATCAGAGCCAAATCCATAAAAATAGTCCGGACCACATCTCTAATATAGATTTGGTATTTTCTCCTCATTATGGGGCCTATTCATCAACACTAAAATAACAGTTTTAAGGACATTTTCCTTAATTAGTATTCATTTCCTTAAATTCCTTAATTTTAGTATTCACCAACACACTTAACACAGGAGATATCACTGATATCTCCTGGTTAAGTTCGCCTGCGTTATGGGCACGGCGACGGGCCCTCATCTCTCGGGATCCTGTCCCTGCCCGGCAATCATGTTGTGGGGTTATCCAGGTGCCCCAAGTAGGAGGGCACGTTGCCGGGATCCGGTGTGGCCCATAGGTTCGGGGAAGGGCCTGGATCCTGGGGGATCCAGCCACTACCGGATCAGCCAGCAGAGCACGACAGCGGGCATGAGGACAGCAGCTCCTCACCATCGTTGCCCCACATGCAGAATGGTGGCAGGGATTCAGGCCCCACCAGTCACCATTTTAAAATTGGTGCGGCTAGCCAATCGCGTCGAGTTACATCATCACCACTCCCTTTGGTGCTGGCTTACAACAGCCAGCGCAAGGTGCCATGAGGTATGGAGCGGCGAGAGCAGGGAAGAGCTCCCAAAGAAAGAATGCGCCAGAAGCAGCCCAGAAGATGCCCGGTAGACCTGAGCTAAAGGCAGCCATTGCAAAATAGCTAAAGCAGGCTGAAGCAGCAGTGCATGCTCCTCAGGTACTACAGGAAGACCTGAGGTGGTTGGAATTGGCCCACCTCAGGTGAAGCCATCAGGAAGCCTGGAGTTGGTGGGGGCACCCACACACGGTGAACACAAAGCGGTGGGCGGAGCTGAGCCAGGCCGAAGTTCATTGTTAATATTATATCCACTGGACCACAATGGCCAGGCATTAGGCCAGTGGGCACACTCAGGCAATAGGCCTGTGGGAACAGAGGGGGCGCAAGGCCCAGCAGCCAACAGGGGCATTAGGCCCAGGCACATTTATTAGGCAGCACTAGCCCAGAGGATAAATGGGCACTAGGCCCTATAGCCTTGTCATTTGTTGGCGGCACTAGGCCTGGTGATTAAAGGGCACTAGGCCCTATAGCCTTATCATTTATAGGCGCACTAGGCCGGGGGATAAACTGACACTATGCCCCATAGCAGTGTTGGCTAACCTTGACACTCCAGCTGTTATGGAACTACATAACCCAGCATGCACTGCTACAGTTTTGCTATTAGGGCATGCTAAAACTGTGGCAGGGCATGCTGGGATATATAGTTCCACAACAGCTGGAGTGTCAAGGTTAGCCAACACTGCCCCATAGCCTTGTCATTTGCAGGCAGCACTACGCCGGGGGATAAAAGAGCACTAGGCCCTATAGCCTTATCAATTGTTAAGCGGCACGAGGCCGGGACATAAAGGGCACTGGGCCCTAGAGAGTTGCATTGTTTAGGTGGCTGTGCACTAGGCCAAATAGGCGATGGATGGCTTTTACGTGCTGGGAAGTGGGCTATCTGTGTACTAATGCTTGCATCTTAGAACCAATCAGCAAGACAATGTGCTAATTATACTTTGTATTATTATCATTATCCTTTATTTACTTGGTGTCACAAGGGGTGCTATAGGGGATGTAGTTAAAAGACTGGCGGACGCAATGCCGCCGGTCTAAATCTTGACACGACCTGCCCGACAAGTGACTTAAAAAAGACTTTGAAATGCCGACGCCTATCTTAATCCCAACGCCGGAAGACCGACCCCCGCCATCCCGATCGTCCTCTGATGGGTTAGTATAACACTTAGCCCTGGGATTTGGGGGTTAGATTTAGGGACCCCCAGGGGGATTTAGGGTTAGGCATCCTCCCCGGGGAAGGTTAGGGTTAAGCTAGGGGAAGGGGGAGTTAGGGTTAGGCACAAGGGGGGAAGGTTAGGGTTAGGCACTCCCCCAGGAGGGTTAGGTTTAGGGTGCGGGGAGGGGGGTTAGATTTAAGCACCCCTGGGGGGAGGTTAGGGTTAAGCACTAGGAGGAGAGGTTAGGGATAGGCACTAGATGGGGAGGTTAGGGTTAGGCACCCCTAAAGGAGGGTTAGGGGGGGAGAGGGGAGGGTTAGGGTTCTTACCAACGTCCATCGAGGATCTCGATCTATCGAACTGTCACTGTCGGGATTTGAACCGGCGGCTGTTGAGCCACCGGTATTTCAATCCCACGCCATGCTATAGGCATCCTGTTACTTCACAACCACTCATTCCTCCACTTCAGGCCACTTGGACCATAGGAAATATGCCTTACCCTAACCTCCCCCCGGTGGTGCCTAACCCTAACCCCTCCTCCTCGTAGCCTAACCCTAACCCTCCCCAGGGGGTGCTCTCTTTAGGATATCGTCGTCGGCATAATGCCAGGCATTGGGATTTTGGCATTGGGATTCCAGCGTCGGCAAATGGACAACCGGCATCCCGTCCGCCGGCATGTTAAACGTATACCATGGCCACAATAGAAATAGCAATATAATAGAATTTTACTAGCCCTGCATGTTCTTCTCAGTATCACAAATGAAATAATTAGCACCACCTGTGTATCTGATAATTACGCCTGTGCACCAACTGGGAGATTTGGAAAACATGTACTGTTAGGGGTGCACTGCTATAGAGCATGAATAGGTTAATTATTAATACTGTATAATAATCCACTATTCAGTGCATAATGAGACCAATATGTACATATATGTCCAGGGCAGTGCTAGGTTCTTCTGCTGCATCTCCAGACTCCAGGACTTGCTCCAAATTGTTCTGAAATGGTGCCCACATGTGAAATAAAAACATTCAGCTCAGGTAAGATAGCCCTACTGCTGCATCCAATGGCATACTGTGATCACTGGTCGTTTACATACACGTTGTATGACACTTATTAAAGCTGGTTAAGTGCTAATTATGCCGTCTTCATGGACTGGCCACACTCACTCTAAAATCAAGCATTTGGAAACCCCCCTCTAGAAGTTCTGCGTTTGCCACAGACTTGGACAATGGTCCTGGATCGCAGGTTGGATACCTGCATAGACACCCTTCCTCCTGGCCCCTGTAAAGAAAGGTACACACTTAACGAGAAACACCCCAGCAGCACCCAGACACAAATACTCCTCCCTGCATTCACTGCCATAACCC
The DNA here is from genome assembly GCA_031769625.1 of Taudactylus pleione. Lineage (NCBI taxonomy): Eukaryota > Metazoa > Chordata > Amphibia > Anura > Myobatrachidae > Taudactylus > Taudactylus pleione. The sequence goes on from JAUIMM010001082.1 coordinate 1,310,706, forward strand.
TAGAAGCACCCAGACACACACTTTCTCCCTCTGCATTCACTGGCAACACTTAAGCAGCATCCAGACACACACTCTCCTTCTGCATTCACTGCCACACAACAGCAGCACCCAACACTCCCCATGTATTCACTACCAACAATACAGCAACACCCAGACACATATTCCCCCCACATTTACTGCCAACACTCCAGCAGCACCCAGACACACACTACCCCAGCTAACTACCAACACCCCAGCACACACACACTACCTGTTGCTGATCAGGGTCTTCTGTTTTTGTTACGAAGGTCCCATGTGTGTGAGGGGAAGAGCCAAAAAAGGAGGGAGGTGTCATGCATTCCAGCCTGGCACCTTTTCTGTACATTGTTACGGTTTTCTTGCTGGAGATCAATCCCTAGACTGGGAACGCACTCCTTGGGTGGAGGTCCTGGGAGAGGGTGGGCCACAGCACTCTGGACTCCCTGCTTATTCCTGTTCTGGGGTTCATAAAGCAGAACTTGTAGCAATGTGAGAGGTCAGGGTGCTCCCTTCAGTGCTGGCGCACGTAAGCGACCACCACCAATGTCTGCTAAATTTATGCCCCTGTGTACCAGTAACTACTATTACAATTCAAATAAACCTGACACCTGGTTAAACACTTAGGGGTAAAATTTACTAAGATTCGAGTCTACTGAGTTTTTTTTTTTCAACTCGATTTGCATCGTCGCAACTCGGGTGATTTGATGCCTCTGAAACTGGCAAATTTACAAAGAAGTGAGTTTAGCTGAGACTGAGGTGTTCGATGTTGAAGCAGATCGAGGTTTCTCCCCCGAGTAGCAAGTTTTGAAGGAGATTACTCACCAGACAGCCTGCACATATCAGTGAGATTTATGAAGGCTGCTTGTGTGATACCTGTAAAAAAAGGGTTAATTTAAAAAAGAAATGATGTACAGTTTCCCCCCAAAAGCATAACCAGCCCCAGTCTGTTCAGCCAGTCCTGGTTCCTAAAAAAAATACGGGGGGGAAATGAATAGGGTCCTCCCATATTTTAGGAACCAGCACCTGGCTGCTGAGCCTGTCCTGGTTTTAAAAATAGGTGGGAAAAAAGTGCGTAGGTGTCCCCGTATATTTAAAATCAGCACCAAGCTCAAATCCAGGTGTAATGCCACAGCCAGGGTACTCTATCCATGGGTCATACCAGCCAAAACATTCGCACCAGTCAGCCCAAGCCAGGGATCTCAGGGGAGGTGGGGACCCCCCCCAATAAAGGGGTCCCTAGTCTCCCAACACCCCAGGCTTAGTCTGAAGCCTGGGGCTCTTTTTGCACACCCCTGGGCTGTGGGTACTTGGGTAATAGTGGGGAAAATAGTGATAAACTATTGTATTTTACAGTGGAACTACAGGTGCTAGCATGCCTGTCCTTTGGCACTTGTGGAACTACAAGTACCAGCAGGCGACTGGCACCCATAACCCCCCCCGTAAAATAAATAGTTATATAGTCACAACACTCACACACTGTGTGAAGTATAACTTTATTACATACCCCTACCGACCCCACTCACACATACTTACCTGCTGCCAGCAATTCTGTCCCCTCCTCTGGTAGAATCCAATGGGGGTACCTGAAAAGAAGTTGCTTTACTCACCTCTGTCCTTGTGCTGATCTCTGTAGAATCCCGGACTTGGCAAAACAAAAAAGCGAGTGACCCGATCCATGCCGGACAAGTATTGGTATGTGTGTTGTCACACATACCAATACTATGCGAATGACAGGAGACGGGCCTCTTCGGGAAATCCCACGGCCCGGCAGCCAACCAGAGGCCACTTCACATATAGCGGATGCTCATTGGCTAGTTACACGTGGGTCACAGCCAATGAGCAGCCGCTATATGTGAAGCGGCCTCTGATTGGTGCCTAGTGCCCAGCCTGCTCTGCCTCACGGCATCAGTTTCTCCTTCACCCTGTAACTTTGACGTGGTTTTGCCTTGCAAATGATTGCCACTTTAAAACATCTGGCACGACTCGTCGAGATCTCGCCGATGCCTGCAAGTCGCAGGCTATTAAATTTCAACTTATATCTGCTATATTGTACAGGTTTTTATTTTATTGCCCCAAAGTGACGTGGGTGGAGGGAGCCACGAGGCTCCACCCCCTTTCGCAAGGCCACGCCCATTTTCAGCAGGTACTATAACCATCGCAATAGTTATAATATGGAATTGTTGCGATGCGATGGTTAGTTGCCATCGCATCGCATGATTTGATGTCAGAAGCACGGCAACTATTCGATGCCGGGCTTCCGATGTCCAATCCTACTAAGCAGGCAGCTTTAAATACAACGTTTATACACAAGCCTTATTAGGGCTTTATGTTGTTCCTCCAAATCAGGATCCATCCCTCCGCGTCTGGGCAGATGTAAGCTTCTCATTTCTATGACATGTTCCCTGAATGTACTGTAGGCTTTCATCTGCAGCATTTGTAACCACTGCAACCTCTTTCTAGATGTTTTCTTAAGTCATTCCCAAATGCCAAACCATTGAAGACATAATACAACTTTCTTCAGTGACTGAATCTACAAAGCCGAGCTTTGTTCCTGCTAGTCACACAATTGTTGCCTCTGGGAATGAGCCATGCAATTCTAGTTTTTTTTTGTTGTCCAACGATGATGTGAGAGTGGTAACAGATGTGATCTAGGACTGAAGGTGGCTTTGTCACTGACATACCACAGGAACACTAACAACCGCAATGGCACTCTACAATAACACGATTACAGCGTCATGTACAAACTGATAGGCACCTGGGTATTGCTGAGAAAGAGAGTCATTCTTCAAAGCAGTCAGATATTTACAGCCTCGGAGGTAGCCGAATTGCCATTGATTACAGGATTAGGTTAAGATTTCCGCAAGCATTTATCTAGATTGATGTAAAACCAGAAAATAACAAATCGGCCACCTAGGACAGAGGTGTTCCCTTACAGGTATCATAAAAGAGAAACCTCTTATTTTTTAGGCAGTGCTTCCAATTGAGAAAGCCAACTTATTGTGAGGAGGTGATCCTCTTTGATCTAGGAGACAGGGGAACATTTGCTAATGTTACATTGGAATACAGAAAACCAAATCTGCCTTCTAATGAAAGCAGGTAAGAATGAATGTACAGTGGGCCTGATTCAGACCGGGTCGCTAAGCTGCGAACGCTCCCTATGGGCGATTATCGCACATCAGCACAGGCGTATGCGCCAAAGTACACATGCGTGAACCATTCACTGCGGCCAGGAATCGTGCGCTCGTAGTACACAGACTGGACATTACTTGAGTGACAGATTGCGCCATTTGTGGGTGGTGACAGGGGAAGGTGGATGTGCGAACGCAGGCGTGTCTGAGCGTCAAAACGGAGTTTAATGGGTGTGCATAATTAGCAAAGTAGCGTCATTGAACACGTCACTTGGTTGTATTTTAGCCAGAACTGATTGCAGTGCTTGCCAGTGGCAAACGCAGGATTTTGAAAGGGGGGTTTGCAAACCAATGACAAAAAAAATGGAAACACATGCAGGCACCACTCCTCGGGTACTCAATAATCCAAGATTGCTAATACATTACTGTGCAAAATTTCAGATGCATTTATTACATATTTCGTCAATGCCTTAATGGAGGAAAATGCATCTGAAATGTTGCACAGTAATGGATTAACAAGCTTGGATTATTGAGTACCCGAGGAGTGCTGACTGAATATATATATACTGTTGCATAGTCCAATAGTCCAGCACTCAATAAAGTTTGATTTAGTTCAATTATAGAGAAAATCCCATGTGGAGCTTTTCAGGCCCTCCAAGAAATAAAAAGGCGACACTGAGTCCTCCATTGGAAACATAGACTCGCTCACTGGCACAGACACACACACCGACAAAGACTACACAGTCGCACACTGACACAAACACTGACACACACACTCAGAGACTACACACACACACTGACACAAACATTGACACACACACTCAGAGACTACACACACACACTGACACAAACATTGACACACACACTCAGAGACTACACACACACACTGACACAAACATTGACACACACACACAAAACTTCTCACTTCAAAACACAAATAAATACAGCTCTGGCATCATTTATTAAAAAACACCTCCCACCCTGCCGGCACCGCAGCCCACTCGCCAGCACCCCGCACCCCTCATGTGATACACAGACCTGCGGTGCGGCTCCAGTAGAGAACGCCGACAGCAACTCTCAGCCTCTCACAATGCTGGTGCTCTCATGTGAACTGCCTGGGAGGGCTGCGTACTGCCGCTGCAGCTCCCCCTACAGCCAACACAGTAAAACAGCAGGCACAGTTTCCTGAGCTTCGGCAGGAGAATGAGGAGAAAAAAAAAGTTCAGCTGCGCGGCGATGGAACGGCTGGCAGGGGGGGTTTTAAGAACCCAGCGCAGCTTAGCGAGCGGGTCAGAATCAGGCCCAGTATGTAGTTGGCTGCCCGATAGTTAAAATGCAGACACTCACAACATGGGTACTGCGAGGTCGAACCCAACATGAAAGGGTAATTTTTAAATTACTAACAACAATATGCTTGATATTAGCTTTCTATTAATATTTACAGCAACCCAGAGGCGGATCTACTGTAAAACTAATAAAGCTTAAGCATCAGGGCCCCTAACTCCGAAGGGGTCCTGAAGCAATATTTTTTTTAATAAGTGCATTTTTCAACAAAATCATTGGAGTTTTTTAAGTGTGTGTTAAAACAAGGTTATATTAGTGATAGAATCATAAGCCAATGGGTTGAAGTACTTATTATTGACCTTAGCATATGCTCTACAGTAGTGCAAGTGGGGGGGGGGGTCTCAGTACCCAGAACCCCCCTCCCTGATCAGTACTGGCTGGCAGACACTCTATCTGTAGTTCCGACCAAAGGTTGGCTCTTATGAGCCGGCTGGGCCCAGAAAAGAGAGCTGCTGTCAGTGCCACTGCTGAGTGCAGTACTGCCAGGTGACACTAGATGCTCCCATCTCCATTTGTGCTGTCCCATTTGCCAGAAGTCGGCCCTGCAGTGCTGACCACAAACTGAAAGCTGAGCTGACTGAGGGATGGCATGTAGCTCAGAGCCGGGAGCATGTAGCGCTGGGGTAAGACATGACTCAGTGGGATTCCAGAGATCCCACTCAGGAGGATCAATAGCTGGGATCCTACAGAGGAAGCGAGTAAGTTTTAGTTTTGTATGTGATCTATCTACAGTCTCTTCCTCTCTTTCTGGGGGGTTTCTACATCTATCTGTCTATCTGTCTATTTATCTGAAATTATTTAACTAATTTATTCCACTATCTAGAACTAGTTATTAGAGCTTAAAAAATTATACAACAAAATAGATGGAGGTACTGTGTACCCCTGAGTACCTGTTACATGCTGCGGCGGCTTGTCTCTGCTGCAAGTCCCGGTCGTTGCTAGGCGACCAGGACGTTATGTCACTTCTGGCCAGTGGCTCCGCTACGGTTGCTAGGCAATGAGGATGCCCGGCAACTGCAGGGGTTGTGGGATGTCAGGGGCTAGATCATGGAGACATGCAGTGGTCCTGTTGGTTCCAGTGCCTGCATCCAGAGTAGCTGGCTTGCTACAACCCTGATTCATATCCTGTATTCCTGGTTCTGCCATCCTCCAGCTAGAATCCTGAGTAGCTGGCCTGGTACAACTCTGATACAACTCTGATTTGTATCCTGTATTCCTGGTTCTGCCATCCTCCAGCTAGAATCCTGAGTAGCTGGCCTGATACAACTCTGATACAACTCTGATTCGTATCCTGCATTGCTGGTTCTGCTATCCTCCAGCTAGAATCCTGAGTAGCTGGCCTGCTACAACCCTAATTCGTATCCTACATTGCTGGTTCTGCTAACTCCAGCTAGTGTTCTGCATATTGACACCGTGCCTGCCTCATTATCTGTTTCTGTGCTAGTACTGAGTGACCCAGTAACGGGGCCGAGACCTGCCCATCGGACACCTCGAAGTCCAAACTTCCTGTGGGGGTCCCTGGCAAAAATCGCCAGTTAGACTCCGCAACCCTGGTCTGGGTCTCCGCCAACACTCAGTGCTAGCTTTTGGGTCCTCAGTCTCTATGAAGTACGGCTAGTACTGTTGCAAGCAGCCTTCTACACATCGAGTATACCCAACAAATTGACCTGGCCAAAGTAACCCTAAGGATCTCTTGAAGGTTCATCCGGGTGTATCATAACAGTACCCGCACAAAACAAAAAAGCAAAATGGTTGTAACAAAGGGCCCCGTTTATTAATGAACCTTAACATAAGCTGCAAATTTCGTTTACTATCGCAGTGATACAAACGAATGTGCCACTGGTATTCATCATTACTTACCAGCGAGGTCCAGCGGCGTCCTCCTTGTTGGTGGTGTCCTCAGTTTGTTAAATACAGAAAGGATGACATAACCTCTTTAGCAAGTGCTAAAGGGGTTGTGTATTGTTGTTAAATGGGGTCCAAAATATGAAAGTGTTGTGGCAAATTAAACAAAATTCTGAATTCATATCTCAGACCAGCCACATCCACATTCACGTGGATGATTATCAGGTGCTCAATAAAAACATAAGCATACTGTAGGCCCTGCTTCAGGGATAGACTCAGTGTCGATATTTTCGCAGTTGAGCAATGTTTTGCTACTACTCATGCGCAATAAGTCTAGATAGCCCTTACTACGCACGCGCAAAACAATGTGTCCAATGCCGTTTGCAATTGTGTACGGAACCTGTAACACTTGAGATGAGGTCTTCGAACCCTGGGTGTATCAGGGTGGAGACTGAGAGGTGACCTAAACTGATCACAGAAAGGGGCCGTTTCATGGGAGCGTTAGGGGAGTGTCTCGGGAGTGTCCGGGAACGCTTCTGCCTTCCCAACAGCAAATCCACTGCTTCAGAGGCCAATTTCAGTTGGATTTCAGGAGGGTAGTTAGAGTAGACCCTATTCTACCACAAACGTTGATGATGCAACCGATGTTGCCTCGATGTTGGTGTGTTTTCAAACTCTATCGCAAATTCACAGAGCAGGGAGCCCTAGAGTGGGCGTCTCACTGCTCGTACACTCCATCGCATGGTGGAGCACAAAAGGAGGGCTGAGATTAGCATTTGCATATTCCCGCAGCTGCGACCACGGCTGCATTACCAATAATCTCAGACTCAGACCCACATTAGCTTTACTACTCTTCCCTTCACTGGTCTCAGTAACCTATAACCAATATACAGCGCAATGGAGGAGGCAGTGTGATGACATAAAGGGGATTGCATGTTATACGCATGCGGATGGGGATTGCATGTTATACGCATGCGGATGGGGATTGCATGTTATACGCATACGGATGGGGATTGCATGTCATAAGCATACGGATGGGGATTGCATGTTATATGCATGCGGATGGGGATTGCATGTTATACGCATACGGATGGGGATTGCATGTTATACGCATACGGATGGGGATTGCATGTTATACGCATACGGATGGGGATTGCATGTTATAAGCATACGGATGGGGATTGCATGTTATACGCATACAGATGGGGATTGCATGTTATACGCATACGGATGGGGATTGCATGTTATACGCATACGGATGGGGATTGCATGTTATACGCATACGGATGGGGATTGCATGTTATACGCATACGGATGGGGATTGCATGTTATAAGCATACGGATGGGGATTGCATGTTATACGCATACGGATGGGGATTGCATGTTATAAGCATACGGATGGGGATTGCATGTTATACGCCTACAGATGGGGATTGCATGTTATACGCATACGGATGGGGATTGTATGTTATAAGCATACGGATGGGGATTGCATGTTATACGCATACGGATGGGGATTGCATTTTTATATGCATACGGATGGGGACTGCATGTTATAAGTATACGGATGGGGATTGCATGTTATACGCATACGGATGGGGATTGCATGTTATACGCATACGGATGGGGCTTGCATGTTATAAGCATATGGATGGGGATTGTATGTTATAAGCATACAGATGGGGATTGCATGTTATACACATACGGATGTGGATTGCATGTTATACGCATACGGATGGGGATTGCATGTTATACGCATACAAATGGGGCTTGCATGTTATACGCATGCGGATGGGGATTGCATGTTATAAGCATGCGGATGGGGATTGCATGTTATAAGCATGCGGATGGGGATTGCATGTTATATGCATGCGGATGGGGATTGCATGTTATACGCATGTGGTGGATGGGGATTGCATGTTATACGCATACGGATGGGGATTGCATGTTATAAGCATACGGATGGGGCTTGCATGTTATACGCATACGGATGGGGATTGCATGTTATACGCATACGGATGGGGATTGCATGTTATACGCATACGGATGGGGATTGCATGTTATACGCATACGGATGGGGATTGCATGTTATACGCATACGGATGGGGATTGCATGTTATACGCATACGGATGGGGATTGCATGTTATAAGCATACGGATGGGGATTGCATGTTATACGTATACGGATGGGGATTGCATGTTATACGCATACGGATGGGGATTGCATGTTATACGCATACGCATGGGGATTGCATGTTATACGCATACGGATGGGGATAGCATGTTATAAGCATACGGATGGGGATTGCATGTTATAAGTATACGGATGGGGATTGCATGTTATACGCATACGGATGGGGCTTGCATGTTATAAGTATACGGATGGGGATTGCTTGTTATATGCATAGGATGGGGATTGCATGTTATACGCATACGGATGGGGATTGCATGTTATACGCATACGGATGGGGATTGCATGTTATACGCATACGGATGGGGTTTGCATGTTATACGCATACAGATGGGGATTGCATGTTATATGCATGCGGATAGGGATTGCATGTTATATGCATACAGATGGGGATTGCATGTTATACGCATACAGATGGGGACTGCATGTTATACGCATACAGATGGGGATTGCATGTTATATGCATACGGATGGGGATTAAAAGAGCAGAGGGTTCCATCCGACCATTGCCGAATGTCTCTTTCCACAAATTGGGTATTTCTGGGCGGCAAATGTTGGCTACCGGAACTGATCCGTCTGGTGGGAGTGTGGTGGATGTGTAATTCTGTGCTTGTGTGAGCAGTGCGGGCAGAGGACCTGATTCAGGGATGGACACTAATGCGATTGCAGCTGCAATTTTGTAACCGATGCAGCTTCGAAAATATGGTAATGGTGGCAAAGATCATCCGAGCATAGGGATGCCCACTGCTACCTTCTCATCTGCGTATGACGTTGCCTACCTACAGTCAGGTGCATAAATATTGGGACATTGGCAGAATTTTCATATTTTGTCCTCTATTCACCACCACAATGGCTTTGAAATGAAACAAACAAGATGTGCTTTAACTGCAGACTTTCAGATTTAATTTGAGGGTAATTACATCCAAATCAGGTGAACGGTGTAGGAATTACAACGGTTTCTATATGTGCCTCCCACTTTTTAAGGGGCCAAAAGTAATGGGACAAACTAAACAATCCTAAATCTAACTTTCACTTTTTAATACTTTGTTGCAAATCCTTTGCAGGCAATTACAGCCTGAAGTCTGGAACACATAGACATCACCAGATGCTGGGTTTCATCCCTGGTGATGCTCTGCCAGGCCTCTACTGCAAATGTCTTCAGTTCCTGCTTGTTCTTGGAGCATTTTCCCCTCAGTTTTGTCTTCATCAAGTGAAATGCATGCTAAATCGGATTCAGGTCAGGGGATTGACTTGTCCATTGCATAACATTCCACTTTTTAGCCTTAAAAAACTCTTTGGTTGCTTTTGCAGTATGCTTTGGGTCATTGTCCATCTGCATTGTGAAGCGCTATCCAATGAGTTCTGAAGCATTTGACTGAATATGAGCATATAATATTGCCCGAAACACTTCAGAATTAATTCTGCTGCTTTTGTCAGCAGTCACATCATCAATAAATACAAGGGAACTAGTTCCATTGGCAGCCATACATGCCCACGCCATGACACTACCACCACCATGCTTCACTGATGAGGTGGTATGTTTTGGATCATGAGCAGTTCCTTTCCTTCTCCATACTCTTCTATTCCCATCACTCTGGTACAAGTTGATCTTTGTCTCATCTGTCCATAGGATGTTGTTCCAGAACTGTAATGGCTTTTTTAGATGTTGTTTGGCAAACTCTAATCTGGTCTTCCTGTTTTTGAGGCTCACCAATGGTTTACATCTTGAGGTGAACCCTCTATATTCACTCATGTGAAGTCTTCTCTTGATTGTTGACTTTGACACATATACACCTACCTCCTGGAGAGTGTTCTTGATTTGGCCAACTGTTGTGAAGGGGTTTTTCTTCACCAGGGAAATAATTCTTCTGTCATTCACCACAGTTGTTTTCCGTGGTCTTCCGGGTCTTTTGGTGTTGCTGAGCTCTCCAGTGCGTTCTTTCTTTTTAAGAATGTTCCAAACAGTTGATTTGGCCACACCTAATGTTTTTGCTATCTCTCTGATGGGTTTGTTTTATTTTTCAGCCTAATTATTATTATTATTATTATTATTATTATTATTATTATTATTATTATTATCCTTTATTTATATGGCGCCACAAGTGTTCCGCAGCGCCTTACATAGTACATAGAACTAATAGGTGAACAAGAAACAAGTAACTTACAGTACATTACAGTGCAGGACAAGGACACAACTTAAATACATTGCTGAAATAGTGATTAAAGCACTCACAATAAGCTGCCGGGAGTTGGCGGTCCCGTGTTAGGTGCCCTAATGGGGAGTAGAGAGTAGAAGAAAATGTAAAGAGAAGCACATGAGGGAAGAGGTCCCTGCTCATGAGAGCTTACATTCTAAAGGGAGGGGCAGACAGACAGGCGTGACACAGAAGGGGAAGATAGGAAGGAAAGAGCATGAGGTGGGTTAGGATGAGTGCTGGAAGGCATTGATGAAGTAGTGGGTCTTGAGAGCCCGTTTGAAGATTTGTAGAGAGGTGGAGAGTCTGATGGGGAGAAGGAGAGCATTCCAAAGGTAGGGAGCAGCACGGGCAAAATCTCGGATGCGGGAGTGGGAGGAAGTAATCAGTTGGCAAGAGAGGCGGCATGCATTAGATGAGTGAAGTGGACGGGCGGGAGTGTGAGGGGAGAGAAGGTCAGAAATGTATGTGGGAGAGGATTTGGTGAGGGCTTTGTAGGCGAATGTAAGAACCTTGAATTGGCATCTGAAGGGGAAGGGGAGCCAGTGTAGGGCTTGAAGGAGAGGGGAAGTAGATGTTGAACGTCTGGAGAGGAAGATGAGCCGAGCAGCAGCATTAAGAACAGATTGTAGTGGAGAGAGGTGAGAGACTGGGAGGCCAGCTAGGAGAAGGTTACAGTAGTCCAATCTGGATATGACTAGTGAGTGGATGAGGGTTTCAGTGGCATCCTGGTAATGATGGCTTGCTTCACTGATAGTGACAACTCTTTGGATCTCATATTGAGAGTCGACAGCAACTGATTCCAAATGCAAATGTCACACCTAGAATCAACTCCAGACCTTTTACCTACTTAATTGATAATGAAATAACGAGGGAATAGCCCACACCTGTCCATGAAATAGCTTTGGAGTTGATAGTCCCATTACTTTTGGCCCCTTAAAAAGTGGGAGGCACATATATATTAGAAACCATTGTAATTCCTACACCGTTCACACGATTTGGATGTAATTACCCTCAAATTAAATCTGAAAGTCTGCAGTTAAAGGACATCTTGTTTGTTTAATTTCAAAGCCATTGTGGTGGTGAATAGAGGCCAAAATATGAAAATTCTGTCAATGTCCCAATATTTATGCACCTGACTGTACGTAAATATCGGTAACATCAACACACATCGAGCAGCCATCTTGTCCTTGCGGAGGGTCTGACCAGCCGCAAACACTGCAGCTCTCCTCGCAAGCTGAGAGCTCTCATGCTGCAAATGCAATCGCAGTGGCTAATTTATGCACGCCCATGAAACGGCGCTCAAACGGTCAGGCACCACTGCTTTATTCTGGCCACAGATGTTTCTGACTCAAAATAAGGTCCGGAGTCTATACACCCATGCCAACTTTACCTTACACACATCCGTAATACTTAGCAGAATAGCGGAACCATCGGGCACATTGAGTACCATCGGCCCCTCACGCACATTTACACAAAGTCTGACCTTTCTCATAAATTGCTAACATGATTGCACGCTATGGGAGCTGAAGCTACGTATGCCCTCGCAGTGGATAATTTATGCATGCCCCTGGTAGGCGTGAAAGTGCACTGGCACGCCTGTGTTTCGTCGACCCCCCCCGTCACCACCCACAAATGGCACTTCCTGTCAATCACTCAGCGATGGCTGTGCGTAGTATTGTGGGTAAATATCAGGTTAAACCTATGAAACTAGGCTTTGTCAGGGTAACAGGAGCAGCCCAGGAAGTGTACTCCTGTGAGAGAGATGTATAGGTTATTTTGTCTAAGCATCGGTCATAATGATCATATTCCTCTAAGTAAAAGGAAAAGAAATACAACACTGCATCAGAGAACGTAGTGCATATAAAGAGCAATACTGATTCCCCCAACAAACCCATAGTTACAACATCCGTAGTGCGAAGCGCCAAGTGGATTCAAGTTCACTGTGTCAAGGACAGTGCAAATTCATTGTTATCACAAGTTACCCTGGAGGTTGTGTATAAATGCTCAGACATTGTATTCAGTGGCAAATTTAGAATTTCTAGAGGGGGGTTTCCAAGCGCTTTATTTAGAACAAAGAAAAATGCATTGGCCGAGATAAGTCTTCCAAAGCCACTTTTCTTGCAGTGAAATTGTTTTATGGAAAAGATGCTTCACTTACAAAGCGCAACACAAACATAAACATACTGGACCTCATCCAGAGCCGCTCGCAAACAGCGAACGCTCGCTCTGAATGAGGGCGGACGCTTTTTTTTTTTTTAAAAGCCGGCCTCCTGGCCGCTCGCTAAGCTGCAAGCAGCTTTTGCGAGCGGCCAGGTGATGGTTGCAACCATTGCGCTTGCGACGAGACCCTTGTGGTAGGGTCTCGTCTGTCGCAAGCCCCAGTGAGCTTTCGGCTGTAATAGAGACGGAAGCTCACTACTCACATTATTGGTGATGTCAGAAGGGCCGCCCACAAACGGCAGGTGTTCCTTCAGGAACGCCTCCGTTTGTCCAGCCACCCCCCCACCCCGCCTACAAAACAGGGCGAGCTGTCGATCAACATCGCTATGGGGCTTGTGCACGCCGCGCGTGCGCAATGCACAACAATCAACCCGCTTTCGAGCGGGTCTGAATGAGACCCACTGTACACAAGCAGACATAAACATGAAGTAGATAACAGGGCTTTTTTCCTGTTTATTTCTGGCCTGAGGGTCTGATACAGAGAATTGCGTAGGTGTGTACCCTGTCCCGATGCAGGAGCATTTGCCGATAAATGGCTTTTAACGCCCCTGCTATTGTCGGGATCGGGATGTCGCATCTTATGTACTGTTTAATATGCGTCAGTTTGACCTCCAATCCCATAGAAGCCCGTACACACTGTGCTATGTCTGCTATGTATGCACAGTATGTACGAGGCTGAGAGGGGGTCACACTGGGGAAAGACTGCACGGCTGATCGGGACAGTTTTACCCAACCAGCCTGCAATCAAGAAAGTGTGTACCCAGCTTTACTCAAGAGAGGCTTCCTCTTATCACTGTATGCGGGAATGTTGCCTGACCAAATTTTTTTGGAGACAGGTTAATGTAGGTCTAAAGCTGGGTACACACTGACAGATACATTGGCTGATCAATTGATCGGCCAATGTATCTGCTGCCCGTCGGGCAGTGTTTACCCACGATATGTCGGTGAACGTCAGCGTTCACCGACATATCCCATTGGCTGTGCTGCACAGCCGATGGACAGATATGTCTGCAGACCGCCCGTACACACACAGCGGTAGCCGCGAGGAGGGGGGCAGGATCAGCACCCCGCCCACCGGGACATGCCCCCGACATGCCTTCTGGCCACCGGGACCCGCAGCAAGACACAGATCATGACAGTGTGTATGAACGACCATCATCTGCAGATATATCTGTCAGGTGTGTACCCACCTTTACTCCATAGCTCATTTTGTTAACTTTGTCCCTCTCTCCCCAGACTGGGGCATTTTTGGATATTACTTCAACTTCCTTCCGACCCGCTAGGGCCTGTAAAAAAGAAAAAAAAATGTTATCTGCAGTTGCTAGAAAAATGCATTTTACATATGTGGATCAAAAATGAAGCCCGACTCTGGGCCTGGTTCAGCAAGGAACGCAGCAGCTAATACGCACGCAATCGGCTCATTGTTGTGTACGCGCATGCATCGCAGTGCACAAACTGGCCACTGCGATCGGGACTGCGATCGCAGTGACTACGCAGAGCTATCACTGAGTGATTGACAGGAAGTGCCATTTGTGGGTGGTGACGGGGGGGTGGTCGGGGAAACGCAGGCCGTTGCAGGGGCGTGCATAAATTATCCACTGCGAGGGCATACGTAGCTTCAGCTCCCATAGCGTGCAATCATGTTAGCAATTTCTGAGAAAGGTCTGACTTTGTGTAAATGTGCGTGAGGGGCCGACGGTACTCAATGTGCCTGATGGTTCCGCTATTCTGCTAAGTATTACGGATGTGTGTAAGGTAAAGTGGGCGTCCTGATGTTGTTCTGCGGTGGCATTGCCACAATGGATTAGCATACTATCACAGTGAGACTGAGCGTATAATCGTTATTGCATTAAACTGTTCTATGCCTTCCGGATGGATTGGATTGAATCCTCCATGCTGAGGTTTTCGTTTGAATTGTGGGAAATTTACATTGTATAGATGTGCGGTTTGGTTCTCCAGAAATCCGAATCCACCCGAATTTCGTGAATCCGGACAGATCCAAGTCGCGGTTCTGATCTCCTGAGGAGATCCGGAAAAATCCAAGTCGTGGTTCTGATCTTCCTGCGTTTCAGAATTCGGATTTCGGATTGCAAAATTTACATGATTTTAGCTGTTTTTGAAAACTTTTTGTAATTTTTTTTTTTTTTTAATGA
Source organism: Taudactylus pleione (assembly GCA_031769625.1). Taxonomy (NCBI): domain Eukaryota; kingdom Metazoa; phylum Chordata; class Amphibia; order Anura; family Myobatrachidae; genus Taudactylus; species Taudactylus pleione. The sequence goes on from JAUIMM010001082.1 coordinate 1,325,803, forward strand.
TCCTGGTTTAAAACCAAAAATACTTGAGGGTGGTTTTGCAAAACCAAAACATGAAGATGAATCCAGGTCTATAACCAAAACCAAAACAAGGGGGTCAGCGCACATCTCTGTTGTATTGACACGCTCTCACCCTCTCTCCAATCCCGGATTCATGTCTGTTATAGAAATACTGAATGGTACGAGACCAGGACCCATCTGGGAGATCCTCTGATTGAGATGGATATTTAGGGTTCCCATTCTCCACTTTCTGCAATATTTTTGGTCGATTTTGTCTGGAATTTCTGGTTAGTTTGAATACATGGTTTTTTATCACTATTACTTATTGCTACATCCCTAGCTCAGGAACGGGTATCAGGGCCGTAGCTAGGGTAGTGCGGCCGGAGCCATCGCACAGGGCACCTCAGGTCAGGGGACGCTGTTTGGGCCTGTCAAATTTCTGTTTATTATCTTTCTTGGTTGTAGCTTCCTCTTATTTCATCCCCAGCATCTCCTGGCCTCTCCTATCTCTTCCCTGGCCCTTCCCAGAGCCGGATTAAGGCCCACATGGGCCTGGAGCTGAAAATGTTCAAAGGCCTATACTGAGAAGGCGAAGAGCTGTGATTGGTGCTGTGTGAGTGTGTTCAGAGTCACCTTGGTGTGTACTGCAGTGGCGTATCTATAATGGGTGCAGTGTATGCGGGGCACAAGAGCCCCTGGGTCAGGGGGCCCCCGCACCGCACACTCTGCACCCATATTTTTTTAAAATGTACCTGTCCGAGGTCCTGTGTCGGTGTCACTGCTGCAGCGGCCATTTTCTGGTGTTCTGCGCATGTGGCGACCACTCTCCAGCGTTCTGCACATGCGTAGTAGACTCGTGCCCGGAGTCTACTAATGCCCCGGTGGCTGGCCAGCCGCGTCATTCGGCTGCCAGCCACCAGGGAGAGAGGAGGGGGCCCCGCACGAAGAGTTCACACAGGCCCCTTCCTCTCTTAAAATGCCCCTGGTGTACTGTAGACCCCCTACACTATGAACACTAACTACAAAGAATTAGAAAAATTGCGGGGGGGGGGTGGCGGGACTAGAAAAACTATTTAAATACTTAAAATTTATGGCCAGATAGGCGGATGGTAATCATGCTGTCATGCTGATGGGCCTATTTTTATGTGGAGGCCTGGAGCTGTAGCTCCATCCGCCCCATTGTTAATCTGGCCCTGGCTCTTCCCCATGAAGCCATGGCCCTTTTTTGGGTGCATTATTTCCTTTTGAAAAATTAGGGGGCGCCAATGCTCTTTTTGGCACAGGGCACCAAAAAGTCTAGTTACGGCTCTGACGGGTATGTAATACTGACAGTCGGGATGCCTCCTGTCAAAATACTGACAGCGGCATCCCAATAGTTGGTATTTTCACAGGGGTCGGATAAGTATACTAATCCTCCCCACTGCTCCCCCTAACCCTCCCTTCTTGTAGCCTGACCCCCCCCCAACTCGCACCCTAACCATCCCGTTAGTGCCTAAACCTAACCCTCCCCCTTTCGTGCCTAAACCTACCCCCCCAGTGGTGCCTAACCCTAACCCTCCCACCTAAGGGTGCCTAACCCTAACCTCCCCCCCAAAACCTAACCCTAACCCCGCTAAGCTGCCTAAACCTAACACTCCTTCCTCCCTCCCCCCTGCGGCTATCAGCTAAGACGCCCTGAACTTACCTCGTTCGGGATGGTGACCTTCTGGATTTTGGCGTCAGGATTAAGATAGGCGTCGGTATTTGACGCCTATCTTAAGTCCCGTGTCGGGCTTCCCCATCGGGATTTAGACCAGCGGCATCCCGGCCGCCAGTCTGCTCACTACATCCCCCCTAGATCGCTCATCTGTCTGTTTTTGCACGCTTATTTCTATATGTATTGTATGTTGCACTGCTCTGACTTTTGTAATCACTTTGCTCCAATAACGATATTTAAAATAAAAAATAAAAAATTGTCTTCATCACAGAGATAACAGCTCCCTCCTCAGCAGCTAATGTAACAAAATTAAAAGAGTTCCTCCCTATACTATTTCATCAATCCATTTATTTGTATAAAGACTTATTACTGATCAAGAGCCCTAATGTAAACCGCTTCTATATTTACAGCAACAATACATTAAAACAACCTTCATTCATGGCATTATGAACAATTGAAGTGTGCCAGTAAAGATATAAAAGACACAACAATAGAAGTACAAGTACCTGTATGTAATAGAGCAACATCAAACAAACAGTCTGGAAACTGGGAAAGTAAATACAGAATCGCTGGCGCAGGTGAGGGAGAGAACTTTCTGTTATTATCTGCAAAATAAAGCTAAAGACACATCAAATGTAAATAATGAAAGCCTGTATATCTAATAATAATAATATGCGAGAAAGCCTGTCTGTCTGTCTGTTTGTATGTATGTCCTTTATGCACGCCCAGAGTTTTGGACCTAGCTCCACCAAATTTGGCATGTTGGTGTAGTTTGACCAGGATTAGGTTTTTGCCTAGGTTTGAACTTTGTCAGGGCCACACATTCTCACACAAACCCTAAAAATGGGGACACTCTCAAATTACACAGGTTCCGGGGCTGGCTCCAGTGAAAATTGTCAGTCTGCCAAAAACCTGTGTGAAAGCTACAAAAGTATAATTTTAACATAGTCTGAGCAAAAGGTGTGTGGTTTCATGATACAGTAATGCCCTTTACACATTATGCTACACTAAGTAATGCTCCTTATAACACATTATGCCACACCATAATGCCCCTATAACACATTATGCCACACCACCCTTATGCCCCTTACAGCACATTCCACACAGTAATGCCCCTTACACATTATGCCACACAATAATGCCCTTTATAACACATTATGCAACACTAAGTAATACCCCTTATATCACATTGTGCCACACTAAGTTTTATCCCTTAAAGCACATTGTGCCACACAGTAATACCCCTTACACATTATTACATCCCACCCTGAAAGATCTACCTCACCAACCCTCCTCTCCACTCCTGCCAGTCTGTCACCTCAGCTCAAGACAGGTTGCACAGTTTCTATGTCCGTGTAGAACCAGATTATTGGGAATATGGCCGATAACCTGTAAACTGCGTGTATCAGGTTAGTGCCCATTATGCAGTGCCCCCTGTAGTTGTGCCCATTATGCAGTGCTTCCTGTAGTAGTGCCCCTTATGCAATGCCCCCTGTTGTAGTGCCCTTAATATAATGCCCCATGTAGTATTGCCCATTATGCAATGCCCCCTGTAGTAGTGTCCATTATGTGGGGTTTCCTGTAGTAGTGTAAATTTTGCAGTGCTTCCTGTAGTAGTGCCCATTTTCAATTTGCATACTTCTAACATCATTTCCCATTGGAGAACTTTGATCTTGCTGTATTACTGCTCTGAGACTACGAAGTCTATTTATCAAGCAGTGAAAAGTGTGGAGAAGTGAACCAGTGGAGAAGTTGCCTATAGCAACCAATAAGCTCCCACCTATTGTTTTATAGACTGTACTTGATAAATGCTACTTGAAAGTAGAGATGTGTGGGTTCGGTTTTGCTCGGATATGTTCGGATCTCAAAAACGGTATCCCATTGGCTATCGGCTATCACGTGTTTTGTATAGCCAATAAAATAAATCCGAACTAATCCGAACTTGCGATACTTTTGGTGAAAAGAATCGAGTAAAACCGAACCCGCACATCTCTACTTGAAAGCTGATTGGTTGGTATGGGCAAATTCTCCACTGGTTCACTTCTCCACACTTTTCACTGCTTGATATATAGACCCCTATATCTCTAAGCTGAGAATTTGGTTAGGTTTAGTATGCAAGGGTTAATGTCTAAGCTAGTGCAGCGCAGTTAGCTATGTGCCAATCAGTTGGTTTAGACCAGTGGTTCTCAACCTCGGTCCACAGGACCCCACACAGGTCACATTTTCCAGGTCACCCAGCAGGTGCACAGGTGTAGTCATTACTCACTGACACATTTTAAAAGATGCACATGTGGAGATAATTATTTCACTTGCGTTTCTGTGAGGAGACCTGGAAAACATGCACTGTTTGGGGTCCTGAGGACCGAGTTTGAGAACCCATGGAAAGCCACCGATGGCCATCTCTACGCAAGAGTGTTTGGGTAGTATTTCCCTCTTGAGAGTGGCAAGTTGGTCACTACCTCAGGGGAGGGCCTGGTCTTCATCTTAGGGAGGAGCCAATGCTGGTCCAATTGGAAGGAGGTGGTACTGCCCAATCCAGTTGTGCAAGAACAAGGATCCGCTCTCATTATGATTTACTTATTTAGGCTGTGGCCGAGGTAACACCGCTTTTCTTCCACCACCATAACATTTGTTTCAGTGTTGTTATTCCTATAGTACAGTGTTGTTAAGTTAACAAATGGAGTAATAAAACTAATGGGTGACATAGTGCAGGTTTACAATTTTTTTTGTCACTTTTGGGGTATATTTACTAACGTGAGAGTTTATAGAAGTGGAGATGTTGCCCATAGCAACCAATCTTATCTTCTAGAAGGTGCTAGTTAAATGTTAAGTAGAGAGAGATAAAGTGGACTGAGATAAAAGGCCTGATTCAGACCCGGACGCTAAGAAGCGTTCTCTCGCTCTCAGCGTATGCAAATTCGGAACACACCCAGCAAGGCAGACGATTGCACGGCAAGGCATAAACACGCCCACTATGTCTTGGCGTGCGTTCACTTTGTGTATGCAGACGCCCCCCAGCCTGTCTTAAGACGCCCACTTGCGTCATCTCCAGGAAGTGTATGCAACCATTGGTACATCGGGTACCATCGGAAGCGAACGCAGTGCTTGTGGTTGACTTTACCCTACTGCAAGCACTGTGAGCATTTCAGTGTATAAACCAACCATGTGACGTGTACTATGACGCTGCCTGTTAATTATGCACGCCTCTGAAACGACGTTAAGACGCTTAGACACGCCTGCGTTCGCACCTCCACTCCCCCGTTTCTAGTGGCCTGCACATGTCACCACCCATAAGCGGCTTGGCCTGTCACTCTTTCAGCTGGGCTGTCTATGCTGGGCGTGTGAACGCTTCCTGATCTTTCGCAGTGGTTTGCGCACTGCGATGCATACGGATGCGCACAATGCAAACCATCGGCAGCTACGAGCGAACGCTTCTTAGCGTCTGGGTCTAAATCAGGCCTAAAGTACCAACCAATCAGCTCCTAACTGTCACTTTACAGGTTGTGTTTGAAAAAGGACAGTTAGGAGCTGATTGGTTGGTACTTTATCTCCATCCACTTTCTCTCTCTCTCCAAGGCTTAGTACATAGGGGGTCATTCAGACCCGCTCGCGAGCGGCAGGACGCTCGCAAGCGGGTCGATGTTCCCCACTGCGCATGCGCACGACGGAGGGAGCTCCGTCGTGCGCATGCGCGAGACCCGGCGAGCAACGGGCTCACCATCGCTCCGGGTCTCGCACCAAAGGGGGCGTGCTGTCGATGTTGGTGGGCGTGCCTGCCAGACGGAGGCGTTCCCATGGGAACGCCTACCATCTCAAGCCGGCCCCACTGACATCACTAGTGATGTCAGTGGGAGAGATTTTGGCTCTGATAGAGCCAAAATCACTCCAGGGCTTGCGGCAGCAAGACCCTACCGCAGGGTCTCCGTCGCAAGCCCGATGGTCGCGATGGTCAAGACCATCACGACCATCATCATGGACGCTCGCTATAGCTGTGGGTGGTAACCCACAGCTAAGCGAGTGTCCATGAGGACGCTCCAAAAAAAGGTAGGAGGGCCCTGATTCAGAGCGAGCGCTCTGGTCAGAGCGTTCAGCTCTGAATCAGGCCCATAGACCACATACTCATATTCTTCTTCAAAAAACCCCCTACAGCGCATGCATCTGACACACAGAGGTGCTATTGCAATTGGGGCAGACAGTATCAGAAGTGTGGCGGAAAAGTGACGGTGACTGGGAGGTGGCTACTAGTGCACGCAATAATGGTCTTTACGGTCTGCGTATTATGGGCATGTCGTGGATGTGTCACTGCAAATACCTGCATTCACAGACTGACAGCCTCAAGCAAAGGAGGCCTTGGTCAGACATAAACACTACACCTGCCTTAGCACTGGCGCAATTTTTCGATGGCGGCATATAAAGACGCACCAATCAGTACTACTGCGTGCACGGGTGCTAAAAGTAGGCGTCTTAGTCCTTGCACATTCCACCACACGAATGTACACAAGTTAAGCAGTGTATAGGGCATTAGCGTAACGTTGCACATGGGCGACCACTAGTAGGCGCTGCTGCGTACGCTCTTACCTGTGGCTCTGGCCCGATATTACAAACATATTATTGCACATATGTGTACGTATTAGTGCTTTTCCCGTAATACAAAGAGGAATTTCAAATGGCAGCAAGTATGTACAAGGGTGCAGCAAAGCACCTGCTTGTCCTGATTGTACCTAACCGATCTACAGCATAGTTATAGGCGAAGACTTCTCCAGCAATTCTAGGTTCCTTTAATCAGTAACATTGGTCTAATTCAGCTGAAACTAATTATTAACTACCGGGAGACAAATGTATTTGCTCTGTTCAAAACAGGCCAAGTTGATAAGTAGATTGATGTAAGTACAGTAGTGTAAGTACTAGGTAGAGTACAGTACAGCACTTGTTCACTGTGTGATGTCAGTCGGATTATACGCTGGACTGATTATACGCTGTCCCAGAAAGCTCTTCCTTTGTGAATGGGAGCAACTGTTACGTGAGAATAATAATAAATAATATGAAATGTAAACGCCTACGTATATTATAAGGAATAACACAACACCTATTTTAAGTTATTCGAGATAATAAAAGTCACCTTAGAGATCCATGATCTGTATGAAAACACCTGGCCTAAAAGCCAATGAGCTCCCTACTGGAAATTATTAGTTCTTTGACCCCAAAAAGTGCTTTAATACATGTCCAGTAAATTCAAGGCGACTTCCTATATCCACAATAATTTACAGTAGGGATGAGCGGGTTCGGATTTACTCGGTTCTTATCGCCACTTTACCGCAAGTTCGGATTAGTTCGGATTTATTTTATTGGCTCTCCAAAACACGTGATAGCCGATAGCCAATAAAATGTCTCTTTGAGAACCGAGTAAATCCGAGTAAATCCGAACTCGCTCATCCCTAATTTACAGTAGTGAGTCCCCGACTGCACAGACAAGTGGATGGCATGATATGCTTCATGCTGCTATGCTCCTGAAGGGGGCGCCACATGCACCTGACAAAGGTGCTTCCAACATTGTTGGTGTATTTGGATTACCTAGCACTGTCTAAAGTGATAGCCACCCCCTGCACTCCCATTACACCTACTCTAGTGGCATGGGGGAACCGGGATGTGTTTATATTGCCGGCAGACAGGATGCCGGCCGCCAATATACCAACGCTGGCATCCTGCTGCCCGGCATAATACCGAGGCCGATATCCAGAAGGATATCAGGATACCAGCATCGGCATCCCGAACCGTAGGAATCCCGAATGTCTACTCTTGGGTAAGTATACTAGTTTCCCCCGGGGATGGGGGAGTTAGGTTTAGGCACCCCCAGGGTGAGATTAGGGTTAGGGACCACCAGGGGGAGGTTAGGAAACACTAAAGGGGGGTTAGGGTTAGGGTGGGGACAGGAGAGGGTTAGCATACTTACCAGCCCCAGCCGGGATGTTTACTCTTCGGGGAACCTGCTGCTGGTATTTCATACCCATTCCACCGACACCATGAAACTGAGTGCTGGGCTCATTCTAACAACGCCCTGGATGGCTCTCCGGTGAGTCTTCGAGCAGCAGGTTTCCAATTCAGACACCCTCCAAGCCAAATAAATGCGCCAAAGAGGTAGCGACATTGCCAACCCTTCGGCCTTGTGTCCTATGTAAAGGCATAGCTCCTGAAGCTGGGTACACACCTGAAAGATATATCTGCAGATCGACTGATCTGTAGATGATGGTTGTTCATACACACTAAACAACCATCATTGCCTTCTGACCAGGGGTCCCGCTGGTTGGGGGGTCGTGCCCCCCTCCCTGGCGGCCTGTGCAGAAAGTGTACGGGCGGTCGTCTGACCGCCCGTACACACAGCACGATGTGCAGATATACAAAAGTTTGAGGTTACTTAGCAATTTCCTTATTTTTGAAAGAAAAGCACTGTTTTTTTCAATGAAGATAACATTAAATTAATCATAAAAACACTCTATACTTGTTAATGTGGTAAATGACTATACTAGCTGCAAACGTCTGGTTTTGAAAGGAATATCTACATAGCTGTATAGAGGCCCATTTCCAGCAACCATCACTCCAGTGTTCTAATGGTACATTGTGTTTGCAAAACACGTTAGAAGACTAATGGATGATTAGAAAACCCTTGAAAACCCTTGTGCAATTATGTTAGCACAGCTGAAAAAGGGTTTGCTCATTAGAGAAGCTATAAAACTGGCCTTCCTTTGAGCTAGTTGAGTATCTGGAGCATCACATTTGTGGGTTCGATTATACTCTCCAAATGGCCAGAAAAAGAGAACTTTCATATGAACCTCAACAGTCTATTCTTGTTCTTAGAAATAAAGGCTATTCAATGCGTGAAATTGCCAAGAAACTGAACATTTCTTACAATGGTGTGTCCTACCCTCTTCAGAGAACAGCACAAACAGGCTCTAACCAGAGTAGAAAGAGAAGTGGGAGGCCCCGGTGCGCAACTGTGCAAGAAGACAAGTACATTAGAGTCTCTAGTTTGAGAAATAGACACCTCACAAGTCCTCAACTGGCAGCTTCATTAACTGGTACCCGCAAAACGCCAGTGTTAACATCTGCAGTGAGGAGGCGACTCCAGGATGCTGGCCTTCTAGGCAGAGTTGCAAAGAAAAAGCCATATCTGAGACTGGCCAATAAAAGGAAAAGATTAATATGGGCAAAAGAACACAGACATTGGACAGAGGAAGATTGGAAAAAAGTGTTATGGACAGACAAATCGAAGTTTGAGGTGTTTGGATCACACAGAAGACATTTGTGAGATGCAGAACAAGTGAAAAGATGCTGGAAGAGTGCCTGACGCCATCTGTCAAGCATGGTGGGGGTAATGTGATGGTCTGAGTCTCCTTTGGTACTGGTAAAGTGGGAGATTTGTACAAGGTAAAAGGGATTTTGAATAGGGAAGGCTATCACTCCATTTTGCAACGCCATGCCATACCCTGTGGACAGTACTTGATTGGAACCAATTTCCTCCTCCAACAGGACAATGACCCAAAGCACACCTCCAAATTATGCAAGAACTATTTAGGGAAGAAGCAGGCAGCTGGTATTCTGTCTATAATGGAGTGGCCAGCGCAGTCACCAAATCTCAACCCCATTGAGCTGTTGTGGGAGCAGCTTGACCGTGCCCAAGAAGTGCCCATCAAGCCAATCCAACTTGTGGGAGGTGCCTCAGGAAGCGTGGGGTGAAATTTCTTCACATTACCTCAACAAATTAACAGCTAGAATGCCAAAGGTCTGCAATGCTGTAATTGCTGCATAAGGAGCATTCTCTGACAAAAGCAAAGTTTGAAGGACAAAATTATTATTTCAAACAAAAATCATTATTTCTAACCTTGCCAATGTCTTGACTATATGTTCTATTCATTTTGCAACTCATTTGATAAATAAAAGTCAGTTTTCATGTAAAACACAAAATTGTCTGGGTGACCCCAAACTCTTGAATGGTAGTATACCTGCAGATATTTCTGCCATTGGCTGCGCTGCACAGCCGATACGATATGTCTGTGAATGACGCCGTTCACAGACATATATCGGCTGTACACACTGGCCAACGTACACACGCTATACCGGCTGTTCAATTGAAGGGCCGATAGGTCGGCCAATGTGTACCCAGCATTGGTTATGACCCTGGATATATGGCCATCCCAACAAGCACATATATCATTATCAGCTGTAGCTTAAACCATTGTTATGTCAATGTTAGAAATCTCAGACCCACATTAACAACTTGTCTAGAGGCTACAGACAACTTATTTTCAAAGCAGTGGTTGATGTAATTACTCCTGAATGAGCTTTTCATTCATCATTAAGTGTGAGCTATAAATATACGGCATTTAGAACCACGGAATGTTTACTCACCATTGTGATTCGAAAACCCACCCGCATATGCTGGAGAGTGCGCTCCTCCCTGCAGGAATGTCTGATGTTTGTAAAGACAGACATTTTCCTGTTGCTTAATTCCTGTTTTTAAAAACAAGTATTGTGTGGTTTTTTTTTGCTGGAACTAAGAACCGTACCGAGGGGTGGGAGGTTAAAGCATTAAATTACAATTATCTGAACAAGATCTCACATATACAGGCACAATTAACTTTTGAAATGATTTAATTACTATCAGCCTGATCTCGATTAAGCAACTTGTAATTTTCCTTATGCTGGGCATACACTCTACAATTATCTGTCAGATATCTGTCTGGTGGGAAGGAAATTCTGGTCCGTTTTCTAGTGTTTGGGAGCAAATTTCTATGGTTAGTTGCTCCCATACATTACCAGGCTTTCATTCCAACCAGCCAGATTGGACAGATATCTGACAGATAATTGTATAGTGTATGCCCAGCTTTAAACCCCTTTTACACCGGAGCTAAAACCCGGGTTTTTGAAGGGTTAACCCGGGCAGCTCCCTGGTGTAAAAGGGCAGAGGGTTGGATCGCCGGTTCGGGTGACCCGGCAATCCAACCCAGGTAACTAGCAGGGTTTAACACGGGCGTAGCCCGTGAAACCCTGCTATGGGAACAGCGCACTCCGGGTCACGAAGACCTGGAGTGCGCTGCTAGCCGGCCGATTGGTCCGGCTTCAGTGGCGCTTGGAGATGACGTCATCTCCAAGCGTCCACATTCACTCCGCAAAAGCCGGGTCTATGCAGATCCGACTGCGGTGTGAGCGGCGCTGACTCGGGAATATCCCGAGTCAGCGCCGGCAAAATTCCGGGTATGATCCGGATAGGAACTTTGTTCCAACTCCGGGTCAGACCTGGAATTTAGGTGGAAAAGGGGTATAAGTCTTTACTGAGAGCGTAATCTCTGTAGGGCTTTATTAAGCATGCTCTCTTTAACAAAGTTCATCTATATATCATTTCTTCAATACATTTGTACCCAAAAACTGTGTCTGTGTTTATTTTTTGGTTTATTTTCATTATCCCATAATAAACCTTTTGTAGATCCCAGTAACATATTCCTGTCACGTTTGCCAAGAGTAGGGATACGGCTGGCGTGTAATAACTGCTCCTCTAGTATTAGAGTATTAGATCCTCTCCCCCCAAGAATACCCTTGAAAGGCTGCGCACATCAGAAGCACCTTACCTGCAGGGGGCACCCACTAACCATGGCATAACTTCCAATTGTTCTGATTCACTGGAGCAAAATGTTTCGGCAAAATAGGACATTGCTGGACAAATTTGGACTGAGTTGGGCATATTTTGAGCAGATCAGGACAGGACCTGACAACATCAGGGCAGCTATGAGCAAGACTATGGACAAAGCAGTACAGACAGCCACCTATATCCCAGTGAGACCTAGGGGCCAGTCTGCCAATCGCAGCTGCAATAACGCACACAGTTCTATACCGAAAATCGGCTAATATTTGCAACTGCTTAGCCAGCATAGAGACGCCCACTACTGCTTTCTCACATCCTTAAGACCTCGCAGTCCTGCGTACACATCGGCAACATCGAGTAACATCAGACTCTCACGCAGAATTACAGCAGCTCTGACCTGTCTCAGAGATCGCAAGTCTCGTCATGCGCAGTGAGTGCTCAAGCTGCGTATGGTGTCGCAGTGGCTAATTTATGTATGTCCATGTCTCCGACCGATCCCCTGTCACCACCCCCAAACGTTGATGTCCCTCACTCTGCGATGGCTCTCTATCTGCATGCATGATCGTAGTGCGATCGCAACGCTAACCTGTGCACGCGCACTGCAGTACATACTCATGCGCAGTACGCCCCATCGGCCAAACTGCGTATGCTGTTGCAATTGCGATCCGTGATAAATCAGGCCCTGAGTCCTGCAGGCGTGTCACACTGTGTGGCGTATTGAGGATAGATGTAGCAGGACACATTTCTAGGTGCTGAACTTCTGGCATGCCTACAGTATCTGACACTTTCCAGGCTTAATTGTCAGACTGGCTTTTGGAATCCTACTTAACACCTGAGACGGGTGGGACAAGTTGACTAAATGCTGGAAAGTGGCAAGGGCAGCTTCTCAGATTCATACAGACCAAAAGGGGTAATGAAAGCCTCTTTAGTGCTGCTTTAGACATCCGAATATGACAATGTTCCCTACTCAAATCCAAGACCATGACTATATATTCTAGGCACTGGCTGAATGATCTAGTAGCTTATCTATGCGGGGCATCGAGTATGCATCAAATTCAGTCACAAGCATTTAGTTTCCTGTAGTCCAGAAGTGAGCAGTCTGGTTCTTCTTGGGACTGAGGGCTACAGGCGAGGCCCATGCTATCTGAGCTGGTTACACACTTACCGATGTGTGTACCAGCGATGCGACACCCGACAGGCCGACATTACACGATCCGGTACCTGACCGCCCGATATGTCGGGCACACGCTCCATTCACCTGCCTGGTGTCGGCAGCTGGGTCGTTCCGTCAGCCCTGCACGCAGGCCGATGGAACGACCCCAATGAACGGCATGTGGGAACGCGCATGGTCGTGCATGGTGGGTACACATTTGCCGATGTGGACGATATGTCGGCCTGATCTGCCAGATTGGGCGACATATCCTCTAATGTGTAGTACCCACCTTTAAAAAAAGATATCCAGCGTCTATGGGCTACAAAGCAGCCAGTATTTACCCTGTGAAAAAAATGCATTTGAACTCCTTCTATTGCAACATTATTCCCGAGTTGCAAAGTTACTTTTTTTATTGCTTTGCTCCCACCTATAAAGTGCCCGGTCTCCAAATTTGTATTCATTAGGAGCCTTAGGGCTCTCTTTATTAACATTATTTTTACTAAAATAAAGTGAAAAAGGGTGTTTTCACACCCTTTTCACATTATTTTAGTTTCATCTAAAGTCACTAAAGGGCAATTGGAGAACAATTCGTAAAATTCTACTCCAACCCCTAATTATCACTTATTTTTAATAAGCAGATCGCATTTCCCATAATTGTAATGGGAAATGTGATCCGACCAAAGTTACTAAAAATAAATTGTAAAAAATACCGGGGGAAGCCCTGTGATAATAACACCACCTGGAGGTAGCGTTATCCAGGGTCTCCCCCGGTCACCGGACTCAGTGGCAAACGCAGGATTTCTAGCGGGGGGTTTCCAAATGCTTGACTTTAAAGCAAGTGTGGCCAGTCCACGAAGAGGGCATAATCAGCAATTAACCAGCTATAATATACATGATACGAAGTATAATGTATGTAATAATTCTGACATATACAGGACTAACAATCACATTATTCCATTATATGCGTATGTAGGGCCATCCTGCCTGAACTGATTGTTTTTAGTTCAGATGTGAGCTCCATTCCAGGTTATATCAGCAAGTTCCGAAAATCTGGGGGAGCAGCAAAAGAACCTTGCGCTGCCCTGGACATATATGTTCAGATTGGTATCTTTATGTACTGGCTAGTTCATTATTATACAGTATTATTAATTAAGCATATAGATGGTCTATAGCATTGCACCCCTAACAGTGCATGTTTTCCAGATGTCCTAGTTGGTGCACAGGTGTATTTATTACTGGCTCAGACATTTTAAAAGATCAACAGGTGGTGCTAATTATTTAATTTGGGACACTGAGGGGATCTTAAAAAAAATGCAACTTTAGTATTATATGCTATTTCTATTGTGGTCATCATGGTGTGGGCTTGGAAGGGGGGGTTTCCAGGCAACCGGAAACCCCCCTTGCATTTGCCAATGGGACTCCTGCCCTGCTCTAAAAGGCAGAGCAGAGCCCGGAGCTGGTCCCAGTGATCAGCTGTGTGGTCTAAACAGACAACATGCTGATTCACTGCAAAAAAAAGTAAAAAAAAAATCTACTTACCCGAGTCCAGGGACCGGTGGTCGGGGCTCCGGTGATATCTCCCCTCCAGTCAGCTGGTCTCCGATGCTGCACTGCGGCCTGGTCATCAGGTGATTGGGTCCCAGTGCAGTATGGGATATCACCTGACCGGAGGACATGGAAGACATCACCGGATCATGCAGGTAAGTGTAATTAATAGGGGTGTGCACCAGCCACTTTTCGTGTTTTGGTTTTGGATCTGGATATTTCTTTGTGTTTTGGATCTGGATTGGTTTTGCCAAAACCACCCTTCCGTGTTTTGGGTTCTGGGTTTTGTGTTTTGGATCTGGATTTTTTCTTAAAAAATAAAAAAAACCGCTAAAATCACATAAAATGGGCCTTTGTTTGTTCCTACGCTATTAATAACCCCAATAACATTAATTTCCACGGAATGGGTATGATATACATGCGGCCGACGGTTCGATTCCCGTCAGCGGCAGCCCGACAGGAGCAGAGTGCGAAGCAGCGGAAGCCCGACAACCCTGGAAATCCCGATCGTGGATAGGTAAGTATAGACTAACCTAACCTAGCCCCCCTAACCCTAACCCTCCTTAGGGGTGCCTAACCCTAACTTACCCCCCAAGTGCCCAACCTAATCCCCCCTCTAAGTGCCTAACCCTAACCACCCCCTTCCCCGCTGCCTAAACCTAAGTCCCCCGGGGGGGTGCCTAACCCAAAGTCACCCCCGGGGGTGCCTATCCCTAACCCTCCCTCCCCCCTAGCCTAACCCTAACCCTCCCGGGGGGGTGCCTAACCCTAAGTCCCCCCCGGGAGCCCTAAACCTAACCCTCCCCCCCCGCGGCTGTCCGCTCGTTACATGGGTGAGTATGTGTACATGTGTGTGTGTGTGTGTGTTTGTATGTTTAATAAACTTATACTGTCACGGTGTGTGTGTCCTGTGTTTTTTTTAAACATTTTTTTACAGGTGAACTACAGGTACTAGTGGGCCCTTAATGCCCTGCATGCTGGTACTTGTGGTTCTCCAAGTACCAGCATGCTGGGCAGGCTTGCTGGGACTTGCAGTTCTACTTGTAAAGACAATGTTTGATATTCTTTATTTACACCACACCACACTATCAACCCGCCACCCACCGCCACCAGGGGCCTGGGGTGCCCTGGAGAGGGTGACCCCTTTATTGGGGGGGTCCCCAACTCTCCAGGGATCCCCGGCCTGGGCTGACTAGCGGTCAGGGCTGATGCTGCGGCTGGGGGGCCCGGTGAAAGGGCTCCCCTGGCTGTGGCATCAGCCCCCCGCTAGAAAAAGTCCAGTGCTGGTTCTGGAACATACAGGGGAACCCTACTCATTGTTTTCCCCTGTATTTCCAGAACCAGGACCGGATCAGAGCCCAAAGCTGGTTGTGCAGCATACGGGGGACCCATACGTAGTTTGTCCCCCGTATTTTGGCAACCAGAGCTGGTTCTGACTAGCCCGGTGCTGGTTGTGCTTAAGTACAGGGGACCCCTATGTCGTTTGTCCCCTGTATTTAAGCACACCCAGCACTGGGTCACTAATGCCCGGGGCTGGTTGCTCTTTTTTTGGGGGGTGCACGCCATTTTTTTCTTTTTTTACACAGGTTTTTTTTTTTTTTTTTTACCACAGCAGCACAGACGGGTCTCACGGAACCGTCAGTGCTCTGTGTCAATGACACAGATGCAAGTAGCATAGATCTCCTGGTCCGTGCATCTGTGTCATTGAAATACACAGCAGCACAGACGGGTCTCACTGACCCATCCGTGCTCTGTGTCACTGTCAATTACACAGATGCATGTAGCACGGATCTCACGAGTCCATGCTACATGCAAATGAGCACCATAATGCTGATTGGCTGAGAGCCGTGACAGACGGCTCTGTCAGCCAATCAGCACTTTGCCCATTAAAGGCAAAGGCATTTTTTTTTAAATGGCCGCTCGAGGCAAAACCTCGAAATCCGATAGCAGATCTCGAGGTTTTGCCTCAGGAGAGGGATCAGGGGCAGACAGGGAGATCCCTGTTTTTTAACTTGATGTAAATCATTTTTTATGTATATTGTTTTTTAATATTGTTGTTTTTATTATATTGTAAAGATGATGCATTATGCACTTTATTATTGTACCACGGATTATGTTTACCTGTTTGACATATTACTTATATGTGCTGAGAAGCTGACTTCCCCTTACTGCAGCAGAATGGATCTTTGGAACGCATAAGTTGTGTTCCTGTATCTACCATGATACATCATTGGCTAAACGGAAGGTGTGGAACGCAAGCGGGCGGGTCACATGACCCGCAGCGTTCACGTGACAGTACCCGCGTCACGACGGCGATGCCTCTCGTGAGGACACTTGCGTGTCAGGAGAGAGGCTAAGCTTGGAGCGCAAAGTCGCGGATCAGATGACCCGCAGCGCTCACGTGATTCCATCGGAGTCGCGAGGGCGACACCTTCTGGCAGAACACGTATATTGGGAAATAGGTCCAATGTAAAAGTAGAGGGCCATTTAACCTGATGCATTCTTATGACGTCATTCTGGCTGCGATAGTGGCGGGAGTCAGCGGATCATTAAGCTGCAGGTGAGTGACGTTTGGACTTAATTATGAGGGTATTTAAGGAGGTTTTTATTTGATTATGGCCATGCTTCTGATGAAGGACCCAACAGGGTCGGAAACGCGTTAAGCTTAGCCAATTGTGGCAATAAGAGATCATCGTTACCTCACCACTTTCTTCCATTGGAGAGAAACAGTCCGGACCTGTATCTAATACTCCAGCCTGATTTCCATCTGGGTGATATTTGGAGGATCGTGGAAGCGGTGCTGCTCGGCCACCAACAGATTCTTGTTATATGCTGTTTTATTCATTTGATTCTGTAAGTGCAAATTTTTCTATTAAATTTACCTTTACCATAAGGTTTTGCACTATTTTCTTTTTTCTGTTCTTGTATCCACCCAATATTGGGAGATACTATTATTGTTTCAGATCCTAGGATACAAAGAACAGTGGAAACTTTTCACCTATTAAGTGGATTAACTGGTAAAGAAGGACTTCCTTTGGAATATTGGTTTACATGTAGAAATAAGAAGCGCAGAATCATATATACATAACTTTCTTTTTTGCAGCTCTGGATAGGTAGCAGACATTTAAAGGGACAGCACCGTGTTTTGCTCTTGTATATTTAGTCTGTGATTGGTGTTCCGTGCAGGGCAAATGTTTAGTTGTTGTTATATCTGTCACACTACACACACTGTAGGTTGAGGGTGATGCCGTTTTAGTATGTGTAGTTGCTTGACATAGGTTTAGGCCCTGCACGGCTGTGTTGTGTATCTCTATACAGGGACCTGTAGGCGAGTGAGCGGACGAAGAGCAAGAGTGGACACGGTGAGGAATATCTGTGTGTACTGTCTCTCCCTGTTTGTCACCATCTATCTCTCCTTCCTTCTGGGCGGACGGTGAACCTTGCAACCCGGTGCAAGGACGGATCTTCACCTGGTGCATGAGTACCGATAGGTGAAAATTCGGGATCTGAGGCCAAAAGTGCCAATGATGATCTTCACTTAAAACCTGAATTTATCCCCCGGTTCGGTAGGGCGCGTCGGTCGACGTGAGGAAGGACGGTACTCACCTCGTCTCCTTCCCCCTAGGTCATCGTGTCCGTGTTCTATTTGGAGGTTCCACCACCGTCTGCTCAACACACGGCCTGAAGGTGAGAGGGTGCGACGCAAGGTAAATAACAGACGTACACCTGCACGGCAGCAGGCTTTGCACCGCACCCACCCCTTACATTACAAATGCGGATTGTAGTAAATAGAGCCCTTAGAGCTCCTTCCAGAATGCTTGTAGTAGAGATATTTTTACTTTAACAGCCCTTTATATTTGTATCTGCTTTCCGATAACTTTTCTCCAGCTTACGACCTTTTCTGTTTGATTAAATTGTTTAAGATGACCAAAGAGGACCAAGGAATCCAAAATATTTCCCGCGAATTGCTCAGCATGATCTTAAGCCTAAATTGGTGGAGAGAAGTACTTTGAGCTGTGGAAAATAATGTGGCCCATTCATCTGCAATGTATTGCCCCAATCCCTCATTCTGCCAACACCACGGTCGGGGAATCTGGGAAGTTCAATATGTTGGAAATCCTCGATTCACCTATCCCTACAAAAAAAAATTATCGGGATCGGCGAGTCAGAGAATTTTAACATGCTGTTTTTCACCGATCCGCCTATAGAATTGCTGTTCATCGATGTCCACGGATTGGTAGTTTTTTTGGCGGATCAACAGAACGGGGAATCGGGGCTGTAGGTGTATGGTCCTCATTTTGGAGGCTTTATTTCATGATAGGCAAGAGTCTAATATAGCAGCTAATTTTGAAGATGGACCTTAGGTGTAAGTTTTTTTGTGGCCAGCAACAATATTTATCACTTCTTCAGATGCTGATACAGCGGTTGATGATGAGTTAGGCTGGGTTGGCCTGTAGGGGTTGATGCCTGTTTGTATAGTGTAAAATATACCAATATGTACTGTGCATGGCTTTTGAAAGAAAAAAAATTGGGTACACATATCTGACACTTGTGCCTCCTTAGGCTTGGGGAGGCGGAGTAGAGGAGGGCAGGGGCATGTTCATGCAGTCTGAACACAGTAGCGCTAATTTTGGTATTTGTAACAGGCAAACCCGAACCTATACACCTGTCAGTTACTGTGTCACAATGGCATGTAAATACGCACCGATAACAATAATGGTTGGGAGCACTGGCCAGCTAATTGGCTGATTCTTAGTGACCTTGTTGGCAATATGTGTATACAGCAGAGGTTTAGAAGAGTAATGTGCACACCAGCGGAATTGTTTTTGACCCAATTACAAGTCCAGTGTCTTAAACAGTAGTGTTAAGCCAGTTTACTGATGAGTAAAGGTACAGCTGTACTCACTGTTACACTGGTTGAGGCATGAAACAGAGCTGTTAGCGGAGCAGAGTTGGGGCCAGGGGCGTATATATAATGGGAGCAGGGTGTGCAGTGCACATGGGCTCCTGGGTCCAGGGGGGCCCACACCACACACCCTGCACCCATATTTGTAATACTTATCTCCCACGTGATCGGTTGCAGCACCGCACAAATCGCCTGGAAAATCACGTCTGCGGCCATTTCACTGGCATTTTGCACATGTACAGTAGGGAAATCATGCCATTTCTCCAGTGACCTGCGCATGCGAAGTAGACTCTGGGCACAGACTAGTGACCAGAGTCTACTGCTGCACTGCTGGCCGCCAGGGAGAGAGAAGGAACCCCAGACAGAGACTGCACACGGGCACCCTCCTCTCTTAATACGCCCCTTATTGGGGCAGCTAACCAGCTGGTGACTGTCTTCTGAATACGATTAGCAGTGCAGGGTGCTGGAACAGCAGTATCGAGGGTGAAAGCAGAGCGGGTGAGAAATGCCCATCCAAGATGGTGCCTCGCATGCGCAGTAGTAACTCCGGCTGCCATCTTGGTGAGGGAGTGAAGCATCATTCCTGGAGGAGCCATATTGGAGAATACACAGCAATGCTCTCCCATTCTAACTATAGATGAATGGGTCTGGTTTCCTGGTTTCCTGGAAACCAAACCCTTCCGAACTTACCTGCTCCAAGTAGATCTGGGTACCGGCTCAGATTTTCTCACCCGCTCTGGAGCCAGAGTGCAGACTGTCGGATCCAACCAGCGACCGCTGCCATGGTAACAGTCCGCTGGTTGGCTGAGAATGGTTGTCTATCAGCCAATCAACACATCCCCATAGACTTATTCCAGTGATCATGAATGCTACTGGACAAGAAGAAAGAATGGCTACAGGGAGTGAAGGTAAGTATTGTTGTGAGTGTGTGTAATAAAATAGTACTATGGCCCTCATTCAGAGCCGCTCGTTAGCGGCAGTACGCTCGTTCCGAGCGATGTTTGCACATCTGCGCATGCGTACGGTTTTTAGTACGCATGCGCGAACCAGTCAGTGCGGCCAAAAATCGTTTGTACGCAATATAGCGAGTGCCTGCTATTTTGAGTGACAGAATGAGGCGTATGTGGGTGGTAACAGGGGAAGGTGCTTGAAAATGGGGAGTGGAGATCCGAACGCAGGCGTGCTTAAAGGTCAAAACGGGCGTATTATGGGTGTGCATAATTAATACAGCAGCGTCATTGACCACGTCACTGGGTTATTTTATAGCCAGAACTGCTCGCAAATTTGTGGTAGCAAACACCAACCACAAGAATAGCGAGCAGTTCATACGCTGGTCGATGTACTCGATTAATCTAATAAATAGCGGACATGACGTATGGTGCGAGCAGCCAGGGGGCGTTTTTAACAAATAAACGAGCGTATGTTTTGCTCGCTCGTTCAGACTTAGAGGTGTGAACAGACTGCAATTTGCGAACGGATCATTTGAATAGCCACCCCTTGTTTTTGAACGAACGACCGCAAATAGCGAACGGCTCTGAATCAGGCCCTATATTCGGTGTCTGTGTATGTCTTTTTTTGATTATTTATTTTACAGGGGGACTACAGGCAACAGCAGGTCCTAACTGCCCCGCATGCTGGTACTTGTGGTTCTCCAAGTACCGGCAAGCAAAGAAGGCTTGCTGGGACCTGTAGTCCCCCCTGCAAGAGACAATAGCATTTTTTCCAACTTTTATATAATGAACTCAGAACCCACCGCCACCAGAGGTGCCAAGCATAGCCCTGGGCTATCAGCCTCGGGTGTCCCCGGGAGGGGGGACCACTTTAATGGGAGGGTCCCCACTTCCCGAGAAATCCTCGGCCTAGCTAAGTAGCAAGGGATGCTGAATTCTTTGGCTGGGAATACCAATATATGCGTGTCCCCTAGCTGTGGCATTAAATACCCGCTAGAAGGAGCCCAGTGCTGTTTGCGTAAAATACAGGGGACCACTACGTCATTTTTCCCCATATTTTCCCAACCAGGACCGACTCAGGAGCCCAGTGCCAGTTGTGTAAAATGTGGGGGACCCCTACGCCATTTCCCCCCCATATTTTCACAACAAGGACCGTCTAAGGAGCCCAGTGCTAATTGTGTCAAATATGGAGGACCCCTAAGTTTTTCCCCCCGTATTTTCAAAAAACTTCTCAAAAAACCCAGTGCTGTTTGAGCTGTGGGGGTGACGGGATTCTCACGCATTCCCCCTCTAATTTTTAACCCTTTATTTACTTTTACACAAACAGAAGGCTGCACAGATCACACTGATCTGTGCAGGCTTCTGCAAACACAGTGAGGTAGTCAAAATTGACTGGAAATGAATGTTATTGAGGTTAATTATACTGTAGGAACAAACACAGGCCGAAAGTATAATTGCTACTTAATAAAAACTGAACATAGGAGATGTCAGAGATGTCTCCTGTATTAAGCTAAATAAATTAATAATATGAACAAATACATAAACAAATAAAATAGAATACAAATAAAAATAAAATAATAAAATAACTATAAAATTATAAAAAATACATGATATGACATAACAGTGATAAAACTTAAAAGACAAAATAAAGCATAAAACAAATTTAAAAGTTTCACTTGAGGAATTTTTTTTATCATTTGATGCTGTGATTTTATTATTTTAATTTTTATTTGTGCTCTTCTATTTTATTTGTTTTCACATTCAGGGACCTATTCATCAACAACTTTACTGTTTCCTCCTTTTCAGACAGGAGGTCGGGGTCCGCGGCTGAGGCCAGGTAGGTGGGGGACAGGGAGGTGAGCGGAGGGGAGGAGATGGGTGGTTGGCGGGACACAGAATTACCGCAGCTGTAGGCAGTGATGTGCATGCGCCAATTTTGTGAATGTAACGGCGCATGCGCAGCACGGATTACATCTGCGGTAAGTTAGAGCAGAGAGGGATAATTATCTATTTCCTGAAAAGCTGTCATCGCAAAAATGACAGCTTTTCAGGATACTTAAGGAGAGGAGGAGGAATGATGAATTCCTCCGGTAATTAGGTAGACTCCATGCAAGTTCTAAACCTAATTACCTCCATTGTTTTTTTTTAATTATGATGAATAGGCCCCTCAGTTCCTATGCAAAATGATATTTATCAACTCATCTGAAAAGGAAAAGTGGTGGTGTTACCAATAGGGATGAACGGGTTCGGATTTCTGAAATCCGAATCCCCCCCGAGCCCCCCCGATCCGAGTCGTATCCGAGTCAGGCTCGACTTTTCCCCCCTGACTCGGATCTGAAATCGTGACAAAACGTCATCATCCCGCCTTCCGGATCTCGCGGGTTTTGGATTCTATAAAAGGTCCCCGTGTCGGCGCCATTTCTCACTCCGGCTGTGGACAGTGAAGAGGGAGGGTGGGAGCTAGGGCTGGCTGGGCTGTGTTGCGCTGCTGTTGTCCATAGGGGCTGTGACCACTCAGTCCATAGGGGCTGACTGGGCTGTGTTGTGCTGCTGTCATAGGGGCTGGCTGGGCTGTGTTGTGCAGTCAGTTGTCCATAGGGGCTGTGTCCACTCCAAAGTCTATAGGGGCTGGCTGGACTGTGTTGTGCAGTGTCCCATAAAGGCTGTAGTCCTAGAGGGGTGCTGTAGTGTTGTCCAGGGGGTGATCTGTGCATCAGGGGTGCTCCCCCAAAGTGCACTCCAAAAAAAAATGTTTTTTCTTTTCTGTGTTTGTGAATTGTGTGCGCAGTAGCCGCACATACATCAACAAAGTAGCGCCAAGCGTGTGCCTGTGTCATAAGTAAAGGGCCGGCTGGCTCATCTGATAAAGGGTGCTGTAACCCACAAAGTGCACTCCAAAAAAAATTAAAAAATATATTTTTTTGTGTTTGTGAATTGTGTGCACAGTAGCCGCACGTGCATCAACAAAGTAGCGTCAAGCGTGCACCTGTGTCATAAGTAAATGGCTGGCTGGCTGACTTGACCGTTAAAGGGTGCTGTAACCCCCAAAGTGCACTCCAAACAAAATAAAAAATTATTTTCTGTGTTTGTGAATTGTGAGCACTGAGGCTGCACGTGCATTAACAAAGGAGCAGCGCCAAGCATGCGCCTGTGTTCCATAAGTCTGTTAAAGGGTGGTGTAACCCCTAAATTGCACTCCACAAAAAATAAACAATTCTTTTTTTTCTGTGTGTGCGAAATGTGGGCCTGATTCAGAGCCGCTCGTAAGCGGCCGCTCATTCGTTCCGAGCGATGTCCGCACAACTGCGCATGCATATGGGTTGTAAAATACGCATGCGCGAACCAATCATTGTGGTCGGAAATTGTGTGCTCGCAAAATAGCGAATGCCTGCTAATTTGAGTGACAGAATGAGGCGTTTGTGGGTGGTAGCAGGGGAAAGTGCTTGAAAACGGGGAGTGGTGATCCGAACGCAGACGTGCCAAACGGTCAAAACGGGCATTTTAAGGGTGTGCTTAATTAACAAAGCAGTGTCATTGGCCATGTCACTTGGTTGTCTTTTAGCCTGAACTGCTCACTTGTTTGCGGTAGGAAAATCCTACCACAAGCACTGCGAACAGTTCATACGCCTTTCGATGTACTAGATTAATCTAATAAATAGCGGAGATGACGTAGGATGCGAGCGGCCAGGGGGCGTTTTTTTAAAAATAGCGAGCGCATGTTTCGTTCGCTCGTTCAGACATAGAGGCATCAACAGACCGCAAAGTGCGAGCGCTCTATTTAAATATCTGGCCCCTTTTTCTGAACGAGCGAGCGCAAATAGCGTCCAGCTCTGAATCAGGCCCTGTATGCGCAGCAGCTGCACGTGCATCAACACAGCAGCAGCGCCAAGCGTGCGCCTGTTTCATAAGTCAAGGGCCGGTTTGGACATCTGGTCCGGACTGAAGGACATGCCAACAATGTCAATTTCTGACATGTTTACTGTCACTGCATATGATACTGTCACCACTGACAGAATGGTGGAGGAATTATTTTCTGTATTTGTGAATTGTGGGCCTGATTCAGAGCCGCTCGTAAGCGGCCGCTCGTTCGCTCCGAGCGATGTTCGCACATCTGCGCATGCATATGGGTCGTAATGCGCATGTGCCAACCAGTCATTGCGGTCGTAAATCGAGCGCTCGCAAAATAGCGAGTGCCTGCTAATTTGAGTGACAGGATAAGGCGTTTGTGGGTGGTAACAGGGGAAGGTGCTTGAAAACGGGGAGTGGTGATCCGAACGCAGGCGTGCCAAAAGGTCAAAACGGGCGTTTTAAGGGTGTGCATAATTACCAAAGCAGCGTCATCGACCACGTCACTTGGTTGATTCTTGAAAGCCTGAACTGTTCGCATGATTGCGGTAGGAAAATCCAACCACAAGCACTGCGAGCAGTTCAGATGCCTTTCGATGTACTCGATTAATCAAATAAATAGCGGAGATGAAGTAGGATGCGAGCGGCCAGGGGGCATCTTTACAAAATAGCGAGCGCATGTTTCGTTCGCTCACTCAGACATAGAGGCGTCAACAGACCGCAAAGAGTGAGCGCTCAATTTAAATAGCCGGCCCCTTTTTCTGAACGAGCGAGCGCAAATAGTGTCCGGCTCTGAATCAGGCCCAGTGTGCACTGTGGCTGCACGTGCATCAACAAAGGAGCAGCGCCAAGCGTGCACCTGTGTCATAAGTAAAGGGCCGGATGGCTTGTCCGTTAAAGGGTGCTGTAACCCCCAAAGTGTGCTCCACAAAATTTCTGTCTTTGTGAATTGTGTGGGCTGTAGCCGCACCTGCATCCTCAAAGCAGCAGCGACAAGCGTGCGTCTGTCTGTTAAAGGATTACATCGGTGACAGCATCCAAGTAGGCATGTCAGACAGTCCGTACCTGTACTGGCAGGAAAAAGAGGCAATTTGGAGGCCCCTGTACAAAGTGGCTCTATTTTACCCCCCTCCAGTGTGTAGTCCGAAAGAGTGTTTAGTGCAGCCGGGAACCTTGTCAGCGAAAGGCGTAGGAGGTTGCTTCCACAAAATGTGGAGAAGATGATGTTCATAAAAATGAATTATCACTCTTCCAGGGAGACCAGCCTCCAGAACGTACAGAGGGACCTGTGGTGGTGGTGGATTCCAGCGGGGACGAATTAATACTCTGTGAGGATGAGGATGTACACAACACTGAAGAGGGTGAGGAATCGGTGGATGAGGAGGATGAGGACGACATCTTGCCTCCGTAGAGCCAGTTTGTGCAGGGACAGATTAATTGCCAGCTTGTTTTGTGGGGGCCCAAACGAACTAATCATTTCAGCCACAGTCGTGTGGCAGACCCTGGCGCTGAAATGATTGGTTTGCTAAAGTGTGCATGTCCTGTTTATACAACATAAGGGTGGGTGGGAGGACAATTCCATCTTGCACCTCTTTTTTTTCTTTGCATTATGTACTGTTTGGGGCCTAGTTTTTCAAACTGCCATCCTGTCTGCCTCTGCAGTGTCACTCCTAGATGGGTCACGTGTTTGTGCCGCCCACTCGTGTCGCTTAGCATAGTCATCCAGCTACCTCGGTGCAACCTTTTGGACATAAAAACACTATTGTGAGGTGTTCAGAATAGACTGGAAATGAGTGGAAATTAAGGTTATTGAGGTTAATAATAGCATAGGAGCAGAAAAACCCACAAATTCTGTGATTTTAGCTGTTTTTATGCTTTTTTCCAAAAAATACAGATCCAAAACACAAAACCCAGAACCCAAAACACGGAAGGGTGGTTTTGGCAAAACCAATCCAGATCCAAAACACGAAGAAAGATCCAGATCCAAAACCAAAACACAAAACACAAAAAGTGGCCGATGCACACCCCTAGTTACCAACCAAGAGGATTGTAGCTACCATTTTTTCTTGTACTTTCTTAAAAATAAGAACTAAAACCTGATTGGTTGCTGTTGGTAACACCACCCCAAAACAGCACTAACAGAAGGTTTGATGAATCTCCTACACAATGAGATTCAGCAATGGAATTAGAGTACCTGCATCCAGGGGCGTCTTTAGAGAGAAGTGGGCCCGTGTGCATCCCCCATCATGCTGATGCTGCTGGCTGGCCACCACAGAATCAATAAACTCTGGGCACTATAGTGTGCCCGGAGTCTATTGCGCATGGGCAGATTGCCAGGGAAATGTCGCGGCCAGCGATTTCCTCACTGCGCATGTGCAAAACACCGGAAAAATGGCCGTGACGCCCATTTTCCAGCGTTTGAGCAGCTCTAGGAGACCCGATGCGGGACCTCGGAGAGGTAAGTTTTACGTAATATGGGAGCAGGGTGTGCCCTCCTGCGCACAACTCACTGTGATTGGGCGCTCACCTCCTGAGCTGCGTGAGCTTCTCCTTTCTTAGCTGTGTACTGCTGCTGCAGACCCAACTGCCGTCCGGCGCCATCTCTCCTCACTAATGCTGGAGCGCTTCCTCCCTGTTGAGAGATGGAGTCTCCCTGCAGTAACAGCACACTGCTAAGAAAGGAGAAGTCACCTTCGGGGGTTAAGGAGTAGTAGTATAGACTCAGGGGTCTATTTACTAAGCAGTATAAGGAGACAGAGTGAAAAGTGATAAGAAAGTGATAAGGTGCCAGCCAATCGGCTCCCAACTGTCATTTTTCAAACATACTCTGTGAGATGACAGTTGGGAGCTGATTGGCTGGCACCTTATCACTTTCTTATCACTTTTCACTCTGTCTCCTAACACTGCTTAGTAAATAGACCCCTCCTTGTGGTGCAGTGTAACATACTTACCTACCTTTTATAATCTCTTCCCGGGAGAAGCCGGGTAAGAGAAGCAGCAGGGGGCCGATGGGGGTGGGGCCTAACGATTTGCACCATTAAGCCCCGCCCCCTCGTGGCAAAACTGCCGCGATTGGGTAAAATTTACATAGGGGGCGGGGCCAAATGCTGTGATTCATGCAGAATCACCTCTTAAGCCCCGCCCCCTTCACGGAGACCAGCGATCGCCGCGGGTGTTCTACTCATTCTGCCCACTTCACTAGGAAGTGGGCAGAATGCAGGAGAAATGCCTACCCTTCCGGGGGTGTGCGGGGGATTACCCGAAAAATTGGGAGCCTCCCGCGAAAACCGGGAGGGTAAGCATGTATGAGTGTAACTAGGTGCAAAGTGTAAACTGCATTTTCGGGGTAGTGACCGCATTATTGATGATATAAATTGCGAAAAATGTAAATACGTGAAACCTGCAGAGGTGACGGAGCACACAGTCATTTCAGTAGTCTGTTTCCAAGAACACAAGCAGAGCTAGTGCTGGCCTTATGACCTGACTCGTGTACGTCTGTATTCTCAGCTGCTCCTTTACATTATGCCTCAGACAGAGGCTAAAATAAACACCTGCTTATATGACAAACCCAAAGGATCCTCCCTGCCAGCTGGCACTGGGTGCCAAGGCAAGGGCATTATCCCTTATTTCTTTTCCGAAGTCCACTTTGTGATGGGTTCCATGTGTTAGAGTAACACAGGATGGAGTCTGCAGCTATTTGAAATTCCACAGCTGCGGCATCTGAAGCCAGCGTATATATATCTTGTAAAGCGTGCAAGACTTATACTGACTGTGAAGAAGGACACTTGTTTTAATTTGTCACAAGATGCGGGTGCAAAAAAGTGCTCTCACTATGCCAAGTGTACAGCGGGTCAGAGATACGAGGTCTATTACTACTCTGAATGAAACACATTATTGTTTTATAATAGCATGAAGGATTCTTTATTATTAAGTTATGCTTCAAAGCGAAGCTTGTTTGACCTTATAGTGAACTAGGTTTATTTGAATCTAAGAGCAGCTGGGTTGTAATCCAGCAAAAGATATAAGAGGCAGGATGACATGTTTGAGCCAGTTTCTCCATGTCTGAGTCTATTCAACTGGTTCATATATATGTGCAAACCAGCTCGAATGTGTCTTGTCATTAATGGTGAACTTCCACTGGGAAGCTTCAAGTTGTAATACAGCGTCTTTATACGCAGCATTGGATCAACTGCGTGATGTCAACATCTCACAACTGAGCAGGGCCGGATTGAGGGCCACATGGGCCTGGAGCTGAAAATGACTAAGGGCCTATTATGAGAAGCAGAGGAGGTGTCACCAGTGCTGTGTGGGTGTGGCCAGTGCCATGTGGGCGTGCACCCCCCTATACTCTCAGCCTCAATGTCTCCCTAAATATGTAAAAGAGAAAAAATGCTTAGGGGTCTATTTACTAAGCAGCATACCTCCCAACATGACCCTCTCCAGGAGGGACACAATGCTCTGGTCCTGGACTTCCCTGGTAATTTATGATTGGTGGCGGCTCCAGGGGGGCGGGGCTGCAGTACTATCCAAAATTCAAATAGGGGAGTCACACCAACTGCCAGTGAGTCCCAGCCAGTGATGTTTGGCAGTGTGTGAAATGACAGTTGGTGTGACTGCCCTATTTGAATTTTGAACTGCGCTGCAGCCCCGCCTCTTACCAGGGAAGTCCAGGACCAGAGCATTGTGTCCCTCCTGGAGAGGGTCATGTTGGGAGGTATGAAGCAGTGTTAGGAGACAGAGTGAAAAGTGATAAATAAGTGATAAGGTGCCAGGCAATCAGCTCCCAACTGTCATTTTTCAAACACAGCCTGTGAAATGGCAGTTGGGAGCTGATTGGCTGTAACCTTATCACTTTCTTATCACTTTTCAGAGTGAAAAGTGATAAGAAAGTGATAAGGTGCCAGCCAATCAGCTCACAACTGTCTCCTAACACTGCTTAGTAAATAGACCCCTTAATCCTGTGAGGTAAATAGAAATACAATTTTACTACTTCTGATTTATGGCTGACCGTGTGGAGAGCAGATGGCCAGTCAACATCATGTTGTCATGACAATGGGCCTATTTTTATGTTGAGGCCTGGAGCTGTAGCTCCATCCGCCCCATTGTTAATCTGGCCCTGCATCTGCGTAACCCTAAATCACACTGCCGGGGCCAGTGAATCTGCTTCCAAGAACGCAGCCACTGGCTTCGACAAGCCCAGAAAACGGGGCAGCACTCTTCCAGTCACCGCCCCATCGCCAGCAATCCTGCTGCGACTTTGGAAAACTGCGACCGACATCGCAGAAACAGATCTGCCCATTCGCAGTGCGGCTCCTGAGCCAGCGCAGGTCTGCAAACATCGGAGAATTGCGTAAACATCGAATTGACGTACATCTTTGAATTAGGCCCAATATTCACAGCTCGAATATAAAAAAAACAAACAGTACTTTTTTATGAATTAGAAATCCTACTTAAATAGTGCTTAAACAGAAAAAAAAAATTTAATGACACAAATTTCAATGGGAATGGTGAAAGTTTGAGCCACAAATATGAGGCAGTCTATTGGTGATTATACTGTGAACATGTTCATAGTAGGGGTGAGCGGGTTCGGATTTCTGAAATCCGAACCCCCCCGAGCCCCCCCGATCCGAGGCCGATCCGAGTCAGGCTCGACTTTTCCCGCCTGACTCGGATCTGAAATCGAAGCAAAACGTCATCATCCCGCCTTCCGGGTCTCGCGGGTTTTGGATCCTATATAAGGTACCCGCGTCGGCGCCATTTTCTCACTCGGCTGTGGACAGTGAAGAGGGAGGGTGGGAGTTAGGGCTGGCTGGGCTGTGTAGTGTAGTATAGTGCAGAGTAGTGTTGTGCTGTGCTGTGCTGCTGTTGTCCATAGGGGCTGTGTCCACTACTTCAAAGTCCATAGGGGCTGGCTGTGTTGTGCTGTGCTGCTGTTGTCCATAGGGGCTGTGTCCACTACTTCAAAGTCCATAGGGGCTGGCTGGACTGTGTTGTGCAGTCAGTTGTCCATAGGGGCTGTGTCCACTCCAAAGTCCTGTGTAGTGTCCCAGTCCTAAAGGGGTGCTGTAGTGTTGTCCAGGGGGTGCTCTGTCCGTCAGGGGTGCTCCCCCCAAGTGCAAAAAAATATATATTATTTTTCTGTGTTTGTTTATTGTGTGCGCAGTAGCCGCACGTGCATCAACAAAGTAGTGCCAAGCGTGCGCCTGTGTCATAAGTAAAGGGCCGGCTGGCTTGACCGTTAAAGGGTGCTGTAACCCCCAAAGTACACTCCAAACCAAATAAAAAAATATTTTCTGTGTTTGTGAATTGTGTGCGCAGTAGCCGCACGTGCATCAACAAAGTAGTGCCAAGCGTGCGCCTGTGTCATAAGTAAAGGGCCGGCTGGCTTGACCGTTAAAGGGTGCTGTAGCCCCCAAAGTACACTCCAAACCAAAGAAAAAATTATTTTCTGTGTTTGTGAATTGTGTGCGCAGTAGCCGCACGTGCATCAAAAAAGTAGTGCCAAGCGTGCGCCTGTGTCATAAGTAAAGGGCCGGCTGGCTTGACCATTAAAGGGTGCTGTAACCCCCAAAGTACACTCCAAACCAAATAAAAAAATATTTTCTGTGTTTGTGACTTGTGTGCACTGTGGCTGCACGTGCATCAGCAAAGGAGCAGCGCCAACCGTGCGCCTGTGTCCCATAAGTAAAGAGCCGGCTGGCTCATTTCTTAAAGGGTGGTGTAACCCACAAAATGCACTACTCTCCAGCAAAAATAAAAAAATATTTTCTGTGTTTGTGTGCGCCTTAGCCGCACGTATATATCAATATAACATAAATGGAGGACCAAACTTTCTCCGATAAAAATAAAATAGGGAAAGATCAAGAACCACTTCCTCCTAGTGCTGTTGCTGCTGCTGGGAGTTGTTCATTTTCCCAGAGAGGAAGTAGGCACACCACTACTTTTACTAAACAATTGACCCTCCAACAGTCCCTAGCGATGAGGATGAAGTACGACAGCAGTCATCCTGAAGCAAAACGTATAACTGAGGCCTTGACTGCTATGTTGGTGTTAGACGTGCATCCGGTATCCGCCATTAGTGCAGTGGGATTTAGACAATTGATGGAGGTAGTGTGTCCCCGGTTCCAAATCCCATCGAGATTCCACCTGCATCCTCAAAGCAGCAGTGACAAGCATGCGTCTGTCTGTTGAAGGGTGGTGTAACCCTCAAAGTGCGCTCCACAAACAATAAAAAAATTCTTATTTTTTTTTCTGTCCTTGTGAATTGTGTGGGCTGTAGCCGCACTTGCATCCTCAAAGCAGCAGCGACATGCGTGCGTCTGTCTGTTAAAGGGTGGTGTAACCCTCAAAGTGCGCTCCACAAACAATAAAAAAATTCTTATTTTTTTTTCTGTCTTTGTGAATTGTGTGGGCTGTAGCCGCACTGGCATCCTCAAAGCAGCAGCAACAAGCGTGCATCTGTCTGTTAAAGGGTGGTGTAACCCTCAAAGTGCTCCAAAAAATAAAAAACTATTTTTTATATGTGTTTGTGACTTGTGTGCGATGTAGCCGCACGTGCATCAACACAGTAGCAGCGTAAAACGTGCGCCTGTGTCATAATTCAAGGGCCGGTTTGGACATCTGGTCCGGACTGAAGGACGTGCCAACAATTTCTGACAAGTCTACTGTCACTGCATATGATACTGTCCTCAAAGCAGCAGCGACAAGCGTGCATCTGTCTGTTAAAGGGTGGTGTAACCCTCAAAGTGCGCTCCACAAACAATAAAATTTTTTTTTTTTTTTTCTGTCTTTGTGAAATGTGTGGGCTGTAGCCACACCTGCAACCTTAAAGCAGCAGCGACAAGCGTGCGTCTGTCTGTTAAAGAGTGGTGTAACCCTCAAAGTGCGCTCCACAAACAATAAAAATATTCTTTTTTTCCTGTCTTTGTGAAATGTGTGGGCTGTAGCCACACCTGCATCCTTAAAGCAGCAGCAACAAGCGAGCGTCTGTCTGTTAAAGGGTGGTGTAACCCTCAAAGTGCGCTCCACAAACAATAAAAAAATTCTTCTTTTTTTTTCTGTCTTTGTGAATTGTGTGGGCTGTAGCTGCACTTGCATCCTCAAAGCAGCAGCGACAAGCGTGCGTCTGTCTGTTAAAGGGTGGTGTAACCCTCAAAGTGCGCTCCACAAACAATAAAAATATTCTTTTTTTTTCTGTCTTTGTGAAATGTGTGGGCTGTAGCCGCACCTGCATCCTTAAAGCAGCAGCGACAAGCGTGCGTCTGTCTGTTAAAGGATTACATCGGTGACAACATCCAAGTAGGCATGTCAGACAGTCCGTACCTGTACTGGCAGGAAAAAGAAGCAATTTGGAGGTCCCTGTACAAACTGGCTCTATTTTTCCTAAGTTGCCCCCCTCCAGTGTGTACTCCGAAAGAGTGTTTAGTGCAGCCGGGAACCTTGTCAGCGAAAGACGTAGGAGGTTGCTTCCACAAAATGTGTAGAAGATGATGTTCATAAAATGAATTATCAACTCTTCCAGGGAGACCAGCCTCCTGAACGTACAGAGGGACCTGTGGTTGTGGATTCCAGCGGGGACTAATTAATACTCTGTGAGGATGAGGATGTACACAACACTGAAGAGGGTGAGGAATCGGTGGATGAGGAGGATGAGGACGACATCTTGCCTCCGTAGAGCCAGTTTGTGCAGGGACAGATTAATTGCCAGCTTGTTTTGTGGGGGCCCAAACAAACCAATCATTTCAGCCACAGTCGTGTGGCAGACCCTGGCGCTGAAATGTTTGGTTTGTTAAAGTGTGCATGTCCTGTTTATACAACATAAGGGTCGGTGGGAGGGCCCAAGGACAATTCCATCTTGCACCTCTTTTTTTTCTTTGAATTATGTACTGTTTGGGGCCTAGTTTTTCAAACTGCCATCCTGTCTGCCACTGCAGTGTCACTCCTAGATGGACCACGTGTTTGTGCCGCCCACTCGTATCTCTTAGCATAGTCATCCAGCTACCTCGGTGCAACCTTTTGGATATAAAAACACTATTGTGAGGTGTGAGGTGTTCAGAATAGACTGGAAATGAGTGGAAATTAAGGTTATTGAGGTTAATAATAGCATAGGAGCAGAAAAACCCACAAATTCTGTGATTTTAGCTGTTTTTATGCTTTTAAAAAAAAAAAAATACAGATCCAAAACACAAAACCCAGAACCCAAAACACGGAAGGGTGGTTTTGGCAAACCAATCCAGATCCAAAACACGAAGAAAGATCCAGATCCAAAACCAAAACACAAAACACGAAAAGTGGCCGGTGCACACCCCTAGTTCATAGCCATCCACATTGTGAAATTCAATTAACCTTGTTGGACATTTGCAAGCATCTCTAGTTACTACATTCTCTCCAGTAGGAGCCTTTATACTCACATCTGACAAATCTCTGATTTAGGACCTGATTCAGACCCTCTTGCAAGCGGCCGCTCACTTGTACGCGGCTGATTTTATGTATTTGCGCATGCATATGCATCGCGGTGCGCATCCGCGAACTAGTTCGAGCGATCGGGAAGCGCTCTCTTACCCAGCATAGACAGCCCAGTGGAATGAGTGATAGGAGAGGCCGTTTGTGGGTGGTAACAGGGGCATGGCAGTAGTAACGGGGGAGTGGAGTTGCGAACGCCGTTTCAGAGGCATGCATAATTAACAGGCAGCATCAGAGTACATGTCACCTGCCTGGTGTTTACACTGAAATGCTCGCAGTGCTTGTGGTAAGGTAAAGGCAACTGCAAGCGCTGTGGTCAGATCCGATGGAACCCGATGTACCGATGGTTGTATATACTTCCTGGAGATGACATGCGCTAGTGGGCGGCTAAAGACAGGCTGGTGGGCTGGTGATCGCTTACCAAGACATAGTGGGCGTGCTTATGCCTTGCCATGGGATTGCCTGCCTTGACGTCACTTAGCTGAATTTGCATACGCTGGGAACGAGCAGCCGCATCTAGCGAATGGGACTGAATCAGGTCCTTAATCTTAGCTATAAGGCTTGGGTACCACAGGAAGAGTCTTGTCTATAGAGGTTCTTTACAAAGGAGACAATAACATAAAAAGCCCCCTAGGTGTAGAGGCAGAGCAGAAACTATAAAGTTTGTTTAGTGCCTTGAGGGATAGAGAATCCTGGTACCCTGCCCCATTCTCCAACTTTTTGCCAGTAGTAGTAGTAGGTGTCGAATCCCACTGAGGCGTCATGCTTAGCCAATGGTTAGTCGATTGTAGAACAATTAGCATCATCTTGGTTCTCGCTGTGGAAATGTGTGGGATCCAGGAGGTTGGTCTACTCTTGTGGGAGTCTAGAAGAACTCGCCAAGGTTAGTGAGTCTCCTGGATAACCCAAAAGACTGGGAAAGTATCCCTAACATGCCTATGATGGAAGGTGAAAGTTCTAACACTATACAACGGGCAACAGGCACTGTACCTTAGGCAGATATCACATATCAATCTTGAAGCTAAAGCTAGTACCAGATCGTCTACACAAAGGGCCTGAGTCACTATGGATAGCTATTCTGCTGATATCCGCACACCAGTTGCTAATATCAGCGCTGCTATTTAAATGTTTGCATTTACATTGCAATCGCATCTTGACATAAGGACGCCCACATCCCCTTACTCACATCCGTATACTAAGGAAACATAGCGAAACCATCGGTAACATCGAGAGCAGTAGGGTTGTACCTGGACGAGGGACTGTCCAGAGGCCTAGTTCTGCCAAAGAAGCACAGCCACACCCCAAAGTTATGTGGCCAGGCACCTTGTCCTAGGGCCTGCTATTATTAAGGCGATGTGGACACCCACCCACCCTTGCCTACATCCCCTAAAATTACAGTTCCCGTGGTCAACAGTTTTCGTGACTATGCTGCCTAGCATTGGGTGTGTCCTCTTAGACGGCCCGGTGTCTCACATGAGGGTAGGTTAATCAAAACTTCTAAATCGGAATAGTGGAGAAGTTGGCCATAGCAACCAATCAAACTATAGCTTTCCATTTTCTAGTACATTCTTTAAAATGCTAACTAGAATTTGGTTGCTATGGGCAACACCTCCACTTCTCCTCTTTACAGTTTGATAAATATCCCCATGAGTTCAGTGTAAGGCAGAGAAGGTGGCTACTCAGACTGTACTAAAAAGGTAAAAAGGCTATAAAACACACACACATGACAATGCCTTATCCTTTCAAATATACATTGGCATATAGCCAGGTGACTGTCACTAATTACAATTTAATGTAAGTTAATTGGTTGGAAATATTCAGCTCGTATTTAATAAAAAATAAAGTTACATGATGCAATACGTTTTGCGAGTTAATGGCCCCTTCCCTTTCTGTGTGTCTCGTCTAGCTATGTGAAGATGTCACATATTGAGAATGTTCCCACATATATCTCAATTCATCTGCTGCTTTTGTGGTAAACCACAATATTGACCCTAACGTGTATCACATGTGTCAGTCCTCCCCATAGGACTGTCTTATGACCATACAACACATATCACATCTCAGTACTTACGGATTGTGTCAAATTGCCATAAATTATTCTATGATGGACTCAAGCAGTAATCGCTGAAAGTTCCCATTGCTCACAGGAGCTTTGCACTGACGTCACCCTTTAAAAGCAAAGATTTTTGAAATGCTGTGTAAAAACTAAAATTAAGAGCAAAGTCACAATTTTTTTTTTTAATATAATTTTTGAAATATCTTATTTATGATGGGGACAATGGCCCTCATTCAGAGCCGGACGCTCTGAGCAGAGCGCTCGCTCTGAATGAGGGCCGTCCTCCATAACAATGGAGCGTCCTCCTGGACGCTCGTATAGCTGTGGGTCACCACCCACAGCACATACGAGCGTGCAGGATGATGGTCGCGATGGTCTTGACCATCGCGACCATCGCCAGTGCGACCAGAAGCCTGTGGTCGGGGTTTTCGACCACAAGCCCTGGAGTGATTTTGGCTCTATCAGAGCCAAAATCACTCCAACTGACATCACTAGTGATGTCAGTGGGCCGGCTTCTGACGGTAGGTGTACCCTTGGGAACGCCCCCGTCTGGGAGGCACGCCCCCGGCACGCCCACCAAAGGGGGCGTGCTGTCAATCAACATCGACAGCACGCCCCCTTTGATCAGACACAACGAGCGAAGGAAAGTCCTTCGCTCGTCGCGTCTGGCGCATGCGCACGACGGAGCTCCCTCCGTCGTGCGCATGCTCAGTGCACACCATCGACCCACTTCCGAGCGGACAGCCGCTCGCGAGTGGGTCTGAATCAGGCCCTATATTTCCTATTTTAAGATGTGGGCACTTTGAGTGCCAGGAGTAAATTTACTAAGAATAGAGGGCCTGATTCAGAGCCGCTCGTAAGCGGCCTCTCGTTCGCTCCGAGCGATGTTCGCACAACTGCGCATGCGTATGGGTCGTAATGTGCATGCGCAAACCAGTCATTGCGGTCGGAAATTGAGCGCCCGCAAAACAGCGAGTGCCTGCTAATTTGAGTGACAGGATGAGGCATTTGTGGGTGGTAACAGGGGAAGGTGCTTGAAAACGGGGAGTGGTGATCCGAATGCAGGCGTGCCAAACGGTCAAAATGGGCGTTTTAAGGGTGTGCATAATTAACAAAGCAGCGTCATCGACCACGTCACTTGGTTGTTTCTTAGCCTGAACTGTTCGCATGATTGCGGTAGGAAAATGCAACCACAAGCACTGCGAGCAGTTCAGACGCCTTTCGATGTACTCGATTAATCTAATAAATAGCGGAGATGACGTATGATGCGAGCGGCCAGAGGGCGTCTTTACAAAATAGCGAGCCCATGTTTCGTTCGTCAACAGACCGCAAAGAGCGAGCGCTCAATTTAAATATCCGGCCCCTTTTTCTGAACGAGCCAGCGCAATAAGCGTCCGGCACTGGATCAGGCCCAGTGTTTGGTCGAGATGTCATTCACGGGCGTGTTTGCCTTGTTTTTCAAACACTGAGATGTACTAAAGGCAAACACGGGTGACAAAACACAAATCTCTCTGAAAAACACGGGGGAAAACACAAATAGAAGTACATACACCATAAGCCAAGCTCGCAAGTACTCTCCATAGACAGGAATACAACACGGGCATTTACCAAGAATCGTCTCTGCTAACATGATCGTAAACTTGGGACGAAATAGAAGTTAAAAATAGACCCGCTCCTGACCAGTGTGTTTAGTTGAAGCATGCACAGATCAGTGTGATCTGTGCATGTGTTTGAGTGTTAAACAGGCATTAAATGGTTAGAGAACAAATGACAAAATAATATGGGGTCCCCTCCCCCATAACCAGCATTGGGCTCTTTGAGCTGGCTCTGGTCCTAAAAATACAGGGAAAAAATTTGCGTAGGGGTCCCCCATATTTCAAGAACCAGCACCGGGCTCAGTTAGCAGGGTGGTAATGCCACAGCCAGGAGACAGACTTGACGGATTCATATTGTTAATGAGGAAGGGTTCCGCAAAAATTTTTTTTTCTAATGGGCAAGGTTTCAGTATAACATCATTTTAAGCATGCAATGAATAACATTGCATATATATATATATATATATATATATATTAGGGGTGACCGGGTTCGGATTTCTGAAATCCGAACCCCCCCGAGCCCACCCGATCCGAGGACGATCCGAGTCAGGCGGGAAAAGTCGGATCTGAAATCGAGGCGAAACATCATCATCCCGCCTTCCGAGTCTCGCGGGTTTTGGAACCTATATAAGGTACCCGCGTCGGTGCCATTTTCTCACTCGGCTGTGGACAGTGAAGAGGGAGGGTGGGAGTTAGGGCTGGCTGGGCCGTGTAGTGTAGTGTAGTGTAGTGCAGAGTAGTGTTGTGCTGTGCTGTGCTGCGCTGTGCTGCTGTTGTCCACTACTTCAAAGTCCATAGGGGCTGGCTGTGTTGTGCTGTGCTGCTGTTGTTAATAGGGGCTGTGTCCACTACTTCAAAGTCCATAGGGGCTGGCTGGACTGTGTTGTGCAGTCAGTTCTCCATAGGGGCTGTGTCCACTCCAAAGTCCTGTGCAGTGTCCCAGTCCTAAAGGTGTGCTGTAGTGTTCTCCAGGGGGTGCTCTGTCCATAAGGGGTGCTCCCCCCAAGTGCTAAAAAAATAATATTTTTTGTGTGTTTGTGAATTGTGTGCGCAGTAGCCGCACGTGCATCAACAAAGTAGTGCCAAGCGTGCGCCTGTGTCATAAGTAAAGGGCCGGCTGGCTTGACTGTTAAAGGGTGCTGTAACCCCCAAAGTACACTCCAGTCCAAACCAAAAAAATAATTATTTTCTGTGTTTGTGAATTGTGTGCGCAGTAGCCGCACGTGCATCAACAAAGTAGTGCCAAGCGTGTGCCTGTGTCATAAGTAAAGGGCCGGCTGGCTTGACTGTTAAAGGGTGCTGTAACCCCCAAAGTACACTCCAGTCCAAACCAAAAAAAAATATTTTCTGTGTTTGTGAATTGTGTGCGCAGTAGCCGCACGTGCATCAACAAAGTAGTGCCAAGCGTGCGCCTGTGTCATAAGTAAAGGGCCGGCTGGCTTGACTGTTAAAGGGTGCTGTAACCCCCAAAGTACACTCCAGTCCAAACCAAAAAAATAATTATTTTCTGTGTTTGTGAATTGTGTGCGCAGTAGCCGCACGTGCATCAACAAAGTAGTGCCAAGCGTGTGCCTGTGTCATAAGTAAAGGGCCGGCTGGCTTGACCGTTAAAGGGTGCTGTAACCCCCAAAGTACACTCCAGTCCAAACCAAAAAAAAAATATTTTCTGTGTTTGTGAATTGTGTGCGCAGTACCCGCATGTGCATCAACAAAGTAGTGCCAAGCGTGCGCCTGTGTCATAAGTAAAGGGCCGGCTGGCTTGACCGTTAAAGGGTGCTGTAACCCCCAAAGTACACTCCAGTCCAAACCAAAAAAATATATATTTTCTGTGTTTGTGAATTGTGTGCGCAGTAGCCGCACGTGCATCAACAAAGTAGTGCCAAGCGTGCGCCTGTGTCATAAGTAAAGGGCCGGCTGGCTTGACCGTTAAAGGGTGCTGTAACCCCCAAAATACACTCCAGTCCAAACCAAAAAAAAAATTATTTTCTGTGTTTGTGAATTGTGTGTGCAGTAGCCGCACGTGCATCAACAAAGTAGTGCCAAGCGTGCGCCTGTGTCATAAGTAAAGGGCCGGCTGGCTTGACCGTTAAAGGGTGCTGTAACCCCCAAAGTACACTCCAGTCCAAACCAAAAAAATATATATTTTCTGTGTTTGTGACTTGTGTGCACTGTGGCTGCACGTGCATCAACAAAGGAGCAGCGCCAAGCGTGCGCCTGTGTCCCATAAGTAAAGAGCCGGCTGGCTCATTTCTTAAAGGGTGGTGTAACCCACAAAGTGCACTACTCTCCAGCAAAAATAATAAAATATTTTCTGTGTTTGTGTGCGCTTTAGCCGCACGTATATATCAATATAACATAAATGGAGGACCAAACTTTCTCCGATAAAAATAAAATAGGGAAAGATCAAGAACCACTTCCTCCTAGTGCTATTGCTGCTGCTGGGAGTTGTTCATCATCCCAGAGAGGAAGTAGGAACATCACTACTTTTACTAAACAATTGACCCTCCAACAGTCCCTAGCGATGAGGATGAAGTACGACAGCAGTCATCCTGAAGCAAAACGTATAACTGAGGCCTTGACTGCTATGTTGGTGTTAGACGTGCGTCCGGTATCCGCCATTAGTGCAGTGGGATTTAGACAATTGATGGAGGTAGTGTGTCCCCGGTTCCAAATCCCGTCTAGATTCCACCTGCATCCTCAAAGCAGCAGCGACAAGCGTGCGTCTGTCTGCTAAAGGGTGGTGACACCCTCAAAGTGTGCTACACAAACAATAAAAATATTGTTCTTTTTTTTTCGGTCTTTGTGAAATGTGTGGGCTGTAGCCGCACCTCCATCCTTAAAGCAGCAGCGACAAGCGTGCGTCTGTCTGTTAAAGGGTGGTGACACCCTCAAAGTGTGCTACACAAACAATTAAAATATTGTTCTTTTTTTTCTGTCTTTGTGAAATGTGTGGGCTGTAGCCACACCTGCATCCTCAAAGCAGCAGTGACAAGCGTGCGTCTGTCTGTTAAAGGGTGGTGACACCCTCAAAGTGTGCTACACAAACAATAAAAATATTGTTCTTTTTTTTTCTGTCTTTGTGAATTGTGTGGGCTGTAGCCGCACTTGCATCCTCAAAGCAGCAGCGACAAGCGTGCGTCTGTCTGTTAAAGGGTGGTGACACCCTCAAAGTGTGCTACACAAACAATAAAAATATTGTTCTTTTTTTTTCTGTCTTTGTGAATGGTGTGGGCTGTAGCCGCACTTCCATCCTCAAAGCAGCAGCGACAAGCGTGCGTCTGTCTGTTAAAGGGTGGTGTAACCCTCAAAGTGCTCCAAAAAATAAAAAACAATTTTTTTAATGTGTTTGTGACTTGTGTGC
This sequence comes from Taudactylus pleione, assembly GCA_031769625.1. Lineage (NCBI taxonomy): Eukaryota > Metazoa > Chordata > Amphibia > Anura > Myobatrachidae > Taudactylus > Taudactylus pleione. Next base: position 1,366,004 of record JAUIMM010001082.1, read on the forward strand.
GATGTAGCCGCACGTGCATCAACATAGTAGCAGCGCCAAGCGTGCGCCTGTGTCATAAGTCAAGGGCTGGTTTGGACATCTGGTCCGGACTGAAGGACGTGCCAACAATTTCTGACAAGTCTACTGTCACTGCATATGATACTGTCCTCAAAGCAGCAGCGACAAGCGTGCATCTGTCTGTGAAAGGGTGGTGACACCCTCAAAGTGTGCTACACAAACAATAAAAATATTGTTCTTTTTTTTCGGTCTTTGTGAAATGTGTGGGCTGTAGCCGCACCTGCATCCTTAAAGCAGCAGCGACAAGCGTGCGTCTGTCTGTTAAAGGGTGGTGACACCCTCAAAGTGTGCTACACAAACAATAAAAATATTCTTCTTCTTTTTTCTGTCTTTGTGAATTGTGTGGGCTGTAGCCGCACTTGCATCCTCAAAGCAGCAGTGACAAGCGTGCGTCTGTCTGTTAAAGGGTGGTGTAACCCTCAAAGTGCGCTCCACAAACAATAAAAATATTCATTTTTTTTTTTCTGTCTTTGTGAATTGTGTGGGCTGTAGCCGCACTTGCATCCTCAAAGCAGCAGCGACAAGCGTGCGTCTGTCTGTTAAAGGATTACATCGGTGACAGCATCCAAGTAGGCATGTCAGACAGTCCGTACCTGTACTGGCAGGAAAAAGAAGCAATTTGGAGGTCCCTGTACAAACTGGCTCTATTTTACCTGAGTTGCCCCCCCTCCAGTGTGTACTCCGAAAGAGTGTTTAGTGCAGCCGGGAACCTTGTCAGCGAAAGGCGTAGGAGGTTGCTTCCACAAAATGTGGTTAAGATGATGTTCATAAAATGAATTATCAACTCTTCCAGGGAGACCAGCCTCCAGAACGTACAGAGGGACCTGTGGTTCCAGCAGGGACGAATTAATACTCTGTGAGGATGAGGATGTACACACTGAAGAGGGTGAGGAATCGGTGGATGAGGAGGATGAGGATGACATCTTGCCTCCGTTGAACCAGTTTGTGCAGGGACAGATTAATTGCCAGCTTGTTTTGTGGGGGCCCAAACAAACCAATCATTTCAGCCACAGTTGTGTGGCAGACCCTGGCGCTGAAATGATTGGTTTGTTAAAGTGTGCATGTCCTGTTTATACAACATAAGGGTGGGTGGGAGGGCCCAAGGACAATTCCATCTTGCACCTCTTTTTTTTCTTTGCATTATGTACAGTTTGGGGCCTAGTTTTTCTAACTGCCATCCTGTCTGCCACTGCAGTGTCACTCCTAGATGGGTCACGTGTTTGTGCCGCCCACTCGTGTCGCTTAGCATAGTCATCCAGCTACCTCGGTGCAACCTTTTGGACATAAAAACACTATTGTGAGGTGTGAGGTGTTCAGAATAGACTGGAAATGAGTGGAAATTAAGGTTATTGAGGTTAATAATAGCATAGGAGCAGAAAAACCTACAAATTCTGTGATTTTAGCTGTTTTTATGCTTTTTTTCAAAAAAATACAGATCCAAAACACAAAACCCAGAACCCAAAACACGGAAGGATGGTTTTGGCAAAACCAATCCAGATCCAAAACACAAAGAAAGATCCAGATCCAAAACCAAAACACAAAACACGAAAAGTGTCCGGTGCACACCCCTAGTCAGCATGTATGTATCTGTGTCAGTGTGTGTGTATCTGTGTCAGCATGGGTGTAATTGTGTCACTGTGTGTGTATCTGTGTCAGCATGTGTGTATGTATGCATCAGCGTGTGTATATATGTGTCAGTGTGTGTATCTGTGTCAACATGTATGTATCCGTGTCAGCATGTGTGTATCTGTGTCAGCATGTGTGTATCTGTTACTGTCAGCATGTATGTATCTGTGTCAGCATGTGTGTATCTGTTACTGTCAGCATGTATGTATCTGTGTCAGCATGTGTGTATATATGTGTCAGCGTGTGTATCGGTGTCAGCATGTATGCATCTGTGTCAGCATGTGTGTATCTGTGTCAGCATGTGTGTATCTGTGTCAGCATGTATGTATCTGTGTCAGTGTGTGTGTATCTGTGTCAGCATGTTTGTAATTGTGTCACTGTGTGTGTGTATCTGTGTCAGCATGTGTGTATATGCATCAGCGTGTGTATATATGTGTCAGCGTGTGTATCTGTTTCAGCATGTGCTTGTGTGTATCTGTGTCAGCATGTGTGTATCTGTGTCAGCATGTGTGCATGTGTCAGCATGTGTGTAGCTGTCAGCATGTGTGTATCTGTGTTACTGTTACTGTCAGCATGTATGTATCTGTGTCAGCATGTGTGTATATGCATCAGCGTGTGTATATATGTGTCAGCATGTGTGTATCTGTGTCAGCATGTGTGTATCTGTGTTACTGTCAGCATGTATGTATCTGTGTAAGCATGTGTGTATATGCATCAGCGTGTGTATATATGCATCAGCGTGTGTATATATGTGTCAGTGTGTGTATCTGTGTCAACATGTATGTATCTGTGTCAGCATGTGTGCATCTGTGTCAGCATGTGTGTATCTGTTACTGTCAGCATGTATGTATCTGTGTCAGCATGTGTGTATATGCATCAGCGTGTGTATGTATATATGTGTCAGCGTGTGTATCTGTTTCAGCATGTGCATGTGTGTATCTGTGTCAGCATGTGTGTATCTGTGTCAGCATGAGTGTGCATGTGTCAGCATGTGTGTATCTGTCAGCATGTGTGTATCTGTGTTACTGTTACTGTCAGCATGTATGTATCTGTGTCAGCATGTGTGTATATGCATCAGCGTGTGTATATATTTGTCAGCATGTGTGTATCTGTCAGCATGTGTGTGCATGTGTCAGCATGTGTGTATCTGTGTCAGCATGTGTGTATCTGTGTTACTGTCAGCATGTATGTATCTGTGTAAGCATGTGTGTATATGCATCAGCGTGTGTATATATGTGTAAGCGTGTGTATATATGTGTCAGTGTGTGTATCTGTGTCAACATGTATGTATCAGTGTCAGCATGTGTGTATCTGTGTCAGCATGTATGTATCTGTGTCAGCATGTGTGTGCATGTGTCAGCATGTGTGTATCTGTGTCAGCATGTATGTATATGTGTCAGCATGTGTGTATATATGTGTCAGCATGTGTGTATCTGTGTCAGCATGTGTGTATCTGTGTTACTGTCAGCATGTGTGTATCTGTGTCAGCATGTATGTATCTGTGTCAGCATGTGTGTATATGCATCAGCCTGTGTATATATGTGTCAGCATGTGTGTATCTGTCAGCATGTGTGTGCATGTGTCAGCATGTGTGTATCTGTGTCAGCATGTATGTATCTGTGTAAGCATGTGTTTATATATGCATCAGCGTATGTATATTTGTGTCAGTGTGTGTATCTGTGTCAACATGTATGTATCTGTGTCAGCATGTGTGCATCTGTGTCAGCATGTGTGTATCTGTTACTGTCAGCATGTATGTATCTGTGTCAGCATGTGTGTATCTGTTACTGTCAGCATGTATGTATCTGTCTCAGTCAGCATGTGTGTATATATGTGTCAGCGTGTGTATCGGTGTCAGCATGTATACATCTGTGTCAACATGTGTGTATCTGTGTCAGCATGTGTGTATCTGTGTCAGTGTGTGTGTATCTGTGTCAGCGTGGGTGTAATTGTGTCACTGTGTGTGTGTATCTGTGTCAGTGTGTGTATCTGTGTTAGCGTGTGTGTATCTGTGTTAGTGTGTATCTGTGTCAGCATGTGTGTATATATGTGTCAGCGTGTGTATCGTTGTCAGCATGTATGCATCTGTGTCAGCATGTGTGTATCTGTGTCAGCATGTGTGTATCTGTGTCAGCATGTATGTATCTGTGTCAGTGTGTGTGTATCTGTGTCAGCGTGGGTGTAATTGTGTCACTGTGTGTGTGTATCTGTGTCAGTGTGTGAATCTGTGTTAGCGTGTGTGTATCTGTGTTAGTGTGTATCTGTGTCAGTGTGTGTATGTGTCTGTATGCATCTGTGTTAGTGCGTGTGTGTGCGTATCTGTGTTAGTGTGTGTCTGTGTGTGTCTGTGTGTGTGTCTGTCTGTGTTAGCGTGTGTGTGTGCGTATCTGTTAGTGTGTGTCTGTGTGTGTCTGTGTGTGTGTCTGTCTGTGTGTGACTGTGTGTGTGTCTGTATCTATGTGTGTCTGTGTGTGTCAGTGTGTATGTTTGTGTATATGTCAGTGTGTCTGTATATGTGTCAGTATGTACTGTATGTGTATATGTCAGTGTGTGTGTATATGTGTCAGTGTGAATATATGTCAGTGTGTGTATGTGTATATGTCAGTGTGTGCAGCACCGTAGCAGGACCACAGTGCGCCCTGTGCTGCACTTCTGCCCCTCTCGCTCATCCCCACCCCCCTCCTCCTCCTGGGCGCTTACCTTTTCCTCTCGGAGGTGGGTGGAGGGCGGGGATTTTTGCCGGCATCGCTGGTGTGCGCCGCGCAGCACTGCAGGTGACTTTCTGCAGACCTCTCCGGAGTCAGGCAGTTCGTGGCCGGTGCAGCTAGAGGATTCCGCCCTGTGCGGTGGCACCGGCCGCACCACCCTCCCTACGGCCCTGAGTGTGTTTATGTGTCAGTATGTACTGTATGTGTATATGTCAGTGTGTATGTATGTGTGTATGTCAGTGTGTGTGTGTGTGTGTTTATGTGTCATTGTCAATATATGTCAGTGTGTATATGTCAGTGTGTGTCTGTGTATATATATATATATATGTGTGTATACATGTGTCAGTGTGTGTGTGTGTATATATATATATATATATATATATATATATGTGTCAGTGTGTGTGTGTATCTGTGTCATTGTATCTGTGCTGAGAGAGAATGCGGGGGAAGATGATGGTGTGATGAGAGACGACGCAGGGGGGAGCTGATCGCCTGACTGAGAGACGACGCAGGGCGGAGCTGATCGCCTGACTGAGAGATGACGCGGGGGGGGAGTTGACGGTATGTTGAGAGATGAGGCAGGGGGGAGATGATGGTGTGCTGAGAGTTGACACAGGGTGGCGGTGATGGTGTGCTGTGAGACGACACAGGGGGGAGGCTATGGTGTGGCTGACGGATGATGCAGTGGGATGATGGTGTGGCTGAGAGACGCAGGGGAAAGGAAGTTACACAGGAGGCACGAAGCTGGTTGAACCGCTGTTGTATGATGATGACTTTGTTATTCCCACACGAACAGGCATCTTCCGGACGATGTGACCTACATGAATAGTGAATACGGACTGAAGACGCCATCGTCCCAGGGAGGATACATTTCTTCAGAGGTTCCACGTTGTGAGAAACCACCGCAGAGGTAAGGTGCATATGGAATGTAAAGGAATGTGCCAAAATATGGGTGTCGTGTCATGTTGGCAAGCCCCATATTCAGTAGCCACGCCCCTTCTGGTAGGTGACCACACCCATATTTTTGGAGCGCGCATTTTGCACGCAAGATATCTTTGTAGTTTGTGTGGGGGGGGGCGCGCCAATCTGAAACTTGCCCTGGGCTCCGCAGACCCTAGTTACGCCACTGCGTCTCTCCCATAATGCAGAGCGGCCCGGCCCGGGAGGACGAACGGAGGAGCGGTTGGCGGCTGCGGGAGCAGGGATTCAGGTAAGTGAGGTTTTTTTATTACATGTGTCTACTGCACCACAAGGGGGAGACCACTACTGGAGGCACTACAAAGGGGGGGACTACTACTACGGGGGGCACTACAAGGGGGAGACCACTACTGGGAATTAGGGGTGTGCACCGGCCACTTTTCGTGTTTTGTGCTTTGGTTTTGGATCTGGATCTTTCTTCATGTTTTGGATCCGGATTGGTTTTGCCAAAACCACCCTTCCGTGTTTTGGGTTCTGGGTTTTGTGTTTTGGATCTGTATTTTAAAAAAAAGCATAAAAACAGCTAAAATCACAGAATTTGCGGGTTTTTCTGCTCCTATGCTATTATTAACCTCAATAACCTTAATATCCACTAATTTCCAGTCTATTCTGAACACCTCACACCTCACAATAGTGTTTTTATATCCAAAAGGTTGCACCGAGGTAGCTGGATGACTATGCTAAGCGACACGAGTGGGCGGCAAAAACACGTGGCCCATCTAGGAGTGACACTGCAGTGGCAGACAGGATGGCAGTTTGAAAAACTAGGCCCCAAACAGTACTTAATGCAAAGAAAAAAAAGAGGTGCAAGATGGAATTGTCCTTGGGCCCTCCCACCCACCCTTATATTGTATAAACAGGACATGCATTCTTTAACAAACCAATCATTTCAGCGCCAGGGTCTGCCACACGACTGTGGCTGAAATGATTGGTTCGTTTGGGCCCCCACAAAACAAGCTGGCAATTAATCTGTCCCTGCACAAACTGGCTCTATGGAGGCAAGATGTCTTCCTCATCCTCCTCATCCACCGATTCCTCACCCTCTTCAGTGTTGTGTACATCTTCATCCTCACAGAGTATTAATTCGTCCCCGCTGGAATCCACCACCACAGGTCCCTCTGTACGTTCTGGAGGCTGGTCTCCCTGGAAGAGTTGATAATTAATTTTTATGAACATCATCTTCTCCACATTTTGTGGAAGCAACCTCCTATGCCTTTCGCTGACAAGGTTCCTGGCTGCACTAAACACTCTTTCGGAGTACACACTGGAGGGGGGGCAACTCAGGTAAAATAGAGCCAGTTTGTACAGGGGCCTCCAAATTGCCTCTTTTTCCTGCCAGTACAGGTACGGACTGTCTGACATGCCTACTTGGATGCTGTCACCGATGTAATCCTCCACCATTCTGTCAATTGTGACAGTATCATATGCAGTGACAGTAGACATGTCAGAAATTGTTGCCAGGTCCTTCAGTCCGGACCAGATGTCCAAACTTGGTCCTGCCTGCCCTGCATCACCGCCAGCGGGTTGCTTAGGATACCTAAGTTTTTTCCTGGCAGCCCCAGTTGCTGGAGAAAATGAAGAAGGAGCTGTTGACGTGTCACGTTCCGCTTCAGCTGACAGTGTTTTCACCAGCAGGTCTTTGCACCTCTACAGGCTTGTGTCGGCCGGAAAGAGAGACACCACATAGGCTTTAAACCTAGGATCGAGCACGGTGGCCAAAATGTAGTGGTCTGATTTCAACAGATTGACCACCCTGGAATCCTGGCAAAGCGAATGAAGGGCTTCATCCACAAGTCCCACATGCCGAGCGGAATCGCTCCATCTTAGCTCCTCCTTCACTTTCTCCAGCTGCTTCTGCAAAAGCCTGATGAGGGGAATGACCTGACTCAAGCTGGCAGTGTCTGAACTGACTTCACGTGTGGCAAGTTCGAAGGCTGGAGAACCTTGCACAACACGGAAATCATTCTCCACTGCGCTTGAGTCAGGTGCATACCCTCTCCTTTGCCTATGTCATAGGTGGATGTATAGGCTTGAATGGCCTTTTGCTGCTCCTCCATCCTCTGAAGCATATAGAGGGTTGAGTTCCACTGCGTCACAACCTCTTGCTTCAGGTGATGGCAGGGCAGGTTCAAGAGTGTTTGCTGGCGCTCCAGTCTTCGGCACGCAGTCGTTGAATGGCGAAAGTGTCCAGAAATTTTTCGGGCCACCCAAAGCGTCTCCTGCACGCCCCTGTCGCTTTTCAGAAAATTCTGCACCTCCAAGTTGATTGTGTGAGCAAAACATGGGACGTGCTGGAATTTGCCCAGATGTAATGCCCGCACAATATTGGTGGAGTTGTCAGATATCACAAATCCCCAGGAGAGTCTATGTGGGGTAAGCCACTGGGCGATGATTTCCCTCAGTTTCTCTAAGAGGTTGTCGGCAATGTGCCTCTTACTGAAACCGGTGATACACAGCGTAGCCTGCCTTGGAACGAACTGGCGTTTCTGAGATGCTGCTACTGGTGACACTGCTGTTGTTGCTGCGTAAGGTGATACACCTACCCAGTGGGCTGTCACAGTCATATAGTCCTTAGTTTGCCCTGTTCCACTTGTCCATATGTCCGTGTTTAAGTGGACATTGGGTACAACGGCATTTTTCAGGACACTGAGGACACTTTTTCTGACGTTTCTTTACAGTCTCAGTATCGCCTGCCTAGTGAAGTAGAATCTAGACGGGATTTGGAACCGGGGACACACTACATCCATCAATTGTCTAAATCCAACTGCACTAATGGCGGATACCGGATGCACGTCTAACACCAACATAGCAGTCAGGGCCTCAATTATACATTTTGCTTCAGGATGACTGCTGTCGTACTTCATCCTCCTCGCTAAGGACTGTTGGAGGGTCAATTGTTTAGTAAAAGTAGTGGTGTTCCTACTTCCTCTCTGGGATGATGAACAACTCCCAGCAGCAGCAAAAGCAGCAGCGGCAGCAGTAGGTGTAGCAATGCAGGATCCGCCGGAGGAATCCCGGATAGGAGAGTCAGTCATGCCAGTGACATGGTCTGCAGGACTACTTCCGATCCTGACTAAGGAGGAAATTGACGAGGAGGGAGTTGACGGTGTGGTTTGCAGGCACTTGGATACAACAGGACAACGGGATTTAGGTGTCCCTGGACTGCTTAGGGTCTTAGCCAAAGTTTCTGAACTTGACAGTAACTTTTTATGAATGCGCTGCAGGTGCCGTATAAGGGAAGATGTTCCTAGGTGGTTAACGACGCTACCCCTACTTATTTCACCTTTACATATGGTACATATGGCAAGACAGTTGTTGTCCGGATTTGGATAGAAATATTGCCACACCAAAGAGGTGGAATGTTTGGTCTTCTGCCCAGGCATGACCGTGATGGGCTTTTTCATCCCACGGACAACAACTGTCTCCCCCGGAGCCTGATTTAAATAAACCACATCACCATCAGAATCCTCCTCGCCAACTTCCTCCTCAGCGCCAGCTACACCAGTATCCTCATCCTGTTGTACTTCAACAGTGACATCTTCAATTTGCATATCAGCAAGTGGACTGTGGGTGCTCCTTTCAGCACTTGCAGGGGTTGTGAAAATGGTGGAAAGAGCCACCTCTTCCCGTCCAGTGCTGGGAAGGTCAGGCATCGCAACCACCACCACACTTGGACTCTCCTTGGGGATTTGTGATATCTTCTTAGAACGCACAGTTCTTCGCTGTGCTTTTGCCAGCTTAACTCGGTTGATTTTTTTAGCGGGAGGAGGGCTTCCATCGTCATGTGAAGCTGAACCACTAGTCATGAACATAGGGAAAGACCTTAGCCATTCCTTGCCACTTCGTGACATTGGGCATCGGCCTTGGCAGACAACGTTGATGGCATGTTATCGTCTATGTCATGACTAGTGGCAGCAGCTTCAGCACTAGGAGGAAGTGGTTCTTGATCTTTCCCTATTTTATTTTTATTGGAGAAAGTTTGGTCCTCCATTTATGTTTTATTGATATATACGTGCGGCTAAGGCGCACACAAACACAGAAAATAATTTTTTATTTTTGTTGGAGATTAGTGCACTTTGTGGGTTACACCACCCTTTAAGAAATGAGTCAGCTGGCTCTTTACTTATGGGACACAGGCGCACGCTTGTCGCTGCTCCATTGTTGATGCACGTGCAGCCACAGTGCACACAATTCACAAACACAGAAAATATTTTTTTATTTGGTTTGGAGTGCACTTTGGGGTTACAGCACCCTTTAACGGTCAAGCCAGCCGGCCCTTTGCTTATGACACAGGTGCACACTTGGCGCTACTTTGTTGATGCACATGCGGCTACTGCGCACACAATTCACAAACACAAAAAAAATATTTTTTTTTATTTTTTTTGGAGTGCACTTTGGGGGTTACAGCACCCTTTAACGGACAAGCCAGCCGGCCCTTTACTTATGGGACACAGGCGCACACTTGGCGCTGCTCCTTTGTTGATGCACGTGCAGCCACATTGCACACAATTCACAAACACAGAAAATATTTTTTTATTTGGTTTGGAGTGCACTTTGGGGGTTACAGCACCCTTTAACAGTCAAGCCAGCCGGCCCTTTACTTATGACACAGGCGCATGATTGGCGCTACTTTGTTGATGCACGTGCGGCTACTGCGCACACAATTCACAAACACAAAAAAAATAGATTTTTTTTTTTTGGAGTGCACTTTGGGGGTTACAGCACCCTTTAATGGACAAGCCAGCCAGCCCTTTACTTATGGGACACAGGTGCATGCTTGGCGCTGCTCCTTTGTTGATGCACGTGCAGCCACAGTGCACACAATTCACAAACACAGGAAATATTTTTTTATTTGGTTTGGAGTGCACTTTGGGGGTTACAGCACCCTTTAATGGACAAGCCAGCCGGCCCTTTACTTATGACACAGGCGCACGCTTGGCGCTACTTTGTTGATGCACGTGCGGCTACTGCGCATTCAATTCACAAACACAAAAAATATATATATATATATATTTTTTGGAGTGCACTATGGAGGTTACAGCACCCTTTAACGGACAAGCCAGCCGGCCCTTTACCTATGACACAGGCGCACACTTGGCGCTACTTTGTTGATGCACGTGCGGCTACTGCGCACACAATTCAGAAAAAATATTTATTTCTTTTGCACTTGGGGGGAGCACCCCTGATGGACAGAGCACCCCCTGGACAACACTACAGCACCCCTTTAGGACTGGGACACTGCACAGGACTTTGGAGTGGACACAGCCCCTATGGACAACTGCCTGCACAACACAGTCCAGCCAGCCCCTATGGACTTTGGAGGAGTGGACACAGCCCCTATGGACAACAGCAGCACAGCACAACACAGCCAGCCCCTATGGACTTTGGAGGAGTGGACACAGCCCCTATGGACAACAGCAGCACATCACAACAAAGCCAGCCCCTATGGACTGGAGGAGTGGACACAGCCCCTATGGACAACAGCAGCACAGTGCAGCACAGCACAGCACAGCACAACACTACACTGCACTACATTACACTACACTATACAGCCCAGCCAGCCCTAACTCCCACCCTCCCTCTTCGCTGTCCACAGCCGAGTGAGAAAATGGCGCAGATGCGGGTACCTTATATAGAATCCAAAACTTGCGAGACCCGGAACGCGGGATGATGACATTTTGCCTTGATTTCAGATCCGAGTCAGGCGGGAAATGTCGAGCCTAACTCGGATCTGCCTCGGATCAGGGGGGCTCGGGGGGGGTTCGGATTTCAGAAATCTGAACCCGCTACAAGGGGGAGAGGACTACTGGGGGCACTACAAGGTGAGTGGGGACTACTACTGGGGGCACTACAAGGGGGGGACTACTACTGGGGCACTACAAGGGGGAGACCACTACTGGGGGCACTACAAGGGGGGGGACTACTACTGGGGGCAGTGCATAGGGGGTACCACTACTGGGGGCACTATATAAGGGGCTTACTACTGCGGGCACAAGGGGCACTGCACAGGGGGGACCACTACTGGGGGGCACTATATAAGGGGCTTGCTACTGGGGGCACAAGGGGCACTGCACAGGGGGGACCACTACTGGGGGCACTGTATAAGGGGCACTGCATAGGTGGACCACTACTGGGGGCACTACTGGAGGCCTGCATAAGGGGGTCCTCTCCTGGGGCACTGCATATGGGCACCACTACAGGGGGCTGCCCCTAATCTTTATTTTTACTTTACATTAATTCCATATGGACCCGCCTCCTCCCTGGAACACTTTACGGGGGGTGGGGGCACCGTAGCACACACGTGCTCTGGGCACCCTGGCTACACGCTACTCCTTTGCCAGGGCCACCAGCATGCATTTGCCCCCCAGGCTAAAAGTTGCCAGCCAGCCCCTGCACGGAGCTTGTATACACACAGTGGGCTTATGCCCAGTCATGGAGCTTGTATTATACACACAGTGGGCTTATGCCTAGTAAAGTCACGGAGCTTATATACACACAGTGGGCTTATGACCAGTAAAGTCACGGAGCTTGTATACACACAGTGGGCTTATGCCCAGTTATGGAGCTTGTATACACACAGTGGTCTTATGCCCAGTCACAGAGCTTGTATACACGCACAGTGGGCTTATGCCCAGTAAAGTCACGGAGCTTGTATACACACAGTGGGCTTATGCCCAGTCATGGAGCTTGAATACACACAGTGGGCTTATGCCCAGTCACGGAGCTTGTATACACACAGTGAGCTTATGCCCAGTCATGGAGCTTGTATACACACAGTGGGCTTATGCCCAGTCACGGAGCTTGTATACACACAGTAGGCTTATGCCCAGTAACGGAGCTTGTATACACACACAGTGGACCTATGCCCAGTAAAGTGGGCTTATGCCCAGTCACAGAGCTTGTATACAGTATACACAGTGGGCTTATGCCCAGTAAAGTCACAGAGTCTGAGTTATATGCCCAGTCACGGAGCTTGTATACAACCCAGTCACGGAGCACACACAGTGAAGAAGTCACGGAGGTTTATAATATATGTATTACAGAGTGCTAATGCCAGCGGCAAAAAATTTGAACTACTACTAGTACACTAGCACTACTAAATCGTCCTCTCCTCTCAGCGAAATGGCGTTGAGTCCCGGGGGCGCCGCGCCTTTTATAGAGGCTGAACGTCACCCGGGTCTTGTGAGGGGTTCCGGACTATAGACAGACAGTAATTAATTAGACAATGTCTAGATAGACACCAGATGTTAGACAGTTAATAGTTAGACAAGGATAAAAGTTTGACACAGACAAAAGTCAGACACACTAAAGTTAGACATGTAAAAAGTTTGACAGGTACAAAAGATCGACATGGTCAAAAGTTCGACATGAAAAATATTGACACACAAAAATGGTTGACAATTTTTTTTTTTTAGGATTATGGTTAGGTTTAGGGTTAGGCACTTACTGGAGGGTTAGGGTTAGGCACTTACCCCCACAGTTAGGGTTAGGCACTTACCCAGACAGTTAGGGTTAGGTACCAGGAGGGAGGGTTAGGGTTAGGCACCAAGGGGAGGGTTAGGGTGAAGATAAGGGCTAAAAAAAATTGTCGACCATTTTTGTGTCAACCATTTTCATGTAGAACTTTAGACCATGTCGACCTTTTGTATCTGTCAAACTTTTTACATGTCTAACTTTAGTGTGTTTGATTTTTGATTGTGTCTAACTTTTTTTTCCTGTCTAACTATTGACTGTCTAACATCTGGTGACTAATTAGACATTGTCTAACTAATTACTGTCTATCTCTTATACCACACACCTTGCGAGAATCCGACATCGGCCGGGTGACGTTCGGGTGGTTCAGATTCCACCTGTCCGGAGTAGTTCGGAATCCAAACTGCTCTAATATATATATATATATATATATATATATATATATATATATATATATATAAAATATATATATATATATATATAAAAATCAAGGGCAAGTTAATTGTGGAAGAGGTCAGGCCAGTCATGACCGAGATATTGGCAGACCATGTGGACCAGGCCTTAAGACAGAAACTCAGTAAGAGCCTTTTGTCGGCATTAAACAGCACAGACATCATTCTCCGGCTCACAATGCAACTGTTTATTTCATAGAAAGCTAACACATTTCATTTATGACATTTTCCACCCTTCTCCACAGTCTGCAGTCTCTTTTCCTAAACGGGGGCTGTTCCGGTGCCAGATCTCGGCCTTAAGAGGAAATGAAATTCAGCAACAGTGGCTGACCATAAATGAAAAAAAGTAAGAAAGATCCATTCTCTGTAAACCAGAGTGCTACTGTTGGCCTAAAGGATGAATAATCTAAATATGTAGATTTAATCATCTGAAAGTATTTATTAGGTTCAGAGACCTATGGACAAATTAATTTCTGTAGCCAAAAACCAAGAACTGGCCAAGTTTCCAAAACATTTTGCTGGATCAACAGCTTATTGCCAACATCTAAACCCTGTTCTCATTCCATCAGTATTATACTTAATTATGGAAAAAAAATAGCTTCTAGCTGCCAGGCTTGTGGGAGCCATGAACACGTTCTTTGATAAGAGTGTTATTGTAAGCCTGGTGGGATTTTGTCTCTTGGATGGAACTATACAGCTGAAATTCCAAGGTCTAACCGAGTATTACTGTCCTCGAAATTAAAGCTTACTCTTTTTCATTATTATTATTTTTTTTATTTTAGCTTTGTACTTCTTAGGGGTTCGAACTGGTGGAACTTTTGAGCCTTGGCTGCCTCTCAAAGGGGAGTCTATGTGAAAATGTTTCCCTATATCTAACACATGTCTACTGTCCATCCTAAGGATTAGCTGGATAGTAAATTTAATTTCATCCAATTAGCTGATACTCTAAACGTAGGAATTGCATGTCGGACCCTTTCAGACGTGTAGTCTCGAGCTCCAACATGTCACTCACAACACTTATGCTCCCATATTTTAAAATGTTCCTATAGCTATTTTATCTTATTTGGGATATTAAAGAAAGTATGGGAAGACTATGTGATCTGAGCGAACTTCATTACACAGGTTTTTTTTAGTATTTAATAATGATGGTCATGTCAGCTATTGGTAGAAGGATAACGGAAGGCTTTTTAGAAGTCTGGCAGGGTTCAAACCCTAAAGCTGAGGAAGATTGTGTCAATAAAATGTGTTATGGTTGGTAGGGAAGTTTTGCTGTTTAGATTGATGGACAGTTTGGCTGGTCTTATAGGTAGGTAGCATTAGGGTGAGGTGAAGGTTTTATAGCAATGGTTGGTGTATTTACTTTGATACCTGTTTGGCCTGGTGAATTTATGTGAGTGGTCAATTTTAGGTGTCTGGGCAGCGGATCTGATTTTATCCTTAGTGGGGGGGACCTGGCCTGCCTTCTGTTCATGCCCACTACTGAACAGGGTTTTCAGCTTTGTTGGTAGTATACCCTCAAGAGCCCCCTATTTGGCAGCAGCTGCATGTGCAGTTGGCATCACTGGTGATGTAGTTTCTGCAAGTTCTGGGTCTGGAATTCCAGCAACCAGTTTAAGGCCTTATTGCAACTTATCTCCTGTGTGAGAGTAATGTATGTGTGCAGTGGAACATACCTGTATAACTGTGATGAAGTATTTTCACTTGATTCATGATCCATGATCTGTTTCAATAGACTAGGGGGTAATTACTAATAATCGTGTCTGGCCCGGATAGGATGGATTAAAAGCGGGAGTATTTTTTTAAATCGAAATAAAGTAATTTACTTATCTCCCGTATTTAACTGGATCGTGTTTTTTGATGGTGTACAGTATGTGATCGTTCCTACCCTTGTTCCCTGTATTCCCTGTAGCCCTCCCAAACAAGAAGACTGCACATATCAGTGAGATATGTGCAGGGTGCTTTTGTGTATATTTGTGTAAAAAAAGTGTAACTTTAAGAAAGAAAACAGCATGGAGTTCCCCCCCCAAAAGCATAACCAGCCCCAGGCTCTGTGAGCCAGTCCTGGTTCTAAAACTACAGGGGGGACAAAATGTGCTAAGGTGCTCAGGAGAGAGGGGACCCTTTTATTGGGGGTCCACAAATGCTCCTAGGATCCATGGCCTGGCTGACTAGTTTGGGGTGTTAATGCTTTGGCCGGGGGATCTGGTGAAAGGACTACTGGCTGTGGCAATACACTTCGGCTAGTTTGAGCCCGGTGCTGGTTTTAAAAATACGGGAAACCACCAATATTTTTTGCCAGTATTTTTAAAACCAGGACTGGTTCACAAAGCCCAGTGCTGGTTCACAAAATACGAGGGATCCCTACACATTTTGTTCCCCTTATTTTTAGTACCAGGACTGACTCACAGAGCCTAGGGCTGGTTATGCTTTTGGGGGGAACCCCACCCCTTTTTTTTCCTTAAATTAACACTTTATTAGAATCATTAGAGGCAGAAACATTCACAGATCACCCTGATTTGTGTATGTTTCTGCAAGACATACTGATCAGGAGGTAGTCTACTTAAAACCTCTATTTTCAAATGAGTTTGCTTAATTACACCCGTGATTATAATCACGACTCTTGGTAAATTCCTGTGTTGTATTCCTGTCTATGGAAAGTACTGCTGTGTTTAGACGATGGTGTATTCTTTTCTGTTTGTGTTTACGGATGCCTTTTAACATCGGATTTGGTCATGTTAAACTCTGAAAATACGGAAAATACACCCGTTTTTGCTATAGTAAATTTCCCTGTTAAAAAAAAAATACAAAATACGCCTGTGACTGCAAATTCAGACTAACATGATTGTTAGTAAATTTACCCCTAGGGGTCACTTATGGTGAGGAGTTAGGAGCAAGCAAAACATTGTTGCTAGGGCAAAGATGTCTATGTACTGGCGTCCTCAGTTGCCTACACGTCTGACTTTTGCCAGTGTATCCAAGAGTAAATGCTTACAATAATCAGCATATTCAGCTTAATCAACAATAATCATGTTCTTTCAGAACTCAGTGTCATTTTTGACAGCTCTACTTATGATATGGGACCACTCACCCAGTTATGTGCACACTCCAGGAGAGCTAGCTGCCAGGTTAACCGCTGGGGATGGCGATCTTAAGTAAGGTGCAGTTTCTGTTTAGCGTGGGAGCCATGGTACCCTTATAAGTAGGAGGCAGAGATTTTGAGGCACAAATTTCCCGAGGGGCTTTCTTTCTCAATAATTGGGGAAGTGCGATGATTAAGGCATTTGTCAGCTGGAAATTGGACTCCAACAAATGTTATGCCAGGCATGGAAAGTAGCTTGCCGGTGCCCTGCACATCATAAATTGAATCTGTGGCCACTTGCCACCATCGAGTATGGGGACTCTTGATGGATTTCCCTGTTTTTGCCGCACTGGGAGTGTGATTGGATATTGGCATCCTTGCAGGTTTTTCAGATATTTTTTTTTTTACTAAATAATAATGATCCGCGCTGTGTATCTATGAAGAAATTGTATGATATCTAACAAATATTATAGAGCCATGGATTATGTGAGCAGGACTTAACTGAATCGTTGTTCAGTTTTTCAAAAAGTCACGTGGGTTGTGACGAAACTCGTTAAGGATCCCACATCAGTTCATCTTATTACGGCAAAAACTAAGCAGCATTAACTCTCCCATTGTGCTTTCACCCGGTCGGGGTCTAGAAACCATCCATCAGCAGGACCTCTATGGCAGATTCCGAGGACGCTTGGATGGAGGGTCCAGACATTTCAAGACCGCAGTAACGTGAGTTGGCACATGGCTAATGCCAGGTGGTGCACGCTTGCCTTATTTTCATTAGAAGCAGGCACATTTACCAAGCGGTTTATATCGTAAGAGGGACTACAGTATATATATGCATGCTGGCATACTCATATTTCAATATCCAAGTCCTTGGTACTGACTGTTGGGAATTTCCCTATTAAACAACGATTCAGTTAAGTCCTGTTTGCATAATCCATTTTTTTGCATACACTGCATGTTTTCAGGATTACCCGGGCTACACTCTATGACTTTATGTGCTGACTGCTAGATTTCTACAGTGAATCCTTCATTGTGGGGATCACATTGATACTTTTAAACAGAAAAGTTTTTCAATTACAATTGACTGCTACGTATTGCAACATCTTGGATTGATTTATTTTTCTTTTTTAGCTTTCAATTTGCTACAATTTTTTTACATTAGAAGGCCTTCTAAGTCTTTCTATTTTACTGTTCATATATATGTATCATTTATGGTTTTCTTCTACTCTTCCTCCCTTTCATACTATGTTTATTCTATACATTTTAGATTATGGATAACACTGTGTATTTTACTGTTTAGTAATTTTGGATATTAAATCTGTGACCTCATAATATGGCTCTATAATATTTGTTAGATATCATACAATTTCTACATAGATACCCAGCGTGGATCATTATTATTTATTATTATTTGTACCTTTTAAACCTGCACAGGAGGTCTTTCGGATCTGCTGCAAGGTCTCTTGGACCTGACAGGTGCTTAGATTGCTCCTTGGGAAGCGCCTTGGATTTAATTTATCTAGTTAATTTTTTTTTTTTTTTACCTCTGGTCAAGTTTCTAATTTTGTCCCTATCCCTGACAGGCAGAAGAATGCTGTGGGCTCTAAGGTGCGAGTGTAACAGACTACAAATTTTGATAACTTTTAAATCGCTTTAAATCACATTGTGTGTTTGCATCGGCTTTGACCTCCATTCATGGGATGTAATAACCCGCGATTTGGAGACTGAGGGCCTGATTCACTAACATGTGCAACTGCGAATGCAATAGTGAGTACACGTGCAGTTCGACTGTGAAAGATCCAGTGGTCAAAGTTGGGCGGTATATGGCTGTATTACATACTGCAACTTCTTGGACCCACTTCATTTTAGCCACAGAAGAGAATGTACCAGTGCTGGGATCTAGTATGGGATCCCAGCACTGGAACAGTGGCAGCAATGTGTAGAGATGTGTCTTGCAGGGGAAACATCTCGATCGTCGGCGGCGGAGGCACTGGCATGTAGCCGGGACAGAGCTGCACTGTAAGTAAGCAGCACGCACTGGCCGCCAGTCAATGAGAAGGGGCTCGCTGGCCGCCAGCCAATGAGAAGCTGCCAAGTGCATACGGTAGTGAATCAGGCCCTAAGTTGCCTACTTGCTGAGAATGTGTGACAGGTTTAGAGGCCACACGTCTCTGGCACGTTTCCAGCCTACTTTTGGGTCCCTCTCAAAAGTACAACCAGTACTAGTGATTCTGCCTATACTGGTATTGGGAAAAATCTGGGGGGGGGGGGGCAAAGAGTGTGGGATCCCCCAAATTTCCATGACCAAAACCAGGTATTATCAGCCATGACTGGTGGCAGGAGGCAATAGCAGTTTGAGGGCCCTCTGCTATAGAGCCAACTAGCTCAAGGTTGGTCAGCACAGGACTGGTATCCCTAGAGAAGTTGGGCCCTCAAAAAAAAAATGTGGTCCCTCCTAGGGACAAGTATAACTGTGCGGATAGCGGGTTTGTGGATGTGGGGTTAATAAATGCTTGCAAAAAAAAGCTCATTACAGGTCCAAGCTAGCCCAATTTTAAGAACTATTAGGGCATGCTAGCACTTGGAGAACCACAAGAGCCTGTATGACCTGGCCAAAATTATTTAAGAGAAAAAACAAAAGTATGAACGTGATCATATTTCTTTCATCCTAGAGTAATGGACTCGTGTTTACACATACTGTCACACGTCAGGATCCAGGTCCCCATTAACGGGTTCGGTGGTGTCACCTTACTGCCATCTGTGTTCCCGCTAGCTGCTTGTGGCATCCCTGAGATCACTCATCTGTAAAGTGCAGTTCTCGCTGCTCTGCATCATGGGCACCACCATCTTGGACAGTATCACATGATCCACTCAGACAAACCAGTCTCCATCAACTCCGGTCACATGATTTTTTCAGCTTATCAGTTCTAAGGGCACCCTATTTAAACCAGGAACTGCTGACTACTCATTTCCATAACAACATTTTTGTCTGAGGATCTGTATGCTTGCTCCCGGTTAAGTATCTGTTTCAGTGCTATGCAGAAAACCTGTTCTGCCTGTCAAAGTCAAATAATTGGTTATGATTGTTTGCAATTATTATCTGACGATCTAGTTGTCTATGGCCTGGTGGGGGGTAGATTGGACGCTGTCCTGCGTCTGCGCGATCTGATGCGCACGGATATATATATATATATATATATATTTAAAAATGCAACTTTTAGCCAGTGTATAGGAGACAGGCTCTGTGTATGTCTGTGGCAGATAATTGAAAAACACACACATACTGTGAGGTGCAGACGAGTGTTTTAAATGCAAAATTAGAAACCATTGTCATAAGTCTGACTATCATTGTATGCCTAAAGGAACTAACATTTACATTCCAAATAGGCAGAAGAGGCCTTTGATTAGCCATCAGACATTGTGACTCCATCAAGTATCTATCTGCTGGTCATCTCTGATCAGAACAACTTCACTGTCTGTCATTTGTTGAACTTAGGGCCTGATTCAGACCCGCTCGCGAGCGCTGAGCGCTCGCAAGCGGGTCGACGGTTCCCTAGTGCGCATGCACACGACGGAGGGATCTCCGTTGTGCGCATGCGCGAGACCCGCATAGCGACGGCCAGGCCGTCGCTATGGGTCTCGCACCAAAGGGGGCGTGCTGTCGATGGTGAGTGACAGCACGCCCCCTTTGGTGGCCATGCCGGGGGCGTTGCTGCCCAGATGGAGGCATTCCCATGGGAACGCCTACCGTCTGGGGCCGGCCCCACTGACATCACTAGTGATGTCAGTGGGAGTGCTTTTGGCTCTGATAGAGCCAAAAGCACTCCTGGGCTTGCGGCAGCAAGACCTTACCACAGGGTCTCGTCGCAAGCCCGATGGTCGCGATGGTCTTGACCATTGCGACCATCTTTTTGGCCACTCGCATAAGCTGTGCGAGTCACCCACAGCTATGCGAGCGGCCAGGAGGCCGCTCCAATTTTAGGTAGCAGGGCCCTGATTCAGAGCGAGCGCTCTTGTCAGAGCGTCCGGCTCTGAATCAGGCCCTTAGTTCAGACAGATATAATATCAAAAATACCAGTTACTGGATAAAGCTATATATATATATTAATCCATGACACATATTCAGACAAACATTAACGAATAAAATACATACAGCACATATTTGCATAATACACGACACATACATGCAGCGCAACATTTGCGCTGCGTTCAGACGCACAAACACACAGTGCGTAATTGCGTTGTGCACAATACATACATTCACCACAACATTTGCGCTGTGCTCAGACGCACAACACATACTTATGTATTTCTGTAAATATCTCACTATTACTTATGCAAGCACATATAGAAAAGGTTTTATTAAACAATCATTATGGTATAAAGGGCCTCATTCAGAGGCGGTCGTAGGATGCAAGCGGTCACTCAGAAACAGGGCGGCTGCTTGCATCCTGAACGGCCGCCTCCATGTCGGTCGTTAGGCTGTGGGTTAACACCCACAGCTCTAACGACCCCTAAGGGAGATGGTCGCGATGGTCAAGACCATCGCGACCATCGGGTCAACCTTAAGCCCCAGGGAGCTTCCTGCTCTGTGTGAGCAGGAAGCTCCCCACTGACATCACTGATGATGTCAGTGGGGACGCCCACAAAACGGCAAGCGTTCCGAAAGGAACGCCTCCGTTTGGCCGGGCACGCCCCCTGCCCGCCCAGCAAATGGAGCGACCTGTCAATCAACATCGACAGCTCGCTCCGTCTGCTCCGAGCCTGCTAACGACGGGTGATCCGTCGTTAGAGGGGGCTCGCGCATGTGCACGACGGAGCAGTCTCCGTCGTGCGCATGCCCTGTGAACCAACATCGAGTCGGTTGCGAGCGCTCAGCGCTCGCGACCGACTCTGAATAAGGTCCAAAGTGTGCATATATGATATTTAAGGTATACAACATGGTAGACATGGCATGTTTGGTACTATACTGACACCCTGCTTATTTCCAGATATTCGAATCTATCAGCGAGGCAGTCGCATCTTGCGTTCGATGGTTATGGATTATAGGAAATTATTGGTTAGAATGTATACTCTGTATGTAGTGTCTTAAACCAGTTAAAGAAAGACAATGCAATCTCAAGACAATGTTGGAGAATTGGGACATACCCCTAGTGACAACATATGAACTGTCCTATGAACTACAGCGTATGTCCTATGAACTACAGCGTAAAGACCAAGAGCAAGAACCAATGGAATTATGTTTGTCTGTCTACATTGCTGTTATCATGATCTGTAGGGTATATAACCTGCTCACCGGTCCCAGTCAGAAGCCATTCTCTTGGATGACCACAGACCTCAGGATTGATATACTGGGACCGGTGTGCATGCGTATGTATCAAGCTGTGCCTTTTGTTTTTACTTGCTTCTTTGCGCTAATTATTTAGATAAAAGTGTGTATTATACTTTACGTGAATAATATAACTTTTGTGCTTTGGAACCACAGTTGGGCTGGAAAGCAATTATTTCTTATTCGACTTGCAGCTCTAAAGCGACTAGCGATTAAGGGGTATTCATATGCCATTGCTTCTCAGCATCCTGTTCAGTGCTATTCAGAAAACCTGTTCCAGTATTGCTTCTCAGCATTCTGGGCCTGATTCAGAACCGGATGCTATTTGCGCTCGCTCGTTCAGAAAAAGGGGCCGGCTATTTAAATTGAGCGCTCGCTCTTTGCGGTCTGTTGACGCCTCTATGTCTGAGCGAGTGAACGAAACATGCGCTTGCTATTTTGTAAAGACGCCCCCTGGCCGCTCGCATCCTACGTCATCTCCGCTATTTATTAGATTAATCGAGTACATCTAAAGGCATCTGAACTGCTCGCAGTGCTTGTGGTTGGATTTTCCTACCGCAATCATGCGAACAGTTCAGGCTAAGAAACAACCAAGTGACGTGGCCGATTACGCTGCTTTGTTAATTATGCACACCCTTAAAATGCCCGTTTTGACCGTTTGGCACGCCTGCGTTCGGATCTCCCCTCCCCGTTTTCAAGCACCTTCCCCTGTTACCACCCACAAACGCCTCATCCTGTCACTCATATTAGCAGGCACTCGCTATTTTGCGAGCGCTTGATTTCCGACCGCAATGACTGGTTGGTGCATGCGCATTACGACCCATACACATGCGCAGTTGTGCGAACATCGCTCGGAGCGAAAGAGCGGCCGCTTACGAGCGGTTCTGAATCAGGCCCCCTGTCCAGTGCCATTCAGAAATCCTATTTCAGTTTTGCCTCATAGCATTTTGCTCCAGTGCTAATCAGAAAACCTGTTCCTGTAGTGCTATACAGTATATTTCATTGTAGTCTGCCTCAATTTTGCTTTTGGCACAAATGAGGCAGTGTATGCAAAAAATGAGTAAATTCACTTCTGTACATGCGCAGTTTGCTGTAAGTTGCTGTTTGCGCCCTTCAGCTGAATTTATGCCATACCCCATATGAGGGATCGGGGGGAGTAGGATGTAGTGAAGTCCGTGTTTATGAGTTTTACCACTGAAGCGCCTGCAACTTTAGACAAATGCAGCTACAAAACCCTTCCATGCATGGTGCACGCCATGCCTCCAAATGTGCAAGGACTGAGATGCCCACTTTGAACGTCTTTCAAATTCAGCTTGGCGAGTCTTTAGAAGCAGCAATCGGTCGCACCATCATAACTTGCACCAGCCCATACTTGCCAACTCTCACTCATTGTCTGGGAGACTCCCTGAAATAGCAGCAATCTCCCTGTCTAGTAATCTCCCTGATTGCACCTTACCCCCATTATGAAGCTGTTATGTTAAAAAAAACTAGAAATACAGGTTGAGTCTCCCATATCCAAATTAGGGGTGAGCGGGTTCGGATTTCTGAAATCCGAACCCCCCCGAGCCCCCCCGATCCGAGTCCGATCCGAGTCAGGCTCGACTTTTCCCGCCTGACTCGGATCTGAAATCGAGGCAAAACGTCATCTTCCCGCCTTCCGAGTCTCGCGGGTTTTGGATCCTATATAAGGTACACACGTCGGCGCCATTTTCTCACTCGGCTGTGGACAGTGAAGAGGGAGGGTGGGAGTTAGGGCTGTGTAGTGTAGTGTAGTGTAGTGCTGCTGTTGTCCACTACTTCAAAGTCCATAGGGGCTGGCTGTGTTGTGCTGTGCTGCTGTTGTTAATAGGGGCTGTGTCCACTACTTCAAAGTCCATAGGGGCTGGCTGGACTGTGTTGTGCAGTCAGTTCTCCATAGGGGCTGTGTCCACTCCAAAGTCCTGTGCAGTGTCCCAGTCCTAAAGGAGTGCTGTAGTGTTGTCCAGGGGGTGCTCTGTCCATCAGGGGTGCTCCCCCCAAGTGCTAAAAAAATAATATATTTTCTGTGTTTGTGAATTGTGTGCGCAGTAGCCGCACGTGCATCAACAAAGTAGTGCCAAGCGTGCGCCTGTGTCATAAGTAAAGGGCCGGCTGGCTTGACCGTTAAGGGTGCTGTAACCCCCGAAAGTACACTCCAGTCCAAACCAAAAAAAAAATTATTTTCTGTGTTTGTGAATTGTGTGCGCAGTAGCCGCACGTGCATCAACAAAGTAGTGCCAAGCGTGCGCCTGTGTCATAAGTAAAGGGCCGGCTGGCTTGACCGTTAAGGGTGCTGTAACCCCCGAAAGTACACTCCAGTCCAAACCAAAAAAAAAATTATTTTCTGTGTTTGTGAATTGTGTGCGCAGTAGCCGCACGTGCATCAACAAAGTAGTGCCAAGCGTGCGCCTGTGTCATAAGTAAAGGGCCGGCTGGCTTGACCGTTAAGGGTGCTGTAACCCCCGAAAGTACACTCCAGTCCAAACCAAAAAAAATATTATTTTCTGTGTTTGTGAATTGTGTGCGCAGTAGTCGCACGTGCATCAACAAAGTAGTGCCAAGCGTGCGCCTGTGTCATAAGTAAAGGGCCGGCTGGCTTGACCGTTAAGGGTGCTGTAACCCCCGAAAGTACACTCCAGTCCAAACCAAAAAAAAAATTATTTTCTGTGTTTGTGAATTGTGTGCGCAGTAGCCGCACGTGCATCAACAAAGTAGTGCCAAGCGTGCGCCTGTGTCATAAGTAAAGGGCCGGCTGGCTTGACCGTTAAGGGTGCTGTAACCCCCGAAAGTACACTCCAGTCCAAACCAAAAAAAATATTATTTTCTGTGTTTGTGAATTGTGTGCGCAGTAGTCGCACGTGCATCAACAAAGTAGTGCCAAGCGTGCGCCTGTGTCATAAGTAAAGGGCCGGCTGGCTTGACCGTTAAAGGGTGCTGTAACCCCCAAGTACACTCCAGTCCAAACCAAAAAAAAAATTATTTTCTGTGTTTGTGAATTGTGTGCGCAGTAGCCGCACGTGCATCAACAAAGTAGTGCCAAGCGTGCGCCTGTGTCATAAGTAAAGGGCCGGCTGGCTTGACCGTTAAGGGTGCTGTAACCCCCGAAAGTACACTCCAGTCCAAACCAAAAAAAAAATTATTTTCTGTGTTTGTGAATTGTGTGCGCAGTAGCCGCACGTGCATCAACAAAGTAGTGCCAAGCGTGCGCCTGTGTCATAAGTAAAGGGCCGGCTGGCTTGACCGTTAAAGGGTGCTGTAACCCCCGAAAGTACACTCCAGTCCTAACCAAAAAAAAATTATTTTCTGTGTTTGTGAATTGTGTGCGCAGTAGCCGCACGTGCATCAACAAAGTAGTGCCAAGAGTGCGCCTGTGTCATAAGTAAAGGGCCGGCTGGCTTGACCGTTAAGGGTGCTGTAACCCCCGAAAGTACACTCCAGTCCAAACCAAAAAAAAAATTATTTTCTGTGTTTGTGAATTGTGTGCGCAGTAGCCGCACGTGCATCAACAAAGTAGTGCCAAGCGTGCGCCTGTGTCATAAGTAAAGGGCCGGCTGGCTTGACCGTTAAGGGTGCTGTAACCCCCGAAAGTACACTCCAGTCCAAACCAAAAAAAAATTATTTTCTGTGTTTGTGAATTGTGTGCGCAGTAGCCGCACGTGCATCAACAAAGTAGTGCCAAGCGTGCGCCTGTGTCATAAGTAAAGGGCCGGCTGGCTTGACCGTTAAGGGTGCTGTAACCCCCGAAAGTACACTCCAGTCCAAACCAAAAAAAATATTATTTTCTGTGTTTGTGAATTGTGTGCGCAGTAGTCGCACGTGCATCAACAAAGTAGTGCCAAGCGTGCGCCTGTGTCATAAGTAAAGGGCCGGCTGGCTTGACCGTTAAAGGGTGCTGTAACCCCCAAGTACACTCCAGTCCAAACCAAAAAAAAAATTATTTTCTGTGTTTGTGAATTGTGTGCGCAGTAGCCGCACGTGCATCAACAAAGTAGTGCCAAGCGTGCGCCTGTGTCATAAGTAAAGGGCCGGCTGGCTTGACCGTTAAGGGTGCTGTAACCCCCGAAAGTACACTCCAGTCCAAACCAAAAAAAAAATTATTTTCTGTGTTTGTGAATTGTGTGCGCAGTAGCCGCACGTGCATCAACAAAGTAGTGCCAAGCGTGCGCCTGTGTCATAAGTAAAGGGCCGGCTGGCTTGACCGTTAAAGGGTGCTGTAACCCCCGAAAGTACACTCCAGGCCAAACCAAAAAAAAATTATTTTCTGTGTTTGTGAATTGTGTGCGCAGTAGCCGCACGTGCATCAACAAAGTAGTGCCAAGAGTGCGCCTGTGTCATAAGTAAAGGGCCGGCTGGCTTGACCGTTAAAGGGTGCTGTAACCCACAAAGTACACTCCAGTCCAAACCAAAAAAAAAATTATTTTCTGTGTTTAGCCGCACGTATATATCAAATCGATATAACATAAATGGAGGACCAAACTTTCTCCGATAAAAATAAAATAGAGAAAGATCAAGAACCACTTCCTCCTAGTGCTGAAGCTGCTGCCACTAGTCATGACATAGACGATAACATGCCATCAACGTCGTCTGCCAAGGCCGATGCCCAATGTCATAGTAGAGGGCACATACAATCCCAAATGGCAAAGTTCAGGAAAATGACCTTGAAAAAGACATTTAAATCAGCTGAAGAGAAACGTAAACTTGCCAATATGCCATTTACGACACGGAGTGGCAAGGAACGGCTAAGGTCGATCCCTAGTATGTTCATGACTAGTGGTTCAGCTTCACATGACGATGGAAGCCCTCCTCCCACTAAAAAAATCAAAAGAGTTAAGCTGGCAAAAGCACAGCGAAGAACTGTGCTTTCTAAGAAGATATCACAAATCCCCAAGGAGAGTCCAAGTGTGGTGGTGGTTGCGATGCCTGACCTTCCCAGCACTGGACGGGAAGAGGTGGCTCTTTCCACCATTTGCATGCCCCCTGCAAGTGCTGAAAGGAGCACCCACAGTCCACTTGCTGATATGCAAATTGAAGATGTCACTGTTGAAGTACAACAGGATGAGGATACTGGTGTAGCTGGCGCTGAGGAGGAAGTTGGCGAGGAGGATTCTGATGGTGATGTGGTTTGTTTAAATCAGGCTCCGGGGGAGACAGTTGTTGTCCGTGGGATGAAAAAGCCCATCACGGTCATGCCTGGGCAGAAGACCAAACATTCCACCTCTTTGGTCTGGCAATATTTCTATCCAAATCCGGACAACAACTGTCTTGCCATATGTACCATATGTAAAGGTGAAATAAGTAGGGGTAGGGACGTCAACCACCTAGGAACATCCTCCCTTATACGGCACCTGCAGCGCGTTCATAAAAAGTTACTGTCAAGTTCAGAAACTTTGGCTAAGACCGTAAGCAGTCCAGGGACACCTAAATCCCGTTGTCCTGTTGTATCCAAGCGCCTGCAAACCACACCGTCAACTCCCTCCTCGTCAATTTCCTCCTTAGTCAGGATCGGAAGTAGTCCTGCAGGCCATGTCACTGGCATGACTGACTCTCCTATCCGGGATTCCTCTGGAGGATCCTGCATTGCTACGCCTACTGCTGCCGCTGCTGCTGTTGCTGCTGCTGGGAGTCGTTCATCATCCCAGAGAGGAAGTAGGAACACCACTACTTTTACTAAACAATTGACCCTCCAACAGTCCTTAGCGAGGAGGATGAAGTACGACAGCAGTCATCCTGAAGCAAAACGTATAACTGAGGCCTTGACTGCTATGTTGGTGTTAGACGTGCGTCCGGTATCCGCCATTAGTGCAGTGGGATTTAGACAATTGATGGAGGTAGTGTGTCCCCGGTTCCAAATACCGTCTAGATTCCACTTCACTAGGCAGGCGATACCGAGACTGTACAGAAACGTCAGAAAAAGTGTCCTCAGTGTCCTGAAAAATGCCGTTGTACACAATGTCCACTTAACCACGGACATGTGGACAAGTGGAACAGGGCAGACTAAGGACTATATGACTGTGACAGCCCACTGGGTAGATGTATCACCTTACGCAGCAACAGCAGCAGCGTCACCAGTAGCAGCATCTCAGAAACGCCAGCTCGTTACAAGGCAGGCTACGCTGTGTATCACCGGTTTCAGTAAGAGGCACACCGCCGACAACCTCTTAGAGAAACTGAGGGAAATCATCGCCCAGTGGCTTACCCCACTTAGACTCTCCTGGGGATTTGTGATATCTGACAACGCCACCAATATTGTGCGGGCATTACATCTGGGCAAATTCCAGCACGTCCCATGTTTTGCTCACACAATAAACTTGGTGGTGCAGAATTTTCTGAAAAGCGACAGGGGCGTGCAGGAGACGCTTTGGGTGGCCCGAAAAATTTCTGGCCACTTTCGCCATTCAGCGACTGCGTGCCGAAGACTGGAGCGCCAGCAAACACTCTTGAACCTGCCCCGCCATCACCTGAAGCAAGAGGTTGTGACACGGTGGAACTCAACCCTCTATATGCTTCAGAGGATGGAGGAGCAGCAAAAGGCCATACAAGCCTATACATCCACCTATGACATAGGCAAAGGAGGGGGTATGCACCTGACTCAAGCGCAGTGGAGAATGATTTCCGTGTTGTGCAAGGTTCTCCAGCCCTTCGAACTTGCCACACGTGAAGTCAGTTCAGACACTGCCAGCTTGAGTCAGGTCATTCCCCTCATCAGGCTTTTGCAGAAGCAGCTGGAGAAAGTGAAGGAGGAGCTAAGACGGAGCGATTCCGCTCGGCATGTGGGACTTGTGGATGAAGCCCTTCATTCGCTTTGCCAGGATTCCAGGGTGGTCAATCTGTTGAAATCAGACCACTACATTTTGGCCACCGTGCTCGATCCTAGGTTTAAAGCCTATGTGGTGTCTCTCTTTCCGGCCGACACAAGCCTGCAGAGGTGCAAAGACCTGCTGGTGAACACACTGTCAGCTGAAGCGGAACGTGACACGTCAACAGCTCCTTCTTCATTTTCTCCTGCAACTGGGGCTGCCAGGAAAAAACTTAGGTATCCTAAGCAACCCGCTGGCGGTGATGCAGGACAGGCAGGACCAAGTTTGGACATCTGGTCCGGACTGAAGGACCTGGCAACAATTTCTGACATGTCTACTGTCACTGCATATGATACTGTCACCATTGACAGAATGGTGGAGGATTACATCGGTGACAGCATCCAAGTAGGCATGGCAGACAGTCCATACCTGTACTGGCAGGAAAAAGAGGCAATTTGGAGGCCCCTGTACAAACTGGCTCTATTTTACCTGAGTTGCCCCCCCTCCAGTGTGTACTCCGAAAGAGTGTTTAGTGCAGCCGGGAACCTTGTCAGCGAAAGGCGTAGGAGGTTGCTTCCACAGAATGTGGAGAAGATGATGTTCATCAAAATGAATTATCAGCTCTTCCAGGGAGACCAGCCTCCAGAAGGTACAGAGGGACCTGTGGTGGTGGATTCAAGTGGGGACGAGTTAATACTTTGTGAGGATGAGGATGTACACACTGAAGAGGGTGAGGAATCGGTGGATGAGGAGGATGAGGATGACATCTTGCCTCCATAGAGCCAGTTTGTGCAGGGACACATTAATTGCCAGCTTGTTTTGTGGGGGCCCAAACGAACCAATCATTTCAGCCACAGTTGTGTGGCAGACCCTGGCGCTGAAATGATTGGTTTGTTAAAGTGTGCATGTCCTGTTTATACAACATAAGGGTGGGTGGGAGGGCCCAAGGACAATTCCATCTTGCACCTCTTTTTTTTCTTTGCATTATGTACAGTTTGGGGCCTAGTTTTTCAAACTGCCATCCTGTCTGCCACTGCAGTTTCACGCCTAGATGGGTCACGTGTTTGTGCCGCCCACTCGTGTCGCTTAGCATAGTCATCCAGCTACCTCGGTGCAACGTTTTGGACATAAAAACACTATTGTGAGGTGTGAGGTGTTCAGAATAGACTGGAAATGAGTGGAAATTAAGGTTATTGAGGTTAATAATAGCATAGGAGCAGAAAAACCTACAAATTCTGTGATTTTAGCTGTTTTTATGCTTTTTAAAAAAAAAATACAGATCCAAAACACAAAACCCAGAACCCAAAACACGGAAGGGTGGTTTTGGCAAAACCAATCCAGATCCAAAACACGAAGAAAGATCCAGATCCAAAACCAAAACACAAAACACGAAAAGTGGCCGGTGCACACCCCTAATCCAAATATTCCGAAATACGGAATATTCCGAAATACGGAATAATTTTGGCATGACTGAGATAATGAAACCTTTGATTTTTGATGATTCAATGTACACAAACTTTGTCTAAGGCACAAATTATTACAAATATTGTATAAAACTACCTTCAGGCTTTGTGTATAAGGTGTATATGAAACATAAATGAATTTCATGTATGTACACAAACTTTGCTTGAGCCACATAATTATTGAAAATATTGTATAAAATGACCTGTAGGCTGTGTGAATAAGGTGTATATAACACATAAATGCATTCTGTGTGTATATTGGGGTCCCATTCCCAAGATATTTCATTATGATAAGCAAATATCCCAAAATACGGAATATTCCGTTATCCAAAATACCCCTGGTCCCAAGCATTTTGGATATGGGAGACTCTACCTGTATATACATTCAAATGGGATTATTATTATAGTTTCCCTTCATTGGTTATAAGCGATTATCAGTGATCCGCACACGTTCCTGAGTCGCACTCGCGTGCACCAACTTTCGTTACCGTCGGCGGTCGCAGCAGGGTTTTGCCCGCAGTGTGATTGACAGTCAAGGAGCATTTGGGACAGGAAACAGGGGAATGTCTGCTCAAGTGCAGGCGTGCCTCATCCTGCCACTGCGATGCCGTATGCAGATAATATGTTTCAGGCGTCCCAGTTCCCGCGGCCATTCTGTGCGACTAGAGGGATACTCAGAAGGCCGATAATCAACTGATCTGTGGCTGATGCTTTGTCTTTGTACACAGCTGCTTGGATTTGTCATGCCGCAGGTGGGTATCTCACTACAAGTTTCGGCGGCTGTGACATTTGCGTGTTTTCGTACAGCAGCTGCGCAGAAATTTGCAGCAGCAACGGCATTTGCATACATCTGTGAATCGGGCCCTATATAGCCAACCAATTTCAAGCGACGCGCCAGTGACACTCCCATAAGACACAGCATCTCCGTGTGTCTGAATAACCACCACCCTCTCATCGCCCAGGAATGCTCAATACACTGTGTGTCTGAATAACCACCACCCTCTCATCGCCCAAGAATGCCCAATACACTGTGTGTCTGAATAACCACCACCCTCTCATCGCCCAAGAATTCCCAATACACTGTGTGCTTGAATAACCACCACCCTCTCATCGCCCACGAATGCCCAATACACTGTGTGTCTGAATAACCACCCCCCTCTCATCGCCCAGGAATGCCCAATACACCGTATATCTGAATAACCACTCGCCTCTCATCGCCCAAGAATGCCCAATACACAGTGTGTCTCAATAACCACCCCCCTCTCATCGCCCAGGAATGCCCAATACACCGTGTGTCTGAATAACCACCCACCTCTCATCGCCCAAGAATGCCCAATACACTGTGTCTGAATAACCACCACCCTTTCATCGCCCAGGAATGCCCAATACACTGTGTCTGAATAACCCCCCCTCTCATTGCCCAGAAATACCCAATACCCCGTGTGTCTGAATAACCACCCTCCTCTCATCGCCCAGGAATGCCCATTACACCGTGTGCCTGAATAACCACCCCCTCTCACTGCCCAGGAATGCCCAATATACTGTGTGTCTGAATAACCACCCCCCTCTCACTGCCTAGAAATGCCCAATATACCGTGCGTCTGAATAACCACCCCCCCTCTCATCACCCAGGAATGCCCAATATACCGTGTGTCTGAATAACCACCCACCTCTCATCGCTCAGGAATGCCCAATACACCGTGTGTCTGAATAACCACCCACCTCTCATCGCCCAAGAATGCCCAATACACTGTGTCTGAATAACCCCCCCTCTCATTGCCCAGGAATACCCAATACCCCGTGTGTCTGAATAACCACCCTCCTCTCATCGCCCAGGAATGCCCATTAGACCGTGTGTCTGAATAACCACCCCCTCTCACTGCCCAGGAATGCCCAATATACTGTGTGTCTGAATAACCACCCCCCTCTCACTGCCTAGAAATGCCCAATATACCGTGCGTCTGAATAACCACCCCCCCTCTCATCGCCCAGGAATGCCCAATATACCGTGTGTCTGAATAACCACCACCCTTTCATCGCCCAGGAATGCCCAATACACCATGTGTCTGAATAACCACCCCCCTTTCATCGCCCAGGAATGCCCAATACACCATGTGTCTGAATAACCACCCCCCTCTCATCGCCCAGGAATGCCAAATACCTGTATAATACGGTATATAGTCGAAATGCCAACCGCTGGCTTCCCGACAGTGAAATCCCGGCATGGGACTAATGATTGGCATCTAAATACTGACGCATATCATTGGTCCCACGCCGAAATCCCAACGCCCGACATACCGATCGTAGGTAATCCGAGCGTCGGGAGTGGATAGCCGTGGGGGGGAGGGTTAGGTTTAGGCACCCTCTCGGGAAGGTTAGGGTGTGGGTCAGGCGCCCCAGGGGGGAGGTTAGGGTCAGGCACCCCCTCGGGAGGGTTAGGTTTAGGGTGCGGGGAGTGGGGGGTTAGGTTTAGGCACCACTGGGGGGAGGTTAGGGTTAGGCACTAAGGGAGAGGTTAGGGTTAGGCACCCCTAAGGGAGGGTTAGGGCGGGAGAGGGTGAGGGTCGGGATAGTCTTTATACTTACCCTGTCGGGATCTCCATATGCCGGCATCGGTATTTCATCCGCCGGACATCAGCCCGGCGGTATAACATCCGATTCCGTATGATACATATCACACACCAGGGGCCAAATGTAATAGTTAGACAGTTTAGAAAATGTGAGAGAAAACTCAATGTCATAAAGTCACAGAACATGTTTTTCAGACTAAAAAACTCTCAAAATTTAAACTCTCATCCAGGTGTTTCCTGTATTGAAAACACAACTCGATCAATGTATTAATGTATTAGTGTGAGAGTTTTACTGCTAAACTCTCACATTTTCTAAACTCTCACCCTATTACTTTTGGCCCCATGTGTCTGAATCAGTACTGCGACAATCTCTTCGCTATGTATGACATCATTAGTGTGCGTGACTCAGAATCACTGTGCAGATTTAACCTTTTTTCTTAAAAAACCTGCTTAGTGCAATCTGTCAAATGTCAAATTCAGCAAGGATCGCACGCAATAGGCCGATTATTATGCACTGCGCATGCGTACACATCGCAGTGCGTTGATCAGACCCATGGCAGAGTGATTGACAGGAAGTGCCATTTCTGGATGGTGAGGGGGTGGTCGTGTGAGCAGAGGAGTGCCAGTGCATTCTAGCGGCGTTGCAGAGGCGAGCAGAGATTAGACACTGCGATACCAGACTCAGCCTGAGGACTCATAGCGTGCGCTGAAGTTAGCAATTCTTGAGTGAGGTCTGACCTGCCTTAACTGTGTGTATGGGTCCGATGATACTCGATGTTACCGATTATTTTGCTATGTTGCCCAAGTATACGGATGTAGGTAAGGCGAAGTGGGGGTCCTTATGTCAGGCTGCGATCGCAATGCGAATGCACACATCTACATATCACCGCTGATATAAGCAACTGTGTTGTGTGTGTATAAGCAGAAAAGTGATCCTTGCTGAATCAGGCCCAAAGTCTCAGGTCACACTGTGAATCTATTAGCTGCTGGGTCAGCATTACCAGGACATCTGCACCAGTTGCTGCAGTCTCTCACGTCAGTCTGTCACTAGTCCGTGTAAATGTTGCCATTGTTGAACCCCTGCTTAAAATGTTAGGAGAGGTCAAATCGAGGATAATGAATAAAAAGTTGGCAGCATTGAAATACCAAGAATCTGACATTAAAGTGCTCTCGTCTTTGGCCACAATGAGCGTTTGTGGGTCACTGAGGCAGCAACTAGGAGCTATGCAGATGGCCTGCCCTCTATGGGACGTGACTGCGATGCACACATGCTGGGATTTCCATGGGATGAGTGACGTTCTCCATTCGGTTCACACAAAGATTTTTTTTCTCCAATAAAAAACTTGGAATTTGCCAAAAGCTCCATAAAATTCCTACAGATGTCATTGTCATCCTGAATTTTTGACTACACATTTTCATTGCAGTATAGATCTGCATGGATATTTTGGGAATGGAATGTGACCTAAAGCACCAATCGCGCTGCAAACGTGCGCACACATCACACCAGAGGATCAGCTGCATCCGCGCGCACCGTGCTACGCCATGCCAAGTGCTGCGTTCGCACCATGCAATCCTATGGAGTCACAGGTGTGAACGCAGCGTGTGTACCCATTCGCACAAGCGGCAAGGATGCAAGAGGACATATCTGTATATGCCAGTACTTTCAACATTTAAAAAAGTCATATAATTTGAAGTGTTTTTTCATGTGCACAGAGGGCCTGATTCAGACCCACTCGCAAGCCGTCGCTCCGGGTGTCGTACCAAAGGGGGCGTGCTGTCGATGTTGAGTGACAGCACGCCCCCTTTGGTGGGCGGCCCGGGGCGTGGCTGGCCAGAAGTAGGCATTCCCATGGGAACGCCTACCATCTGGGGCCGGCCCCACTGACATCACAAGTGATCAAAAGTGATGTCAGTGGGAGTGCTTTCGGCTCTGATAGAGCTTGCGGCAACTAGACCCTACCACAAGGGTCTCGTGGCAAACCCGATGGTCGCGATGCATCATGCATTCTCCAGCTATGGACCGCAGAGACTTCAAGCAACAAAATGTATTAACTGTTAGGATGTTGCAGGGGGCGGGAGGGCAGGGACCCACAGTTGTTAGAGGCTGGTAGAGTCTATTTGAATCAGCCTGTTAAATGCTCCGTAACAGATGGATCCCCTTTGGGAGCCAATAGCATCAGCAACAAACTTCTCTATTGTTTTGTCTATCCCTGGGGGGTCAAATATGTGTGCTCCAACACTGGGTTCTTAGTCTTCATGCTGAATGCTGATAGAGGAGGGGTTTCTTGCTGATGCATAACACCTGGTTCCGGAAGCACTGCGTATGTATACTGTACTTGGGTGAAATTAGCGTCATCCTTAGAAGGTATAGGCAGGATATTAGAAGGTGTAGGCAGGATATTAGAAGGTATAGGAAGGTGTGTATAGAGGTTCTGATCCAGTATCGTTAGTTGGGGGCTCGTAGTGAAGTCACTTACCTGCTCACATGGTACATACGGCTATCGATATTTCAGCAAAGGGTGGAGTGGCCGCATGCAGGGTTTGCCTGCAACCGCTTTGTTCTGAAAGATCGCTATCCATCTCCGTGTGAATCAAGGAAGCTGACTAGAATCCAGGGACAAGAGAGGAAATTTTTTTTTTCCTCTGTTGATAGAACCTTACGTTTAAAGGGGTACCGCAGTACTGAGTACGCGGCTAAGTCACAGATTTGCGCACAGCAAAGTTGCACTTTTGTGTACGCAGCTAAAGGTTGTCATACGGTTGTGTGGTAGTCGCATTATTGTGTATGCGTCTGGTCGCACAATAGCGTATACGTACTTCCGGTTGTGCTGCCACATGTTTGAACAAAGCCGTTGAGGTTTACATTTTCAATTATTATCAATATCTGGGTTAACGTGTATTTTTTTCTCTGCGCAGGAAAAAGTGTGTAACAGTGAGTGTTTTGTTGGTAGGGGTAACTTGTTCCCTACAGTTAAAGGTACCGTATGATCTTTAAGTGCTAGTCGCTCGGTAAGCAGCTTTACCGTTCTATACACAGTAGCAGGTGTACATGTTGTCTTTGTTGTAGAGAGGTGCGTGGAAGTGGCCGACATATAAACTTCCATAGGTGTGGAAGTTGCCTTACTAAATCTTATCCGGGTGTGGAAGTTGCCTTTTTCAAATCTTATCCAGGTGTGTGGGCGCCGCCAACTTAAATCGTCCACAGGTAAGTGAAAGTATCTTGATTGTCTTTCACCAGTTTAAATCTTCATTGAAAAGCATAGGATTTTGTCTCAGAATGGGAGACGCGCAAACAGTAGAGATGTTAGACAATGATGTGCTGCTAATGGAGGCGCCGATCGGACCGGCTCGTCGTATTATCCATACTAAGTATGGTACTTATGCAATAAGGTATTGTGATGTATGGTTTAAAATGACGATGAAGAGTGTTAGACCGTTTCCCAGAATTGGTAGTTTTGATAAAAATGTATTAGATAATGTCCGGGCGGCAGCTGTGTGTTTGTTACAGCAGCCAATGAGAGTCACACAGACTCTCATTGGCTGCTGCACGGAGGGAGCCGGCTGGAGCTCACACATGAGCTCCGTCTTCCGGCTCCCTCCTCAGCGTGTGACAGAGCGGACGGCGCGGGAGCGGGGATACAGGTAAGTTTTTATTTTTTTATTTGTGCAAGGGCCGGGGGCACTACTGGGGGGGGTCTGCACTACTGGGGGGGGTCTGCTACTGGGGGGGGCTATACTACTGGGGGGGCCATACTACAGAGGGGCCTGCTACTGGGCCGGGGGCTATACTACTGGGGGGGTCTGCACTACTGGGGGGGGTCTGCTACTGGGGGGGCTATACTACTGGGGGGCCATACTACAGAGGGGCCTGCTACTGGGGGGGGCTATACTACTGGGGGGGGGTCTGCTACTGGGGGGGGCATACTACTGGGGGGGATCTGCACTACTGGGGGGGGTCTGCTACTGGGGGGGGGGCTATACTACTGGGGGGGCCATACTACAGAGGGGCCTGCTACTGGGGGGGGCTATACTACTGGGGGGGGTCTGCACTACTGGGGGGTGTTCTGCTACTGGGGGGGCCATACTACAGAGGGGCCTGCTACTGGGGGGGGGCTATACTACTGGGGGGGGTCTGCTACTGGGGGGGCCATACTACTGAGGGGCCTGCTACTGGGGGGGGCCATACTACTGGGGGGGCTTACTACTACTGGGGGGGGCTGCTACTGGGGCAGCCTACTACAGGGGGGGCCATACTACAGGGGGGCCCATACTACAGGGGGGGCTACTACTGGGGCAGCCTACTACTGGGGGAGGCCTGCTACTGGGGCAGCCTACTACTGGGGGGGCCATACTACTAGGGGGGCCATACTACTGGGGGGGCATACTACTGGGTGGCATGCTAATGGGGGGCATACTACTGGGGGGCCTGCTAATGGGGGGCATACTACTGAGTGGCATGCTAATGGGGGGCATACTACTGGGGGGGCCTGCTAATGGGGGGTATACTACTGGGGGGCATTCTACTGGGGGCACTGCATAGTGGACCCTGCTACTAAGGGGACTGCATAGGGGGCACCACTGCTGGGGGACATTGTGTAAGGGACACCGCTACTGTGGGCATTGTGTAAAAGGGTCACTACTGTGGGCATTGTGTAAAAGGGGCACTACTGTGTGTCGTAACATAAATAAGAGACACTACTTTATGGTGTAATGTGAATCAGGCCCTATGTGCGGTGTAATGCTAATAAGATTGTGCACTGTGACTCCTAGGGCCGTAGCACACTTTGTAAACAAGTACTGTGATTCTGCTGGCCGTACCCCACTGGGTGGGTGCACTACTTTTCATTTCTGCCACTGCTGTGTGGCAATGTGTCATAGATGTGCTTTATACTGTGGTGTCTGTGTCATTGTGCCGCTGCTTTGTCGCTTAGTAACCAGTCAGCTCACTGCAACCTTTGGCCAATAATGTTGAAAACAATATTATAAGCTGTGATATGGTCTAAATTGACTGGAAATTAATGTTATTGAGGTTAATAATACTCTAGGAAGAAAAAAAAGACCAATTTATGTGATTTTAGCTTTTTTTGTCAATTTTTGTAAAAAAATCCAAATCCAAATCCAAAGCCAGTCACCGCAGTTTGGCAAATCCAAATCCAAATCCAAAGCCGGACGACGAATTAGAACCAAATCCAAATCCGGCAAAAATGGTCCGGCGCACATCTCTAAAAAAGAGTAAGAACCCCAAATCAGGGAAGACCTGAATATCCCCATAAGGGATATGCACAGAAGCCAGCAAATATCCAGCAGGCACCAGCCCATAAATGCTTTATTGGAGAATGGTAACCAACGCTAGGGATCAGGTCATACCTGTAGTCTACAGATAGTCAGGTTAACGGGAAGTACTAGGGAAGAACCGGTCATGATGGTTGATGTAGCTGGTACTGAATATCCTTTTCTTGTAGACACAGGGGCGACCAGGTCAGTGATAAAATCTCCCGTTAATTTACAGGTGACCAACGAGACAGTACCAACAATGGGTGTAACAGGTAAAGTGGAACATTATCCTTTAACAAAGTCCACAGAGGTTACTATAGGGCCATTGCATACCAGGCATTCTTTCCTCCTGGCTGCTGCGGCTCCTACTAACCTGCTGGGCAGAGACTTGTTATGTAAGATGGGATGTGTTATATATTGCACCCCTGATGGTGTATTCTTAGATATCCCAGAGAGAGTTGCACACGAGGTGCGGGATATATTGAACACTCCCCAAAGGATAATGTATCACTCTACAAGTTTAAATGAAAATCCATCTCAGATAAATGAAATGTTATCCCTAATTCCAGATTCCCTTTGGACTAAAGATGGACAGGACACTGGATTAATGACAAACATAAGCCCCGTAATGGTAAATTTAAAAAGCGGTAGCAAGCTCCAAAAATTCCCCAGTACCCACTTAAACAGGAGGTAGAATTAGGGGTTTTTCCAATCAATGAGCGATTATTGCAACAGGGAATTTTAGTTCGTACAGCTAGTGTAGCCAACAGTCCCATCTTTCCAGTGAAGAAGAGTGGTGGGAGGGGTTATAGGCTGGTACAAGACCTTAGAGGTGTTAATAAGGTAGTAGAGAGACAATTCCCTGTAGTGCCAAATCCAGCTGTCATTCTGATGCAGATCCCACCAAATGCAACCCATTTCACTGTGATTGACCTCAGTTCTGCTTTCTTCTCTGTGCCTCTCCATCCTGACTGTCAGTATCTATTCGCGTTCACATACAAAGGTTTACAATACACATGGACACGGTTACCCCAAGGTTTCATAGACAGCCCCAGTATCTTCTCTCAGGCATTGCACGACTGTTTACAATCTTTGCAACCTGCCAATGGATCTGTTCTAATTCAATATGTGGACGATTTATTGCTATGTTCTGACTCGTTTATGTCATGTTTGAATGACACTAAACTTTTGTTACTTCAACTCTTGCGTACAGGACACAAGGTGGCTAAGGACAAACTACAGCCGTGCCAATCCAGAGTAAAATATTTGGGACACTGCCTAACCCAGGGGTTACGACATCTTACAACATATAGAATCCAGGCCATACAAAACATGACACTGCCGCAGAATCAACAGCAAATTCGTACCTTCTTGGGAATGTGTGGATACTGTAGAATGTGGAACCCAGGTTTTTCTATTTTGGCCTTGCCTTTACAGGAATTAGTCTCTTCCTCAAAGCCCGATTGTGTCGTACACACAGAGGAATCAGAGCAGGCTTTCCTTAATCTTAAGGATAGTCTGACAAAAGATCCTGCATTGGGAATACCTGATTATGAAAAACCTTTTGATTTGTATTGTACGGAAGCTGATAGTTGTGCTGCAGGTGTTCTTAAACAAAAACATGATGATGCCAGTAGACCCGTAGCATACTACAGTGCCCAATTGGACACTGTGGCAAGATCACTCTCCACTTGTTTGAGAAGTGTAGCAGCTACTGCTCTATTGGTGAGTAAAAGTGAGGACGTAGTATTGGGTCATGATATGATTGTCTACACTCCCCATACTGTATCTGCTCTGTTGAACTCAGCTCAAACCAGACACGTCTCTTCAGCTAGGTTTACCAAATGGGAACTAGCACTAATCGCTCCTGCAAATATTACTGTTAAACATTGCAGTACGCTGAATCCAACAACATATCTACCATATGTACAACATGATGTACAAAGGGTGGAAGGAGAGGAGTTGCTGGCGGGAGGTGAGTTCAGCAGACATACTGATATGCACGATTGTATGACATATCTGAACCAGACCTTTACTGCTAGACCTGACATACATGACACACCTTTAGAGAATGTGGATGTGACCTTTTATATGGATGGGAGTTGTCATAGACAAACAGACACAGGTGAATTATGTACAGGTTATGCTGTTGTAAATGACACAGACATCATAGAAGCTAAACCTCTTGGTCCCCCTCACTCATCCCAGGTGGCAGAGTTAGTAGCACTAACTAGAGCGTGTGAACTGGCAGCAGGTAAATCTGCTAACATTTGCACTGACTCTAGGTATGCGTTCGGGGTGGTGCACGATTTTGGGGCTCTATGGCATCTGAGAAATTTTATGACAGCAGCAGGAACACCAGTTGCACATTCCCGACACATAAAACATCTTTTAGAAGCAATCCAACTGCCCAAAGCGGTGGCAGTAATTAAATGCAAAGCCCATACATGTGAGGATGACCCGATGTCACTGGGCAACAACAGAGCTGATGAAGCTGCAAAATGGGCAGCAGGATTAAAAATGTTTTTCCAACTGAAACAATTATGTCATTCCAAACAATTGATATGCTGAAATTAATTGAGATGCAAAATTTGTGTTCAACTCAGGAAAAATCCATCTGGAAGTCCAAGGGATGTGGGCAAGAGTCCTCCGGGCTCTGGAGGGACGGACAAGGTAAGCCAGTAGCCCCCAAGGCATATTACTCCAGCCTGGCTGCGGCAGCACACGGTCTGACTCATCTGGGCAAACTAGGTATGTGCAAGTTGGTGAGGGCATACTGGTGCGCACCAGGTTTTTCTTCACAAGGAGAAAAGATAGCAATGTCCTGTCTGACCTGCTTGAGAAAGAACATAGTGAAAGCGATCCCTACCGAACCGTCCCACATTCC
This sequence comes from Taudactylus pleione, assembly GCA_031769625.1. Taxonomy (NCBI): domain Eukaryota; kingdom Metazoa; phylum Chordata; class Amphibia; order Anura; family Myobatrachidae; genus Taudactylus; species Taudactylus pleione. Next base: position 1,406,715 of record JAUIMM010001082.1, read on the forward strand.
ACCGACTGATGGACCTTTCCAGGTGATACAAATTGATTTCATCCAATTACCACCCTGCAGGAACCTTAAGTATGTATCAGTGTGCACAAATGTATTTTCTAACTGGGTTGATGCCTACCCAGCTGCCACTAATACTGCTGTGTTTACTGCCAAGAAAATAGTTCAGGAATTTGTATGCTGGTACGGTATCCCTAGAATCATTGAAAGTGACAGGGGTACTCATTTTACAGGTGATGTTTTTCAATATATGTGTAAGCTGATGGGTATTAATAGCCGACTTCATACCCCCTACCGACCGCAAGCCAGTGCCAAGGTAGAGAGGATGAACGGGACTATTAAAAATAAGTTAAGTAAAATTATGGCAGAGACGGGACTAGGATGGCCAGAAGCGTTACCTTTGGTCCTACATAGCATAAGGACCACTCCTAGACCTCCTCTGAATCTGTCCCCATTTGAAATATTGTTTGGTAGACAACCTCATTTGATTATAAGTCCACAGGAAGACCTGAAGGGTAACAACGAGGTAACTGTAAAGTATCTTATATCAATGAGTAAGCAGTTAAAGCAACAGCAGCAGAAACTGAAATTGTTGTCTAATGATATGCCTGAAACTAACTGTCATGATGTTGAACCAGGAGAATATGTAATGATCAGAAATTTCTTGCGTTCAGGTTGTTTGACTGATCGGTGGGAAGGTCCGTACCAGGTGCTGCTGACCAGTACTACATCTTTGAAGGTGGCCGAGAGAGATACCTGGGTCCATTCCACTCACTGCAAAAAGGTCAATCAACCAGTGGAGAAACAAGTCGGAGACAAGGCTGATAGTGTGGACCTGTCGCTCACGAGCTTGTTCCGGGAGGCTTGAACAGGTTGTAGTGAGATACCTGAACTCAAAGAAATATGCAGGTCTTATTGTGACAATGGACGGGCCTGCTGTGTTCATTTTCATATTCTCTTTTAGAGTGTTCACCATCTTGGTCGGTCTGGGAGTATCCAGTTTCTGTGATGGGAGACCAATCGAGGAAATGGGAGCTGATGGCAGTGCCGATGGAGTGGAGTCAGGAGGAGTGCAATGCCAATCAGGGGAGTGTCTGACCAATCTTAGTACTATTATTGTTAAGAGAGCTATCATTCCGGATACTCGGGGAAGGTGTGGAGGTTTGTCGTCTGAAGATTCCTGTATTTGGGAGCTTTGTGGGTCCCTAGTTGATGAAAACTGTATCCAACGGTGCCAACCTAAATATAGCCCATACTGGGGTGTGTATCCTTTAGAGGATTATCATAGTATGGTAGGCAAAGTGTTAAATCAAACTGATTGCTGGGTGTGTTCACATGTGCCACAGGGACAGCATAATGTAGGGTTGGTGCCATTTCCACTGAATATCACGGAAATTTTAGACTTACAAAAAGGGAAAACATTGGATGGAAAATTCCTCTCATCCAAACCACATCATTTCAAACTCTATCAATTCCAAGTAGATAGATCACTTTTGTGTTTAAACTAGGGGTGTGCACCGGCCACTTTTCGTGTTTTGTGTTTTGGTTTTGGATCTGGATCTTTCTTCGTGTTTTGGATCTGGATTGGTTTTGCCAAAACCACCCTTCCGTGTTTTGGGTTCTGGGTTTTGTGTTTTGGATCTGTATTTTTTTGAAAAAAAGCATAAAAACAGCTAAAATCACAGAATTTGTAGGTTTTTCTGCTCCTATGCTATTATTAACCTCAATAACCTTAATTTCCACTCATTTCCAGTCTATTCTGAACACCTCACACCTCACAATAGTGTTTTTATGTCCAAAAGGTTGCACCGAGGTAGCTGGATGACTATGCTAAGCGACACGAGTGGGCGGCACAAACACGTGACCCATCTAGGAGTGACACTGCAGTGGCAGACAGGATGGCAGTTAGAAAAACTAGGCCCCAAACTGTACATAATGCAAAGAAAAAAAAGAGGTGCAAGATGGAATTGTCCTTGGGCCCTCCCACCCACCCTTATGTTGTATAAACAGGACATGCACACTTTAAGAAATCAATCATTTCAGCGCCAGGGTCTGCCACACAACTGTGGCTGAAATGATTGGTTCGTTTGGGCCCCCACAAAACAAGCTGGCAATTAATGTGTCCCTGCACAAACTGGCTCTACGGAGGCAAGATGTCATCCTCATCCTCCTCATCCACCGATTCCTCACCCTCTTCAGTGTGTACATCCTCATCCTCACAAAGTATTAACTCGTCCCCACTTGAATCCACCACCACAGGTCCCTCTGTACGTTCTGGAGGCTGGTCTCCCTGGAAGAGCTGATAATTCATTTTGATGAACATCATCTTCTCCACATTCTGTGGAAGCAACCTCCTACGCCTTTCGCTGACAAGGTTCCCGGCTGCACTAAACACTCTTTCGGAGTACACACTGGAGGGGGGGCAACTCAGGTAAAATAGAGCCAGTTTGTACAGGGGCCTCCAAATTGCCTCTTTTTCCTGCCAGTACAGGTATGGACTGTCTGACATGCCTACTTGGATGCTGTCACCGATGTAATCCTCCACCATTCTGTCAATGGTGACAGTATCATATGCAGTGACAGTAGACATGTCAGAAATTGTTGCCAGGTCCTTCAGTCCGGACCAGATGTCCAAACTTGGTCCTGCCTGCCCTGCATCACCGCCAGCGGGTTGCTTAGGATACCTAAGTTTTTTCCTGGCAGCCCCAGTTGCGGGAGAAAATGAAGAAGGAGCCGTTGACGTGTCACGTTCCGCTTCAGCTGACAGTGTGTTCACCAGCAGGTCTTTGCACCTCTGCAGGCTTGTGTCGGCCGGAAAGAGAGACACCACATAGGCTTTAAACCTAGGATCGAGCACGGTGGCCAAAATGTAGTGGTCTGATTTCAACAGATTGACCACCCTGGAATCCTGGCAAAGCGAATGAAGGGCTTCATCCACAAGTCCCACATGCCGAGCGGAATCGCTCCGTCTTAGCTCCTCCTTCACTTTCTCCAGCTGCTTCTGCAAAAGCCTGATGAGGGGAATGACCTGACTCAAGCTGGCAGTGTCTGAACTGACTTCACGTGTGGCAAGTTCGAAGGGCTGAAGAACCTTGCACAACACGGAAATCATTCTCCACTGCGCTTGAGTCAGGTGCATACCCCCTCCTTTGCCTATGTCATAGGTGGATGTATAGGCTTGTATGGCCTTTTGCTGCTCCTCCATCCTCTGAAGCATATAGAGGGTTGAGTTCCACCGCGTCACAACCTCTTGCTTCAGGTGATGGCGGGGCAGGTTCAAGAGTGTTTGCTGGCGCTCCAGTCTTCGGCACGCAGTCGCTGAATGGCGAAAGTGGCCAGAAATTTTTCGGGCCACCCAAAGCGTCTCCTGCACGCCCCTGTCGCTTTTCAGAAAATTCTGCACCACCAAGTTTATTGTGTGAGCAAAACATGGGACGTGCTGGAATTTGCCCAGATGTAATGCCCGCACAATATTGGTGGCGTTGTCAGATATCACAAATCCCCAGGAGAGTCTAAGTGGGGTAAGCCACTGGGCGATGATTTCCCTCAGTTTCTCTAAGAGGTTGTCGGCGGTGTGCCTCTTACTGAAACCGGTGATACACAGCGTAGCCTGCCTTGTAACGAGCTGGCGTTTCTGAGATGCTGCTACTGGTGACGCTGCTGCTGTTGCTGCGTAAGGTGATACATCTACCCAGTGGGCTGTCACAGTAATATAGTCCTTAGTCTGCCCTGTTCCACTTGTCCACATGTCCGTGGTTAAGTGGACATTGTGTACAACGGCATTTTTCAGGACACTGAGGACACTTTTTCTGACGTTTCTGTACAGTCTCGGTATCGCCTGCCTAGTGAAGTGGAATCTAGACGGGATTTGGAACCGGGGACACACTACCTCCATCAATTGTCTAAATCCCACTGCACTAATGGCGGATACCGGACGCACGTCTAACACCAACATAGCAGTCAAGGCCTCAGTTATACGTTTTGCTTCAGGATGACTGCTGTCGTACTTCATCCTCCTCGCTAAGGACTGTTGGAGGGTCAATTGTTTAGTAAAAGTAGTGGTGTTCCTACTTCCTCTCTGGGATGATGAACGACTCCCAGCAGCAGCAGCAACAGCAGCAGCGGCAGCAGTAGGCGTAGCAATGCAGGATCCTCCGGAGGAATCCCGGATAGGAGAGTCAGTCATGCCAGTGATATGGCCTGCAGGACTACTTCCGATCCTGACTAAGGAGGAAATTGACGAGGAGGGAGTTGACGGTGTGGTTTGCAGGCGCTTGGATACAACAGGACAACGGGATTTAGGTGTCCCTGGACTGCTTACGGTCTGAGCCAAAGTTTCTGAACTTGACAGTAACTTTTTATGAACGCGCTGCAGGTGCCGTATAAGGGAGGATGTTCCTAGGTGGTTGACGTCCCTACCCCTACTTATTTCACCTTTACATATGGTACATATGGCAAGACAGTTGTTGTCCGGATTTGGATAGAAATATTGCCAGACCAAAGAGGTGGAATGTTTGGTCTTCTGCCCAGGCATGACCGTGATGGGCTTTTTCATCCCACGGACAACAACTGTCTCCCCCGGAGCCTGATTTAAACAAACCACATCACCATCAGAATCCTCCTCGCCAACTTCCTCCTCAGCGCCAGCTACACCAGTATCCTCATCCTGTTGTACTTCAACAGTGACATCTTCAATTTGCATATCAGCAAGTGGACTGTGGGTGCTCCTTTCAGCACTTGCAGGGGGCGTGCAAATGGTGGAAAGAGCCACCTCTTCCCGTCCAGTGCTGGGAAGGTCAGGCATCGCAACCACCACCACACTTGGACTCTCTTTGGGGATTTGTGATATCTTCTTAGAAAGCACAGTTCTTCGCTGTGCTTTTGCCAGCTTAACTCTTTTGATTTTTTTAGTGGGAGGAGGGCTTCCATCGTCATGTGAAGCTGAACCACTAGTCATGAACATACTAGGGATCGACCTTAGCCGTTCCTTGCCACTCCGTGTCGTAAATGGCATATTGGCAAGTTTACGTTTCTCTTCAGCTGATTTAAATGTCTTTTTCAAGGTCATTTTCCTGAACTTTGCCATTTGGGATTGTATGTGCCCTCTACTATGACATTGGGCATCGGCCTTGGCAGACGACGTTGATGGCATGTTATCGTCTATGTCATGACTAGTGGCAGCAGCTTCAGCACTAGGAGGAAGTGGTTCTTGATCTTTCTCTATTTTATTTTTATCGGAGAAAGTTTGGTCCTCCATTTATGTTATATCGATTTGATATATACGTGCGGCTAAACACAGAAAATAAATTTTTTTTTGGTTCGGACTGGAGTGTACTTTGTGGGTTACAGCACCCTTTAACGGTCAAGCCAGCCGGCCCTTTACTTATGACACAGGCGCACTCTTGGCACTACTTTGTTGATGCACGTGCGGCTACTGCGCACACAATTCACAAACACAGAAAATAATTTTTTTTTGGTTTGGCTTTGGACTGGAGTGTACTTTCGGGGGTTACAGCACCCTTTAACGGTCAAGCCAGCCGGCCCTTTACTTATGACACAGGCGCACTCTTGGCACTACTTTGTTGATGCACGTGCGGCTACTGCGCACACAATTCACAAACACAGAAAATAATTTTTTTTTAGGTTTGGACTGGAGTGTACTTTCGGGGGTTACAGCACCCTTAACGGTCAAGCCAGCTGGCCCTTTACTTATGACACAGGCGCACGCTTGGCACTACTTTGTTGATGCACGTGCGGCTACTGCGCACACAATTCACAAACACAGAAAATAATTTTTTTTTGGTTTGGACTGGAGTGTACTTTCGGGGGTTACAGCACCCTTTAACGGTCAAGCCAGCCGGCCCTTTACTTATGACACAGGCGCACGCTTGGCACTACTTTGTTGATGCACGTGCGGCTACTGCGCACACAATTCACAAACACAGAAAATAATTTTTTTTTAGGTTTGGACTGGAGTGTACTTTCGGGGGTTACAGCACCCTTAACGGTCAAGCCAGCCGGCCCTTTACTTATGACACAGGCGCACGCTTGGCACTACTTTGTTGATGCACGTGCGGCTACTGCGCACACAATTCACAAACACAGAAAATAATTTTTTTTTTGGTTTGGACTGGAGTGTACTTTCGGGGGTTACAGCACACTTAACGGTCAAGCCAGCCGGCCCTTTACTTATGACACAGGCGCACGCTTGGCACTACTTTGTTGATGCACGTGCGGCTACTGCGCACACAATTCACAAACACAGAAAATAATTTTTTTTTTGGTTTGGACTGGAGTGTACTTTCGGGGGTTACAGCACCCTTAACGGTCAAGCCAGCCGGCCCTTTACTTATGACACAGGCGAACGCTTGACACTACTTTGTTGATGCACGTGCGGCTACTGCGCACACAATTCACAAACACAGAAAATAATTTTTTTTTGGTTTGGACTGGAGTGTACTTTCAGGGGTTACAGCACCCTTTAACGGTCAAGCCAGCCGGCCCTTTACTTATGACACAGGCGCACGCTTGGCACTACTTTGTTGATGCACGTGCGGCTACTGCGCACACAATTCACAAACACAGAAAATAATTTTTTTTTGGTTTGGACTGGAGTGTACTTTGGGGGTTACAGCACCCTTTAACGGTCAAGCCAGCCGGCCCTTTACTTATGACACAGGCGCACGCTTGGCACTACTTTGTTGATGCACGTGCGGCTACTGCGCACACAATTCACAAACACAGAAAATAATTTTTTTTTTGGTTTGGACTGGAGTGTACTTTCGGGGGTTACAGCACCCTTAACGGTCAAGCCAGCCGGCCCTTTACTTATGACACAGGCGCACGCTTGGCACTACTTTGTTGATGCACGTGCGGCTACTGCGCACACAATTCACAAACACAGAAAATAATTTTTTTTTTGGTTTGGACTGGAGTGTACTTTCGGGGGTTACAGCACCCTTAACGGTCAAGCCAGCCGGCCCTTTACTTATGACACAGGCGCACGCTTGGCACTACTTTGTTGATGCACGTGCGGCTACTGCGCACACAATTCACAAACACAGAAAATAATTTTTTTTTTGGTTTGGACTGGAGTGTACTTTCGGGGGTTACAGCACCCTTAACGGTCAAGCCAGCCGGCCCTTTACTTATGACACAGGCGCACTCTTGGCACTACTTTGTTGATGCACGTGCGGCTACTGCGCACACAATTCACAAACACAGAAAATAATTTTTTTTTGGTTAGGACTGGAGTGTACTTTCGGGGGTTACAGCACCCTTTAACGGTCAAGCCAGCCGGCCCTTTACTTATGACACAGGCGCACGCTTGGCACTACTTTGTTGATGCACGTGCGGCTACTGCGCACACAATTCACAAACACAGAAAATATTTTTTTTTTTGGTTTGGACTGGAGTGTACTTTCGGGGGTTACAGCACCCTTAACGGTCAAGCCAGCCGGCCCTTTACTTATGACACAGGCGCACGCTTGGCACTACTTTGTTGATGCACGTGCGGCTACTGCGCACACAATTCACAAACACAGAAAATAATTTTTTTTTTGGTTTGGACTGGAGTGTACTTTGGGGGTTACAGCACCCTTTAACGGTCAAGCCAGCCGGCCCTTTACTTATGACACAGGCGCACGCTTGGCACTACTTTGTTGATGCACGTGCGACTACTGCGCACACAATTCACAAACACAGAAAATAATTTTTTTTTTGGTTTGGACTGGAGTGTACTTTCGGGGGTTACAGCACCCTTAACGGTCAAGCCAGCCGGCCCTTTACTTATGACACAGGCGCACGCTTGGCACTACTTTGTTGATGCACGTGCGGCTACTGCGCACACAATTCACAAACACAGAAAATAATTTTTTTTTTGGTTTGGACTGGAGTGTACTTTCGGGGGTTACAGCACCCTTAACGGTCAAGCCAGCCGGCCCTTTACTTATGACACAGGCGCACGCTTGGCACTACTTTGTTGATGCACGTGCGGCTACTGCGCACACAATTCACAAACACAGAAAATAATTTTTTTTTTGGTTTGGACTGGAGTGTACTTTCGGGGGTTACAGCACCCTTAACGGTCAAGCCAGCCGGCCCTTTACTTATGACACAGGCGCACGCTTGGCACTACTTTGTTGATGCACGTGCGGCTACTGCGCACACAATTCACAAACACAGAAAATAATTTTTTTTTTGGTTTGGACTGGAGTGTACTTTCGGGGGTTACAGCACCCTTAACGGTCAAGCCAGCCGGCCCTTTACTTATGACACAGGCGCACTCTTGGCACTACTTTGTTGATGCACGTGCGGCTACTGCGCACACAATTCACAAACACAGAAAATAATTTTTTTTTGGTTAGGACTGGAGTGTACTTTCGGGGGTTACAGCACCCTTTAACGGTCAAGCCAGCCGGCCCTTTACTTATGACACAGGCGCACGCTTGGCACTACTTTGTTGATGCACGTGCGGCTACTGCGCACACAATTCACAAACACAGAAAATAATTTTTTTTTTGGTTTGGACTGGAGTGTACTTTCGGGGGTTACAGCACCCTTAACGGTCAAGCCAGCCGGCCCTTTACTTATGACACAGGCGCACGCTTGGCACTACTTTGTTGATGCACGTGCGGCTACTGCGCACACAATTCACAAACACAGAAAATAATTTTTTTTTTGGTTTGGACTGGAGTGTACTTTCGGGGGTTACAGCACCCTTAACGGTCAAGCCAGCCGGCCCTTTACTTATGACACAGGCGCACGCTTGGCACTACTTTGTTGATGCACGTGCGGCTACTGCGCACACAATTCACAAACACAGAAAATAATTTTTTTTTGGTTTGGACTGGAGTGTACTTTCGGGGGTTACAGCACCCTTAACGGTCAAGCCAGCCGGCCCTTTACTTATGACACAGGCGCACGCTTGGCACTACTTTGTTGATGCACGTGCGGCTACTGCGCACACAATTCACAAACACAGAAAATATATTATTTTTTTAGCACTTGGGGGGAGCACCCCTGATGGACAGAGCACCCCCTGGACAACACTACAGCACTCCTTTAGGACTGGGACACTGCACAGGACTTTGGAGTGGACACAGCCCCTATGGAGAACTGACTGCACAACACAGTCCAGCCAGCCCCTATGGACTTTGAAGTAGTGGACACAGCCCCTATTAACAACAGCAGCACAGCACAACACAGCCAGCCCCTATGGACTTTGAAGTAGTGGACAACAGCAGCACTACACTACACTACACTACACAGCCCTAACTCCCACCCTCCCTCTTCACTGTCCACAGCCGAGTGAGAAAATGGCGCCGACGTGTGTACCTTATATAGGATCCAAAACCCGCGAGACTCGGAAGGCGGGAAGATGACGTTTTGCCTCGATTTCAGATCCGAGTCAGGCGGGAAAAGTCGAGCCTGACTCGGATCGGACTCGGATCGGGGGGGCTCGGGGGGGTTCGGATTTCAGAAATCCGAACCCGCTCACCCCTAGTTTAAACATAACCAACCCCAATAAACCCGGGAGTAGGGAAGTGACGGGGAATAATCAGACGATGACCTTCTCACAAAGAGCTGATAATGAGTCCATAAACCATGATCTGTTACGCTCCATTAAGTCTGGTGGAAACATTTTAGGTATCGGTATACACTGAGTTCCACCAAAGAAATTATTGGTAAGGTGCCAAATGGTTATTGTGCTAAAATAATACAGCCAGAAACGTGTATGTACCAGATGGAAGACCCAGAAATAGGATTGTGAAAATAAAAAGAAAGCAGAAATCACATGACCTGCGCTTGATGCTATGATCCAAATAGGGGTAGTACTCCCCAAATCTTAATCAGCTTTTCTATGTAGTTCTCACATATGGCGTCCCATAATTAAGAACAAAAATGAATATACATAGTGAAGCACAGTTTATTACAAGACAGAATAATAACATAAATAAATGATCCTTTAAATAAGCATTCCCCAAGCGGGGTGATCCACATTAGCATATGGTTGCAATTACCGGATGGTAGAGAGTCCTGTCGACGGACAGTCGTCAATGAGCGTGAGATGTATAAACATCAGTATGTGTCCCGGGTACACTGCTGGGCACCGCTCACCTCCTCCGACCTTCCGGGCTCTGCAAGATGTCTGTCAGCATGGATGTCCCCCGTGTGTACCGACATGTTTTGATCCCTAGAAGCTGGGATCTTTTTCAAGGTAAGTATCGATGGTGTATACTTGAATAAATCCCCCACAGTCCTTAAATACTACTTTCATCCAATAGCAATCCTCCCATCACAGCTGTTTTTTAGGTGTACGTAGACTACATGTCCCATAATCCTCTACTCCAATGACCATGTGACGGATGTTTCTCGTACATCACATCCGGAATTCTCTCTCCACATATCAGTGACATTCCCACCGCAGCAGAATCCCTATACATAGACCGACTACAAAGTCCATGATTCTTTGCTGCGGCAGTCACATGATCTCGATAAAAGTACATCATATCCGGAATCCCTTGGTTATCCCCTAGATTGTCCGTAACTTTTAGCGATTGCTATTTAAATGTATCTTTTAGACCCATATCATAGCGTAATCGCTTTTGTCTTAGTGTTGTCAATAACGGGCTCTTTCGGATGGATTTCTTTTATTATCCGGATATAATGGTTAGTCATTCCAGAAAAAGACAGTAGGATCATGTAGTCAATTCCTCAAGAGGATACAAAAAACATGATTACAATGACATAAATATAGTAAAAATAAATAAAAATCTCCCAAACTTTCCCATATAAAGTGCTCATGCATGTACAGTAATAAAACAAATCCATACATATTTATAAGAACCATTTAACCTCGAAATCAATGTTAAGGCCACCTGGATGTAGGGTACCTAAATCAAAGATCTTTTTCATTTCAGCTTTTGCTAATTGACTAGCTAGATCTCTCCTCTGCCATTGTCCTTTAACGTTCTGGAGGTCCATAAAACATTTTATCTCGGAAGGGTCACACTTGTGATATTTTTTGAAATGATTGGAAAGGGCATGGGTTTCCATCCCTTTGCGAATGTTCCGCAAATGCTCCCCAATCCGAACTTTCAATGGTCTCGAGGTCCTACCTATATAGAAAAGATTGCAATTGCATCCTATTGCATATATCACACTTTTTGTGTGACATGTAATAAAATCATGAATAGAGCACCTTTTTCCATTTATTTCAACCTCCACAATTTAATTTTTTCCTTCTCCTTTTATACATTTGAATCCTATACATGTTCCGCAGCGAAAAAAACCTTTAGTTTTAACATCTCCTTTCGTTTCATTCCTAGGTAAAGCACTTCTCACTAAATGGGTGCCTATATTTGGTGCTTTCCTATATATACATTTTGGTATATTAGGTAATTGAGGTCCAAGTATAGGATCTTTCTGCAGGACTACCCAATGTTTACTAATAGTTTGTATTGGCTACTGTAGGAGGTAACAAATGCCCATTCTGAAGCCTTAAATCCCCTATCCGTATTGTTGTTGCCATTTAGAAGATCGCCCCTCTCTATTTTTGATACTTCTATAGTTTGTTCAATTCTATTACTTTGATATCCTGATGCTACGAACTTTGCCTTCATTTCTTTTGCTTGCATTTCGTATGCTTCAGGATAACTACAGTTCCTTTTTAATCTTCTTAGTTGTCCCCCAGGGATTGAGAACAACCAATTAAAATGATGACAACTATCTGCACCGATATATGAATTGTAGTCAGTAGATTTTGTAAAATTGAGAGTGTATAAATGATTAATTTCTGCTATTACAGTAATGTCTAGGAAATTTACTTTACTATTACTTTCCATAAATACAAATTCAATATTTAAAACATTACTATTAAGATAATGATAAAAATCTTTCAAGAGAGTGCTTCCACCTCTCCAAATAAAACAGACGTCATCTATATATCTTGCCCAGGACGCGAGGTTCGCTCCAAATGGGTTGTTATTCCAAATCACTGTGTTCTCCCACTGACCCATAAATATATTCGCATAACTTGGAGCAAACCTGGTGCCCATTGCAGTCCCCACTTTTTGGAGATAGAAGACGTCATTAAAAACAAAGTAATTGTTAGATAAAATAAATTGCACTCCCTCTATTAAAAAGCTTTGTAGACCACTCTCTAAATCACTATCTCTTAAAGTTTTTGTGATTGCTTTTATACCTTCCTGATGGTCTATTATGGTATACAGGGACTTTACGTCTGCTGTTACCATAATATATTCACTTTCCCATTCAATAGTCGTAAGGAGATTCAAAAAATCCTTTGAATCTTTTAAATGGGATCGGTTTTTTAAGACCAGAGGTTGTAAAAAATGGTCGATGAACTCGGAAACATTCGCTGTAATGGAATCTATCCCCGACACTATGGGTCGTCCTGGTGGGTGTAGGGGATCTTTATGTATTTTAGGGAGTACATAAATTACAGGTGTAACCGGTTCTGCAATATACATAAAGGAGGCTTCTTTCTCTGTAAGTGTTATCTTTATATTTATTCAACAATATTTCAAGTTTTTCTAACATTCCTTGGGTAGGATCTGCACGAAGTTTATAATATGTGCTTATATCTTCTACCTGTCTCAAAATTTCATTCTCATACATTGTTTTATTGAGAATGACCACGCCCCCACCCTTATCGGGTAATAAAAGAAATCCATCTGAAAGAGCCCGTTATTAACAACACTAAGGCAAAAGCGATTACGCTATGATATGGGTCTAAAAGATACATTTAAATAGCAATCGCTAAAAGTTACGGAAAATCTAGGGGATAACCAAGGGATTCCGGATATGATGTACTTTTATCGAGATCATGTGACTGCCGCAGCAAAGAATCATGGACTTTGTAGTCGGTCTATGTATAGGGATTCTGCTGTGGTGGGAATGTCACTGATATGTGGAGAGAGAATTCCGGATGTGATGTACGAGAAACATCCATCACATGGTCATTGGAGTAGAGGATTATGGGACATGTAGTCTACGTACACCTAAAAAACAGCTGTGATGGGAGGATTGCTATTGGATGAAAGTAGTATTTAAGGACTGTGGGGGATTTATTCAAGCATACACCATCGATACTTACCTTGAAAAAGATCCCAGCTTCTAGGGATCGAAACGCATCGGTACACATGGGGGACATCCATGCTGACAGATGTCTTGCAGAGCCCGGAAGGTCAGAGGAGGTGAGCAGTGCCCAGCAGTGTACCCGGGACACATACTGGTGTTTATACATCTCACACTCATTGAGGACTGTCCGTCGGCAGGACTCTCTACCATCCGGTAATTGCAACCATATGCTAATGTGGATCACCCCGCTTGGGGAATGCTTATTTGAAGGATCATTTATTTATGTGATTATTCTGTCTTGTAATAAACTGTGCTTCACTATGTATATTCATTTTTGTTCTTAATTATGGGACGCCATATGTGAGAACTACATAGAAAAGCTGATTAAGATTTGGGGAGTACTACCCCTATGTGGATCATAGCATCAAGCGCAGGTCATGTGATTTCTGCTTTCTTTTTATTTTCACATGTGTTGGTGAAGGTTGGGATACCTTTTTATAGAGATCACGTTTGTCCTGCTGCATGAGGGATTGCGCACTGAATGAGCTATCTACACACATTTCCAGAAATAGGATTGTTTGCAAAGGAAATGTGCTTAATGATAATGATGCATACCATTCCTTATGTTCTCCCTGATAATGTATATTTCATATGTGGAAGAAAAGCGTATAAATGGCTCTCCCCGAGTTCCGAAGGTTTGTGTTACCTGGGAAGAGTAGTACCAGAAGTTATGACCCTCACACATGTTGAAATGCTGGGTATACATAAAAACACACCATCACCATATCTTCACACACAATATGAACACAGAGACAAAAGAAATCTGATACCTGGTGACGTGCATAAAGCCACTCAGTTAATCAGTGAGACAACTGGCATTCAAGTTTTAGTCGCATTGGATCCCACCAGGATTGCTCGGGGTACATTAAATTTTAGATATATCCAGGAACTTGCTAAATTGATAGATAATATAACCGAGATGTACGATGACACATTCAGGTATACAGGGAGAGAATTACAAGCATACAAGAAAGAACTGGTGCAACACAAGCTAATGTTGAATTATTTAACTGCTGTTACTGGAGGGTATTGCATAACATTGGCCACCCAGTTCGGAGTAAAATGTTGCACCTATGTCACCAATGATACCAGTGACCCCAAGGAGGTGATAGACCGAAAGATGGATGAAATTCTGGAGCTAAAATGGGAGTTTCGTAAGAACCATAACACTTCAGTGGCTGAAGTAGGGGAGAAGATACAAGGATGGGTTTCATGGCTGAACCCAGTAAAATGGTTCTCAGGTCTAGGGGAATGGGTCCAGGAAGTGATCGCCAGCATAGGCAATTTCTTGATCCTTATACTAATTGTCATCATAGTAATCGGCATATGCATCCGATGTGTTCCTATTGTGTTGAAGTGTGGAAAATGTAAAAATAGAGTAAAACGCAAGAATGAAACTATGATGGTGGTCAGTAATGACAATATGAATACCAAGGTAAATATAGAACTGCATTACAACCCTGAACTAGGAAATACCATCATTTGATGTATTATATTTAGACATGCATAGAATGTATTATTGAAATGTTATTTTTAGAACACCTCAGATAATGTAAAGTTTCAATTCCCCTTCAAGACTGCTTTTATAAGACTGGTGCATTCCCACACCTTTCACATGATCTTCCAAGATCCGCGGTGTGCGTATAATAGTAGTTTTATGTCCCCACCCAGAGACACATTATTGATGGGTTAAGAACCACCTTGTGCAATCCCACAATAACACTAAATAATATGTAAATGTAAGCCTAAATTAAATTCTAATAGCAGATTGTGATAGCATGTTGTTTGCTATCAAAGGGTGGACTGTCGAAGCTGAGTAACTGGCAGAGACAAGTTCAGTTTAAAATTGAATCGCGGCGATGCCATCTTGCGACTGGCCGCAAGACGCCATCTTGGAAATTAGATCGCAAGACGCCATTTTGCGAATGACTGCCCAAGCGCCATTTTAGATAAACTCACAATTAAGTACATATGGCGAGATTACTATTAGCACCATGCGATTGCATCTTTCATCAGTTCTCATATACACAGTAATACGCACAATTGCGCTGTTAACTAGTCGCATATTAGCGAATGCATAAAAAAAACAGTTTAGTAGCTAAATGCGCACACATCTGTCCCCAGTTAACTAGCGTCTTCATATCAAACCCCGTACACTCACACATTACATATTCACTTACAAGGTTCCATTAGCTTTAAGGTATAAGATTTAAGTTTGTTCAGTTAGTATAAATGCTGTGAAATAAGGATATTTGATAACTAAGGTTTTATACATGCTAAGAAAACTGTGTTTGGTTTTGTACTGATACGTACTCTTTCCACAGTATTCCGGTGATATCGGTGGGGAGATCGCATCATGCATTCTCGAGTTATGGACCACAGAGACTTCAAGCAACAAAATGTATAAACTGTTAGGATGTTGCAAGGGGCGGGTGGGCAGGGACCCCCAGTTGTTAGAGGCTGGGAGAGTCTATTTGAATCAGCCTGTTAAATGCTCCGTAACAGATGGATCCCCCTTGGGAGCCAATAGCATCAGCAACAAACTTCTCTATTGTTTTGTCTATCCCTGGGGGGTATAAATATGTGTGCTCCAACACTGGGTTTTTAGTCTTCGTGCTGAATGCTGATAGAGGAGGGGTTTCTTGCTGATGCCTAACACCTGGTTCCGGAAGCACTGCGTATGTATACTGTACTTGGGTCTGTATAATTCCTTTACGCCTAAATTGTGTCTGGATCAATTGTGTGTAACTGACTGTACTTTTACTTGAATAATACTTCTGCTTTGGAACCACAGATTCCAGGTCTTAAGTCTTTATTTACTGTATGGCTGCGTACGCAAATTAGCGTCATCCTTAGAAGGTATAGGCAGGACATTAGAAGGTATAGGAAGGTGTGTATAGAGGTTCTGATCCAGTATCGTTACTCTGCTCACAGAGTTTAGTGGGTGGCTCACCACTGTCAACTTAATCCAGGAAATTGGTTCTAGGAACACGTTGCCAATTATAAGTAAACACACAGAGCGGTACTTGTTAACAACTGGGTATTAATTAAGTGACAATGTATTATAATATATAAATTAAGTGATTATATATATCTGTCGCTATACCGTATCCCTTTACGGCTGCTTTCATGCTATTTATTATAAGAAAATTTGCAATGAATAAGTGACAGTAACTGCCACAACCATTATATGGGAATCGGTATGTAATGCCGGCGGCTCATTAGCCGCCGGATTTAATACTGACGCCGGAAGCCCGAACAGTCTACGTACCAACTGGGTCTGGTAAGTACCCTAACCCACCCCTGTCCACCCCCATAACCCTACCTAATGCTCGCCACTCACATAGCGATTTTTTTCCCCGATCTGGCCGATTCCAACACATCGGAATGACAGAACGGGTAAAAAATGCCCAAATCGTGAGTCCTCACTCACGATCACGATGCGCTGCATGCTCCCGCAGGTCGCACATCGCATCTTCAGATCTGCCGTGCTGTAGGGCAGATCTGACGATCTAGACTCAAATGCAATGTGAAAAACTCTGGCTGCAGGAGATCGAATGAAGATTGGATGAAGATTGGACAGGATATCGTGTGCAGAGCTGCCGGGAGAGTTTCAAGGGAAATCGGACACATCGTCGGAATGTGAGTATAGTCGGTATGTGTGTGGGCACCTTTAGTGGTGCCTAATCCTAACCTCCCCCTGGTGGTGCCTAACCCTAACCTCCCCCCCAGTGGTGCCTAACCCTAACCCGCCTAGCCTAAACCTAACCCTCCTCGGGGAGGTGCCTAAGTCTCCCCGTGGGTGCCTAAACCTAACCCTCCCCTCCCCGCGGGTAACAGCTAGAAAGCCCCCGCTTACCTTCGCTCGGGATGCCGGCTGTCAGGATTTTGACGTGGGGCTAAAGATAGGCGTCAGGATTCGATGCCTATCTTTAGTCCCGGGTCGGGCTTCCATTGTAGGGATTCCGATGGCCGGTATTCTGACTGCATGCCATTACATGGTATCAATCCATATATTGGTAATTACTGTTAGATTTTTTAATCAATTAAACTGCTTGGAGTAGCTCACTCATAGCGTTTTCCTTTTAATTGTACTGACCAGTACATATAAGTGTTTTGAGTTGTATGTGCTGTATTGTGTTTTTTGAACAACCCATTTTACTATGAATACTAATAAAGGTTACATTTTAATTAAATTCAATCATCCAATAAGAGTGCCCCCAGCAAAGAGTCTTCTTTTTCTCTTCTTCCAATCATCTGACAAGGAAGTGTCAGATGTTCCATAGTCAGCTCTCACTAACACAACTAAGCCAGTCTTCAAAGAGGTTTCAAGTGAATAACTTGTGTATCAGAGTTTGCATTAGAAGAATACTTTCGGTAGCATGAAGGTCATTGATGGCAGATGCAAGAACGCAAAGTGATCAGTGCAAAGCAGATCAATGTTCTCAAAGTTTTGGCTCTAACTCAAGCACCCTGCGGCCATGGTCAGGGTCAGCAGCTGTTGCAGAAAATTCCCGGCCAGATTGTCCAGCGTATTCCGTCAATAGGATGGATATTATAACGTGAGAAAGGAAACGCTGCCTTTTTATCTGACAAAACTTGGTACACATGATCTTTTTATAAGCAAATAATAAAAAAAAAATCCTATGTACAATGATGGCGTAAAGCTATAGCACAGAAAGTACAAAAAAGAAAAACGATCAAAAACATTAGAGGCCTATTTATGTACAAGCAATAATGCATTAATGCTACTGATCCGGAGCATTAATGGTTAACTGATCACTTTACCGGGAAAATCTCTGCCTATGGGCCTGACACAGAGATGGATGTAATGCCGATGTTGGACGCAGTGAAGCGATTTTATTTTTGCCACTGCTCATGCGTCACAGCACACGCGCATCAATGGATTGGTGATCGCGGTCGCAGAGAGGATTTATTCGTAAAGTGAGTGACAGGTAGTCAGCGTTTGCTGGGGGTAATAAGGGGTTCTGAACCGTCTGCGACTCTCCCATAATGTGCCCATGAGACTGCCTCCCATTCACCACCCGGGAACGCCAATGGTTTTGCCTCGCCATTTCTAATGCCAGCGATTCCGTACACAACAGCACATTTGTATGTACACACAGACTAACGCATGCGCCATAGGGGTTTTCAGAATATTTTGAGCATGTGCAATAGCAAATACTCGCTCAACTGTGCAGAAAACGGCATTGCATGTAATTCTGAATTAGACCCCGAGTGCACTCGTCAAAATACTGCATACGGCCAAATATACACGTTTTCCATGCAATCATAACGGGAGGATCTGCAATCAAGCTGCATTTATCTCTGCGTCAGGCCCGATTTGTGCAAAATGATGGAGCAAAGCAAAAGTCTACTCTGCTGCAAAACTCAATTCTGACTTATTTATGAGGAAAAATAAAGTCATTATCAATGAAGCAAAACATAAATTTTTCATGATAATTTTGTTGGGAATGTGGACCTCATTCAGAGTCGGTCGTGAGCGCCGATGCGCTCGTAACCGACTCGATGGTTTGGCCTGCGCACGCGCAACGGCCGCACTGCGCGTGCGCAACCCCAGGAGCGACAGAGAAACTCTGTCGCTCCGGAGCTCATTACCAAAGGGGCGGCTTTCGATGTTGATCGACAGCTGCCCCCGTTTGGTAGGCGGGCCAGGGGGGTGGTTTCCAAAATGGAGGCGTTCCTTTACGAGGCCATACACCAGTATATCCATACAAGTACTGTGACGCTGCAGGTTGTACCCAGTGTATCCATACAAGTACTGTGACACTGCAGGCGATACACCAGTGTATCCATACAAGTACTGCGACGCTGCAGGCCATACATCAGTGTATCCATACAAGTACTGCGACGCTGCAGGCCGTACCCTGGTGTATCCACAAAAGTACTGTGATGCTGCAGGCCATACCCCAGTGTATCCATACAAGTACTGTGACACTGCAGGCCGTACACCAGTGTATCCATACAAGTACTGTGACGCTGCAGGCCGTACCCCGGTGTTTCCATACAAGTAGTGTGACGCTGCAGGCCGTACCCCGGTGTTTCCATACAAGTATTGTGATGCTGCAGGCCGTACCCCATTGTATCCATACAAGTACTGTGATGCTGCAGGCCGTACCCTAGTGTATCCATACAAGTACTGTGATGCTGCTGGTTGTACCACAGTGTATCCATACAAGTACTGTGATGCTGCAGGCCACAGCCCAGTGTACCCAGTGTGACACTGCAGGCCATACATCAGTGTATCCATACAAGTACTGTGACACTGCAGGCCATACATCAGTGTATCCATACAAGTACTGTGACGCTGCAGGCCGTACCCCAGTGTATCCATACAAGTACCATGATGCTGCAGGTCGCACCCCAGTGTATCCATACAAGTACTGCGACGCTGCAGGCCGTACCCCAGTTTGTAATTATCCATAACACACAAGTACTGTGACGCTCTGAGGCCATACCCTTAGTGTGTATCCATAACACAAGTACTGTGATGTCTCAGACCATACAGCTAGCCTGGTACAACCTTTTGGTCTAAACTGGATTAAATCAAATATTGTGAGCTGTGAGGTCAAAACTGACTGGAAATAAATGTTATTGAGGTCAATAATACTGTAGGAACAAAAACAGGCTGTGATTACGGTATGTGATTTTAGCTGTTTTTATTACTTATGTGCGGGTTCGGTTCTTTTCGCCAAATGATCGCAAGTTTGGATTATTTCGTATTTATTTTATTGTTTCTCCAAAACACATGATAACCGGATAGCCAATAAAATGCTGTTTTTGAAATCTGAACATATTTGAGTAAAACCGAGTAAAACCGAACCTCTCATCTCTAGTTTTTATGATTTTTTTAGACAAAAATACAGATCCAAAACCAAAACGCGCAAGGGTGGTTTTGGCAAAACCAAATCCAGATAAAAAAAAACACAGAGGAGATACAGATCTAAAACCAAAATTCGGGGTAGGCACACATCTCTAAAAAATATATACAAATATACAGGTTTCAGGCAATGTACTGCACAGCAGTAAGTAAGTCTGAAATAGCTTACCACAGAAGTTGGAGAAGCTGCACATAGTAAAATCCACCTTTTTAGCTTATAGTAAGTCAGCATCTTCAGTCACAATGTGTAGGAATCTGCTACATTAAACATGTCATGTCTACTGATTGCTGTTAATTATACAGTAGATAGTCTGCAGCCATAAATTAATGTGGAGATACTGTCCAAGACCGCTATTCATAAGACCTGCCAGCCCTCACAATGCAGATAACTTGAAAGTGGCTCCACATTACAAGGTAATCCTTAGAAGATGTTGGGATCTGTTTTAGAAAAACTGTTGACACAGCCCTGGTACTTTGAGCTCCTTAGCACTCCTGTCTGGCAGATTACTTGCAGCTGCAGGTAAACAGTATTCTGTCATCCAGGCTCGCTGTTAACATTTACTTTTGGAGGCACATGCTAATGATGTTTAGTCACAGACTTTCCTATGCAATGGCGGGTACTACAGCTAGTATATATATATATATATATATATATATATATATACAGTATATATATATATATTGTGATATAGTCGGGGTAGGGGTCCCTCTCCTGGGGTAGACGGTTTTCGTGCAAGCTGGTCGAAAACAGTTTTATTGTGCAATATAATCAGAAAAAATAAACAAAACATAAAAATAAATCCTAACCCGTCTGGGCACTAACTAGACAGGTTATTCCCTTTCTACAAGTGGCAGGGCCTACTGCGTTACCACAAACACAAACACAGCACTTTCAAATATCACAGTGTCTCTGAACAAACCTCAGTGTCTGTTTCTCCCCAGGGTATGTGAGACACTGAAACAAAACGTAACACAGCTTATCTAAGTCACTTCCAGGTGCAACTACTAATCAGCCTGCTCTCAGACTGAAAGGCCCAACACCTGGAATGGCCTGTGGATGGAACCCTCCTTTCTCTTCTCACATCCACACCCCTAGGACCCATTATCCAGGTCTTAACAAAACCTGACACTTCCGGTCTGTTTGGCATAACATACTTTTCCTGGGGTTTTTAAAAGACATATGACAGCAATCTGGGACACACATATATGCCATCCCAGACTTCTCCAGTGTTTCTCTCACAATATATATATATATATATATATATATATATATATACACAATTATAGGATAAAGTGTCCCATGATATTGTGCTGCTGCCAAGAAAAGGAGCAGCGGTCACCATGCACTGCACACTGTGCAAAAGACAAGAAGTTAAGAGCGGTGTGGAGAGACACGAGTGGAGGCACTGGACAGAAACAAATGGCATGAACTTTAGAGACTCAGGGGGCTGAGCTGGAGAGACGAGGGAACTGAGCTGGAGAGAGAAAGGGGGGATGGTGTTGGAAAACCAAAGGAGGATGGCGCTGGAAAGATGCATTCGGCAGCATGGCATCACTAGCAACATCCTCAGATCTTTCTGCATGTACAAAAGATCTGAGGATACGACGGATGACCAGCGGGAGCGCGCATTGGCATTGTGCGTTCACACTGGACGATATGAATGGTTTGTTGTTCCGATGAGGTGGAATCGGCCAAATCACTTAAGATATTGTCTAGTGTGTACCCAGCTGAATTCCAGCCTCCCCCCCCCTCCGCAGTCTAACCTTAACCCTCCCCTCTGCAACCCTAACTTTCCCCCTAGTGGCTAACCTTAACTATCCCTCCCCCTAAACCTTATACCGTCAGAATTGTGGCGGTATTATGAGCGCCGGCATCATGACCATTTGTGGGTGGTGACTGGGGGTTGGTCGGGCGAACACAGGCGTTTTAATGCCGTTGCATGGGCATGCACAAATTAGCCACTGCGATGAGTCCTCATAGCGTGGGCAGAAGTTAGCAATTCCTGAGTGATGTCTGACCTGCCTTATCTGATGTTAGCAACTGCGCTGTATGCATATAAGCAGAATAGCGATCCTTGCTGAATCAGGCCCTCAATTTCTTTAGATGTTCTCATTTGCAGAGAAACCACCATATAGGTGAGAAAAGACTCTCAAGCACAGGGGATACATAGGGGTTGCAGTATCTATATACTGTATATAAAAAAACATGGGCCACTCAAGTGACAGAATTTTGTCTGAGGGGACCCCATAAAAAAAACTCAGAGGGGTGACAGAAAACTAAGAGTGGCACTGATGGTATTGAGCAAATTTTTTTTATAAGTGACCCTAATGTTCATAAAGCTTCTGGAGGGCTAAGTGGCCCCCAGGCCCCCGGCCATTTACTTAAACTTTTCCTATACACAACAGTGCATGTGTGAACATGGAATTCTTCCCAGTCATATTGAGGGTTTAGCGTGCTCTTGTGTATCCCTCACAGAATTTAAAAGAGCAGTTTTCAAGTGCTCAACCCTTTATTTGCGCCTGGCGCTGTCAACCCAATTTGTGCCTCTGGCAGTGGCGAGGCACCATCTAAAAGTAGCTGAGCTTAATGTGGAAGCGGGGAAGGGGGGTTGATGAGTTCCTCCACCTCTCTAGGACATATTAAGCACTGTAGCAGCCCCTAATTGGGTGCATAATTGGTTAATTGAACTCTTATCTATTCTCTTCTCTATATATTAAAGTATAATTTAATTTAATTACTGTACACTCCATGTTGTCACTACTAGTAGAACTACCAAACTTTTACACATAATCTATTAGGATAACTGACTTGTACACGCATACATCCAATTCTCTGAGCACTTATGCTGCATAGACACGGAACGATTTTCCTGAACGATATGAACGATAACGATATCGTTGAACGATATATCGTTCATATCGTTCATTTTTAGCCAGTGAATGATCGACCAACGACCAACGATGCGCGGTCCCGCATGGACGATAAAGATATCTTTCATCGTCCATACACGCAGGCCAACTTGGACGATAACGTCAATTTTCCCTGTTCAGAGATGTGGCAGGATGACTTCACTGACAGATATCTTTCAAGTCGTTGGTGGTACAGATCGTACCGTGTGTATGCACCTTATAAGGTAGATTTGGCATTTTTTCATGGTATTGAATTCTCTTCTCTTCCTTATTTTAATTTAGAAGAAACCACCTGTACTTATCTACTTGCTTATGAATTCTGGAAATGTTTGATATTCAGAAAATTTGAGTTAGCCCATTAATCACATTTTTATTTATTATTCCTAAAAGCACCGTGATTACTGCCATGCTTATTTTCTTTCCTGTGTGAGTGGATTCTCCTAACGTTCTAGGAACAGTACAAAAGTGGTGCAGTCATGAGCGCAGAGCCCCTCCCGGGGGGGCCGGAGAGGTGAATCCTCTTAGTTGCCCTGCCCATGTGAGAGTGACAGTCAGTGGCTTGCCATTGGAAGATCTCTTTGCTAATCTCATGCTGGGCTGGCATTCCCATAGGGAGGAAACTGCGCGATTAGGACTTAGAGCTTCCAGTTAGTGAGAAGCCCACACTGTGCTAAGTTGCCGGCCTTACAGTGCTTCTTGGGGCTGCAGACTATGCAGTCACTAGAAGCTGTTTTGGAGCGACTGTGCAAATGGTGATTTGCAGGCGCATACATAATGCATAGGGCAAGTGTACCCCCCACTGCCTGGACCACCAAGGTCCCGACTGTTGAAAGTGGAGAGCGCTACTGTGTATACTCTATCTTACTGTCCCTCCAGGGAAGCTTCATTCTCTGTACCAAGATAGCCACCAACGTTAGAACTGTACATGCGCCATCTTGTTCACTGTGTTGAGTGTCACTGTGTGTTGAGTGTCACTTAGCTCCATATAAAGTCGTACATTTCCCTGCAGATAGCGACGCTGTACCAGCATGCCTGCACCACTGCCCGTTAGCAGCATACACTGACCAGCTGGTGAGCTGTATGAAAAACCCTGCTCCGCTCCATCCACCAGTGTGTACAACAGTGAGTACGGCTGTACCTATTCTATCTTCAATAAGCAATCACCACTGGTTAATTAACTGGGCTGTTCATAGTTTGAGTCATCCGCTGGTGTGCGCATAACTACTCTGCAACATCAACACTTGCACACAAATCATTTCCAACACTGACTGGAATTGAAGCCTGGACAGCCAGAATGGGCGGGATGTACTAAAGTGAAAAATGTGGTAAAACCCCGAAACAGGGGTTTTACCGCATTCAGCATATGTACTAAGCCATTCCCGTGCTTTGTCTCAGTGGGTAATGTCATCTTCAGGTGGTTTGTTACCCAATAGAAGCCTATGGGCTTTGTGATACTTGGGATAATTAGCTTGGTAGACTAGTGTCAGTGGTGCATTGAGTAGGTGCAGAATCAGACTCCACACATGGCATTCCAGTAAAACAAATGAACGTGTTGCTTTACATCCAGCATAATCAGGAACAAACATAAAATAATAAATGCCTAACCCTTTCTTAGGGCACTAGCTAACTTCTTGAACCCTCTCTACAGAAGCAGCTACTCTGCATGAAAGTCTCTCACAGTCTCTGAGATTGGTGGTCCTTCCTGCCACATGCAGGACTGGACACTGGCCTCCTGGCCTGGTACAGCTTCCTTAGCTTGTTGGTTGCTGCCTCTCACAGTCTGGCCTGCTTCCTTGCAGGTACCATAGCTCAGTCCCAGACTCAGTCTAGACTCAGGCCTCCTGGCCCTCACTGGCTTGCTAGCACAGTGAGCTCTGTCTGACTGGTCTGCCTCAGTCCTCCCTGGACTGAGTTCACTCGGCAGCCCTTACACCTCTTCCCAGAATCCTTTTCTTCTCTGTGTGGGCGGATCTCTCCTGCCCCACACAGAATCTGCTGCTCACCAGCACCATCTCTGGTGATACTGCCACAGCTTCTTATCCGGATGCTCCCCCTGAGAGGGATCTGAATGGATCCCTCCCATCAACCCTCATTGGCCGCGTCCTTCTGTACATGCGCAGATGGACGTCAGAGGGACTTCTGGGTGTTAAACATGGAAGTCTCTCTTTAGGGGGGCTTCAGAAAGGACATTTCTAGGTACATACTGCAGTAATCAACCACAGTATATACCCAAAGAGAGGCGGGATGTACCGCATTGCGGATGCGACGCTTAGTACATCCCACCCTCTAAATAAAGAAGGTAGGTACCGCCACTGGACACAATTCCATAATCTTCATGGTTAGGAAGGAGATCAAGATGATGTGAGCAACTTTTGGGTTGTGTCAAAGATTAAACCTCCTTTGGACTCTATTTATCAATA
This sequence comes from Taudactylus pleione, assembly GCA_031769625.1. Taxonomy (NCBI): domain Eukaryota; kingdom Metazoa; phylum Chordata; class Amphibia; order Anura; family Myobatrachidae; genus Taudactylus; species Taudactylus pleione. The sequence continues at coordinate 1,432,107 of JAUIMM010001082.1, forward strand.
TTAATTTTACTAAAAAAAAAAGTAAAAAAGGGTGTTTTTTCACATTTTTTTCACATTATTTTAGCATCCCATAAATGTATTAAAGGGCTTTTGAAGCAGTTTTCTTGAAAAACTACTCCAAGCCCAGCAATTCACATATTTTTAGTATGCAGATTGCATTTCCCATACTTGTAATGGGAAATGTGATCTGCTCAAAATTGCTAAAAATAAATTGTGAAAAAATATCGGGAAAAGCTCTGTGATAACTTCTTCAGATGGCATTATTAGGGCTTTCTCCTGTTTGCTGACTCCTGCTCTGCTCTGACTGGCAGAGCCGTGAGCCGGCCCCTGTGATCAGCTTTGTGGTCTAAAAAGACCACAAGCTGATCACTGTAATAAAAAACCCCACTTACCTGCATCCAGGGACCGGTGATCGGTGCTCCAGTGAGGTCTTCAGCTTAGAGCAGCTGACCAGGGTCACAGTGCAGGAGCCCGGAGACCAGCTGAGCGGAGCCCCGGGAGGGGGGAGGGGGTGTTGGTAAGCCGGTGGCTCTAGTGTGGACACTATCTCGCTATATTTTTTCTGAAAAATTCAGTGATAAGTGAGTGAAGAGGATTCTCAGGGACAGAGGGTCTCATTCAGACCCGCTCGCGAGCGCAGGACGCTCGCAAGCGGGTCGATGGTGCCCAAATGCGCATGCGCACGACGGAGGGAGCTCCATCGTGCGCATGCGTGAGACCCGGATAGCGACAGCCAAGCTGTCGCTCCGGGTCCCGCACCAAAGGGGGCGTGCTGTCGATGGTGATTGACAGCATGCCCCCTTTGGTGGGCGTGCCGGGGGCGTGACTACCAGACAGGCGTTCCCATGGGAACGCCTACTGTCTGGGTCCGGCCCCACTGACATCACTAGTGATGTCAGTGGGAGTGATTTGGGATCTGATAGAGCCAAAATCACTCCAGGGCTTGCGGCAGCGAGACCCTACTGCAGGGTCTCGTCGCAAGCCCGATGGTCGCGATGGTCTTGACCATCGCGACCATCATCATGGACGATCGCATATGCTGTGGGTGGTAACCCACAGCTATGCGAGCGTCCAAAAGGACGCTCCAAATTTAAATAGGACGGCCCTGATTCAGAGCGAGCGCTCTGGTCAGAGCGTCCGGCTCTGAATCAGGGCCAGAGCTTTATCGCAAGCTCTGTCCCTGCGTGCAGTGTGTCATACATCCATGTGATGTATTCAAATATCACATTGCGCTATTGGGGGAATATGCCCCTCTATGTAGTAATAATAATATGATGATCAATCTAATGAGATGAGGTTTGCACCTTGAAATGGATTCACTGATTGATAGACTTGGTTGCTAAATTTACTAAGCAGCACTTTTCAAAACCGCCAGGTTATTGGGAGTTTCAGAAACTGGGTTTGAAGGGGCAATAATATTAAATTCAAAACCAGACCCCCTCCAACCAATACCTAGGCCCTTCCCCACTCTTCCCGTAAGTTCGGAACTCGGATCTAAGGCCCTCATTCAGAGCCGTACGCTCTGAGCAAAGCGCACGCTCTGAATGAGGGCCGCCCTCCATAATTATGGAGCGTCCTCCTGGACGCTCGTATAGCTGTGGGTCACCACCCACAGCCTATACGAGCGTGCAGTTTGATGGCCGCGATGGTCGTGACTAGGGGTGAGCGGGTTCGGATTTCTGAAATCCGAACCCCCCCGAGCCCCCACGATCCGAGTCCGATCCGAGTCAGGCTCGACTTTTCCCGCCTGACTCGGATTCTGAAATCGAGGCAAAACGTCATCTTCCCGCCTTCCGAGTCTCGCGGGTTTTGGATCCTATATAAGGTACCCACGTCGGCGCCATTTTCTCACTCGGCTGTGGACAGTGAAGAGGGAGGGTGGGAGTTAGGGCTGTGTAGTGTAGTGTAGTGCTGCTGTTGTCCACTACTTCAAAGTCCATAGGGGCTGGCTGTGTTGTGCTGTGCTGCTGTTGTTAATAAGGGCTGTGTCCACTACTTCAAAGTCCATAGGGGCTGGCTGGACTGTGTTGTGCAGTCAGTTCTCCATAGGGGCTGTGTCCACTCCAAAGTCCTGTGCAGTGTCCCAGTCCTAAAGAGGTGCTGTAGTGTTGTCCAGGGGGTGCTCTGTCCATCAGGGGTGCTCCCCCCAAGTGCTAAAAATATAATATATTTTCTGTGTTTGTGAATTGTGTGCGCAGTAGCCGCACGTGCATCAACAAAGTAGTGCCAAGCGTGCGCCTGTGTCATAAGTAAAGGGCCGGCTGGCTTGACCGTTAAAGGGTGCTGTAACCCCCGAAAGTACACTCCAGTCCAAACCAAAAAAAAATTATTTTCTGTGTTTGTGAATTGTGTGCGCAGTAGCCGCACGTGCATCAACAAAGTAGTGCCAAGCGTGCGCCTGTGTCATAAGTAAAGGGCCGGCTGGCTTGACCGTTAAGGGTGCTGTAACCCCCGAAAGTACACTCCAGTCCAAACCAAAAAAAAAATTATTTTCTGTGTTTGTGAATTGTGTGCGCAGTAGCCGCACGTGCATCAACAAAGTAGTGCCAAGCGTGCGCCTGTGTCATAAGTAAAGGGCCGGCTGGCTTGACCGTTAAGGGTGCTGTAACCCCCGAAAGTACACTCCAGTCCAAACCAAAAAAAAAATTATTTTCTGTGTTTGTGAATTGTGTGCGCAGTAGCCGCACGTGCATCAACACAGTAGTGCCAAGCGTGCGCCTGTGTCATAAGTAAAGGGCCGGCTGGCTTGACCGTTAAGGGTGCTGTAACCCCCGAAAGTACACTCCAGTCCAAACCAAAAAAAAAATTATTTTCTGTGTTTGTGAATTGTGTGCGCAGTAGCCGCACGTGCATCAACAAAGTAGTGCCAAGCGTGCGCCTGTGTCATAAGTAAAGGGCCGGCTGGCTTGACCGTTAAAGGGTGCTGTAACCCCCGAAAGTACACTCCAGTCCAAACCAAAAAAAAATTATTTTCTGTGTTTGTGAATTGTGTGCGCAGTAGCCGCACGTGCATCAACAAAGTAGTGCCAAGCGTGCGCCTGTGTCATAAGTAAAGGGCCGGCTGGCTTGACCGTTAAGGGTGCTGTAACCCCCGAAAGTACACTCCAGTCCAAACCAAAAAAAAAATTATTTTCTGTGTTTGTGAATTGTGTGCGCAGTGGCCGCACGTGCATCAACAAAGTAGTGCCAAGCGTGCACCTGTGTCACAAGTAAAGGGCCGGCTGGCTTGACCGTTAAAGGGTGCTGTAACCCCCAAAGTACACTCCAGTCCAAACCAAAAAAAAAATTATTTTCTGTGTTTGTGAATTGTGTGCGCAGTAGCCGCACGTGCATCAACAAAGTAGTGCCAAGCGTGCGCCTGTGTCATAAGTAAAGGGCCGGCTGGCTTGACCGTTAAAGGGTGCTGTAACCCCCGAAAGTACACTCCAGTCCAAACCAAAAAAAAATTATTTTCTGTGTTTGTGAATTGTGTGCGCAGTAGCCGCACGTGCATCAACAAAGTAGTGCCAAGCGTGCGCCTGTGTCATAAGGAAAGGGCCGGCTGGCTTGACCGTTAAGGGTGCTGTAACCCCCGAAAGTACACTCCAGTCCAAACCAAAAAAAAAATTATTTTCTGTGTTTGTGAATTGTGTGCGCAGTAGCCGCACGTGCATCAACAAAGTAGTGCCAAGCGTGCACCTGTGTCATAAGTAAAGGGCCGGCTGGCTTGACCGTTAAAGGGTGCTGTAACCCCCAAAGTACACTCCAGTCCAAACCAAAAAAAAAATTATTTTCTGTGTTTGTGAATTGTGTGCGCAGTAGCCGCACGTGCATCAACAAAGTAGTGCCAAGCGTGCGCCTGTGTCATAAGTAAAGGGCCGGCTGGCTTGACTGTTAAAGGGTGCTGTAACCCCCGAAAGTACACTCCAGTCCAAACCAAAAAAAAATTATTTTCTGTGTTTGTGAATTGTGTGCGCAGTAGCCGCACGTGCATCAACAAAGTAGTGCCAAGCGTGCGCCTGTGTCATAATTAAAGGGCCGGCTGGCTTGACCGTTAAGGGTGCTGTAACCCCCGAAAGTACACTCCAGTCCAAACCAAAAAAAAATTATTTTCTGTGTTTGTGAATTGTGTGCGCAGTAGCTGCACGTGCATCAACAAAGTAGTGCCAAGCGTGCGCCTGTGTCATAAGTAAAGGGCCGGCTGGCTTGACCGTTAAGGGTGCTGTAACCCCCGAAAGTACACTCCAGTCCAAACCAAAAAAAAAATTATTTTCTGTGTTTGTGAATTGTGTGCGCAGTAGCCGCACGTGCATCAACAAAGTAGTGCCAAGCGTGCACCTGTGTCATAAGTAAAGAGCCGGCTGGCTTGACCGTTAAAGGGTGCTGTAACCCCCAAAGTACACTCCAGTCCAAACCAAAAAAAAAATTATTTTCTGTGTTTGTGAATTGTGTGCGCAGTAGCCGCACGTGCATCAACAAAGTAGTGCCAAGCGTGCGCCTGTGTCATAAGTAAAGGGCCGGCTGGCTTGACCGTTAAAGGGTGCTGTAACCCCCGAAAGTACACTCCAGTCCAAACCAAAAAAAAATTATTTTCTGTGTTTGTGAATTGTGTGCGCAGTAGCCGCACGTGCATCAACAAAGTAGTGCCAAGCGTGCGCCTGTGTCATAAGTAAAGGGCCGGCTGGCTTGACCGTTAAAGGGTGCTGTAACCCCCGAAAGTACACTCCAGTCCAAACCAAAAAAAAATTATTTTCTGTGTTTGTGAATTGTGTGCGCAGTAGCCGCACGTGCATCAACAAAGTAGTGCCAAGCGTGCGCCTGTGTCATAAGTAAAGGGCCGGCTGGCTTGACCGTTAAGGGTGCTGTAACCCCCGAAAGTACACTCCAGTCCAAACCAAAAAAAAAATTATTTTCTGTGTTTGTGAATTGTGTGCGCAGTAGCCGCACGTGCATCAACAAAGTAGTGCCAAGCGTGCGCCTGTGTCATAAGTAAAGGGCCGGCTGGCTTGACCGTTAAAGGGTGCTGTAACCCCCGAAAGTACACTCCAGTCCAAACCAAAAAAAAATTATTTTCTGTGTTTGTGAATTGTGTGCGCAGTAGCCGCACGTGCATCAACAAAGTAGTGCCAAGCGTGCGCCTGTGTCATAAGTAAAGGGCCGGCTGGCTTGACCGTTAAAGGGTGCTGTAACCCACAAAGTACACTCCAGTCCAAACCAAAAAAAATATTATTTTCTGTGTTTGTGAATTGTGTGCGCAGTAGCCGCACGTGCATCAACAAAGTAGTGCCAAGCGTGCGCCTGTGTCATAAGTAAAGGGCCGGCTGGCTTGACCGTTAAAGGGTGCTGTAACCCCCGAAAGTACACTCCAGTCCAAACCAAAAAAAAATTATTTTCTGTGTTTGTGAATTGTGTGCGCAGTAGCCGCACGTGCATCAACAAAGTAGTGCCAAGCGTGCGCCTGTGTCATAAGTAAAGGGCCGGCTGGCTTGACCGTTAAGGGTGCTGTAACCCCCGAAAGTACACTCCAGTCCAAACCAAAAAAAAATTATTTTCTGTGTTTGTGAATTGTGTGCGCAGTAGCCGCACGTGCATCAACAAAGTAGTGCCAAGCGTGCGCCTGTGTCATAAGTAAAGGGCCGGCTGGCTTGACCGTTAAAGGGTGCTGTAACCCCCGAAAGTACACTCCAGTCCAAACCAAAAAAAAATTATTTTCTGTGTTTGTGAATTGTGTGCGCAGTAGCCGCACGTGCATCAACAAAGTAGTGCCAAGCGTGCGCCTGTGTCATAAGTAAAGGGCCGGCTGGCTTGACCGTTAAAGGGTGCTGTAACCCACAAAGTACACTCCAGTCCAAACCCAAAAAAAAATTATTTTCTGTGTTTAGCCGCACGTATATATCAAATCGATATAACATAAATGGAGGACCAAACTTTCTCCGATAAAAATAAAATAGAGAAAGATCAAGAACCACTTCCTCCTAGTGCTGAAGCTGCTGCCACTAGTCATGACATAGACGATAACATGCCATCAACGTCGTCTGCCAAGGCCGATGCCCAATGTCATAGTAGAGGGCACATACAATCCCAAATGGCAAAGTTCAGGAAAATGACCTTGAAAAAGACATTTAAATCAGCTGAAGAGAAACGTAAACTTGCCAATATGCCATTTACGACACGGAGTGGCAAGGAACGGCTAAGGTCGATCCCTAGTATGTTCATGACTAGTGGTTCAGCTTCACATGACGATGGAAGCCCTCCTCCCACTAAAAAAATCAAAAGAGTTAAGCTGGCAAAAGCACAGCGAAGAACTGTGCTTTCTAAGAAGATATCACAAATCCCCAAGGAGAGTCCAAGTGTGGTGGTGGTTGCGATGCCTGACCTTCCCAGCACTGGACGGGAGGTGGCTCTTTCCACCATTTGCACGCCCCCTGCAAGTGCTGAAAGGAGCACCCACAGTCCACTTGCTGATATGCAAATTGAAGATGTCACTGTTGAAGTACAACAGGATGAGGATACTGGTGTAGCTGGCGCTGAGGAGGAAGTTGGCGAGGAGGATTCTGATGGTGATGTGGTTTGTTTAAATCAGGCTCCGGGGGAGACAGTTGTTGTCCGTGGGATGAAAAAGCCCATCACGGTCATGCCTGGGCAGAAGACCAAACATTCCACCTCTTTGGTCTGGCAATATTTCTATCCAAATCCGGACAACAACTGTCTTGCCATATGTACCATATGTAAAGGTGAAATAAGTAGGGGTAGGGACGTCAACCACCTAGGAACATCCTCCCTTATACGGCACCTGCAGCGCGTTCATAAAAAGTTACTGTCAAGTTCAGAAACTTTGGCTAAGACCGTAAGCAGTCCAGGGACACCTAAATCCCGTTGTCCTGTTGTATCCAAGCGCCTGCAAACCACACCGTCAACTCCCTCCTCGTCAATTTCCTCCTTAGTTAGGATCGGAAGTAGTCCTGCAGGCCATGTCACTGGCATGACTGACTCTCCTATCCGGGATTCCTCCGGAGGATCCTGCATTGCTACGCCTACTGCTGCCGCTGCTGCTGTTGCTGCTGCTGGGAGTCGTTCATCATCCCAGAGAGGAAGTAGGAACACCACTACTTTTACTAAACAATTGACCCTCCAACAGTCCTTAGCGAGGAGGATGAAGTACGACAGCAGTCATCCTGAAGCAAAACGTATAACTGAGGCCTTGACTGCTATGTTGGTGTTAGACGTGCGTCCGGTATCCGCCATTAGTGCAGTGGGATTTAGACAATTGATGGAGGTAGTGTGTCCCCGGTTCCAAATCCCGTCTAGATTCCACTTCACTAGGCAGGCGATACCGAGACTGTACAGAAACGTCAGAAAAAGTGTCCTCAGTGTCCTGAAAAATGCCGTTGTACACAATGTCCACTTAACCACGGACATGTGGACAAGTGGAACAGGGCAGACTAAGGACTATATGACTGTGACAGCCCACTGGGTAGATGTATCACCTTACGCAGCAACAGCAGCAGCGTCACCAGTAGCAGCATCTCAGAAATGCCAGCTCGTTACAAGGCAGGCTACGCTGTGTATCACCGGTTTCAGTAAGAGGCACACCGCCGACAACCTCTTAGAGAAACTGAGGGAAATCATCGCCCAGTGGCTTACCCCACTTAGACTCTCCTGGGGATTTGTGATATCTGACAACGCCACCAATATTGTGCGGGCATTACATCTGGGCAAATTCCAGCACGTCCCATGTTTTGCTCACACAATAAACTTGGTGGTGCAGAATTTTCTGAAAAGCGACAGGGGCGTGCAGGAGACGCTTTGGGTGGCCCGAAAAATTTCTGGCCACTTTCGCCATTCAGCGACTGCGTGCCGAAGACTGGAGCGCCAGCAAACACTCTTGAACCTGCCCCGCCATCACCTGAAGCAAGAGGTTGTGACGCGGTGGAACTCAACCCTCTATATGCTTCAGAGGATGGAGGAGCAGCAAAAGGCCATACAAGCCTATACATCCACCTATGACATAGGCAAAGGAGGGGGTATGCACCTGACTCAAGCGCAGTGGAGAATGATTTCCGTGTTGTGCAAGGTTCTCCAGCCCTTCGAACTTGCCACACGTGAAGTCAGTTCAGACACTGCCAGCTTGAGTCAGGTCATTCCCCTCATCAGGCTTTTGCAGAAGCAGCTGGAGAAAGTGAAGGAGGAGCTAAGACGGAGCGATTCCGCTCGGCATGTGGGACTTGTGGATGAAGCCCTTCATTCGCTTTGCCAGGATTCCAGGGTGGTCAATCTGTTGAAATCAGACCACTACGTTTTGGCCACCGTGCTCGATCCTAGGTTTAAAGCCTATGTGGTGTCTCTCTTTCCGGCCGACACAAGCCTGCAGAGGTGCAAAGACCTGCTGGTGAACACACTGTCAGCTGAAGCGGAACGTGACACGTCAACGGCTCCTTCTTCATTTTCTCCTGGAACTGGGGCTGCCAGGAAAAAACTTAGGTATCCTAAGCAACCCGCTGGCGGTGATGCAGGGCAGGCAGGACCAAGTTTGGACATCTGGTCCGGACTGAAGGACCTGGCAACAATTTCTGACATGTCTACTGTCACTGCATATGATACTGTCACCATTGACAGAATGGTGGAGGATTACATCGGTGACAGCATCCAAGTAGGCATGGCAGACAGTCCATACCTGTACTGGCAGGAAAAAGAGGCAATTTGGAGGCCCCTGTACAAACTGGCTCTATTTTACCTGAGTTGCCCCCCCTCCAGTGTGTACTCCGAAAGAGTGTTTAGTGCAGCCGGGAACCTTGTCAGCGAAAGGCGTAGGAGGTTGCTTCCACAGAATGTGGAGAAGATGATGTTCATCAAAATGAATTATCAGCTCTTCCAGGGAGACCAGCCTCCAGAACGTACAGAGGGACCTGTGGTGGTGGATTCAAGTGGGGACGAGTTAATACTTTGTGAGGATGAGGATGTACACACTGAAGAGGGTGAGGAATCGGTGGATGAGGAGGATGAGGATGACATCTTGCCTCCATAGAGCCAGTTTGTGCAGGGACACATTAATTGCCAGCTTGTTTTGTGGGGGCCCAAACGAACCAATCATTTCAGCCACAGTTGTGTGGCAGACCCTGGCGCTGAAATGATTGGTTTGTTAAAGTGTGCATGTCCTGTTTATACAACATAAGGGTGGGTGGGAGGGCCCAAGGACAATTCCATCTTGCACCTCTTTTTTTTCTTTGCATTATGTACAGTTTGGGGCCTAGTTTTTCAAACTGCCATCCTGTCTGCCACTGCAGTTTCACGCCTAGATGGGTCACGTGTTTGTGCCGCCCACTCGTGTCGCTTAGCATAGTCATCCAGCTACCTCGGTGCAACGTTTTGGACATAAAAACACTATTGTGAGGTGTGAGGTGTTCAGAATAGACTGGAAATGAGTGGAAATTAAGGTTATTGAGGTTAATAATAGCATAGGAGCAGAAAAACCTACAAATTCTGTGATTTTAGCTGTTTTTATGCTTTTTTTAAAAAAAATACAGATCCAAAACACAAAACCCAGAACCCAAAACACGGAAGGGTGGTTTTGGCAAAACCAATCCAGATCCAAAACACGAAGAAAGATCCAGATCCAAAACCAAAACACAAAACACGAAAAGTGGCCGGTGCACACCCCTAGTCGTGACCATCGCGACCATCGCCACTGCGAGCCGGAGCCTGCAGTTAAGGTTTTCAACCGCAAGGCCCGGAGTGATTTTGGCTCTATCAGAGCCAAAATCACTCCCACTGACATCACTAGTGATGTCAGTGGGCCGGCTTCAGACGGTAGGCGTTCCCTTGGGAACGCCCCCGTCAGGGAGGCACGCCCACCAAAGGGAGCGTGCTGTCAATCAACATCGACAGCACGCCCCCTTTGATCAGACACAACGAGCGAAGGAAAGTCCTTCGCTCGTCGCGTCTGGCGCATGCGCATGACGGAGCTCCCTCCGTCGTGCGCATGCTCAGTGCAGACCATCGATCCACTTGCGAGCGGACAGCCGCTCGCGAGTGGGTCTGAATCAGGCCCTAAAACCGAATCTCAGGTTTTGGATTGCATGTAAACAGGTCCAAATTACATGATTTTAGCTGTTTTTATCAATTTTAAAGAATTTCAATGTTGTAATACAAATTATGCAGCAAATGCTTTTGGTCTACAGTAATTTCCTTTACATATTATTATAACTATACACTACATCCGTGATAGCCATCTGCAATTAAGCAATTTCTACAACAGTCAGTTTTTGTATAAATAAGATGGAAACTGGAATCCTCTAAATCTAAAGTCCCTATTTTGGAATTTTGTTTTAGTCACACAAAGAAATGGTGGGGGCAGCGGGAAAGAGAGTCTGTTATATCTTTGCCATAATGTCACTGCACAGCATTAAGACGGGGCTGATTTCAATCAGTATTCAAGTAGACTTGGAACCTCGCAATACGTTTTTCATAATCCCTATTATTCAGTTTATAAATTGTCTTGTGTTTTAGAAACTATTTACTCCCACTGTAAAAATTAGCATTAATTAAAATAGAAATTACATTCTGCAAAAAATATCTGGCATCAAGTGTGATTAATAAAGAGCGTCTGTCTTCTCCTCTCTGAGTAACAATTGGGAGCAACAGTGCACAAGAATACGTCAGGCTGTCTCGCACATGCTGGGACTGGCTGACACACGTGTTGTAGATCTGTGCCTCTTCCTGTACTGCTACTGTACACATAAAGGGGCACCATGTAGGTACCCACCATGGCTAAAAACTGTAATTCTGACATTGGTGACTGCTAGTTACTCGCAACTATTTTAGGGGTAGCTTCAGGGCCGGTGCAAGGTTTCCGGGCGCCCTAGACAACACTTCACCAACCGCCCCTGCTTTCTCCAATTCATAATATGCCACGCATCAGTCTGTCCAGTTAAATAATATGCCACACAGCAGTGTCCCAAATTCATAATATAATATATAAAATATTGCACACAGCAGAGCGCCAAAATCATAATGTACCTCATAACACGTCCGCAAATTCATAATATGCCCCACAGCTGTGCCACAAATTCTTTATAAACCATTCAGTCATGAATTATGCCATTCTTTTTTTTTTTGTGGACTTAATGGCGCCCTCCAGTGGCCGGCGCCCTTAGGCGGCTACCTAAAACTGCCTAATGGTAGCACCGGCCCTGGGTAGCTTCATCAAATCTTCCAAAACAGTATATGTGTTGCCAGTGACTGGTGGCACTGGCAGCAGCTCCAGCACTAGTATGTGTTTCCTGCTCTCCTCTCAAGTCTCAACTGATCGTTCTCCATATCAACAAACATGAATGAAGTGGGGTACAGAAAAATACGTCAATTTGTACCAACTTTAAATATTAGTGTCACAAGATTTTTTATAAATAAGAAAAGAATAACACACTGTGCTACCACTTACTGTAACAAGATTAATAAATTATGAATAAGAATACACACTGCACTACCACTTACAGTGTCACAAGATTAATTATTTATGAATAAGAGTAACACACTGCGCTAACACTTCGTGTCACAAGATTAATTATTTATGAATAAGAGTAACACACTGCGCTACCACTTCGTGTCACAAGATTAATTATTTATGAATAAGAGTAACACACTGCGCTACCACTTAGTGTCACAAAACGTGGACGATAAACTGCTTTCTGGCCGGCAGTGTTACCAAACAATAATTGCTAATGCACACACACACACACACACAAAAAAAAACTTTTCTTTTTTTTTTTTTTGGATTGATATTGATATTATTAATTTCATTTAACGTTAAATTTTTTTTACACTGAGGAAGAGCACCCCTGAATGAGGCAGCAGCCCCTTGATGAACAACACAGATAGCACCCCTGCCGAGTGCAGATAGACCGCCTGCAGAGTCACAAATACGTGGACGATATAAACTGTGGCAGTGTCACTGTACAATAATTACGCAAGCACACAAAAAAAAGCATTTTTTTTTTTACACTGGGGATTAGCACCCCTGAATGAGGCAGCAGCCCCTTGATGAACAACAAGGCAGCACCCCTTCTTTATGAACAACAAAGCACCCCTGCCGAATGCGAACAGACCACCTGCAGAGTCACAAATACGTGGACGATAAACTGCGGTCTGGCCGGAGTTGTCACCAAACAATAATAGCGCAGCTAAGTTACTAACGCACAAAAAAAGCACTTATTTTTAAACACTGGGGAAGAGCACCCCTGATTGACAGAGCATCCCCCTGGACAACACAGCACCCCTTTATGGACTGCAGCCCTAGCCCCTTGATGGACAGGACAACAACAGCAGCCCTTATGTATAATATAGTAACACAGCAGCAGCCCCTTGATTGATGGGACAAGTGACACAGCAGCTGCAGCACCCACTGAAGCCCCCCCTTTATATACTGCAGCCCCTTTATGGACAACACAGCAGCAGCCTTCAGCCCCAGGACCCCGACAGGGCAAGTTGGTCAACACACTGACACAGACAGTGACAGCAACACATCTGTTCAGTTCACGATCCACACCCACAGTGAAAATGGCGCCGATCACCGGGACCTTTATAGAATCCAAAACCTGCGAAAATCCGACAGCGGGAGGATGACATTTTGCCTCGTTTTGAGACCCGAGTCATGCGGGAAAACCCAAGCCTAGCTCAGTTCTCGCCTCGGATCTGGAAGTTTCTGGTGGGTCCGGTTCTCTGAGAACCGGACCAGCTCATCTCTATTATTTATTAGAATGTACTAGATAAATGATAGCAGGAATCTGATTGGTTGTTTTGAAACATCTCCACTTTCCCTCTTTAGAAGGTTTGACAAATCTTCCCCTTAGGGCTCCATTTAATACTATCTGAGATTTCATCCAATGCCATCTTCTCATACTAATATAACGGAGGTTAGGAATAGAGCCGACGGCACATAAACTTCTAGTCAGGGATAGAGGGGTTAATAAAGTTAAAAATGTTTGTTGACAGTAGCAGATGTGATAGGACGTTAGGTTAGGGGCGGGGTTAGTGAGAGGATGTAGTGAATCTACTGTGGAAAATCTGCCTCTTTGAATTGATCTGCGACCAGGAAAGTACAGTTCTTCCTTAGCAGATCTATCTGTTGTGAATAAAAGTTCTTTATTCATCCCTACTTTCTCTTTCCCTACTTTATATCTTTCCCTACTCTCCATACTTTCCCTATACCTACACTCTCTTTTCTTATCTTCTAATTTTTTTTTTTTCTTCTTTCCCTTGCTCACTGTTGGAGCAGCATGAGCCATCCCCAACGTGCGCGCTCGGTACCCGCCCGTCTGTCAGACGGTGTCGGGTCCGGCGCGCTTTATCCCCCCCTCTCTCATGGCCTGCCTTCCCGGCGTTCGGGAGGGTCAGGCGTGCCGTCCTTGCAGTCAGGAAGCGGGGCAGTCGCGGGCGCGCGGCCGCGGCGGTGCCGCGAGACATCAGCTGCTCTGCCTCCGCCTGCCTCTGGTTCCCCTCTAGTCGCCAGTACTAGCGCGCCCAGGGACCGGTGCAGGCGGGGATCGGGGGAGGCCGAGCGTGCTACAGCGCCCGCGAGAGTCGCGGGCGCACGCTCTGGCCTTTCCCGCGGGCGGCAGCGGGCTGTAACGCCGCCTGTCTCTTCTCCCCCGGTGGCCGCTCAGATTGAGTCGGCCACTGTGCGGGCGGAGGGGCGGCGAAAAAGAGGACATAAGCGTGCAGGCCGGGTGCCTGTCATGGCGCTGGCCTGCACGCACAATATTATAAGCACAGGCGGGGGGCGGAGACGAAGGGGGAGGAGTCAGCGCCTGCACAGTGACAGGCAGGTTGGTCCTCCTCCTATTCTGCTCCCCTCTGTGTATAATGGTGACTCAGACATGGGTTCCCCCATGTCTGTAGCAGCCAGTTCTTCCAGGACTGCAGGTGTGGCAGTGGCACAGGCGGTCTCTACACCTGCAGGGTCTGCGTCGACAGGAAGTGTTCCCTCGTTTGACGCTGGTGCCATTGCCGGACTGCTGGTCTCTGTGGTGGGTGCATTGACGCTGCTTTTGACCCTGCAACCCGGTAACACTGACACGGGGGGTCCTTCTGCGTCAGCGGCGTCCACCGTCCAGACGCAGCTTGGCCCTCTGGTACAGCAGTTAGGCAGGATCTGCGGTCTCTCCCTCGCTCCCATGCCAGCAACTCCTTCTGTTTCTTTCTCTCCTTCTGTAATCTCCCTTCCTCAGCCTAATCAGGCTGCAGGCACTGAAAATGCGCACAATGCTGCTTCAGTTTCTTCTTTTACAGACGACAGTCTGGAGGAGTTAGCAGTGGTCGCAGCTCCGACCAGAAGTGTGGCGGCTGAAGTCACAGCTGGCGCAGCGATTGGAGGCAGCAATGCCTTTGCCGGTGCTTCTGGTGAGTGTGACAGTACATCTGACTGCGGGTCTACTTCCATTTCCTCCTCCTCTTCAAGCGATAGTTCGCATAAGGCTAGGCGTAAAAGGGCAAGGAGGTCTCATAGACGCCGCTCACGTCGCCATAGGCATTCTAGCGAACGGTCCTCCGGCAGTAGTACCAGTGTAGATCGCGGAGCGGTTCCGGAGGATGTTGTACACTGCGCTAATACCGCTGTCACTCGAGGTATGCGTACCAGGGTTAAGCAGCGGATCAAAAAAGGGCGCTTTAATACAAAGGGCCCTTAGGGGTTGGTCTCGAGTCTGGCCTGCCACGGATGACCAGCGTCTTCCTATTGGTCCTGATTTGTTAGCGCGACTAGGTGAAAGTTTGACGGGCATTTGTTCTTCGCGATTCGAGGTTCTGTTATTCCGCCTCGCTTTTGCGATGGCCGTTCATGGGGCTTTTCGCATCAGCGAGCTGGTGGCGTCTTCGCGCCGCGCTCAACCCCCTCTGCTTCGTTGTCACATTTTGCTGCGTGATACTCTGTTGTGCCGTATTTGGCGTTCCAAGACCGATCAGATAGGTAGAGGTCGCTGGGTGTCCCTGAAGTCCTGTCCTGATGACGGGATTTGTCCGGTTCACTTGGCCTCCCAATATACTCTTTGCAAGCCAATGCAGCCGGGGGCTTGGCTTATGCATGAGGATGGATCTCCTGTGACTAAATTCCAATTTAGATCGGTCTTTCATCGCTGCATACGGCACCTCGGGCTTTCCCCTTCGGATTACGGCACCCATTCTTTTAGAATAGGTGCCGCCACTTTTGCGGCCTCATCGGGTCTTTCTTCACAGGAGATCCAGGCTCTCGGAAGATGGACGTCCAATGCCTACAGAAGTTATGTTCGTGTGGAACCATAAATTGTTATACTTTATTCGTTTGGACTTGAGTGCCTTGGCCAACTCGCTGCCTTTCCGGTGGAGGTCCCGAGAGATTTTGCCCTGTTTTTTGCCCTGCTTTGGACATTGATCGATTAGCTTAAAATAATATTAATATGAATAAAGAAACATAAAAAAGATCCAGCAGGTTTTTTGTAGGTTTTCACCTCGGGTCAAGTCTTCCTCCCCCACTCCCACCCTCCCACTCCTCCTTTGTGATTTACATGTTGCATATATACTTATCTATTATATTTCTGTATATTTGCAGGTTTCCAGGACGCTAGGCCCATTTGGTTGATTGGTCACTCTTTTATTTTTTGGGCCGGGCAGTCGCGCTTTGCTGAAGATGCCTCCGTGTTCCCATGTTGGGAGAGTGTTAGGAGGTTGGGGCAGAGGGGCATGCTGTGGGAAGCTTTGTTGTGCAACTTGCACAGGGCAGTAGCTGAATTTGGTCCCCCTTTAGTGTTAATTATCCATCTCGGGGGCAACGATTTGGGTCAGCAAACTTCCTTAGAGTTGCGCCATGCGATTGTTCGTGACTTGAGAGAGGTGGTTCGGTTCTTGCCTAACTGCCTTTTGGTGTGGTCCCCTATCATCGCCAGGCTTTCCTGGCGCTATTGCTATAATAGTGTGGCTTTGGACAGGTCCAGGAGGAAGGTTAACAAATGGGTGGCCAGGCACGTGCTGGAATTGGGAGGGCTAGTGGTGCACCATCCTTTAATTCGGATTCAGGATGCCCACCTTTTCCGCAGGGATGAAGTTCATCTTACTGAGGAGGGTAATTTTTTGTTTCTAGAAGATATTTTTGCAGTTTTTAAGGGTTTGGTTGGTTAGCATGGTGGCGGGCTGCTTCTCTCCTGAGAGCCGCTGTGGCGGGAAAGACCGGCAATATTGAAGTGTCCATCTTGCAGCAGTAATAGTGGTGCGCACCCCTTCAATGCACTGATAGGCTGATTTCACCCTATTGGGGTCAGCGGCACCTCTCGACCAAGCAGGATGAATGGTGCATTGGCATGGGTGTTGGGGCCGCATCACTTGCTCTGAAAGGGATAGTTGGCCCTTGCAAGTTTTAAGATCACCCTACCCTTGTCTGGGATAGTTGGCCCTCACAAGTTGTGATCTACTTCCGGCCTAAGACAAGTGGACGCTGGTTATTTGCCGTTCTTTCTCCTGCCACCATGTCTACCTTGTAACCAAATAAAGCTGACCAATTAATTTAAACGGCATAACTTGGTCTCCTGTGTTTATTTTAGTTAAGTTTAGTTTAAGTTTATGGGTCACATCTATCATCTGACGATAGAAAGTTTAATATAACGGAGGTTAGGAATAGAACCGACGGCACATAAACTTCTAGTCAGGGATAGAGGGGTTAATAAAGTTAAAAATGTTTGTTGACAGTAGTAGGCAGATGTGATAGGACGTTAGGTTAGGGGCGGGGTTAGCGAGAGGGTGTAGTGAATCTACTGTGGAAAATCTGCCTCTTTGAATTGATCTCCCACCCTCCCTACCCTCTTGTGTCTTGTGTCGGCTTTATTTCATTAGCAGGGAAAAACCGGCAATATTGAAGTGTCCATCTTGCAGCAGTAATAGAGGTGCGCACCCCTTCAATGCACTGATAGGCTGATTTCACCCTATTGGGGTCAGCGGCACCTCTCGACCGAGCAGGATGAATGGTGCATTGGCATGGGTGTTGGGGCCGCATCACTTGCTCTGAAAGGGATAGTTGGCCCTTGCAAGTTTTAAGATCACCCTACCCTTGTCTGGGATAGTTGGCCCTCACAAGTTGTGATCTACTTCCGGCCTAAGACAAGTGGACGCTGGTTATTTGCCGTTCTTTCTCCTGCCACCATGTCTACCTTGTAACCAAATAAAGCTGACCAATTAATTTAAACGGCATAACTTGGTCTCCTGTGTTTATTTTAGTTAAGTTTAGTTTAAGTTTATGGGTCACATCTATCATCTGACGATAGAAAGTTTACTCTCTGAGATTTCATCCAATGCCATCTTCTCATACTATTGTGAAATACTAAGTTTGTCCACCTGTATCTTTTGTTATACGGACACTGTCTCTACTGCTGCTGCTCTGCTACTGTCTCATTATGTTGCATCCATTGCCATTGTATTTTGATATTAGGGATTGTACGTTTCCTTAAACTGTCATTCTATATCATTTGCATCCAATGCCTTTCTCTTGAACAAATAGGATATGCATCTTTTAATAAACTGCCAATCAACAACCTAGGGCTGTTCTGCCAGCCTGTTTCATTTGCATCCAGCGTGGAATGTCCGTTCCATGGAATAGTGAAGCAGATGTGCAACTCAAAGGTCATGTTGCCGAACACCAAAGGTCATGTGGCCTGTACCATCTCTAAAGTGGCATTGCCCAATATTTCACTGTAACTTCGCACATCACTAGATGAACTTGGCAGTGTGGTTTCTTTTCTAACATAAATCTGAATTTCCATTTATGACAGTTTTATGTACCCCACAAGGCACACACTTAAACATGACATAGTGCTGCATGGTTTCATGCACAATTACTATTGGCTTTTACAAAATCATAAAAATAAACTAGATAGAAGTAGAACCCAGGTTCTTAAACTCGGTCCTCAGGACCCCAAACAGTGCATGTTTTCCATGTCTCCTCACAGAATCACAAGTGAAATAATTAGCTTCACCTGTGGATCTTTTAAAATGTGTCAGTGAATAATAAATACACCTGTGCACCTGCTGGGTGACCTGGAAAACGTGAACTGTGTGGGGTCCTGAGGACCAAGGGCCTGATTATGACCCGCTCACGAGTGCTGAGCGCTCGCAAGCGGGTCGATGGTGCCCAAGTGCGCATGCGCACGACGGAGGCGGCTCCGTCGTGCGCATGCGCGAGACCCGAATAACGACGGCCAAGCCGTCGTTATGGGTCTCGCACCAAAGGGGGCGTGCTGTCGATGTTGATTGACAGCACGCCCCCTTTGATGGGCGTGCGGGGGGCGTGGCTGCCCAGACGGAGGCGTTCCCATGGGAACGCCTACCGTCTGGAGCCGGCCCCACTGACATCACTAGTGATGTCAGTGGGAGTGCTTTTGGCTCTGATAGAGCCAAAAGCACTCCTGGGCTTGCGGCAGCTAGACCCTACCGCAGGGTTTCGTTGCAAGCCTGATGGTCACGATGGTCTTGACCATCGCGACCATCATTTTGGCCGCTCGCTATAGCTGTGGGTGGTCACCCACAGCTATGCGAGCGGCCAGGAGGCCGCTCCAAAAAGGAGCAGGTACGGCCCTGATTCAGAGCGAGCGCTCTGTCAGAGCGTCCGGCTCTGAATCAGGGCCCGAGTTTGAGAACCACTGAGATAGAAAAACGTCACTGGCGTTTTCACCTCTGGCCACTAGAGTTCACTGTTGTAGCTAAAACTTTGTTTTTGAAAGTGCCCTTAAGCTTGACCTAACACAAGATGGCCAGTACTGCCTCTAAAGTATCCATGTTGGATTCATCTTCCTGTTTGAGATGATAAATACTGTAGGAACTCCCTGACTGAAACCTTTGCTTGATTACACTCTTAATCAGCTTCTGCTACCTGAACCTGTTCTTTTTCGATTAACT
This sequence comes from Taudactylus pleione, assembly GCA_031769625.1. Taxonomy (NCBI): domain Eukaryota; kingdom Metazoa; phylum Chordata; class Amphibia; order Anura; family Myobatrachidae; genus Taudactylus; species Taudactylus pleione. The sequence continues at coordinate 1,450,992 of JAUIMM010001082.1, forward strand.
ACTAATGTCTGGCTTTCTAGTGGCTACTAGCTTGTGTCCCAACTAGACTAAAACCTCACTGAGCACTTGTGTGCCACCCTGGCTAACATCGGACTACTAATTTGTATAATAACCTAACCAAAATGAGAATGCTCACTTATGTGCCAAACCGGCTAACATCTGACTTGTCTTTGTTTGCAATTTGCTCTATTGGCCAATGGACGTCAGCAAACTTACCAGGGACCACTACTGGGGGCAATAATAGGAAGGGCCACTACAGGGACCACTGGATGGGGGGGGGTCACTACTGGGAGCCTGCATCAGGGGGACCACTACTGGGGGCACTGCATGGGAGGGGGGGACACTACTGCTGGGGGCACTATATAAGGGGCTTACTGCTAGGGGCACTGCAGGGACCATCACTACAGGGTGCCTGCATAAGGGGACCACTACTGGGAAAACTGCATAGGGGGGGGACTACTACTGGGGGCACCATATAAAGGGCACTGCATAAGGGGATACCGCTACTGGGCGCACTGCATTGTGGGGACTGCTACTGGGGGCACTGCATAAGGGGGAACACTACGTGGGGCACTGCATTTGGGGGGGCCACTACTGGGGGTTCTGAGTAAGGGGAACTAATTGGGGGCTGTATAAGAGGGACCACTACTGGGGATACTGTATAACGGGCACTACTATGGGCCTGCATGAGAGGGACCACAACTGCATACTGGTGGTACTGTATAAGGGGTACTACTGGGGTTAAGGTGCATATGGATAGAAATGTTCAGTTTGAAAATAAAGGTGTGTGTCATGTTGACACGCCCCATTTTTAAGTGACCACACCCATTTTTTTGCCACGCGCTCCTTCGGCGCATGCACATGGGGGGGTGATGTGGGCTCCCTTTTCAAATTTGCCCTGGGCTCCAAATACCCTAGTTACACCACTGATATATATATATATATATATATATATAGATATATATTTTTATATATGTATATGCAGTATATATAAATTGGTTAAGAAGCAAAATTCAGACTAACAGGAAGGGAGGAGAGGCAGAGGGACTTTGGTTTAGAAAGGACCATCCCTCAGGTAGAAGAGCAGTCAGGAGAAATGCTATACGATAATTTCAGATCTGCTTACTTAGAGATTCTCCGTCTATGAATTGCCTGGATCTACTGTAAGCAGAATAAACATTCCCAACCTCCCCTGACATCCATAAATATGCTCCATTACTTGGCAGAGCCATTGGAAATGTACTTAGAGTCATGTCTACGCTTTCTTACATGAAAAATGCAAGTAGCCTCAGGATGAAGCAGCATTAACTTGGATTCTGTAACCTGGTTGAGACTTCTGGGATCCACAACTGTTTAATGGAAAGTGCAGCCTTTTCACAGTGCTCAGGCGATGGAGATTTCAAAAGGATAAGTACATTTAAAGGGATTCTAACTCATTTTCCCGTTGTATATGTCTATGTAAAAATAGTTCATGATGACAATAAAAATATTCTTTTAATGGGCTTTAGGCAGGATAGTGCTACTAAGGCAGCTTATAGAGATCATAATTTAGTATATTGGCCGGGATGTCTTTGGGTACATATCGCGGTTCATTACCGCAGTATGTACCCAGAATATCGCAAAGGACAGCTGTCCCGGTAAGATCTGTCCTTTGCGATCCCCCAGCTAGGGGGACTTCCTGCGCAAGACACTGGCCACGGGGTGTGATGGGAGGGTTCCGTTTGGATCCCACTCAGTAGGAACATCCCGGAAAGAAGCCCATAGGGGCTTCTTTCCAGGACGCTGCATTCCGGTGCTTTGTACATATGGGCTATGTGGTAAAAACCCAGAACACTGCATATTCGGAGGTTTTACCGTATTTCCCCCTTTAGTACATCCCATCCATTGCCTTCGATTTATTTTTTTTTAAAAGTAGAAGGAATAAAATATTCAGAACCATTCTGTGAAAGGAATCAATATGCGCATGGCCGGCGCTTCTAAACCCAACAGCGGAAGCCTGGCAGGGGTGAAGATCCCGATCGTCCTTTCTAGTAAGTATCGCTAACCTATTTCCCTACCCTAACCCTAACCCTCCTTTAGGGGTGCCTTACCTTAACCTCCTCCCCCCAAGTGCCTAACCCTAACACCCCCTTCCCCGCAGCCTAACCCTAAGTCTCCCAAGGGGGTGCCTAACTCTAACCTCCCCCCCCCGGGGGTGCATAACCCTAACCCCCCCTTCCCCTAGCCTAACTCTCATGGGGGGGTGCCTAACCCTAAGTCCCCCACCGGGGGACTGTTAGTTGTTTCAACATAACTGCTGTTTTTTACAGCATCAACTGATTAAAAATGTGCCCCTTTAAGCACTGATTTAACTTTTGGGAAAAGATAAAAGTCGCAAGGTGCTAAATCAGGCGAATATGGAGGATGTTCAAGTGTAATAATGTGATTGTCGGTCAAAAACTGCTTCACAGAAAGTTCTCTGTGAGCAGGCGCATTGTCCTGGTGAAGAATGCAGGGCCGTAGCTAGGGTAGTGCGACCGGTGCCATCGCACAGGGCACCACAGGTCAGGGGGCGCTGTTTGGGCCTGTCAAATTTCTGTTTATTATCATTCTTGCTTGTAGCTTCCTCTTAATTCATCCCCAGCATCTCCTGGCCTCTCCTATCTCTTCCCTGGCCCTTCCCCATGAAGCCATGGCCCTTTTTTGTGTGCATTAAGTCCCTTTGAAAAATGAGGGGGTGCCAATGCTCTTTCTGGCACAGGGCACCAAAAAGTCTAGTTACGGCTCTGGAAGAATGAAACCATTTTTCCACAGTTGCGGCCAATTCTTTTTGACTCTTTCTCTCATCTTTCAAAACTTCCTTATAATAATGCTGGTTAACTGTTGTGCCTTCTGGAACCCATTCTTGCAAAATTACACCCTTGATATCGAAAAAAACAATGAGCATTGCTTTGAATTTTGCCTTGCTTTGACAAGCTTTTTTCATTCTTGGTGATGACGGTGTTTTCCAGTGCATTGACTGTCTTTAGGTTTCAGGATCATGCTGGAAGATCCAGGTCTCATCACAAGTGATTACTTTATGTTGACTGTTCAGCGTGTAATGTTGTAACCTTTCGATTTGATTGTTTGGGTGGATCATAGAATTATTTTCTGCATGTAGGTTAGAGCCCCAATAATGCTGTATTACATTTGTGCAAAAATTTTATTTTAGGCTCGGTCCTGGGAACCTGATCTGTCCTTCAACATGAAATTAAATATATGCACGGCGCAATACAGAAGCCTACCGAGCTGAGAAAAAGGAAATGCTTTGTTGCCCATGACTCCCTGCACTTAGGGATTCTCAGTAAGCAGCATGGACATTGAAGATTCAGTGGAACCTGGATGTAAGAGTAGCTTGTATGTAAGATTCGAGCTATTCTGATTCTATTAATGCTGGAAATAGGGACGCTCTAAAAAATGGTTGGGAGTTTATTAAAAATAAATAAATAAATATATTTTTTCTTAAAATAGTGGGAAATATTTAAAAAAAAATAAAAATAAAATCTATTTAAAAAAAAAATAATCTGGCAAAAATGGGTAATTTCTCCAAAGTTAAGGCTTCACCCTGTCTATCAAAGGGTCATAGCCAACACAGGCAAAGAGATTGGCCAGGTCTCGTTTATGAAAGCTTCCATGCACAGCATGGGGAAGCATAGTTTATGTAGTAATGTACCACCTTAATTCCAGCTTTGACTACTGCCATCCCTGAATAGCAGAAGCAAATCAATGAAAACAAAATCTTTATTAATAAAAAAGACAGTTTACATGGGAAATCTTTGAAAATAAATTTTACTTTTTAATATTTAATTTCCATATTTAAAGATTTTTTATTTATTTATTTTTTTCGACTAGTGGAATTAAAATCCCGACTGTATGAATTGTAGGTAATTACAACTGTACACAAATCCAAGTTTAATAATGGTTATCTGTTATATAATATTTCATGATATCGTCCCCTTTGATAACAAGTATATACAGACTTTGCAAATGTTCAAATAAATGAAAATAATAAAACAATTCTCAGCAACATATTGATGCTGAACTAAAGAAGAAAACGTCTTTCTTTGAAGAGGAATTATTCACAGGGGCTGGCGTCACTCCAAGACTATCAATAAAGCTGTCTTTATATTATTGTCAGATGAACATCGCTAGTATTTGCATTAAGCATTGGCATTGAAGATCTGCACAGACTTCTTTTGTTTAATTATAATGTGATGTCTTCTCCCACTAAAACCAGTTTCAGATGGGAACTTGACACTGCTCAACTATTACAGTGTGGTTTCGGCAGAGCAAACAGGGTAATGTTGATGGCCTCAGACTCTTATATGTATAAAATATTGTAAATGTTTTTAAGAACCAGAGTAATTAAAAACCAATTAAGGAAAATATATTTTAAAAAAAAATCAATTAGTATCTGATGTATTTCCCACCCTGAATATATGGTTAAAAATTCATAAAAGTCTTAAAAGTCCATATTTATGGTGTACGTCCAACTCAATTACAACTGTTTTTCTTGTTCCACAATAGTGCAGGAATGTGACATGACTACGGGCCTGATGCAGCAAGTACCGCAGTTGCTAATACGTGCGCAGTCGACCGATTGTTGTGTTCTGTGCATGCGTATGCATCGCAGTGCGCGTGACCAAACAGGAAGTGACGATTGTGTTTGGTGATGGGTGGGGGGAATGTGGTCGGGGAACTGCAGGCGTGCCAGTGCTTTTATACGCCATTTCAGGGGTGTGCATAAATTAACCACTGCGACAGTATATGGATGTGTGTAAAGTAGAGGTGTGCACTGGTCACTTTTCATGTTTTGTGGTTTGGATCTGAATCTTTCTTCGTGTTTTGGATCTGGATTGGTTTTGCCAAAACCACCCTTCAGTGTTTTGGGTTCTGGGTTTTGTGTAAAGATGTGCGCCGGCTAGAGATGTGCGCCGACCCATGTGTTTTGGTTTTTGTTTTGGATCTGGATCTCCCCTGGTTTTGGATCTGGATTGGTTTTGCCAAAACCTCACCTCCGTGTTTTGTTTTCGTGTTTTGGTTTTGGATCTGGATTTTTTCTTAAAAAACCTAAAAAAAACAGCTAAAATCACATAAAATTGGCCTTTTTTTGTTCCTACAGTATTAATAACCTCAATAACATTTATTTCTACTCGTTTCCAGTAAATTTTGACCACCTCACAGCTCACAATATTGATTTGTTCATCTTGTTTAGGACCAAAATTTGCACCAAGATAGCTGGCTGACTAAGCTAAGCTGCAGCAGTGGGCGGCACAAACACATGGCAGTTCAACTTCAAACATGGCAAATCAGGAAACACTTTTATTATTCAAGAGAGGCCTGAAGGAGTTGGAGTATGTATGTAGTTGAAGGTAGGGCAGGGACAGGAAGGGTTGATTGGTAGTAAATTTTATTTAATTTTTTTGATTCAAAGGAAAATGTATGAGGGAGAAGGGAAAGGGAGGAGGCATTTACAAAAAAAATGTGATTCAGTACATTTACATCAGTCCTTGCCACGTAAGAATCCTTGAGCATGGCTGCTGCTGCTAGGAGTTGATTTTCTCATCCCAGAAGGGGACCAGGAAGAGTGCCTTCCAAAAAAAAATAAACAATTGACTTACATAATGCTTTGCAAACCTGTACAGGGACATAAAAAAACATAGTTAGTTAGTGGTCTCAAAGTGCCACTTAACCAGCATAGATATGTGGACAAGTGTAAGATCTATGATTCAAGGGCAGGGGTAGCCAACCCTGGTCCTCGAGAGCTACCAACAGTGCATGTTTTCCAGGTCTCCTCACAGAATCAAAACTATAATAATTAACTCCACCTGTGGATCTTTATAAATGTTTTGGTCAGTAATGAATACACCTGTGCACCAGCTAGGAAAATGTGAGCTCTTGAGGACCGAGGTTGGCTGCCTTTGATTTAAGGCCTTACGTTGTGTCTTTCTTGAGAATCCAGTGCCTGATTCTGCAGCTAGGAGTGGATTTTCATCCCAGAAGGAGACCATGAAGAGTTCTTCCAAAAAACAATTGACTTAAATAATCCTTTGCAAACCTTCTGTTCTGTAAAGGCATTTTCCAACCTGTACAGGGACATTAAAAAACAGATTTAGTTAGAGGCCTTCAAACTGCCATTGTTCCCACTGTCCACTTAACCATATGAAATATGAGAACAAGTGGAACAGAGCATTAAATGCAACACTTTCAGATTTAAGGTTTAAGTCTTACGTTGTGTCTTTATTGGGAATTGTTTCTTGAGTGCCATGCCTGCTTGCTGGGAGTGTATTTTTTTCATCCCAGAAGGGGACCAGGAAGCGTGCTTTTCAAAAATAAATAAACAATTGACTTAAATAATCCTTTGCAAACCTTCTGTTCTGTAACGGAATTTCCCAACATGTACAGGACATTAAAAAAAAACAGAGTTAGTTAGTTGCCTTCAAATTGCCATTGTTCCCACTGTCCACTTCTTAGATATGTGAATATGTTAGAATGTAGAAGGCCAAAAATTGGGTGGACCACACATGGCTGATTGATCAACCATGGTGACTGGATTAGTGTAATAAGGAAGAGGAGGCTGCAAACTGGGTGTGATGTTATGAGTTGGCCGTATGGGGTATGTTCCTGTTAAGGGATCAGGCTGGTTATCAGTGGACACATTATTAATTATTAATTAATTGGGTTGCCATCTCCTGAAGGGTGTTTACCAACAGACAGAGACTACCTATCAGCTCAGACATAGACACTTCCTGAGGAACAGAGCTCTGCTCTCTGGAGGGAAGCAAAATAGGTGGGAACCCCTGTTCCAACATCTGAAGCTCTTATCTCTCCACATCATCTATTATAGATGAAAAAAAATGTTATTGGGGACATCTATCTCCTCTTTCTGTACCCTGCTCACCCTTTTGGACAGGAAGTCCAGGATGGATGGTTTTAAAGAAGAAGGCCTAGCAACAGATGGGGATGGTCATTATCAAGACCTGGTCCTCCCAGTGGTTGTAGTCTGGGAGGTATTGGTTGGCATGCAGGCAGCGGAATAACAAAGGCCTCCATGTTGTCTGTGCTTACTATTCCGTATTTCAGTTTGCGATTCAGGTAGGAAAAAAGTCGGCTACAGAACACAGTGACAAAATCACTGGATGTCTTAGTGCATTCAGGCTAAATACAATCCATGAATTCCCAGACAGATTCCGGACAGATGAATCCTTTGCTTGTAATAATCTTTGGTAATTCCTGGCAAAGGTGGGTGTTGTAGCCAGACACTTTGAAGGCTGTAACTTTGAACTGCTTTATAAAAAACATGTGAATGAAACCTTTCCACACTGCAGAACATAATGGAGAAATCCCTTGAAGTTCTGCACCTAGAGTATCTTTTTTCATGTTCTCTGAGGCCTCTCCTGGCTGTGAAGAAAGATTCTCCACACTGTAGTCTTCCATTGTGACTTTGTGACTTTTTAATAGTGATTTCAATGTTGCCCACTGGCTGAGATCCATCTCATCTGAGGGTTGGGTTTTCCCCATGCAAATGAGACAATTCACATCCAGAAGGTGACTCATGTTTAGCCGTGGTGTCAGTCTCTCTTTTGGCAGAATTTGCGCAATCTTGGTTTTGGGGGCACCATGATGAATCAGACAGATCCTCCAGGGTAAACATCTGATCTGATGTTGTATCTATTTCTATTAAACCTTTGTGTGTGAGTTTAGTCATCTGCAGCTTGTGGTCGAGCTCTTTTTCTGCTTTCTAAATGATCTCTAGACACAACGTAAAACTTAAACCTTAAAATGAAATGTTGCATTTAATGCTCTCTTCCGATTGTTCTAATAACACACTATAACACACTAGACTTATAATCTTTGGTTTTGTTTACATTTTTGAATAGAACAGTTTTAGAATTTAGGATGTCTACTCTATATAGGTTTGTAAATAAATATAGGCTTTAGTTTTTTAGAGCATATACTTTATAAGCTGTTAGGATAACATTTATGCTATGTTTAAGATAAAAAAAATTACTTTTTGTAACCCAGTAACTTAAAAAAAAAGTTTTCATTGCAATATTCATGCAGCCTCTTTACACACAGTAGCACAGCACCCCTGTGCAGCTACGCCGATGACAGTGACAGCCAGGTGTGGCTGACACGCACACAATAAAAATTGTTTATTATTTTGGACAGCAGCCCCTCGACAGACAGGAGCACAGCACCCCTGCGCAGCTACGCCGATGACAGTGACAGCCAGGTGTGGCTGACACGCACACACACACACACACACACACAGAAAAATATTACACAAAAAGACACTTTTATTGTTTTTTTTATTTTTTGACTATTTTTTTTTTTGTTTGAGTCCAGAACTTGGCCCAGATGGATGCAGCAGAGCCCAGATGTATTCTGCACCAGCCCAGATGGACACAGCAGACAGCACAGCAGCACCACCAGCCCAGGACACAGCAGACAGCACCAGCCCAGAATGGATCAGCAGTGCACCAGCCCAGGACACAGCAGACATAAGACAGCATAACACCAAACAACACTAGAAACTCTCCCAGCCCTACACTACCCACCCTCCCTGTTCAGTCTCCACAGCCGGAGTGAAATGGCGTCCACTGCGTGGTCCCTATATACTACACTGATCATAGAGATGTAATCTCGCGAACTGCGAGATTTCCGACTCTATGGTTTTGCCTTGGTTTTGAGATCCGAGTCAGGCGGGAAACCCCGAACCTGCTTGGATACAACTCGGATCTGCTAAATTTGGGTGGGTTTGGATCTCTGAAATCCGAACCTGCTCATCTCTAGCGCCGACCCTCATTTTTTGGTTTTGGATCTGGATTCGTTTTGCTAAAACATCATCTCCGTGTTTTGTTTTCGTGTTTTGGTTTTGGATCTGGGTCTCGTCGCAAGCCCGATGGTCGCGATGGTCTTGACCATCGCAACCATCTTTTTGGCAGCTCGCTATAGGTGTAGGTGGTCACCCACAGCTATGCGAGCGGCCAGGAGGCTGCTCTTAAAAAAGATAAGGACAGCCCTGATTCAGAGCGAGCACTCTGTCAGAGCGTCTGGCTCTGAATCAGGGCCAGTGTTTTCACCAGCAGGTCTTTGCACCTCTGCAGGCTTGTGTCCGCCGGAAAGAGATACACCACATAGGCTTTAAACCTAGGATCGAAATGTAGTGGTCTGATTTCAACTGATTGACCACCCTCGAATCCTGGCAAAGTGAATGAAGGGTTTCATCCACAAGTCCCACATACAGAGCGGAATCGCTCCATCTTAGCTCCTCCTTCACTTTCTCCAGCTGCTTCTGCAAAAGCCTGATGAGGGGAATGACCTGATTCAAGCTGGCAGTGTCTGAACTGACTTCACGTGTGGCAAGTTCGAAGGGCTGGAGAACCTTGCACAACACGGAAATCATTCTCCACTGAGCTTGAGTCAGGTGCATACCCCCTCCTTTGCCTATGTCATAGGTGGATGTATAGGCTTGAATGGCCTTTTGCTGCTCCTCCATCCTCTGAAGCATATAGAGGGTTGAGTTCCACTGCGTCACAAGCTCTTGCTTCAGGTGATGGCAGGTCAGGTTCAAGAGTGTTTGCTGGCATTCCAGTCTTCGGCACGCAGTCGCTGAATGGCGAAAGTGGCCAGAAATTTTTCGGGCCACCCAAAGCGTCTCCTGCTTGCCCCTGACGTTTTTCAGAAAATTCTGCACCATCAAATTAATTGTGTGAGCAAAACATGGGACGTGCTGGAATTTGCCCAGATGTAATGCCCGCACAATATTGGTGGCGTTGTCAGATATCACAAATCCCCAGGAGATTCTAAGTGAGGTAAGCCATTGGGCGATGATTTCCCTCAATTTCTCTAAGAGGTTGTCGGCGGTGTGCCTCTTACTGAAACCGGTGATACACAGCGTAGCCTGCCTTGGAACAAGCTGGCGTTTCTGAGATGCTGCTACTGATGATGCTGCTGTTTTTGCTGCAGAAGGTGATACATCTACCCAGTGGGCTGTCACAGTCATATAGTCCTTAGTCTGCCCTGTTCCACTTGTCCACATGTTCTTGGCTAAGTGGACATTGGGTACAACCGCATTTTCTAGGACACTGAGAACACTTTTTCTGACATCTCTGTACATTCTCAGAATCGTCTGCCTAGTAAAGTAGAATCTAGATGTGATTTGGTACCGGGGGCACACTACCTCGATCAATTGTCTAAATCCCACTGCACTAATGGCAGATATCGGACGCACATCTAACACCAACATAGCTGTCAAGGCCTCAGTTATCCGCTTTGCTTCAGGATGACTACTGTCGTACTTCATCCTCCTCACTAAGGACTATTGGAGGGTCAATTGTTTAGTAAAATAAATAGTGGTGTTCCTACTTCCTCTCTGGGATGATGAACGACTCCCAGCAGCAGCGGCAGCAGTAGGAATAGCAATGCAGGATCCTCCTGTGGAATCCCGGATAGGAGAGTCAGTCATACCAGTGACATGGCCTGCAGAATTACTTCCGATCCTGACTGAGGAGGAAATTGACGAGGAGGGAGTTGACGGTGTGGTTTGCAGGCGCTTGGATATAACAGGATAAAGGGATTTAGGTGTCCCTGGACTGCTTACGGTCTTAGCTAAAGTTTCTGAACTTGACAGTAACTTTTTATGAACGCGCTGCAGGTGAGGATGTTTCTAGGTGGTTAACATCCCTACTTACTCCACCTTTACATAAGGTACATATGGCAAGACAGTTGTTGTCCAGATTTGGATAGAAATATTTCCATACCAAAGAGGTGGAATGTTTGGTATTCTGCCCAGTCAACTGCCTCCTCAGCACCAGTTACACCAATATCCTCATCCTGTTGTACTTCAACAGTGACATCTTCAATTTGAATATCAGCAAGTGGTCTGTGGGTGCTCTTTCCAGCACTTGCAGAGGGCGTGCAAATGGTGGAAGAAGCCACCTCTTCCTGTCCAGTGTTGGGAAGGTCAGGCATCGTAACCATCACCACACTTGGACTCTCCATTGGGATTTGTGATATCTTCTTAGAAAAGAACGCACAGTTCTTTGCTGTGCTTTTTCCAGCTTAACTCATTTGATTTTTCTAGCAGGAAGAGGGCTTCCATCGTCATGTGAAGCCGAACCACTAGCCATGAACATAGGGGAGGACCTTAGCCGTTCCTTGCCACACCGTGTCGCAAATGGCATATTGGCAAGTTTACGTTTCTCCTCAGACTATGTAAATTTATTTTTTAAGGTCATTTTCCTCAAGTTTGGCATTTGGGATTTTATATGCCCTCTACTATGACATTGGGCATCGGCCTTGGCAGACGACGTTGATGCCATTTCATCGTCTATGTCATGACTAGTGGCAGCAGCTTCAGCACTAGGAGGAAGTGGTTCTTGATCTTTCCCTATTTTATTTTTGTCGGACAAATTTTTGTCCTCCATTATGTTATATTGATATATATATACATGCGGCTAAGGCGCACACAAACTATATATATATTTTTTTATTTTTTGGAGCACTTTGGGCGTTACACCACCCTTCAACAGACGAGCCAGCCAGCTCTTTACTTCTGACACAGGAGCATGCTTCTTTGTTGATGCACGTGCGGCTAATGCGCATACAAACAGAAAAAAAAATTATATATTTTTTGCACTTGGGGGGAGCACCCCTGATGGACAGAGCACCCCCTGGACAACACTACAGTACCCCTTTAGGACTATAGCCTTTATGGGTGTCGAAGCTGGATTAGTGGCTGAGATGGAATCAGCGTAAAAATTAGCGTGCGCGACGCCATCTTGCAAATGGCAGTTAGACTCCATTTTAGAAACAAGAATCTGCAAGACGCCATTTTGCAACCAGCGCCATTTTAAGTTACAACTCACGAGCTAAGTACAGATGGCAATGTTTTTGATAATCTACCAAAAACAACTAGAAAAACAGCCCCTGAGAAAAGTAAATAGAATAGACAATACACCAGAATACTGTGAGTGTTTTACATACAAATTGGGAATCCCTGTATATATAGACAAGTATAGTTGTGGCAATTGTAATATAACCCAGACATTGATCTACACAATTGAATTTGTCTGAATCCTAAAGAAGTTTTAGTCCCACACCCAGCCAGTATGGCCCCGGCTTCACAGTGTATGTGTGTATGTGTATATATAATTATATATATATATATATATATACATATAAATATATATATATTTATATATATGTATATACATGTATATATATATGTATATGTTAAGTCCATCATAGATAGAATCTCATGCATAAACACCACACATTACGCACAGCTGAGCTGCTAACATGAAGCTCAGTAGCGAATGCACAATATCCTGCATGCGAACGCTGTTTATTAGCTGCATGCATGCACATCCGCCCCAAATCAGATAAACCTAACTAGCGTCTTTTCCCATATCCCTAATACTTACATAATGCACACTTACACAAAAGGTTCCATAGCTATAAAGTAAAAGATCCAAGTTTTATTCATTTATTACAAATGCTGTCCGGTATCAACGTTGTGAAGATCGGAACATGCGTTCGCAACTTATGGACCGTAAAGACATAAAGAACCAAAATGTATTTTTGTGCATGAAGGGGAAATAGAGGAGGCAACAAGCTGCTAGAGGCAATTCTGTGTCCATTTGAACCCACCTGTTAAATGCCCTGTAACAAATGCACCCGCACTGGGAACCAATGGGATCAGCAACAAACTCCTCTATTGTGTTGTCTTTTTCTGCGGGGGTATAAATATGTGTGCTCTGACCCTGGGTTGCTAGTCTTCTTGCTGATTGCTGATTGACGGAGGTTTCTTACTGATGCCGGGATCTGGTCCAGAGCGCATGCGTATGTATAACTGTACTTGGGTCTATATAATTTCTTTGCGCTAAATTGTACTTAGATCATAGCGTGTAACTGACTGTACTTTTACTTGAATAATACTTTGTGCTTTGGAACCACAGGTTCAAAGTCTGAAGTCTTTAATTACTGTATGACTGCATACGCAAAATAGCAATATCCTTAGAGGTTTATAGGAAGGATATTAGAAGGTATAGGCAGGAGTGTATAGAGGTTCAAATCCAGAATCCTTAGTTGGGGGCTCATAGTGAAGTCACTTACCTGTTCACACGATAAAATACGGTTATCGATATCTCACCAAAGGGTGGATAGTGGCCACACGCAGTTTTCCCTGCAACCACTCTATGCTGAGAGATCGCTATCCGTTATCGACGTGAGTCAGTTGACTAGAATCCAGGGACAAGAAAGGAAAAAGTTTGTTTTCCTTTGTTGATAGTATTTTGCGTTTAAAAGGGGTGTCGCAATATTGCGCACGCGTCTGAGTCGCAGTTTTGCACGCATGGTAAAGATGCACTTTTGCGTACGCAGCTAAGTGTAAGTCATACGGTCGTGTAGTAGTCGCATTATTGTGTATGCGACTGGTCGCACAATAGCGTATACGTATATCCGGTTGTGCTGCCACGTGTTTAAACAAAGCTGTTGAGTTTACATTTTTCAATTGTTGCCAATAACTGAGTTAAAGTGTATTTTTCTGCGCAGGAAAAAAGTGTGTAACTGTGAGTGTTTGTTTAGGGTATAACACGGGACCTAAATGTTAAGGGTATCGTAGGACCCTTAAGTGCTAGGCGCAGGAAGTTGGCCTAGTGACTCGGTAGCAGCATACCATTTACTTTTACACAGAGCAGGTGTATGGTTTGTTATTTTTGTTAGGGTTCGGCCCCCAGCGTGATTATAGCGTTCAGTAATCAATGTGTGTTATCTGTTAGGCTTATTTGAACATTATAATTGAACCGCATAATTTTGGCTAGATTGTGATTGTGAGCTGGTGGGAGGGTGGACGAAATCAACTGGAACACAAAGGGTACTTTGCTGCCCCCTAGCAGTTGAAGCGTAGTCAAAAAGGGATTTTATTGTATGGGAGCATCTTCCTTCCATAGGTGAATGAAGGCATCTAGAGGTCCTTCGTAGGGTTTGGTGGATACACCCTTTTTCAAAGGCGTCCGCAGGTAAGTGAAAGTATCTTGACTGTTTTTCACCAGTTTAAATCTTTATTGAAAAGCATAGGAGTTGTCTCAGAATGGGAGCCATGCAAACAATAGAGATGTTAGACAATGATGTGCTGCTAATGGAAGCGCCATTTGGATCGGCCCGTCGTATTATGCATACTAAGTACGGTACTTATGCAATAAGGTATTGTGATGTATGGTTGAAAATGACGATGAAGAGTGTTAGACCGTTTCCCAGAATTGGTAGTTTTGATAAAAATTTACTAGATAATGTCCGGGATCACATCAGTCTGATGCGCTCCCGAGAGAAAAAGGTCAAATATTATGAATGTTTAAAGTTGTGGCAGCATGAAGGGGATGCGTGGCTTAAAAAAGCGCAAGCGACGCAAACTAGCGTTGCGAGCGCATTGCCAGAGAATACATCCGTGACGCTGATTTGCAATGCGCGCGAGCCGCAAAATGGCGCGCACGTGCAGCAAGGTAGCTTTGCGGAAGGTATTGCCAGCAGTTCACGCACACCACCCCCACCTTATGTGGATGAAGGTGCAAGTACAGTTATCAAAAATACCCATAAAAATGTAACAAGCAATTTGTACCCTCTCTTAAGCAACTATAAAGAAAATGTTCATGATGTGGATGATGAGCCTATTGTAATGTCTGTCATTTCCCATGCTGTGCAAATGATAGATGCTACGCCACGACAATCACGAGTGGTGCCGCCATCTCCATCGGTAACAGCAAGGGAAGTGCTAACACCCTCTGCACCCGTAGAGGAAGTTGCTCATACCATACGTAGCAGCAACAGATAGAGCCAAAATCACTCCAGGGCTTGCGGCAGCGAGACCCTACCGCAGGGTCTCCATCGCAAGCCCGATGGTCGCGATGGTCTTGACATCATCATGGATGCTCGCTATAGCTGTGGGTGGTCACCCACAGCTATGCGAGCGTCCAAGAGGCCACTCCATTTTCATGTAGGAGTGCCCTCAGCCCCTATGGAAAACAGCAGCACCAGCACAGCAAACTCCCACCCTCCCTCTTCACTGTCCATAGCCGGAGTGTAAAATGGCGCAGATGCGGGGACCTTTTATAGAATCCAAAACCCACGAGAATCCGACAGCGGGATGATGACGTTTTGCCTCGATTTCAGATCCGAGCCAGGCGGGAAAACTCGAACCTGACTCAGATCTGGCTCTGATGGGGGGGGTTCGGATTTCAGAAATCCGAACCCGCTCATCCCTAGTGTACAGGGAAGTAGGCGTCCTTATGTACGGCTGCGATCGCAATGCAAATGCAATCATTTGCATATCACCGCTGATATTAGCAATTATGTTGCGTGCGTATTAGCAGAATAGCAATTCTTGCTGCATCAGGCCATATGTTAGTAGCCAATTGTAATGCTAATATTCAGGTAAATTAGCGGTTATTTGCAACTGCGCATTTCTCCGAATGTCTGAAGTATTGCTGGACCGATTGAGCCGCACTGACCATTGAATATAATGGGCGATAATAACTGGGAGGTGACTAAACTGATGCACAAAGATATTCGGTCAGATTGGTGGAGATCGGGGGTGTCATGGGCATGTTGCAGGAGTGGAGAATCTGCACCAGGCATGGGGCTGACCCGGTGATGCTTCTATTGGTTGCATCCCAGCCCTTGCATAGTCAGACGCACACTTCTACACCAGGGGAAGGGCTGGCACTGGCATGAGCATAAAGTCACAGAAGCGACTGAGGCAGAAGGCGCTAAAGCGGTCACAGAAGCGTGCGACTCATAATCTGCCCCATAATGCATTGCAATGAAGTGCCCTATACACATGAGAGAATATTATTAATAAATCTGATATTTTCCTTATAAGATGTTATGAAAAACCCCAAATACCCCAAACATCGGTCATTTACTGCTTTATACATCCAACTGGAATTTCTTTACTACAGAAGACCAAATGAAATGACAAATAAGTTATCCATATATAAACGGCCACAAACTGTCTTAATGTAATCACAGTGCTAATGGATGAAGTACTGTCCGCAGGAGGGTTCAAAACACAAACAGCCAATCAGAAGTTGGATAGGGCTGTTGGTGTCATCTGCATCATAATGATCAAGTGTCTTTACACAACGCCTCTGATCAGTGTCAGCCTGGGGCATAAAGGGCCCTCTGGGGGAATGCAGTAGTAGGGGCCCATGATTAAGGGGTGTGGTCATCCACCAGAGGGGATGGGGCCAGCTACCACAGAGGCTTGGCTAACCATTAGGCAAATCTTGCCGTAGTTCCTATAGAAGATAACCAAGAACCAATGTTTTTCAGTGGTTCTGGTTGACAAGGTAACTGACCCAGTAACAATGTACAATTCAGTGTACAGTCTGGAATATGACCCTTAGAGGAGTTGGTGGGGCACTCAGGCAGTGGGGCCCACCGGTAATTTCCCCTGTACCCCTGTGGGCCAATCCGACCCTGTCTCTGATAGCAGCAAAATATGCACCTCTAAGAATCATAACTGGTCACATCTCTGATGGGCGCACTATACTTATCTGTATGCACCCTTACCTTACTCTACCGCCTGACCCTATTCCGCCGCCTCATGCATATCAGGTCGTAAATTTAAGATAAGTGCATCTAAATTTGGTCGCATTGCAGTACACATGCACAGAATGGAAATGCGTAGATTAACACCACAATAGGTGACTCTAAGTCAGGCACAATATGTCCGGTTCCTTGGAATATACTTAATTACCAATTTCACAGGGGGAGGATCAATTGGAATGTAGTTAATTTACCGGTGGCCGGGATGCCGGCCGTCGGAATCTTGACTTTAGAATCCCAACCCGGGACTAAAGATAGGCATCGAAGTACCGACACCTATCTTTAGCCCAACGATGAAATCCCGACAGCCAGCATCCCGAACTAAGGTAAGCGGGGCTTTCTAGCTGTTAGCCGTGGGGGGATGGTTAAATTTAGGGTTAGGCACCCCATGGGGGGGAGGTTAGGGCTAGGCACCACCAGGGGGAAGTTAGGGTTAGGCACCACTAAGGGAGAGTTAGAGTTAGAGGGGGGAGAGTGTTAGGGTACTTACCACCCCATGTCGACATCTTCCTTCGGGCTTCCAGCGTCGGGATCTGAACTGGCGGGGACTTCATACCCATTCCGGATCAATCATCAAATACATTGCAGGTTTTCCTTAATGCATTATCCGGGCAGGAGACACTGCTCATTCTTGCATGCACACAATAGAGGTTCCAGAAAAATATGAGAGATGTTTCCCTCCTGTTGTTACTCGCCATGTGCGCAACAGGTGAGCTTGCGACAGAACCTCTCTCTTTACTGAATCTACCCGTAACTCTTTTTAGATTAAATAACAGCACTTTAATTGCTGGGAAATGTGTGCTGTAAAACATTAGGTTAGCGACTTGGCGAGCCCAAGCTGCCATGAATGCAGGGACAGTGCCTTTGTGGGTAACTACCCTGCAGTTAACCATACACTGGCAGAAGCATTCTCACAGCCCCATTATTGGCAGACCAGAGCTGTGTCCAGTTTTGTCAGAAATGTCATTCAAGTTGGTATTAACGTCTTGTGAGCAGATCTCGTTGGTCCCAGTCACTGCACAATGGTGGTTACACACATAAACATATTGTTATTAGGATGCCAGATCAATTGACATGTGATTGATTGTTGGTCAGTTTAAGGCCAAGCTTATGGCCATAGCTATAGGGGTTTCAACTGTAAAGAGGCCCAGGAGACCTACATGCTCCTGCTTATCTTGCTTAATTGACATTAGCTAAGTAACTGGGATAACCAGGGCCAACCTAGAAAAGCAGATGCTTCAAGTTGTGCTTGGCAGACATCCTAACCTCTATCCACACGTAGGTACCATAAGACTCATCATTGATGCTGGGATATTTGTCTAATTAACTGTAAGAGAGCACACAGACCCCCAGCAGGTACTGCATACATAATTGGATATTGTTCATAGATTCACACTCTCACACTGTTAAGCCAGTTACACACATTGAAATATTGCAGCTGAGTATCAGTGACCCAAAACTGTCCACCATACAAGATAATGATCCTATGAGAATCAGAAAATATGAAGACCAGAACTATTGGCCTTCTAACCATGCACACAGGCCGCATTATAGCTACAACTTTACCAGCCTCCTTCTTGAACGACCAGATGCCAGATTTCACCCAGTTATACCACTACGTATATAACCCAAACAGAATAATGATTGTGTTGCATAGCCTCCAGTTCAATGGGTAGGATTGTCTTTAAACAAATCAATACCGTTCTTGTTGTAGGAAACATGACAAGACCATTAATGGCAAAGCCCTGATATAATTACCAGGTCAGTGTAATGCCGCTGACGTACCAATCACAATCACTTATTCATCCAAATCAGATTCCATTTTACAGTGTTACAGAGAAATACGACATTACATCTTCCATACATATCAATTTAAATGGAAACTTGACTTATAGTTAGGATCGTCCCTTGTTCTCCATAATCTTTTATCATCATTTCTGTCTCTTATCCTGATCAATAAGAAGTGGTTTAGTTAACGCTATAATAAAATGATGCTTATAAGTTACTAAGATGTACTAAGCCTTGGAAAGGGCTAAAGTGGAGAGTGATAAAGTACAGACCGATCAGCTCCTAACTGTCACTTTACAGGCTGTGTTTGAAAAATGACAGTTAAGAGCTGATGGGTTGGCGCTTTATCTCCGTCCACCTTATCTCTCCAAGGCTTAGTACATAGACCCCCTAATCCTTCACAATACGGCCCTGTGATGATAACATGAATAATGTCTTTGATAAAAAACTTTCGCTATAAAATATAAAAAGTACCTTGCTTTCTATAACATGTAGCGAAAGTTACACAATCTGGCCAGGGGCGTTTCTAGAGAGGAGGGGGCCCATGTGCAGTCTCTGACACGGGCCCCCTCCTCTTTGCCAGGCAACCGGCAGCGCACTGAGCTGAGCGCGGCCAGCGCCGGAGTTATAGACTCTGGGCACTAGAGTGCGCCCAGAGTCTATAGTGTATGCACAGGTCACCGGGAAAATGGCTGCGGCGGCCATTTTCCCTGTACTGCGCATGTGCAAACGACTGGAAATGGCCGCCGCGCCATTTTCAAGTCGTTTTACAGCGCCGGACGCCCGCGCCAATGTGGGTCTTCGGAGAGGTAAGTAATATTATGGGTGCAGGGTGTGCGGTGCACCCATTATAGATACGCCCCTGAATCTGGAGTATGTTGTAGCTGTGCTGTAATTTGAAAGTATTCTAAAATGTTTTTGATTCATCAACTATACAACATTTTACAATATTCTATTAAAAAAATAGAAACAATTTACTACTGTATGTAAAAATGACGTGTTTTTTTATCTTCTTTAGAAAAGCTGTTTTTTTTGTTGTGATTCCTAAAGGAATCAGAGGTTTATAGATAAAAGGTTATGGAGAACAAGGGACAATCCTAACTAAGTCAAGTTTCCATATAAATTGATATGTATGGAAGATGTAATGTCGTACTTCTCTTTAATGCTGTAAAATGGAATCTGATTTGGATGAATAGACGATTGTGATTGGTACGTCAGCCGCATTACACTGACATGGTAATTATATCCGGGCTTTGCGATTAATGGTCTTGTCATGTTTTAGCCATGGCTTTTAGGCTGATGCCATCTCGCCAACACTTCCTAACACCATTCTGCTGTGACATTCCAACAGCTGCAGCAGATGCTGTGACATCTCTGTATGTATGTACCACCCATGACGGCCCCTCGCTTTGCTCATTGAAGCCAAAACCACAATTGTGCTATTTCTGAAGACGTTTTTCTATTCTCCCAGGAGATGTAAATGAACACAATTTATATTAATTATTTTAATGGAAACTCTAAGGGGAACATTATATATTTCTAAAATATCCGACCCCATTTTTAACCCGACCTAGTTTATTGTAATTAGCGCTCGTTTATCACCGCAAAAACATATTTTATTGGCTTCCTTTCTGCCGTTACAGTCGATGTAAGGTGGAATGCACAAATGTTAATACGAATAGGAATTTTTAATGATAAGACGACATTTTATACAGCAAAACGCCTTCACCCAGCTGCTGCCGTTAAAATTGAAGGGGCTTTGTCAGTTTGAGATTTCAGGCTTGTGATTCATACATATTAGAGACAATGAATCCTTTCATTGGCCAGATTTATACAGGCTTGACAGCCATAAATAATAATAATATTTCATAGGTGACGTTATGATTAGTGTTCTGTGCACATCCAGTTGCCACAGTCCATTCACTTACTAGAAATATCTTGAGATACAAAAATACGTAAGTAATATGAGAGACTTCAGACTTTAAGGTCTTAGCTCGGAGGTTAATTGCGTGCATGCCGATGTTCACGAAGTTAAGTGATTATTTGCCACTTCGTATGAGCAAAAAATTCCAAAAACCCCTAAGGCGCATGCGCTACACATAGAGCACGCAAAAAGTCATGCAAAATAACCACTCTCGGTGCGCCAGGACCCGGGCAACTTCGAGCATCTTTCTCGCTGAAAATGCATCTTATTTGCACAAATAAAACAGCTGGGAGTGACAAAACTACATTGCTAGATTGCCATGATCAGTTTGACTGATATCCAGTGGCGTAACTACTGGACCCGCAGCCCCCGCGGTGGCTTGGAGGCGCCGGGTAGCTTGGAGGCGCCGGGGGCAGTGGTTACACCACTGCAACTGTGAGCGCTGGCCTCTGAAGTGATCGGAGGCTAAGGAAGCCTCCGATCACTTCAGAGGCCAGCGTTCCCAGTAATGCATTGCGCGGGTGACGTCATGACGTCACCCGCGCAGTGAGGAACCTGAGCGGCCGTGTCTGCAGCGCGGGAGTTGGGAGAGACAGCCGGATGACAGCTGCAGCCTGCACGGAGTCAGGTAAGTAGAGGGGGAACATCTACAGGGCGCACTAATTGAAGGGGCACAACTACAGGAGGCAGTGGGCACTACTTGATGGGGCACAACTTCGGAGGGCAGTGGGCACTACTTGAAGGGGCACAACTACCGAGGCACTTCTTGAAGGGGCACTATTCTAAGGGGCATAACTACAGGGGGCAATACTTTAAGGGACACAGCTACAGGGGGCACTACTTAGGGGCACAGCTACAGGGGCACTACTTGAAGGGGAACAATTACAGGGGCACTACTTGAAGGGGCACAATTACAGGGGGCACTACTTGAAGGAGCAGAATTACAAGGGGCACTACTTAGAGGAGCACAACTACAGGGGCAATACTTTAAGGGGCACAACTACAGGGGGCACTGCCTATGGGCACAACTACAGGGGGCCCTGGATAATGGGTACAACTACAGGGGGTATTGCATAAGGGGCACTATTACAGGGGGCATTGCATATGGGGCACAACTACAGGGGGCACTATATAAGGGGCACTAATTTAATAGGTTATAAACTATGTTCCCAATAATCTGGTTCTACATGGACATAAAAGCTGTGCAAGCTGTCTTGAGCTGAGGTGACAGTCTGGCAGGAGCGGAGAGGAGGGTTGATGAAGTAGATCTGTCAGGGTGGGATGTAATGGGCATTATTGTGTGGCATAAAGTGTAATGGGCATTACTGTGTGCACAATGTGCTATTAGGGGCATTACTGTGTGGCATTATGTGTTATAAGGGGAATAATGTATATGGGGCATTACTGTGTGGCATAATGTGTTATGTGGCATAATGTGAAATAGAGGCATTACGGCATGGCATAATTTGCTATAAGGGCATCACTGTGTGGCATGTGTACAGTGCATTGCTGTGTGGCATAATGTGTTGTAAGGGGTATTATGGTGTGGCATAATGTGTTATTGGGGCATTCCGGTGGGCATAATGTGTTATAAGTGGTATTACTTAGTGTGTCATAATGTGTAAGGCACATAACTGTATCGTGAACATGAAACCGCACACCTTAAATGTCGTCTTTGGGTGTGTTTGTTTTTTGGAGGGGGACGCCTTGAACTTTTTTGGCATGGGGGAGCAAAATTTATAGTTACACCACTGCTGATATCTGTGTATCCGTGTGCGAATACCAGGGCCGTAACTAGGGTGGTGTGGTCAGTGCCATCGCACAGGGCACCGCAGGGCAGGAGGCACTGTTTGGGCCTGTCAAATTCCTGTTTATTATCATTCTTGGTTGTAGCTTCCTCTTATTTCATCCCCAGCATCTCCTGGCCTCTCCTATCTCTTCCCTGGCCCTTCCCCATGAAGCCATGGCCCTTTTTTGGGTGCATTATGTCCCTTTGAATAATGAGGGGGGCGCCAATGCTCTTTCAGGCACAGGGCACCAAAAAGTCTAGTTACGGCTCTGGCGAATACGTCTGAATCTGTGTAAGAAGTTATACGATGCTGCGACCGCAGCTTTTTCTTAATCCAAGTAACGTTGTGCTTCATCTTCGACTTTGTATGGATTTTAAACTTATTCCTCTGCGGTTATAGGCGCAGCCCAGCATCTCCAGTACACCGTGACTGGTCTTTTGCTGTGTCTGCAATGCCAATAAGATGCAAAATGTAAAGACAAAAATGGCACTGTACTCCTCAGTCACGCCGGGCATCTCACACAGTATGGCGTATTGACGCTAGGTGCATGGGGACAGGTCAGTATAAGGGTGGCGCTGCCTGATGGGGGGTGTGATGGAGTGCGGGGACAATGCACATGGGTCTCCTTAGTTAAAATACCCCTTGGTTGCTATAAGTGGAGGAGCATGAAAAGACTGGGTCTATTGTTCACGGCTTGTGGTTAGGGTGTTGGACATGACAAGATTAAAGAGAAAACACAGAACTAAGGAAGACAAGGAACAGGAATAAAACTCACGTAGTCCACAAATCAATGAGGTGTTTGTCTCCTAACGCAATGTCATAGGTATGGGTATGTCTTTTATACTTCTTCCCATGATACATATGGATACTTGTAACTTAATTGCCACCTGCTTTAAAGTTCACCGGTCTGTGTATGTCCATGTGCATGTGGGAGGGTATGCAGTCAGGATGTCTCTGTTTAAAATGTCGACATTTCCATTAGGCTTAGGGTACGGTTAGCATTAGGGTTAGGGTGCCCATTAGGGTTAGGTTACCGTTAGGGTTAGTATTGCTGCTAGGGTCAAGATTTTGGACAGTAATGCAGCAAAAAGAGTATGTCGACTTTCCACATACTGTCGACACGATCAATGTCAACATTATGAACATGTCGGCAATATCAACATTACCACCATAATGATTGGCGACTAAATATATCACACCCATGTGGAAGGGATCATATTCACAATAAACCAACTTGACTATGCAAAACTGCCTTCTAGTGCCAACATACCCACTATGGCTGATAGTACCATTTAGAGTTGTGTTTGGAATGATTTATGTTCGACCCAATGCATTAATTGCTGGTTAACACATTGGGATAGCCGATAGTGAGCTTTGAACACTGGTAAAAACAGAATTTTGGTACTTACCGATAAATCCCTTTCTCTGATTCCATAGGGGACACTGGAGGCTTCATGACAGTGGGGTATAGACTGTGCTAAGTGGGAGCTGACATTTTAAAATTGTGACTAGCTCCTCCCCCTCTATACCCCCTTACAAGCCCAGTCTTAGGAAAATGTGCCCGAGGAGAGCTGGAAGAAACAAATGTAAGAGGAGGAGGTGAAGCAAGTACACATAACAACAACAACATGGAACGTGTAGAAAGTTTGAAATAACAGTACACAAAGAAAAACATCAACCAGTCATAACTTATAATGGCTATAACCATGGCAGGAAGGAACAGCACAGGATGGGTGTCCAGTGTCCCCTATGGAATCGGAGAAAGGGATTTATCGGTAAGTACCAAAATCCCATTTTCTCCTTCATCCACTAGGGAGAAAACAGAGAAAGGTATGCCGACCCGACCAAGTGGCCGTCCGGCAAAGTAACTCCATGGGAACCCCGCGAGCATCCACTCATGAGGAACCTACTGAGCGAGTGGAATGTGCAGTAATAGAAAAAGGAGGCTCCTTGGAGGAGGCCACATATGCCTGACTGATGGTCAGACGAATCCAGCGGGCAAGCGTCTGTTTGGAGGCTGGCCAACCAGGACAAGCAGCATCATAAAAAACAAACAAAGCGTCTGTTTTACGTATAGCTGCAGTCCATTTCACATAGATTTGAAGAGCTCTAACGACATCCAAGGATCTTGAAGTTGGTGGATCCTGTGGAAGAACCGGTACTACAATAGGTTGATTGATGTAGAAAGCCAAAACCACCTTTGGAAGGAATTCCAATCTCGTACGGAGCTTCTCGTACTGAGAAGCCTGTTTGCAGAAAAAGTAGGAGTGTGGCTACTGTAGATTAAAAACTGTAGGAGGCGACTCTCGCCTTTCACACCATGAAACATAAGCCTTCCAAATATGGTGGTAATGTTTCGAAGTAACTTCTCTTCGGGCTCGATGAATAGTAGGGCATTTCAACAGCCACACTGTCATACATAGCTGCCTTAAGTCTGGATAGACTAAAGGACCCTGTTGTAAGAGATCTTCTCTCAGAGGTAGGGGCCACGGATTGTCGATCAGCAGAAGGCGGAGTTTGGAATACCAAGCTCTGCGAGGCCAATCCCGAGCCACTAAGAGAACCTTGGACCTCTCCCACTTGATGCATTGTAGAATCTGAGGGAGGAGACGAAAAGCAGGAAACAGATAGACAAAACAGAACCGTTGTGGTGTTGACAGTGCGTCTACTGCCACTGCCTCTGGGTCTCTCATCCGAGAGCAGTACCGAGGTAGTTGATGATTTTGTCTGGACACCATGAGGTCAACCTGTGGAAGACCTCACCGCTGAAATAGCTGTCAAAACACCTGAGGATGGAGCGTCCATTCCCCTGGGTGCATGTCCTGCCGCCACTGCAAACTTTTTTGCCCATAGTAGGATGCGGCTTACTTCATTGTTGCCCGACTTCGGGTGCCGCCCTGTCGGTTTATGTATGCCACTGCCATGGCGTTGTCCAACTGGACTCTGCTTGGCCCCGCAAAAGGTAATGTGCTGGTTGAAGAGTGTAGAACACTGCCCGTAATTACAGGATGTTTATCAGCAGATTCGCTGCCTGTGATGTCCAGCAGCCTTGGATGTGGTGTTCCCAAATCACTGCCCCCCACCCTCTCAGACTCGCGTCTGTGGTGAGGAGAGTAAAATCCCACACTCCGGATCTCTTGCCCTTCAAAAGGTGTGACGAGTTCAGCCACCAGAGAAGGGATATCCGCATTCTGGGACTGGACCTAACACGTTGGTGGAGGAGTAGATGGGTTCCTGACCATTGGGAGAGGAGATCAAGTTGAAACATTCTGGAGTGGAAACGTCCATAAGGAATGGCTTTGAATGCCGCCACTATCTTTCTCAGACGTGCACCGATACCTTCCTTCAGAAGGAGATCGTCCAACTAAGGGATAATCATGATCCCTTGCTTCCAAAGGAGGCCCATCATCACCAACATGGCCTCGTGAATACCTTAGGGGCTGATGATAAGCCAAAGGGTAAGGCCTGAGACTGGAAATGTGATTTCCAAATGGCGTATCTCAGAAACGCCTGGAGAGGTGGTCAGAAAGAGATGTGAAGGTAGGCGTCCTTGATATCTAGAGATATCATGAATACGCCTTCCTCCAGGCCCGCAATAGCCAACTGAAGGGACTCCATCTTGAACTTGAAAATCTTCAGGTAGGGATTGAGATTTTTGACGTTCAGAATAGGTCTGACCGAGCCGTCCGGTTTTGGAACCACGAACAAACTGTAGTAGAAACCTTGTCCGATCTGATGCCTGGGAACCTGGACCAAAACCCTCGCAGACAGCAGTTTGTCTATCGCCTGTTGTAATACGACACTTCTGTCATTGTAAACTGGCAAACCTGTTGTGAAAAACCGAGGGGGAGGTTGAAACTGAAAATCGAGTTTGTATCCCTGGGTGATGAGATCCGGAACCCAAGCGTCTGTACAAGATTCCGTCCATACTTCTGATGATGGAAGATAAGTAAATTTACCCCCTGTAGCCTGAGAATCCATTTATCGAGTACCGTTTCAAATAAGACACTTCCCTTGAAGGGAAGAGCTTCCACAGCTTTTTTTCATTTCTGCGTCCACCTGCCATTGACGAAGTCAAAGCGCACTGCATGCTGAGACCACCAGAGCTGAAGTTCTGGAGGTGAGATAACAAACATCCTTGGATGCCTCTCCAAGGTAGGCTGCAGCTTCCCCTATGTGTTCTGCTAGAGGAATTAGTTCCCCCACCGGGAGCTGGTCTCTCATCCCTTCAGCTAACCATTTTGCCCAAACCTCAATAGCTTTGCTAGTCCAGCAGCTTACAATCGCATGATGCAAAGTCACCCCGGCAGCTGTATAAATGGACTTGAGAGTATTCTTAAGTCTCCTGTCCGATGTCTCTTTCAAAGACGTGGCTCCAGGGAATCAGTAGAATAGTCTTTTTAGATAGAGGAGAGACCGAAGGATCTACTGTAGGAGGAGTCTCACAAGATTTTCTGCTATCTGCAGGAAAAGGATAGGAGAATAACAACCGCCGGGACATCTGAAATTTTTTATCCGGATGCAGCCAAGCTGAAACCAGAAGAGAATCTAGTTCTTCTGAAATTGGAAAAGAAGTAACCTGCCTTTGCTTTGCTAAAAAGAAAGACGGCCGTACAGGCACCTTTTCTTCATCTTCTATCTGCAATACTTGTCTGATTGCAGAAATTAACCCTTCTATCCATTCGGACACAGGCTCAGGTTTCTCTTGACGCTCCTCAGACGAATCCTGAGTATATTCGCTCTCCTCTAGAGCCTGCATTTCCTCCTCCTTCAAGTCATCTGGTTGGAGAACTGAGGGTATCGGTCTTTTTTTGAGACCTGCGGTGAGGGTCCCGATGACGTGGCATGGGACGATGCCATGGCTTTTGTGATCCCCTCCATAGATGTAGCTAAAGACCACGCCCATGCCGGTGTTGTAGCTCCCATGACCTGTACCCCAAACTCAGCATTCTGCAAATGCCGCCTGCTGATTACTTTCCCAGGAGAATCTAGCATGAAATTGTTCTAGACAAGGTGCATTCTGCGAAGCATCTGTTTTCATTAATATGCCATAGAGCAGGAGGAGAGGGAGAGGATGCATTTAATATGCCTCTGTGGGTGCTCTCTCTGCCAAAGCAATGGGAAAGGCTGATTCTACCCTACTGAGGTCAGCAGCATCACCGGTCCAGGTGGGCTTCTTTGTGCTATTGAGAGGGGAGATGGATAACTAAGTGTCTAGTAATCGGCTGACAGTTGGCCCTAATATAGGTGTTGTTTATTATTAGCTATGGGCTGGCAGTTGGCCCCATGTAGGTGTTGTGTATCATTACCTATGGGCTGGCAGTTGGCCCCCATGTAGGTGCTGTGTATTATTAGATATGGGCTGGCTGTTGGCCCCCATGTAGGTTTTGTGTATTATTAGCTATGGGCTGGCAGTTTGCTCCCATTTAAGATCCTTACAGCTGTTCATTCTCTGCAACCATATCCTTTCCCTATAAACAAATAATTAAATAAATGTGATTCATTTTCCCTGCCAATAAGTCTCATTGTCTTTATTTTAGTTTTTATGAATATGGAATGTCTTCAGCCAATAGAGAGTTTAAATCACAAAATTATGCATTAAACCAGCTTTAGCAGTGCATACACCTTCACAACGTAAACTGACCCCATTTGATTTTTCCAACTTCACGGTGACTGTCAACTCAAATTTGGTCACTAGATGATGCTGTTTCACTTCTTTCCCCATTTTCATTTCCTTATGGACTGCAGGTTAAGCATGATTCTGTCAGATGGGTTAATATAAATTGAGGAGAACAATATTTGCAATAACTAATATAACATGTGTGTTGAATAATCTATTGACATTTATGCTTTAAATTATCTAAAAAAATTGTATTCAATATTAAATGCGATTTGCCTACCACAAGGGTTGCTGAGAGGTGTGGGGGGACCGGGTATAATTGACTCAGGCCCAGCAATGTCTGATGAGCTCGGCAGGGATCCGGGAGCTGTGAACGGGGTAAATTCTTCCTCTTCCAGGCAACTGCCAGGGCAAAGACGCATTGTGCATAGTATTTGCCATTAATATTTTTCTAAGGCCACACCCCCCGGATTTACCACCATTCATCTTTTTTGTATCAATTTAATATTTTAAAAGGAACTAACACACTGAGGTAATTTTTGTTCAATGGGAAAGATTTTTGGCTCAAATTGAATGAGAAATGTGCACAACGGAAATTGTGTTTACAGTTCCCCAGTTAATGGTTATGACAAGAGGCTGCTACAGATACAAAAATATCACAGATCAGAATAAAAAGACATGTTGAGGAAGTTTAATTTAGCACAAGCGATGGTTTTGGGGCATGTGGAATAATAAAGAGGTCTAATTGGAAACTATGGAGGAGATATGTCAAAGCACCTTCTACACTTGTCCACTTGTCCACTCTTCAAGAGCCTTTGATACATCTCTCCGCGGGGCCGCAACTAGGGAGGGGGCTGGAGGTGCGCGTGCACCGGGTGCCGGATTATTGAGGTGCCGATGTCCGGTGCCGAAATTATGGGCGGGTGGCATGAGTGGTCACCCCCGTGGCCACCAAACCTGCTATACACATCCCTGGAGGGCCAGCGCAAACCTGCACTACAGGAAGGGGCCAGACTGGAGAGGCGATCTCCCTGTAGCTGCTGCCGAGTCCATTGAGGCTGCAGACTGCCGTTGCGCCGGTCAAGCTGTATTACATGCAGCGGCAGCCTGCTGCAGAGAAGTGTGGCTGAGCCTGCCTGAGAGGCTCTTCGCACAGCCACACCCCCTGCTGTTTTAACTTCCCCCTCCCTTCCTTCCTCCCCTATCCTTTGCTTCCGGCTCCTCCGCTGCACTGCACTTGAACAGTGACCACTCCTCCCCCGTTGGAAGCCTAGCTGGAAGGGCCTTGACATTAAGCGCATATCGACGGGAGTCGGAGTGCCAGTGACTGCAGAGGTGCTGAGTGGATAGCGGGTGGCAGCCAGGCAGCGGGACTCCAGAGAAGATGCGGCCAGCTGCACCCGGTGGCTCTCAGTGCGCCGGAAAAGAAACGATAATGGACGTAAGTCTCCTGGCAAGGGTGGAGGGGTTCTAAGTTTGTCCAGGAAGAGGGAGGGGAGTTCTAAGTGCCCTGTATGGAGGAGAGGGTGGGGGGGCTAAGTGTACCCAGCAATGGAAGGGGAGGGGGGTGCTTAATGTGGCCATTGAGAGAGGGGTTGCTATGTGTACCCAGGGGCTAAGTTTGCCTAGCAAGGGAAGTGAGGGGGTGCTAAGTGTGACCACTAAGTGAGGGGTTGCTATATTTGCACAGTAAACAGGGGATGATTGTTAAGTGTGCTCCCTAAGGGAAGGGAAGGTGTCAAGTGAGCCCAATAAGGTGGGGGGTTCAGTCCTGGCACTGTCCTATCTTGGTTCTGTTGCTGTCTCCCCTGTCCTGGACCTCTCACCTCTGTCCTACCCTGCCCTCTTTGTTCTATCACCTCTGTCCTGTCCCCTATTTCCTGCCTTGTCACTTCTGTCATGTCCCTGTCACCTCTGCCCTGGCTCTATCCCCTCTTTCCTGTCCCTGTTACCCCTCTATGCTGTCCCGTCTGTTTTATCTTGGCCCTGTCACCTCTATCCTGGCCCCTATATCCAGGTCCCTGTCACTTCTGTCCTGGTCCCTATATCCAGGTCCCTGTCACTTCTCTCCTGGCCCCTATATCCAGGTCCCTGTCACTTCTGTTCTGGTCCCTATATCCAGGTCTCTGTCACTTCTCTCCTGGCCCTGTAGCTTTTTCCTGTCTCTGTCACCTTTATACTTTCCCTGTCAGCTCTGTCCTGGTTCTGTCAATGCTGTCCTGGCATTGTCACATATACCCTGCTCCTGTCATCTCTATCCTGTTCGTGCCCACTTTGTTTAGTTCCTGTCACCTCTATCCTAGAGACATCAATAGATCTATATTTACATACAAACTTGTTTGGACAGGGGACCTAGCGTTAATATATATATATATATATATATATATATATATATATATATACTGTATATATATAAATAAGAGATCTATCTATCTATCTATCTATCTATCTATCTATATATATATATATGTATATATATATTAGGGATGTGCAGGCTCGGATTTACTCGGATTTACTCGGTTCTTTTCGCCACTTTACCGCAAGTTCGGATTTATTATATTGGCTATCCAAAACACATGATAGGCGATAGCCAATAAAATGCCGTTTTGAGATCCGAGTAAATCCGAGTAAATCCGAGCCTGCACATCCCTAATATATATATATATATATATATATATATATATATATATACTGTATACATATATATATCTCTATATCCATATTTATATTAGGGATGTGCGTCGGACCATTTTTGCCGGATTTGGATTTGGTTCTAACTCGTCGTCCGGTTTTGGATTTGGATTTGGATTTGCCAAACTGCGGTGACTGGCTTTGGATTTGGATTTGGATTTTTTTACAAAAATTGACAAAAAAAGCTAAAATCACATAAATTGGTCTTTTTTTTCTTCCTAGAGCATTATTAACCTCAATAACATTAATTTCCAGTCAATTTAGACCATATCACAGCTTATAATATTGTTTTCAACATTATTGGCCTAAGGTTGCAGTGAGCTGACTGGTTACTAAGCGACAAAGCAGCGGCACAACGACACAGACACCACAGTATAAAGCACATCTATGACACATTGCCACACAGCAGTGGGAGAAACAAAAAGTAGTGCACGCACCCAGTGGGGTACGGCCAGCAGAATCACAGTACTTGTTCACATAGTGGGCTACGGCCCAAGGAGTCACAGTGCACAATCTTATTCACATTACACCGCACATAGGGCCTGATTCACATTACACCATAAAGTAGTGTCTCTTATATATGTTACGACACACAGTAGTGCCCCTTTTACACAATGCCCACAGCAGTGACCCTTTTACACAATGCCCACAGTAGTGCCCCTTTTACACAATGCCCACAGTAGCAGTGTCCCTTACACAATGCCCCCAGCAGTGGTGCCCCCTATGCAGTCCCCTTAGTAGTAGGGTCCCCTATGCAGTGCCCCCAGTAGAATTTCCCCCATTAGCAGGCTCCCCCAGTAGTCAGTAGTATGCCCCCCATTAGCATGCCACCCAGTAGTATCCCCCCAGTAGCAGACCGCCCCCCCAGTAGTATAGCCCCCCCCAGTAGCAGGCCCCTCAGTAGTATGGATGCCCAGTAGCAGACCCCCCCAGTAGTATAGCCCCCCCCAGTAGCAGGCCCCCCTAGTAGTATGGCCCCGCCGCATCCCCAGTAGCAGACCCCCCCAGTAGCAGGCCCCCCCCAGTAGCGCCCCCGGCCCTTGCACAAGTAAAAAACAAAAACAAAAACTTACCTGTATCCCCGCTCCCGCGCCGTCCGCTCTGCTGTCACACGCTGAGGAGGGAGCCGGAAGACGGAGCTCATGTGTGAGCTCCAGCCGGCTCCCTCCATGCAGCAGCCAATGAGAGTCTGTGTGACTCTCATTGGCTGCTGTAACAAACACACAGCTGCCGCTGGCGGCTGTGTGTTTGTGTCTGTGTAGGGCAGAGCGCTATCACAGCGCTCTGCCCTACACAATAGGAGCCCTGATGTCGGATTCTCTAGTGAACGGGGATCCGAGTCAGGCGGTGAACACCAGAACAGGGTTCGGGTGGACTCGGATCCCCAATGTTCGGAGCGGTTCGGTGGATGAATATTAAATTTATGTCAGAAAAGGCCATCTTATGATGGGCAGGGGGGGTGCCAAATTACTGTCTTGCCCCTGGTGACAAAAATCTGCCTCCCCAGAACTTTTCACTGCTCCTTTCGTAGCTGTGTCCAGTAACTAGTGCCCCTCTGTGACTACCGGTTACGCTTGTGCACAAGAGCCAGCATGTCCGGCGGAAGGAGCCGGATAGGAGCGTAAGCAACTGAAAGGATCCCTCTTTGTGACCCGGAACTTCTTCCCATAGGGAAGGAGCGGATGTGTGGAAGCAAACGCCGAATGCTCCAAAAATATTGTACTTTCGGAGATTGATGAATTCTGTCCCCATACCAGTGTATTGGGACAGCAGGCCATTCCAGTAAGCAGGAGATATCTGCTTTACCTTTATGATGAATGGCCTTAACTTAACATCTACAGTTGCAGGGGAAAATGTTAATTTTCAATTGCTTTTGTAGAAGTGAAGTGATAAGGATTAGGCCCTACAGTATGTGTTGTATAAAGAGGCACTGAAGGCTAGTACTGTAGCAGGGGTCAGCATCAACACTCCTGCGGGTCTAGACCCCACCACTTTATTTCCCATTCATAGATTAATGCTATGTTTAATGCAAAATACATACCGTAACTTGTAATATTTTTTTTTTATTTGTTTCCTAATTGTCGCACGGGATACTGTGAAAACAAAGCATAGTTCTTACCACATGCTGTAATATTCATCTTTTTTTGTGCTATCCAAACAATAAGACAACTTTTCGCTCTCATGTTATTTCTTTTTGCAGGCAATTCTTTTTGCACCATATTTTCCATTGCATTAAAATTAGAGATGAGTGGGTTCGGTTTTCAGAGATCCGAAGCCACCCAAATTTTGTAGATCTGAGTCGGATCCAAGCCGGCTCGGATGTTCCCGCCTTACTTGGATCTCTTAAATAGAGGCAAAATCATAGAGACGAAAATCTTGCGGCTCGCGAGCTTTCGTCTCTTTATATAAGGGACGCGGCCGGCGCCATTTCACTCCGGCTGTGGAGACTGAACAGGGAGGGTGGGTAGTGTAGGGCTAGGGGGAGGTGATGTGCTGTTCTGTCTGCTGTGTCCTGTTCTGTCTGCTGTGTCCTGGGCTGGTGCTGATCCATTCTGGGCTGGTGTTGTGCTGTCTGCTGTGTCCAACTGGGCTGTTGCTGATCCATCATGGCTGGTGCTACTGCTGTCACTGTGCTGTCTGCTGTGTCCATCTGAGCCATTGCTGATCCATCTGGGCTGGTGCTGTCTGCTGCGTCCATCTGGGCCTAAGTTCTGGACCCCCCCAAAAAATAAAAATATATATTTTTTGTGTACTATATATTTGTCTGTGTGCGTGTTAGGCTTAACCGCACAAGATCTAGCAAGTCGGCAACGCAACTTAGTGCTGCCTGACTCCAGTCGTCCTCAATTTGTGCTCTGGGCCCAAGTACTGGAGCTGGAAAAAAAATAAAAACATATTGTCTTTTTTTTTTAAATAATTGTCTGTGTGCGTGTTAGGCTTAGCCACACAAGTCGGCAACGCAACCTAGTGCTGCCCGACTCCAGTTGTCATCAAATCTGTGCTCTGTGCCCAAGTTGTGGACCAGAAAAAAAAAAAAAACAGTGTATTTTTTTGTCAATTTTTTTTCTGTGTGCGCACGACTGCACGTGTGTGAATTTTGTAACCGCACCTTGGCTATACTATTGGTGCTTGTGACACTGCTTCAAGACTGCAGAAAATATGGAGGGCTGTCACATCACAGGAGAGCAAGGTCAAGAACCACATGTTGTAGCTGCCGCCAGCAGTGCAAGGCCATCAACTTCCTCTTCCTCTATGAAGGCCCATGCCCCAGGGCTTAAGTCAAGCCATCGATATGGTAAAGCTACTTTTACTGAAGTTAAGAAAAAAAAATGTAAATTAAATTTGCCTTTAGATAAACAAAAAACTGGCAATATGCCATTCACTACAGGATAAGGCCTTGGCCTTTCTTTATGAAGACTGTTGGTTCTGATTCTGATAGCCCTTCGGAAAAAACAACTGTGTGCCCTGAGACATCAAAATCACAAATCCCTGAGGAGAGTGCAAGTCTGTCCGCGGTTGCCATGTGAGAGCCAGACCAAAATACTAGTGTACTGGAGGATCCTCAAAGTTCCAACATTTGCGTGCCCTCTGTAAATGTGGGGAAGGGCAGTCAACATCTTACAGACGTAGTCAGTGAGGATGCTTCTGTGGAATTGCACATGGAGGAGGAGGATATTTTGGTAGTTGAAGGTGCTAAGGATAATGAGGATGTTGATGATGAAGATGTTGGTGATGAGGATGTTGATGCCGAGGATGT
This sequence comes from Taudactylus pleione, assembly GCA_031769625.1. Taxonomy (NCBI): domain Eukaryota; kingdom Metazoa; phylum Chordata; class Amphibia; order Anura; family Myobatrachidae; genus Taudactylus; species Taudactylus pleione. The sequence continues at coordinate 1,485,191 of JAUIMM010001082.1, forward strand.
CCTTTGTGCAAGTAAGGCAACAGCTGTTGGCCATGGATTGAAAAAACCAAAGCCCATTGTTGTCATGCCAGGGCAAAAGACAAAAAAATCCACTTCTCGGGTGTGGAATTATTTCCACCCCAATCCGGACAATAGTCGTCAAGCCATATGTAATCACTGCAAAGCAAGAGTGAGGGACCTAAACCACCTAGGAACCTCCTCCTTGTTACGTCACTTGGAGCGCATTCATCAAATATCAAAGTGTATGTCGCCAAGTTCCAAAACCCAAAACGTAACAAGTCCAGTGTCACCTACCTGCTCCCTCTCTGTGGGATCCAAGCGCCTTCGATCTCCAACACCAACACCTGCATCATCATCATCGTCCTCATTCGTGATCGGAAGTAATTTAAAAAAACAATTGACTATTAAACAGTCCTTTGATAGAGGAAGTATGTATAACAGCTGTCACCCAGTTTCACAGCTGATCACTGACGCCATGACGGCTGTGCTAGTATTAGATGGTGAAATAATAAAAATGAGGATGATAGTGTGGAGGAAGTGCAAAAGGAGGATGAGGGGGAAATTTGTGTCCTATCTGACGCTAATGTGGATGTTGATGATAAAGATGTGGTTTGTGTAAATCAGCCACCAGTGGCAGCAGTTCTTGCTAATGATAAAAAGAAAGCCAGAAAAGCAACGTCTTGGGTGTGGAATAATTTTTATCTAAATTCTGACAACAGTTGTGAAGGCATCTGTTCCATTTGTAAAGCCAAAGTTAGCAGAGGAAGGGACGTTAGCCATCTAACCTCCTCCCTGTTACGTCATTTGCAGCGAGTTCATGCAATTTGTTTAACAAAATTATAATTTGTAAATTAATAACAAGCAGTCCAGTATCAGCTACCAGCAGTTTGGACCAGCACATGATGAAATCTCCACCACCAAAACCCTCAGCAACAACCTCCTCCTTAATAATTGAAGGTAGTCCTTCCAAAAAATGTTTTGTGGGGGCCCAAACAAACCAAGGAGTTCAGCCACGAAAGTGTCAGTCCTAGTGGCTAAAGTGCTTGGTTTGTTAAACTGTGCATGTCCTTACTAATATCCCACATAAGAGTGGGTGGGAAGGACAATTCCATCTTGCACCTCATTCCTTTACATTTTACACAATTTGGGGCATTGCCGACTGACATTATTATAATTTATTCAAACTGCCATCCTGTCTGCCACTGCTGTGTGGCAATGTTTCATAGATGTCCTATATTTTTTTAAACTGCCGTGCGTTTGTGTCGCTGCTCTGTTGCTTACTTTAGCCAGCTAGCTTGCTGCAGCCTTTGGCGTATATTGGTGAAAAATAGTGAAATCAATATTGTGAGGTGGTAAAAAATGCCTAGAAAGACCTGAAAATGATTGTTATTAAGGGTAATAATACTGTAGGAACAAAAACAGGCCCAAATTATGTGGTTTTAGCTATTTATATAATTTTTTGGAAAAAAAAAGATCCAAAACCCTAAAAACAAAACACCAAGAAAAAACATTCAAAACCAGATTCAGATCCAAAACCAGGGGAGATCCAGATCCAAAACCAAAATACGGGGGTCGGCGCACATCTCTAATTAAAATAATTATCACAAGGTTTTGCTTGAAATAGTTTAGGTGGCGAAAATGAATCAGGTGCAGCTTCATTGGCTTTTCTAGTGATTTTTATTATTTTCTGCTTTTGGAATAAAATATTTGTGCAGACTACAGTGAGGTTCAATCATATTTATACTTAGTTTATGAATTATGTGCCTGAATCTCGTTGTGATCCATGAATCATATATATTATTCCCCAAAATACCTGTGCTATAGTAAGAAAAAAAAATCTCGAAAGAAGAAACCAGGGTCGTAACTAGTGCATGCTTGCCGACATTTAGCTCCCTCCTTCCGGGAGGGAGCTGTCGGGCTTACAGGGCTGGGAGCGTGAAGCGGCCAAAGGGGGCGGGGCCCGGCACATGACGCGGCATTGGGGGTGGAGCATGGGGGCGTGACAGCACAGTCGCGTCATCGTGGCTCCGCCCCCTCTTCACAATGCCGTGATTAATGGCATTGTGCAGCCGGGGGCGGAGCCACGATGACGCGATTCAGCGCGAATCGCGTCACAGGCCCCCCTGCTGCCGGGGTTTGTACTTAAAAGCACGGGGGGGTGCGGGCACATCGCCGGGGGCCGGGAGGGTTGCCTGCCTTCCCAGGAGGTTGGGAGCGGCACCCGATTTTCGGGAGGCTCCAAACCATATCGAGAGGGTAGGCAAGTATGAACTAGTGGTGTGCCAGAGGTGGCGCCACACAGAGCACAGGGCTATGTGAGCGGTACCATCACTACCTCACGGTCTACGCATCTAACTAGCATGGTGCCCTGAACGCCACCCTGCAGCCAGTATTGCTGCGGCAGTGCTGTACTTTCTGGTACTGGCGGGTGGAGCCGCCACAGGGCGCTCTTGAGCTTTGCTACCACACTGGGAGACTCCCGTCATCCCGCCAGCAGGCCGCAGTGGGGAAGGTTGGGAAGATACTCTGTTATCGCTGCTCTGCATGTGGCATCCATTTAGTGCAATTAGATGCTGGGTAACCCAAAACATCATACACCAGCGGGCATGGTCTAGCAGACGTGAGGCCATGTCCCCTTTCACGTACGTGTCCGCCACACAAGAAGTCCCGCATCGGGATGAGAAAATGTTGGGAAGTATTCATATAGACAAGTAACAACGAGCAACATTTTATGTACCAAAACTGCCAGAAATGCACGTCTGTAAGATACAGCTTTTTATTTTAAAGCTTCTGAAAAAGTTCAGCTATAAAGTTACTGTGGCTCCCTGTGTCCTCCCATGAAGTACTACGTCATCATCCTGCTGAATGACCTCATTATTCAGGCCTTGAAATTGGTGTAACCGACTGAAACCGGTCTGCTAGTCGGCAAAATGTGAGACCAGGAGACTGCACAGTGACAGGAGGGGAGGAGGTCTAGTATAATTTCTTTCAGATAATGGAATTTTGGCACTTTCAGTTTATTTTTTTCAGGCCAGCAATGTTTTCTGAGGCAGCAGTATCACAGCACCCCTCCCAAAAACTCCTAGAGCTTTTTCAATATTTAATTTTGTGAAATAGAACTTCCTTGGTAACAGTACATAAAGCCAGACGTGTAACAAAGAACTATCACGCAAATGTAGCTCCCTTGGAATGGCCAGCAGGGGGAGCTCCAGATAATGCTGCAGGTTTCCAACCTGAACTCCAGGGAAAAGGTGCCTACACACGGTCAGATCCGCCAAGAGTTGCGCCGGGCCCCGGTAAAAAAAAATGGGGTGTGGCCATACCCCCTTAGGTGAAAAATAAGAAAGAAACGCAGTGAGCCCCCTCAGCCCGGCGCATAACCAGTGGAGGGCATGATCAGCTTGATCGCTCCCCCCACAAGCATAGGAGACTGCTGTGGTTGCTTTTTAGCAGCCGCGAGCAGTCTCCCAGCTGCTTTGACGTAAGAGGGGGGGAGCGGTGCCGGCCCCGGGCCCCCGCCGGCCCCTCCAGCAAGCCCGAATAATCAGTACCCGCCCCCCCCTCTCGGCGCGGGTGCACACGGTACGATGTGTAGGCAACGATGCTACCGACAATCCCAGTGCCGACATATCAGGAGGCCCTACACACTGGGCGATCCTGTGCTCGATCACCCTATATGCTGCCCCTCCCCCACTCTTAGCGCTGCATGGGATCGTCAGTCACTTCACCTGATCTTTTGAACATGCAGAAAGATCAGGCGAGGCGACTGATGACCCCATGGGAGCACGCAATGCACTATATAGTGCACACCCACGGAATGATATTGCTGATATGCTGATTTATTGTTTCAGTCCGTCGGATCGTTAGCAATATCGTTCTGTGTGTAGGGGCCTTAAAAGTTATACAGACACCCTAAATGCAATGTCCACTGCTCAACACAAACACTTTCAGGGTAAAATTGGTGTAACACCCAAAGTTACTCGGATTACCAAATCTTACACACAAAGGACCTCATTCAGACCCGCTCGCAAGCGCTATGTGCTCGCAAGCGGGTCGACAGTGAGGCCCTGCGCACCCGCAGCAGCCGCAGTGTGCGTGCGCAAGCCCCGGAGCGAGTGACAAATTCACTCGCTCCGGGGCTCGCTACAAAATGGGCGGCTGTTGATGTTGATCGACAGCTCGCCCCGTTTTGTAGGCGGGGAGGGGGGGTGGCCGGATAAACGGAGTCGTAGGCGGCCCTACTGACGTCAGCAGTGATGTCAGTAGGTAGCTTCCTGCTCTGTTAGAGCAAGAAGCTCCCTGGGGCTTGACCATCACAACCATCACCTGGTCACTCGATAAAGCTGTGGGTGGTCACCCACAGCTTAGCGAGCGGCCAGGAGGCCGGCTTTTAAAGCATAAGCGGCTGCCCTCATTCAGTGCGAGCGCTCGCATTTTGCAAGCGGCTCTGAATGAGGTCCAAAGTCCATAACCCATAACCCTGACCATGGGAGTCAACTTTTTAAAGTTATTGGGGGTGCTCACCGCCATATAACTCCGCCATATAACTGCGGGCAGCACAAATATTGGTGGTGCCCAAGCACCCACACAACTGGCTCCTATGATCCTGACTACAGTGGGAGCGAACCAGGGTCGGATTAAGGGTTCTGGACGCCCAAGGCTAATGCACTGCTAAAACCAGAGCACAGAGCATATGTTGCTCAGGAAATCACCATGCATATAGCACATGTGCAAGTAAGGAAGGTTATACAGCTGACCTGCTTGATCTTGGGTTCTACTGATCTAATGATGTTTGTTGAGTGTAAAGGAGACTTTGGCATCTGGGGAATCCAAGGAAGACTCTAAAGATGTTTGCATGCAGCTCTCTCTATAGCACAATGTACATAAAGGTTTTAGCAGTAAGTTGCATGGTCACATTGGCACAGCGATGTGGTAGTCACTATATAAACTCCCTCAACACCACTTTGGATGGTTGGATGACTAACAAGATTCTTTAATTAAGCTCTGCGATTGTCACCAACATGGAAGGTCTCATTATTTTATTCCCTGGCTGTCAACTGTGTGGTACCCAATCCCCAATTCCTGGTGCCATGGGCAGGGCCGTAGAGATCCGGCTCGGGCCCCGTTACTCTTGGGGGCATGGCCTAATTGTGCGAGGCGTAGCTATGTCCCCTTAGAAAAAGAAAAGAAACATAACAATTTGCATGTGCTGAGGTACGGGGCGCTGTGACCCCCTCAGCCAGGGTCAAATCCAGGGGGGGGGCCCGATCAAGGTGATCACTCTCCCCCCATGGGGGGGTGGGGCGGCATTATCTGTCATGTGTGCCAAGCACTGGCATACTTTAGGGAAACTTCTATGTATTTTCTCAAAGTTTCACTAAGGATGTGATGCTTGGTGCACGGAATTTTTTTTATATTAACTTCTGATATTGATCATACAGTTGAGCTGCAGTCTTAGTACATCTGAGCACCAGTCGGCTTGGATAGATTATATGGGAATTTAATATTACGAATATTTAAAGAGTTTGTTTGTTACAGTTTTGATGTGGTGACAGAATATTTCAGTCTCTGACTAATGAATCGGGATAGAATAAAGAATTTGTTGTTAATGAGACGCTCTTGTAGAATATTGTATTGAACTTTATATTATTAGGAATATGGAATTACAATCACATGAGGTTGTGCTAAAGCGAATTTAAATTCACTGGATATAATCAATATGGAGCCAATAGTTTTATTTACAGCAGATCAATTCACAGTTGTTTTATTATGTTTAATTTTTTTTATATTAAGGGTAAAATAACAACCTTAATTTATATTGAAAATCCGTTCAATTTCTTATTCATCCACTTTTATTTTAAATGTAATTACTTCTTGTAAACCTAATTTCATTACTTAAATCTAATATTTCCTAATTATTTATTGCCCGCCTGATCTCATTATACAGTTTGAGGGGATGACTTGCTTGATGGATCCACTGGTCTGTATTCTGTCAATACATAATTGAGTTGGTGATGGTAAAAATCACTGGGATATACCTATTGTACTTAAAAAAAAACTAGCTTGTAAATTTGCATTTGGCCTAAGTGTAACAGCAGCAGATGCTACTCAAAGACTGCGATAAGAGATAAATAATATATAAATGGAATTGCAGTTATCACTCTCCAATTTATTTGGAAAATTCCAGGATTTTAGGGCTCAACCAGTAATGTGGATTTCTCCAAGCATTATGGGTAAGATAAGCCGAGTTGTGGTGCAATCTTGTGCGACTGGGATTCTACGATGGTTCAGGCTCCCATTACGCGGAATTCCTTTCTGCGCTGTAAGTGTACCCTTACATTTTGCTGTTTTTACACTCTATGGATACAGCTGGGGCAGTGACGTTTGTTTCATACTTCTGAGTGGTGCGGTTGGGGTACGACTGGCAATACTTCATGTCAAAATCTAATTCCAAAATTGATCAATTTCACAGCCAGATGCAGAATGTGGAAAATTGTCCGCAGACCAGTTTGGGACATTTTGCTATAATTAGACATAACAGCGGTGCTGAAAGGGGTGGGGTCCTCACTAAAAACTTGGGAGCGCAGGGGAGGGGCAACAACGCCCACAAGGTGGCATGGACGTGCCCCATCAGTATTCAGCTTATTTGCAGAGGCGCACAGCTTCTACAAAGGGCCTCCTCCAACACCGGAGTGACAAACAAAACAGGTAACTCCCAGGGCAAGGAGCAAGGACCAGTGGCACACCCAGCTCCTATGCTCTTTAATACTTACCTCTCCGGAATCCCGTGTCGGCAATGGCGTGACACTCAATTTCCCGCGATTTGCGCATGAGCATAATGCCAGAGTCTAGACCTTGTGCCGCACAGCTAGAGAGGAGGAACCCGAAAGGAGACTGCACACGGACCCCCACTTCTCGTAATATGCCCATGATGGATAAATAAATGTTAACATAGGGCCTGATTCAGAGCCGGACGCTATTTGCGCTCGCTCGGTCAGAAAAAGGGGCCGGCTATTTAAATTGAGCGCTCGCTCTTTGCGGTCTGTTGATGCCTCTATGTCTGAGCGAGCGAACGAAACATGCGCTCGCTATTTTGTAAAGACACCCCCTGGCCGCTCGCATCCTACGTCATTTCTGCTATTTATTTGATTAATCGAGTACATCGAAACGAAAGGCATCTGAACTGCTCGCAGTGCTTGTGGTTGGATTTTCCTACCACAATCATGCGAACAGTTCAGGCTAAGAAATAACCAAGTGACGTGGTCGATGACGCTGCTTTGTTAATTATGCACACCCTTAAAACGCCCCTTTTTGACCGTTTGGCACGCCTGCGTTCGGATCTCCACTCCCCGTTTTCAAGCACCTTCCCCTGTTACCACCCACAAACGCCTCATCCTGTCACTCAAATTAGCAGGCACTTGCTATTTTGTGAACACACGATTTCCGACCGCAATGACTGGTTGGCACATGCGCATTACGAGCCATACGACCCATACGACCCAGATGTGCGAACATCGCTCGGAGCGAACGAGCGGCCGTTTACGAGCGGCTCTGAATCAGGCCCATAGTTCCTTGCATTTCATCTTTATTTAGGACAGTGGGTTGCAAGTGCATGCTGTCACTTGTGGTGCCACATCATTAAAAGATTAGTTTAGCCCAAAACTAATTAATTAATATTGCTCATTAATATTGAAATATTAATGCCTCTGTGATTTCATTTTTTTTAAATTGTAGCGTCCCCTTAATATAATGTTAAATTAATATTTTCTTCTGGTAAGCTTGCGAGCAGGGCCCTTTTACCTCTTTGCCTGTCTGTTGTTACCCAGTGTTGTTTTATCACTGTTTTGTTCCCAAATGTAATGCACAATGGAATATGCTGGAGCTATAGAATCAACTGTTGTTATAATAATAATAATAATAATAATAATAATAATAATAAAGTAATTTGGCGTCCATAATAATTTCATAAAATAATTTAGTGCCTGCTTGTGTCCTGTTAATTTGGAAATATTCCCAGCAAGATTCACAAGTGTATTGTACCTCCTTATCATGCTGCACCATCATGGTCAGATAGTGCAGCATAAGTTTTTTTCTGGCCTGTTTACATGGATTGTTGTTGTTTTTTGATGCAGTTTTGTGGCGGTTTGTGAGACGTAAAAATTTGGGCTAGCGATTTCTAACGTGATTGAGTGGTTGCGCTTTCATTTTCAGCATCTTTGGCAGTTTATCAACCGCCTGGAAACACACAAAATCGTTCAGCTCAAACAAAACCGCTGCTTGATAAATTTACCACCCTTGTTGCAGTGTGTACAAGACGTAAGATTTTTTGGGAACAATTTTGATTCTACTGGTACCACTAGAGGGAGCAAGAGAACAAGAAATAAGTAATACGCTGTGCTTAAGGAAAGTCTGTGCCGTTTATATACAGTAGATGCTGGATATTTAGTTCTCTACACTGCTAGACCTACTATACATCTGGATCAGTGCATACAATCTGTGATGTCCTCCAAACCACATGCACCTGACTTATCAAGAGAAATAGAATTTAAAAAAATTTCTGTCGTATCCGGCCAGGCCAAAAAAAAAAATCAACATCGTCAGAGCCAGGTCTCCTGTACAGGTCTCCTGTAGCCTTAAGTGTAGCTCAGATTTTCAATATATATTTGAGAGAGTATATTATGAGTTCATGTCTACTCTTTCTGTCCAGGAGCCTCCCGCATCCCGTCTGCTAATGCATTACAGTGGGCAAGCCATGATGATTTGCAGGAAATTGCACCATAGAGGCCCCAACTCTCAAAATTATGAATCGTGGCATTTTCACAGTGATGCAATTCACGGCGTCCCACGCCCCTCACAGTTGCTCTCCAGGATCTAACAGAGGAGAGTTCCACAAAATTGGCAACTATGATATGATGTCTCTCAGAAGATAAAACTATCGCTGTCTGCTATAGAATTGTTTGGAAAATATTGTTGTATTTTTCTGGTGCCTTGAGGTTTAAACCTATCAGTGTCTCCCACCTACACATGTGGCCACAGTAACATGGACGGACAATGGCTGCATTACACAGTCAGATGGGGTCATTGTCTGACATCCTGACAGTTAGTACAGACGCTGGAATAATTTGATCGATCTAGTCTAAAACTCAATGGAATTCTGGTTGTTCAAAGGCCTTGAGATTATTTACATCGGTGGAATTTTGCGGTTTGTGCACCAGGTTTGTGGTTCTCAAAAAAATTACACTTTTTCATCATGTCTTCTTTTTTAATTGCTTTCCATTTGAACAGCGATGAAGAAAACTATGAAATATCAAGAACACAGAGAGCTTTGTCTGAATTTAATTTTGATTTAGTATTAATTTTGGTCGAAGTTGTAAATTTGAGAACAGTGAATATTTTCACACATACTTATGAAAAAGCTCGTGCTGGGAGACGGGCTCCGATAAGAGGCCATCCAGGCAAAGAGCTGGAAGTGGAGTGATAGGGTAACACTATCACTCTGTTTCCTGATTTTGCATCATAGGCATGCACAGGTGCCGGCACAGGGTGTGCCCCTTCGGTCAGGGGCGTATCTATAATGGGTGCAGGGTGTGCGGGGAACACGGGCCCCTGGGTCCAGAGGGGCCCCGCACCGCACACCCTACACCCATAATATTACTTACCTCTCCAGAGTCCCACGTCGGCGTGGGCATCCGGCGCTGTAAAACGATTGGAAAATGTACCCGTCGTTTGCGCATGCGCAGTACAGGGAAAATGGCCGCCGCTGCCATTTTCCCAGTTATCTGTGCATACACTATAGACTCTGGGCACACTCCAGAGCCCAGAGTCTATAACTCCAGCGCCGGCCGCGCACAGCTCGGGGCGCTGCCGGCCGCCGGGCGGAGAGGAGGGGGGCCTGTGTCGGAGACTGCACACAGGCCCCCTCTTCTCTAGAAATGCCCCTGCCTTCGGCACTTCCCCCTCTGCCGGGTCATGGACTACCCCGCTCCCCCTCCCTCCGGGACATACACTTCTCGCCTGGATTCCCCTGGCCATCCAGTTGAGTAGTCTACGTCCCGTTGGGAGGTGTGGATGGGGTTGTCCATGACCCTGCAGAGGGGTAAGTGCCGTAGTTGCACCTCCTGTGCCAGCGTCTTTGTGCATGCCTATGTTTTGCCTCTGTACGTGTACTGCCCATGCTCGCCCAGCGCACGAGTCAGTGGAAGGCGTTGGAGAGGGATCCTGAGTGTGCTCCGATTTGTAGAGGCGGCCATCTTTGAGAGACCTTTGGAGGAAGGAGGTCACTGAAGGGCAGGCAGTCTCCTCACAAAACAGGTGAAGAAATTAAATATACTTTATTAAATGCTTATTATGGATGGTAAAATTTAACTCTCTGGTGTGTCCACCAAAAGGACATTCCACTATAAATGGGGTATTCATTGTATAACGCATTGCAATGGTTTAATATGGAGTCAACATCCCCCTTAAAATCCCGCTCCAAATGGCCTCAGTCTTAGTTTTTATCGAAATCCTCTAACACAACATTTTTTTTTATATGAACCTATAAATATGTCTAAATTAAGTTGGCACACAGTGAAAATATAAATATAGGGTTGTATGGGGTGTTAAATGGCATTGGCATGCAAACAGAGGTGACTATACATGACTTAATTACTATAATATAGAAATTTCAATGTATCATAGGCAGAATATTGAGATTCCAATCGACTGATCAATTAACCCATGAAGTAACGTGCCAAAAAAAATAAATCAATGAAGTAATGAGGCCGGCCTTTTATTTGACAGAAATTGTATAAACCATAATATATTTAAAACCAATTTTCAATCTTCTCTCTGGAAAGCGACATCTAAATTGTAATTCAGTATTAGCCATAATAATTATGGAGTCTGGGAAGAGGGGAAAAAAATTAATTGTGAAACTAATTGACTTAAATAGAAACCATTAGTATCAGGTGAATCATTAACATTTTAACGCGGCGCTTTGCTTACATAATGTATCATGAAATACCCTGTGGCTGCCAAGCGAATAGAGTTTCGTTATTGATCAATAAACCAAGCTATATTGAAAGTGTGATTTTGTGAGGTAAAAGCGATCAACACTACAATAATATAGTCTGCAGGTGAGACGTACTTTATACATTATTGTTTAAAAGTAGTCTGAGGGCCAAATGCAATAGCCTGCGAGTTGTGGCAAGTGGCGAGACGTAGGCGTCGTTTTCATGTTATTCCTTATGTACAGGCTGCAGGCCGAATGCACGAGTATGAGACAGCTTTGCCTGTATCGTATCATATTTTTGAGACTCAGGTGTACTCAGGTTATGTCCTCAATAATTTCATACTATACATTACTCTGGGGTCTATTTACTAAGCAGTGTTAGGAGACAGACTGAAAAGTGATCAGGTGCCAGCCAATCAGCTCCCAACTGTCATTTTTTAAACACAGCCTGTGAGATGACAGTTGGGAGCTGATTGGCTGGCACCTTATCACTTTCTTATCACTTTTCACTCTGTCTCCTAACACTGCTTTGTAAATAGACCCCTATATCTTTAAATTATGCATCTATGTTATTATATTGCAGTAAGATTATTACACAGAAAAAAATTGACAGGAGCAAGTTAGGAAGAGCTTATTATTATTACCAGTTACTTATACAGCGCACATATATTCCTACAGAGCTTTATAGAGAATATTTGGCCATTCACATCGCTGTGCGATGCGCAGATTGCGATTGTCACTCAATTCCATAATCATCAGAATAGGGTACATCCAGGGGCATATTTATAATGGGTGCAGGGTGTGCGGTGCACACTGGCCCCTGGATACAGGGGGTGCCGCACCGCACACCTTGCACCCATATTATACTTACCCATCTCCTGAGTCCCACGTCGGCACCAGTGTAAGTGCTGTAAAAACCCCTGGGAAATGGCCGTCGCTGCCATTTTCCTGTCGTTTTACACATGCGCAGTACAGGGATCTTTTCACAGTGACCTACGCATGCATTATAGACTTTGGGCATACTCTAGTGCCCAGAGCCTATCAGTGCGGCGCTGCGCTCAGAGCGCTGGCGGCCGCCGGACTGAGAGCAGGGGGCCCATGGCGGAGACTGCACACGGGCCCCTTCCTCTCTTGAAACACCCCTCGGTACATCTCTGAGTCAGGACCTCAGTTGATATCTTGTTAGTCTCATTTCATATTTGCCCTTGTATGTCTTATCTCAATATACAGCTTATCTTGCTCATTGTAACCTGTGTAGTGCACCCAAAATGGCTGCCTGGTACTTTGGTAGGATGAAAAATCCATTGATTTAATGACTCTAAGTATCTTGTTTTCTGCTCTTCTATTCCATTAGACTCACTATTGGCAGATGTCAGTTACACTTATGAATAAACTCCTTCACAGCACATTCATAAATCTATAAAATATACTATAACAAGCATAAATAAAGACACAAAATAATAAGTGGTGTTTAAAAAATTTTGTCAGCTTTATTAATAGAACATTCAGTATGGTGGCGGAAGGACGGGCAGCTAATCACTCAACTCACGCAAGATGACAACCACATCTTGTGAGGTCCAACTGTTTCTTTCTCCATAGCAAGTGTGAGGCATTCAACACCCATAACAATACATATAAGGCTCGTTCAGCCAAACGGTGCCACTGATCCCTATCGGGTGAAATCAGCCTAACCTATCTATTGAAAGGGAGTACACCTCTAGCTGCAGCAAGATGGCCGCCGCACTGCCGTTCTTCCCACCATGCAAGGTTCTCAGTCAACCACCATACTTATTATAAACTCTCCAGCTCCTAAACAAAGGTTCTAGAAACAAAAAGGTACCTACTTCAGTCACATGGATCCCATCCCTACGGAAAAGGTGGGAATCTATGAATCGATTTAAGGGATGATTGACCACTGAACCACCCAACTCCAAAACAAAATGGGAAACCCAGGAATTTATCCTACTCTGTACCCGTTCCATGACAGGCCCTCCAAGATGACTACACCAGGAGAGCTGAGGGAGGATAGCATACCTGTACCCTAGCCAAGTCATGCACCATGCTGTAATGAATATCAAGCATTGACCTAAAAGTCAGGTACTTTCCACCCAGATGAATCACCAGAACCTGGGGTAGCCCAATTGTTGCAGCCGACTAAAGCAACAATGGCATAAAGGGCTCCCACCTCAAACCATGAACACCCAACCAATGTATACATTCTAGTGCTTTAAACAATGAGGCTTCGGAGGCATAAGGGAACCTAGTTGTCCAATATTAAAAAGAATGGCCATAAAGCCATTACATTCTGCCGTCACAAGCAACAGATAACAAACTACCAGAAAACAAATGAATAGAAAAGATAGGTGGGGGAGTGTCACGGTTGGAATCTGAGAATTACCTGACTCAGGTGTTGAAGTGGATTCAGCTGAGACCGGCTTGACTGGAACCTTGGTTGAGATAAATAACTCTATTTGCAAAAGAATTGTATAGCAGTGGAATGGGTAACTTGGAACTTGGATCTGACTCTGGACTGGAGTAGAGTGGAATGGGTAACTTGGAACTTGGATCTGACTCCAGACTGGAGTTGAGTGGAATGGGTAACTTGGAACTGACTCAGCTCTGCAGTAGCGTGGAATGAACTTGTAACTTGTAACTGACTGCACTGAAGTAGCGTGGAATGAACTTATAACTTGGAACTGACTCCGCACTGGAGTAGTGAGGAATGAACTTTGACTTGGAACTGACTCTGCACTGAAGTAGCGTGGAATTAACTTGTAACTTGGAACTGACTCTGCTTTGGAGTAGCGTGGAATGAACTTGGAACTTGGAACTGACTCTGCACTCGAGTAGCATGGAATGAACTTGGAACTTGGAAGTGACTCCGCACTGGAGTAGCATGGAATGAACTTGGAACTTGGAAGCAAAGGTTTCACACTAGGAACTCAGGAACACAGGTCATGCTGCAGCAGGCCCTCTGGATATGCCAGGTATTGCCGTTAGCAGGATTTCCGAATATGCCAGAATTGCTGTAAGCAGGATCTCTGGATATACCAGGTATTGCTGTAAGCAGGATTTCTGGATATACCAGGTATTGCTGTAAGCAGGATTTCTGGATATACCAGGTATTGCTGTAAGCAGGATTTCTGGATATACCAGGTATCGCTGTTAGCAGGATTTTTGAATTAACTGGTCTAGGAAGCTGCAGGAGCAGGAGCCTGGGATACCATTGTACTCTGAAGTAACATGAACTATACACCACGGGAAGTAACAAGATGTTCAGGCCCAGAATGCTATCAGCGGAGGATGTTTATACCCTGGGTCTCGCAGGAATTTTTGGATACAAGTCAGGTGGTCTGAAAGTAGCAGGAAAGGACCCAGGTGAACAATCAATGTAGAAAGGAGAGCACAGTCCAAATGCATACACAGAAGTGCTGCAGCCAGCATGATCAGAGCAGATCTCCCAGGCAAATATACATACAGATCCATGAGACAGTTGGCAGGGGTAAGTCTAAAGGCAAAAAGGTGAAAAACTAGACAGGGTCATGACAGGGAGGTAAACAGGGAAGGGAGGAGCATAACTTGACCCCTTTTATTTTTGCAGGGGAAGACCATGGCAAAATCCCTCAAAACCCTCCACCGAGGACTGGCGACAAGTTACAAGATAAAAGTCAAAAAAATGTATTTAAAAATATGGCCAGTAGAAAATTACCAAGGCAGATAAAAGTAATATAGCAGCCTCAAATAGAAATAGTAGACCGATGGACACACAACTGTGGAAATGGTTAACTGGGAAGATGAATATAATGTTTGGAAGAGTTGGATTTCCAACTACCAAGTGCTTTGATCTCGGCAACCGAAAACCCAGCCAATGCTGCAAAAGTGTTGGCCCCAATCCAAAAGGAGTGGGTACCGTAATAAGCCAACGGCAACCTAAACACAAGGATCCAGCATTGAAAGATCGAATCGAACTGATATTGAGCCAGAGGAGATCCAGCGGCATGTACCAAACAAGCTCCTCACATTGGGGCGTGCAAGTAAGTAACACTGTGCTAACAGCACCAGACAAATGCAAACATGAGAAAAGGGTAATAAAGATAGCCATTGCCCCTTACCTAATTCATCGGTCTTTGAATGCCGAATCCTATACAGAATGGAATCATGCACAAGGACTTGGTAACGTAGCAGGGTAAGATAAGCAATGCGTGACAAAGCCACCAATTCGCTAATGCAAAAAAGCCCCATGAAAGGTCATCGCAAAAGCAAACCAGTGTTAAAGTGTCTTGATAGGGGATGATCAGACCTCACCACCAACAACTGAGCCCAAAAATTCGGATAGATAGGGCATTGAAGATCCTCAGAGGTGGGAACCATTCTAGCCCAACCTTTAAGAGCCTTCTGGATCAGAAAACTGTTATGCCGGGTACACACTAGACGATATGTCATCCGATATGGTGGATCGGATGACATATCGGGCACATTGGCAAGTATGTACCCACTATGTTACTGACGATGCACGCTCCCGCACGTCATCAGTGACATAGCCCGTCCAATGCAGCATGACCCCTGCCGTCGCTAAGTCACTGCCTGCACTCAGCTGGGTGTATGCACTTGCTGATGCCAGCACCCAGACAGGTCCCGTTGCTAACGAGGTCGGTACTCATTGTCTAGTGTTTTGGTCTTAAGTAATATCCCTGTGGCCATGTAACTATAGTAAAAAGGAAATACCAGCAAGTATCCTGGTAACCAGTGCCCTAGACTCACCAACTATAAACAAACCACACAAATCACAAATGCAATGGGTATATGTTTAAAAAGAAAAAACCTGGCACAAATTCTTTTGCACCGTGTTTTTTTTCTTTTTAACTACTTATCCATATGTGGTGTGGATCACATTTTGCCTGATCAGCACTTTCACCAGTTGTGTAGCGCAGAATTTATATACCTTTTCTATATTTATGCAATGGGTATATGGACCTACCTCCAGTCCGACAACTTAAAAGGAAATGCTGCCATTGAGCCCAAGAGGCAATGTAAAACAAGATGTGCAAGCAAGCAGAGCACAGGCAGAGATGTTGACCTGAATCGCTCCCAAAATGTTGCACCATAAAACTCCATAGTGACAACAATTGGAGACATTACTAAGAGGAGCAAATTCCTAGTGAAGCCCTCTGTAATCCACTCTGGAGGCCAAAATGTGGCACACCAACAACACAGTAAGTAAGCTCCAAAACACGACGCATCTGTAAACAGCTGAAATAAAGAACTGGGATGGGGATGAGAAGGACAAAGCTGAAAACCATTAAACAGCTGAAGAAAAGTGTCCCAAACCCTAAGACCCCTCTGGATCTCAGAAGAAAGCCTAACAAAATAATGGGAGTTGTGAATGCCACTAATAGAGCGCTCAAGTAGAAATTTTTTACCCATGGGAATCACACGGAATGCAAAATTAAACAATCCCAATAGGGACTGCCCTTGGTGCAAGGCCTCCACCAAAGCTAACACAACCACATCATGCAGCTTAAGAACTTTGTCCTTTGGCAGGTGGCACCAGGCTGTATCCCGAGATATGATAACCGGGAAGAAGGTTCCGCGGTTTTGTCAAGGCCACGGGAACACCAAACTCCAAAAACAGGGGAATTAAGCTGGAGAGTAAGTCATAGAGGTATTGGGCTACCCCCGACTCTCCGGAGCCCGCACAAATGCACCAGAACAGAAAAATGCCGAAACATTCAAAATATGTGCATAAAATGGAGCAACCCATGGGTTGACATTTATCCAGATAAAATCTGTCCTCCAATTGGAAGCCCAGGTACCTGAAACAATCAGGATACAACAGCAATAGATGGAAAGTGGATTCCACACCTATCTTAGCCTACGGCGGGCGCCGATCCCTAAGGAACATACAATGGGCCTGATACAGATTTGGTAATAGAGTAAGATAGAGCAAATAACTATGTACAGTACCTGGACAAACCATTTTGCAATGCAAGGGGTGCAAACACATGTGGGGGTAAATACTGGCTGATTTAGCATACTCTTCTCGCCACGGTAACCTATGTAGTGCACACAAGATGTCTGCCTTGTCTAATTTGTTTGTGGGTTAGGTGAACAATTGCATGAGTATGATGATTCTGTAAATAAAAATATATATTTTGATTTAGGCCTTTTTTAGCTCACACATTGTGTCATCTCTTTCAGGCATTGCCTATTCCGCCCAGTGTAACCTTTTCAGTGCACCCAAGATGGCTGTCTCACCTGGTACCTCCGTTGATGGGATGAACAATCCATGGTAACAATGACTCAGTGGGTTCTTTGTTATCATGCTTTTAGCAATTCGGATTCTGTGTCTTGTATTTTGTATGTTGCTTATCAAATTGCCTGGGTTTCCTATATTTTATATCTCGCTTTTCAAATTCTTTATTGACTTATACTTTGTACTTTCAATAATGTATCCACCCATTGTAATCATTATACTGCACCTAAGATGGCTGCCTTCTTTGTAATGTGTTTTCTTCTCTGCAATTTTGAAGAGCTTTTTAACTAAACTTTATTGTATTGTTATTATTATTTTTATTATATTCAATACATCGTAATTAAGATTTTAGTCATGGGGAAGTAATTTGAGGAGTTCCAAAATTAGAAGGAAGATTTAGAGAAGAAGGAAAATGCTAAATAATTATTGCCTGAGTTGTGTAGGTAACACATACTTCCCAACATCAGAGGTCTCAAGACTGGGACAGAGACATGGACACAGTGGCGTAAATTAATCCCAGACACCCGGAAGCAAGTTATAATTTGGTGCCCCTGTCACAGCCGCTGACACTGTAATGTAGCATTTCGTATGCAGATACAACCGCCAGCGAGGCGTGAGACAGAGAGTTGTGGGTGAGGTGGGCGCCGGACGTGTCACACTGACAAAAAAAGCTGATGAGGAGCAGCGACACCAATGAGCAGGGACAGGCTATAGATAGACGGAGGCGGCAGCTGATGGTCTGACACGTAGCTCTCCACTAGTGTATGGTGGCTTCTCAGTGCCATGTATTGGGCGGCCGTCTAGGTGCACTCCGGGTACATAGCTACAGCTCTAAGTGGGGTGAATATATTGTGGGCAATGGAGGAGGTGCCCCTTCCATCCTGGAGCCCGGCGGCAGGCGCCTCCATTGTCTCCCATAGTTCTGCCCCTGCATGGACATATCCCACAGGAGGCATGGTTAGACCCCGTTTGGCATTTCTTGCATAAAAATTTAAAAATGTTATGCCGCTTGCCAAGGAGGCACATGCCTGCATGATGTGTGACAGCTAAGCACCATATTGATGTCTGCATTTAGCAGATCTATTGGGGGGAAGTTTAATAAAGCTTTGAGAGAGATAAAGTTGTAAGAGGTAAAGCAACAAACCAATCAGCTCCTAAATGTCATTTTTCAAACACATCCTGTAAAGTGAATTAGGAGCTGACTGGTTGGTGCTTTATCTCTTATACTCTAATAGCTCTCAGCACCTTTTACTCTGACCAATGCCTATTGTGCTATTGTAGGAGTGCTTGTATAATGACGGGCAACTTAATGCACTGTAAGGAGGTAAGGAGGGAACCTGAATATGGCTGAGGAATAGTTGGATCTTCTTTGATATGATATACTACAGTTTAGCATGGTAAGATTGAAAAGTGTTGGCTGTATCTTAAGGTGGGTACACACCTGACAGATACTGTATATCTCAGAGTGATCACCCCCCCCTTTGGCATAGGAGACTGTTCGGGCTGCTGTTTTGGCAGCCTCGGACAGTCTCCCAGTGCAGCCCAGCACACCTTCCTCTCTGCACCCCTGTGTACGGGCAATCGGCTGATCGCCCGTACACACTTGCCGATGGACAGATGTCTGCAGAAATATCTGTTCATTGGCTGTGCACCGACGTTGTTCACAGATATATCGTCTGTACACACTGGCCGGCAGGGGCACGATATATCGGCCGATCAATTGATCGGCCAGTGTGTACCCAGCATCAGTCATCAGACTTTCTTACCTCATTCATCAGATAATTTATCAAATCTACATTTATCTTGTAATGTTCAAAGTTTACGAACTAGTAGTTTAGTAGCTCGGTTACTTGTAGTGTAGAAATTGAGTTTAATCACCACTTGTTCCAATTGTATTGTCCATGTAGAATAGAGTTTTCTTTTAAAGGGAAAATTAGGGTGGATATTACTGCTGTGAGCAGCATATTATGTACCTGTAATACAGGTTGAGTCTCCCATACCAAATATTCCGAAATACGGAATATTCCGAAATACGGAATATTTTTGGCATGACTGAGCTAATTAAACCTTGGCTTTTTGATAGTTCAATGTACACAAACTTTGTCTAAGGCAAAAATTATAAATAATATTGTATAAAATCACCTTCAGGCTGTGTATAAGGTGTATATGAATCATAACTGAATTTCATTTCTGTACACAACCTTTGCTTGAGCCACAAAATTATTGAAAATATTGTATAAAATCACCTTCAGGCTGTGTATACGGTGTATGAATCATAACTGAATTTCATTTCTGTACACAACCTTTGCTTGAGCCACAAAATTATTGAAAATATTGTATAAAATGACCTGCAGGCTGTGTGTATAAGGTGTATATAATACATAAATGCATTCTGTGTGTATATTGGGGATCCTATTCCCAAGATATTTCATTATGATATGCAAATATTCCAAAATACAGAATATTCCGTTATCCAAAATACCCCTGGTCCCAAGCATTTTGGATATGGTAGACTCAACCTGTAGTCTCATAAGTATGGTTCTGAAGATCTCTGTCCTCAATATTCCTCTCTTTATTAGAAGGACTGCCTTTGATATGCCTCTAAAAGCTGCCTTTAGTTATAGGGGCTGATTCTAAGCCCAAGAGGTAGGTATTCAAATCAGCACAATGTGCCACCAGGCATCACCGCGATACCTGGTTGTGCACATATATGCCATATACGTTAGGGCCGACATCGCAAGTTGTCCCTTACACCTCTATGGGTTGAGTGGGAATACGTGCGATGGCGGCAGGCCATTCTGGAACGCCACTTCACATCTTTCGTCCTGAATTGAATCCCCCCTTGGTGTTGAAATAAAATTTTAGAGCTCTTGAGTGCTTCTATTGCTCGAAGATGATAGGATGATTTTGTGTTATCTTGTGTCTCACTGATCCACCGTAATCTATCACCAGGGCCAGATTAACAATGGGGTGGATGGAGTTACAGCTCCAGGCCTCCACATAAAAATAGGCCCTTTGTCATGACAACATGATGTTGACTGGCCATCTGC
This sequence comes from Taudactylus pleione, assembly GCA_031769625.1. NCBI lineage: Eukaryota > Metazoa > Chordata > Amphibia > Anura > Myobatrachidae > Taudactylus > Taudactylus pleione. The sequence goes on from JAUIMM010001082.1 coordinate 1,505,487, forward strand.
TCTCCACACAGTCGGCCATAAATCATTAGTAGTAAAATTGTATTTCTATTTACCTCACAAAATTGAGCATTTTTTTCTTTAATATATTTAGGGAGACACTGGGGCTGAGAGTATAGGGGGTACACGCCCACATGGCACTGGCCACACCCACACAGCACTGGTGACACCTCCTCTCTTCTCATAATAGGCCCTTGGTCATTTTCAGCTCCAGGCCCATGTGGCCCTCAATCCGGCCCTGTCTATCACCCTCCCAGATACTGACCTACCCACTGTAGGGGATTACAGCAACCCCACTGACAACCCTAATGGCTGTTCTGACTACTGTAAACTCCTCCAACTTTTTTTTTCCTGTGGTGTACCTAAGGCGACATCATCTCCATGGACCTTCTGTTCTCCCATCTCTGTGTAATCCCCTTGCCTACTGCACCACCACATGCAAATTCATACTCACAAAGCGACACCTAAACATCTTTGACCTGGTCCTCTTCTCAGCCTCACTTGAAATTGCTCTTTTCTCTTATTTCTATCCTGATTTGCTGCAGTTACGTTCTACAACATAGCACTCACAGCAGCACTAGAGGAGGCAAAACCAGCCACCATACAGCCTATTGAAGAATCGGACCCCAATCATTGCAGAACCCAACCAGCCATCTGCAAAAGTGCCATTGATAAAGGAAAATAAAATATTGCCACATCGTGAATTAAAAAAAAATAATAATATATAAAAATACACACAAAGACATATATCTTTCTTTTTATCATGACTTATCGAACTGGAGTACAAGAAATTTGGGGTGCATCTCTGCAGTATATGCTCTCTAAATGGGGATGGATCTCTTTATAACTTATGAGACCAGTTGAGGGTGACCTTTGAGCAATATATGGACACGAATTTGGGGGAATTGGACCCGTGAAATATATGGTCAACACTTTGGGAAAATCTCTTTATGGCTATAAATTGAATGGGGATTCTGGGATCTATTTACTAAGCCTTGGATGGAGATAAATTGCACGGAGATAAAGTACCAGCCAATCACATCCTAACTGCCATGTCACAAGGTGTATTTGAAAAATGACATTTACGAGCTGGTTGGTTGGTACTTTATCTCCGTCCAGTTTATCTCCATCCAAAGCTTAGTAAATAGACCCCTCTGTGACTTATAGGACCAGGAATCTCTGTGGTATATATAACAAAAAATTTTGCTGAGGGATACCAGTGAAAGGTTTGCGCACTTCTTGTCTTGTTTTCAAGTTCATTTGAGTATCTGGACACTAAACAATTTAAATGCATTTCTTTTTGTCATTATAACAATGATAACAGCAGAAAGGCATAATTTTGGGATCTAATGGTGGGTACACACTACACGATATGCTCCCTGAGCGATATCGTGTAGTGTTGTCCCCGGCAGGCTGTGCTCAATGTCGTTCATGACATTGAGCACAGCCGCTGAACGATATCATTAACGATATCGTTCAGCACCGGGCTCTCTCCCCCATTCCCTGACATGCAGCAACCTGACGAGATCGTCAGGTTGGCCTGCATGTCAGCCCGATGAACGATGATGACGAACGACCTGCTGGAACGCGCGTCGTCGTCATCGTTCATCTATTTGGGGTTAAAAATGGATGATAAAGTGGACGACTGAACGATAACGATATCGTTATCGTTCAGTCGTCCACTTTATCGCCCAGTGTGTACGCATCATTAGTGTAATCATATACTGATAATCTCTGTGAACGGTTCTTAGCCTTCCAGCATGCTGTAATTTTCTGTTACAGCTCCCACACCGATATGACTTGTGCCCTCCTGTTCTATGAGGTCACATAACTATGAAGAAATGTCAGGGCTTAGGACCTGATTCAGCACGGATCGCTATTGCGATCACAACTGCGATTACGCACACAGTCCCACTGCGAAAATATGCTAATGATTGCAATCGCATCGCAGTCAAACATAAGGACTCCCACTTTACTTTACACACATCCGTAATACTTTGCAAGTCTGTAAAACCATCGGTAACATAGTGTACCATCGCAGCCTCAGACATACTTGCAAAAGCTCTGACGTTACTCAGGACTTGCTAACCTCATCGCAAAGTGAAAGCCCAAGCTGCGTATGGCCTCGCAGTGGCTAATTTATGCACGCCCCTGTAATGGCGTTCAAATGCACTGGCCCGCCTGCGTTTCGCTGATCACCCCCTCGTCACCACCCCCAAATGGTCTCTTCCTGTCTATCAGTCTGCGATGGGTCTGTTGCAGTCCGATCTCAATGAGACCTTCGCACAAGCGCATTGTGATCCATACGCATGCGCAGAGCACAACAATCGGCCGATTGTGTGCGTAATTGCAGTTGCAATCGGTGATAAATCAGGCCCTTAGCGCCCAACACCACTGATAAAGCAAAGAGTATTAGAATCCCTATAACAGATCCATCCATCCATCCATTCACCCCTCTGATGCACAAAGGTTGAGGAGAAAGTGATTTATTCAAATAAAACCATGAATATCCAATCAATACTTTTCATTAAAATTTAATTGATCAATCTTGTGTGCAAATCAGTAGTACAACTCTACTGCTTAATATGCAGAGCAGTCAACCGAATATGTTTATGGGTGACTAACTGGTTAAATGGGAGCACTCATGCAAATGTACATTAAGGTGGCTATACCTTCATTGGCATAAAAACTCTCTTTTGCTAATAAAGTAATTGCAATGTTTAAAGGGACTAAGAACGACTGAACGGGACCATTCATCATATTCACTCAGCAGTGACATATTTCACATACTCCAGATAAGAATAAGAAATTCACATAAGGTAATGGCAGCTTTTTAAATGATAAGGACTCAGTATGGTTTACAAAAAAAATTAAATTAATAATAATAATAATAATAATAATAATGTATTATATTTAATGTTTGCTGCACAAAAGCTTTGAGAATATACTGTATTAGAGATGAGAGACATTTTCAAAACTGGTCCGTAAAATTGGCCCTTCATTGTACCCTTAGCAGCAAAATGTAGCATTTCTCGCCAGCAAAATTTGACCTTCGGTGTTCCCAGTATTAATTTAACCACACGACACTGCAGATTATAAATTGTGTGAAATGCAATTTTGGAAATACTAGGTGGAATTGAATCCCACAGCAAAACATACAGTACGTGGGACTCAAAGATCGTATCACAGGACAGTCATGGCTCTGCAAAATGTTGCAGAGATTTGGCTCTTCACTTATGCAGGCCTTTGCCATTAGAGTTCATTCCTTCATTAGCAGCCTATAAGACCTGTCACACTTTTTACCATGCACGTTGGTCAGGGTACGAATAAAAAGTGTCTTTTACCATTATGCCACATATGTAAAAATGTACAATTTTAGTTATAACTACGGTAGCTGGAGTAACCGGCGTTGCCCGGGATTTTAAGAATGTTTGTTTACACATCATGCTCCAACAAACCTCTCCTTAGGCCTCACGAAAAGTGTGACAAACTTCCCCATCAACAGTCCTAAGGTCTTCGAATGAAGTAGGACCTTGAACGGTGTAAAACAAACTTCGGAGATAGAAGTATTCAAAATTTGTAGGATGTACAGTGTAAACACGGCCAAGAGCTTCTGTCGCACTGATACCAGGATAACCATCTACAGCAACTCCCTGTTTTCTGCGCAGAAAAACTTTTGGCGAAGCATTCCATTTGTAATATTTTGGCAGCTCACAGTACAGCAGGGTCCTTGCAAAGTCATCATTTTGACACAGTTGGAAGAAAGAAGTGAATGTTGTTGCGTAATTTGGTATAGTCAGAGAGCTGAGAATACTGGCAAAGCCTGCTAAAGCTCTCTTCGATAATAAACATTAAGATCATGACAAAACATAACTAAACAAAATACTTACTCTGAGGCCCAACCCATATGCAGTGAGGCCCCACAATGAGCGTCCAGCAAAAATTGTGTTTTTTAATTAATTAAAAATTAACAGTAATTAATTTCCATTTAAATTTTTTTTAGTTGCCTCTGCTGTGTTTTAATATGCTTGTATCTAAAATGTCACGATCTTCGCTTGTAAACTGTGGATTTATTTAGAAAGACAAAAGTACAAAAAGACAAATTTTCCCTTTTATGTTGTAGAGAAGATAGAAAAGAAAAAATAGTAGATAAGCTAAATCCTTTTCTAATTCAATACCTGACCTGTAGGGGGCGAATGCTATGCAAAAATTGTGATTTTTAATTAATTAAAAATTAACAGTAATTAATTTTGATTTAGTAGAGAAGATAGAAAAGAAAAAATAGTAGATAAGATAAATCCTTTTGTAATTCCGTACCTGACCTGTAGAGGGCGAATACTATGCAAAATTTGTGGTTTTTCATTAATTGAAAATTAACAGTAATTAATTTTGAATTCAAATTTTTTTAGTTGCCTCCGCCGTGTTTTAATACGCTCGTATGTAAAATTTCATGATCGTGGCTTGTAAACTGTGGATTTGTATAGAAAGACAGAAGGAGAAATTTTCGCTTTTATATAGTAGATATACAAGTTAACCACTCAATATAGATTTTTTTTTCATTATAAATAAGTTGGATGAGGATGCATTAGCACTTTTTGTGTTTTCTTCATTAACACTAGCACAAGCATTGTTTTTTTTATTGTACAACCTTCCGGATTTAGAATGATCAACATGGAATGAGAATAGGTACTGTATATTTTTCTGTCAACGTACTACTCTCTCATCATGCTAATCATACAGGATCTTGTATTGTAGGAACTACAGTATTGTACTCTTGCATCCACTCTCTATCAGTATATAATTGTTTTTTAATTTACTTGACTTTATGCAGGTTATTTGTGCTTTGTTTAATTCACAACAGTAAAGAAAGATAGGTGTTGCGATTTGATAGGGGATGACAGAGATTCACAGATATCATTATCATCTGGACTGGCAAAATGTGCTACCCAGCCCGTAATTCCATTTATTTGACTGTTTTCTACATTACCAATGCTTTGGCTAAGCTAAAATTTGAATGATTAGGAACACTATTGGGGATTACTGTTCTTTTCTTTATGTAAGTAGTAATTCTCTATAAGGTATCTGATAGTCAATAGAATATACCTGATATTGTGAATACAACAAGTGCTTCAGTTAGAGGGATCAGTAGTGAACTGTTTGTTCTATATGCTTGTTTTGCAAGTACTCTATGTTACCTGCAGCATCTAGTTTAAAATGATATAATATACTATGCTTTTCCTTTTGATGTTGTAGTTTGGTTCTATCCTGTATAGTACAAGTGCATTTTCCATTGGCACTTTTGGGAAAAACGGGATGTGGTCAATATCCCGGCAAGTGGGATGCTGGCGCTTAGAATACCGGCGCTGAAATCCAGACACCTGTCAGAAAGACGGCACTCAGACTTCCGGCATCCCGACAGTAAGTACTGGATTCGGGAAAAACACCACTCATTGTGCCTCATTTGACAACTCAATGGACTTATACACTTATGGGTCAATTCAATTGTTGCTGATGCCCTCATTGTTACATTTCATTGCACACCAGCAATGTCACACCGAACCGCCACCAATTCGCCACGATTCTGTCTCAAGATCGCCATTTTTTGTTTGCAGCCTAATAGGTGTGCGTACAAAAATAGGCAATCTCTGGGCTACCGTAAGTGCGGTATACGTGCGTAGTAGATCGCAGGCATTGCTGCTATTGAATCAACTTCTTAGATAGTTGATGATGCTAACAACAAAGGAAGGAAATATGTGTTTAGTTCCATGACAGTCAGTGACCAGTACAGAAGCAATGGAGTATTTATTACTGTACTGGAATATAATACAGGTATGAAGAAATGGGCATATTGTACAATGTAATATATATATATATATATATATATACTGAGCAAGGAACCCCTTGGTGGGGACAGAAGGTTTGTCTGTTACTGTATAAAACCATTTTTATTGTATCAAAACAACATGTTGTTTTGACACACTCTTCCCTGCTGAATCAGAGAACATAGACATGCTGCATATCATTTTAATCAGCAGAAGCTATTCGTATCACTGTGTGAATAAGACGCATTTGAAGGTAAAAAGTCGCACAAAAGACGCTCGGCGCTACCGAGGCACACTGAGCTCCCACGTTATGTGTGGCGCGACTTGTAGTGCATGGAGGATAGATGTATGTGGACACATCTGTATGTTATTTCAGTCTCTGACCGGAAGTATTTATTTAATTTATTGGTGAATTTATTTATCTAGGGATGCCCATACTCTAAAAACATTTTTTTATACACATGCTAAATTAGATTGTAAGTTCTTCAGCTTCCCAAAATTAGATGATATAACATTTCAGATCACAATACAAGAACAAACAGGCTAAACAAACGTAGAAACCTGCATGGATCCTAAATGACGTGGATAATCAGCGTTACAGCATATTGAATGAGGTCTAATGAGTACTAATATGTTTAAGTGCCATTTAATTCAATATAACGATGCTAGCAAGAAGATTACTGCTCCGGCAGGGTTGTGCAGGTTACCTGGAAAATGAAACCAATATTATAACTTATGGTTAACGATTAACCTGATATTTGTATACTGTAGTGGTCCGCTGTGCAGTAGTGGAATGTTCCAGTGTATTTGTTTCACTATTAATAAAATAAAACTCAATGCTTAAGCGCAAGAGGACAGGAGGGAGGGGGGGGGGAGTGACACCCATTTCCCTGGGACCAGTGAATCATTTTTTAATTGATCCTGTGATTACATGTTATTGGATAAATAAAATAGGTGATTGTTCAGCAGATCGTCGCCCTTTTGTTGAATGTGTACGTCGATAGACAATTCATAAAGATGATACTAACTATCATCAGAGGAGTGATAGGGTCTTTATTGATTAATAAATCTCAGGCCGACAGAACTAATGGCAGTTAACTGGCCAAGCATGATATTAGTGGGGAAGAGCTGGGAGCAGCCTTGCAGGCATGTTAGTTTAGTGAGATGAGATAACCATATGTATTAAGATTAATTTCTAAACTTCCAAGGTCAAAGTTAAACCGAAGAACTTTTAATACTGAAGACAATGTTGCAAACCACACAGGAACACGGTAGTGCTATTTGGTGACCCCGACTTTGTTAGTAAATTGGTATGCGGTCAGTCGCTATTCAGAATGTTAATATTCATAATCTTGTCACCAGAATGTCGACATGAATTTAACATGCTGACATTTATAATGTAAACACTAACATAATGTCTACAGTGCCAGAATTTCATCAGCCATAAAGTCGACAGACGATTTTAGGGTAAGGGTGAAATTAGGGCAGGCTCGGACTGGGCCACCGGGGATTTGGGGTTTTCCACCGGTGGGCCCAGGAGCCCCGACCCTTTCATAAAGGGGCGGGGCTTGCAGTTTAGTGTATCTCTAGCAGCGCATATGTTGTAACTGAGCAGGTTATGTGGCTGTTGGTGATGATAGACAGGGCTGGTCACACTACTGCTGTCTATGTAGATGTTTCATCATGCTTCTCTCTCCGAGACTCCGCCCCTTCTTCTCCACAAAACCCGCCCCTGTTTTCTCTGTGAATCCCCGCCCCTTTCTCCACTCTACCCTATCCCTGCACTTCTGCTCCCCCCCTAGTCACCTCCCCTAGTGCCTGTTCTAACGTGCTTCCTCTCCCCTCCCTGGCCTGCCCAGGCCCAGCTGTATGTGCATGTGAGTCTCTCCTCTCTCCGCAGTCAGTGTGCTGGGACCAGTCAGTCCTCTTCACAGTGAGGTAAGTATATGGGGAGGTGGAGTGTATTAATGCAATGTCAGGGTGGGGAGGATTAATGGTATTGTTATCGGGGGGGGAGTATATTAATATTAAAGGGGATGGGAGTGTATTATTTCTATAGGGGTATATTATTGTTATCAGAGGGGTCTATTAAAGTTATTTTGGGGGTACAGTAATTTTTGTTGCAGCTGATGTGATAATGTGTTTATGTTTTTCATATAAGTATTTGCACACATTTACATACACGAACACACACATATGGCCATGATGACAATGGGAATGGGCAAGTATAGCAGAGAGACATGGGTCAGGGAGTGGTGGGCTATTGTTGCTCACTGGCACTGGCATTAGGGACATATTCTGCTGAGCGGGACTCCCACCCGCCTTCCCGTGCCCCCATATTCCTAATTAATGAAAGCATTCGGACATGATCACAGCCATGAAAATTTTGCCTGTGCCCAATGTGCGCCGAGCATGTGCACGTACCCTGATGAAATGTACGATATGTGCGAGGCCATCATGCGCATTGGTTGGTGCAAGCAGCACCTCACTCCTCCTGGAAGACCCCGGCTCTCTGTAGCATTGTCACTATTGCAACATTTTCTTAAAGGCATAGTTGCCTTATTCAGCTGTAAGGACGGAGTGTGTTTTTGGTCCTCCACCTGTGTGCGCTAAGTTTGGGGAAGGAATAGGGAAGTCACCCGCTCTACTGTTTTGTTGGGCTAGGAGGAAGCACTAAGATATCAGCGTGCACAGTTCCTGCACTCTTTTGCTTGTTTTCTGGATATTGCTTGCAGTATTGGTTTTCCGGGCACTCAGTATATTAACTGCTATTACTGTGCACCCACATGGAACTTTTTATGCTTGTATATGCGATTCTCTCTGGTAGATTGTATATTTTTCTACTAGAGGTTGTTTTTTTCTCTCTACTTCCTCCTCTGTCTTTTAAGCCCTCCCATCCCACCCTTTTTTTCTCCTTCTCTTTCCGCTTGTTAAGTCATCGCCCTCTCCTTCCCCCTCTGTCTGTTTCTCTTTGACGGTTTCCCATATTTCTCTCCCCCTTTTTTAGTAGCTTCTTTCTTTCTTTGTGTCCCCCTCTATCAGGCCCATTTATTAATAGATATGATCGGGTTCGGATCTCAGAGATCCGAACTCACCCGAATTTTGAGCTCCGGGACGAGAACCGAATGTGCATTCGGTTCCTCCACCGGCCCTGGATTTCAAGCTGAGGCAAAACCATAGAGTCGAAAATCTTGCAACTCACAAGCTTTTGTCTCTATGATCTATGTTGTATATATGGGACCACGTGGTGGACGCCATTTCACTCCGGCTGTGGAGACTGAACAGGGAGGGTGGGTAATGTAGGGCTGGGAGAGGTGCTGGTGCTGTCTGCTGTGTCCTGGGCTGGTGCTCTGCTGATCCATCTGGTGCTGTCACTGCTGTGCTGTCTGCTGTGTCCATCTGGGCTGGTGCTGATCCATCTGGGCTGGTGCTGTGCTGTTTGCTGCGTCCATCTGGGCTGGTGCTGTTGCTGATCTATCTGGGCTGGTGCTGTGCTGTCTGCTGCGTCCATCTGGGCTGGTGCTGATCCATCTGGGCTGGTGCTGTGCTGTCTGCTGCGTCCACCTGGGCCCAAGTTCTGGACCCAAAATAAAAAAAAATATATATTGTCTTTTTATTTTTTTTCTGTGTGTGCGTGTTAGGCTTAGCCGCACAAGATACAGCAACGCAACCTAGTGCTGCTCGACTCCAGTCATCATCAATCGGTGCTCTGGGCCCAAGTTGTGGACCTGAAAAAAAAAATAAAACAAATAGTGTATTTTTTTTTGCTCTAATTTTGTTCTGTGTGTGTGTGCGTGTTATGCTTAGCCGCACAAGATACAGCCAGCAACGCAAGTTGCGACTTAATGCTGCCCGACTCCAGTCGTCATCAATCTGTGCTCTGGGCCCAAGTTGTGGACCCGAAAAACAAATAAAACAAATAGTGTCTTTTTTGTCAATTTTTTTTCTGTGTGTGTGTGCGTTAAGCTTAGCCGCACAAGATACAGCAGCAACGCAAGTTGCAACCTAGTGCTTCCCGACTCCAGTCATCATCAATCGGTGCTCTGGGCCCAAGTTGCGGACCCGAAAAAAAAATAAAACAATTAGTGTATTTTTTTTTTGCTTTAATTTTGTTCTGTGTGTGTGTGTGCATGTTAGGCTTAGCTGCACAAGATACAGCCAGCAACGCAAGTTGCAACCTAGTGCAGCCCGACTCCAGTCATCATCAATCGGTGCTCTGAGCCCAAGTTGTGGACCTGAAAAATAAAAAAAAAAATAGTGTATTTTTTTGTCAATTTTTTTTCTGTGTATGTACGTGTTAGGCTTAGCCGCACAAGATACAGCCAGCAGCGCAAGTTGCAACCTAGTGCTGCCCGACTCCAGTCATCATCAATCGGTGCTCTGGGCCCAAGTTGTGGACCCGTAAAAAAAAAAATAAAACAAATAGTGTATTTTTTTGTTAATTTTTTTCAGTGTGCACATGACTGCACTTGTGAATTTTGTAACCGGACCTTGGCTGCACTATTGGTGCTTGTGATACTGCTTCAAGACCGTAGAAAATATGGAGGGCTGTCACATGACAGGAGAGCAAGGCCAAGAACCACATGTTGTAGCTGCCGCCAGCAGTCATCATGATAATGCAAGTCCATCAACTTCCTTGCCCTCTATGAAGGCCCATGCCCCAGGGCTTAAGTCACACCATGCATATGGTAAAGCTACTTTTACTGCAGTAAAGAAAAAAAAATCAAAAGGCAAGTTGCCTTTAAATAAACAAAAAATTGGCAATATGCCATTCACTACACGAAGTTGCAAGGAAAGGATAAGCCCTGGGCCTTTATTTATAATGACTGCTGGTTCTGATAGCCCTTCTGCTTGTAGTAGTAGTGGTGGTGGTACCATTAAAAAATTGAAAGTTCTTAAGAAGAGTAAGATAGCTACGGAAAAAACAACTGTGTGTCCTGAGAAATCGAAATCACAAATCCCCAAGGAGAGTGCAAGTGTGTCCGCAGTTGCCATGTAAGAGCCAGACCTAAATACTAGTGTACTGATTGATCCTCCAAGTTCCGACATTTGTGTGCCCTCTGTAAATGTGGGGAAGGGCAGTCAACATCTTGCAGGCGTAGTCAGGGAGGATGCTTCTGTGGAATTGCACATGGTGGAGGAGGATATTTTGGTAGTTTAAGGTGCTAAGGATGATGAAGATGTTGATAATAAGATGTTGGTGATGAGGATGTTGATGCTGAGGATGTCCTTTGTGTAAGTAAGGCAACAGCTGTTGCCCATGGATTGAAAAAGTCAAAGCCCATTGTTGTCATGCCGAGGCAAAAGACAAAAAAATCCACTTCTCACGTGTGAAATTATTTCCACCCCAATCCGGACAACAGTTGTCAAGCATATGTAACCATTGCCAAGCAAGATTGAGCAGAGGGAGGAACCTAAACCACCTAGGAACCTCTACCCTGTTACTTCACTTGGAGCGCATTCATCAAATATCAAAGTGTATGTCGCCAAGTTCCATAACTCAGAACGTAACAAGTCCAGTGTTACCTACCTGCTCCCTCTCTGGGGGATCCAAGTGCCTTCAATCTCCAACACCAACACCTGCATCATCAACATCCTCATTCGTCATTGGGAGTAGTCCTGCTGCATCCAATGTTGTTATTGGAAGCATGATTGACTCCTCTCCTATCCGTGATTCCTCAGAAGGATCCTTGATGACTACACCTGTTGCTGCTGCTGTTGCTGTGAGTGGATCTTCATCCCAGAAGGGGACCAGGAAGAAGACTACTTGTAGCGTATCCTCCAAAAAACAATTAACTGTCAAACAATTGTTTGCAAGGGCAAACAGTATGACAGCAATCACCCATTTGCACAGCGGATTACTGACACCATAACAGCTATGCTGGTATTAGATGTGCAACCAGTATCTGCCATTACTGCAGTGGGTTTTCAACAGTTAATTGAGGTCCTGTGTCCTCACTACCAGATCCCTTCTAGATTCCACTTTGCTAGAACAGCAATTCCAAGTCTGTACAAGGACATTAAAAAAAACCTTATTCATGTCCTCAGAAATGCCGTTGTACCCACTGTCCACTTGACCACTGATATATGGACAAGTGGGACAGGGCAAACTTTGGATTACATGACTGTGACAGCCCACTGGGTCGGTGTATTGCCTACAACTGCAACAGCAACATCTACCAAAAGACATCTGATACAGAGGCATGCTACCTTTTGTATAACTGGTTTCACTAAGAGGCATACCGCTGAGAACCTCTTAGAAAAACTCAGTGAAATCATTGCTAAATGACTTACCCAATATTGTGAGAGCATTACATGTGGGCAAATTCCAACATGTCCCATGTTTTGCTCACTCAATTAATTTGGTGGTGCAACATTTTTTTTTAAATGACAGGGGCGTGCAGGAGATGCTCTCGGTGGCCCGCAAAATATCCGGACATTTTAGACTTTCGGCAAACGCTTGTCAAAGATTGCATGACCAGCAGATACTGTTAAATTTGCCCTGCCATCAGATGAAGCAAGAGGTAGTCACTCAGTGGATGGGGAATGCACCTTACTCAAGCGCAGTGGAGAATCATTTCTGTGTTGTGCAAGGTTCTCAAACCCTTTGAACTTGCCACACGAGAAGTTAGTTCAGACACTGCCAGCTTGACTTAGTTCATTCCCCTCATCAGACTTTTGCAAAAACAGCTGGAGAACCTGAAGGAGGAACTGAAACGGATCGATTGCGCAAGGTATGTCGGATTGGTGGATCAAGCCCTTGATTCACTTCACCAGGATCCAAGAGTCGTCAATCTATTAAAATCTGAAAAACATATTTTGGCCACCAGTCTGGATCCTAGGTTTAAGCCCTACCTTGTGAGTTTTTTTCCAACAGACCGAAATCTAAAACTATGCAAAGAGCTGTTGGTAAAAAATTGGCAGCTGCAGCCGCATGTGAAACACCATCATTGAGAAGACTCAATTTTCCTTACAGACTGCCTGCTGGTCATGCAGATCGTTCACCAAAAATTTACATCTGGTCGGGCCTGAGAGAACTGCCTACTAGTGACATGGCTTCTACCGTGACTATGTGTGATACAGTCTCCATTCACAGAATGGTGGAGGACTATTTCAGAGATAACATCCTAATAGGCATGTCAGACAGTGCCTTTCAATACTGGCAGGAAAAAGAGGCAATTTGGAGTCCCATACACAAACTGGCTTTGTATTACTTAAGTTGCCCACCCTCCAGTGTGTACTCCGAAAGAGTTTTCAGTGCAGCTGGCAACCTTGTCAGTGATCGGCGTAGGAGGTTACGTCCTCAAAATGTGGAAAAGATGATGTTCATTAAAATGAATTAGAAATTCCATGAGGAAGACCTCTAACAACAATTACATCCAAAAATGACAGAGGCGCCTATGGTGGATTCCAGCAGGGACGAATTAATATTGTGTGAAGAAGAGGATGTACGAGGGGATGACGAGGATGACGATGGGAATGACGAGGACGACGGCAACTTGTAATGTAAAGCCAGTTTGTGTATGGGATCATCTTCAATTCCATGTCCAATGCACATTGGTAGCTTGTTTTAACGAGGTCCAAACAAACCAATCATCTCAGCCACAATTGGTGCCCTTGTCGTTGAAATTATTGGTTTGTTGAACTGTGAATGTCCTGTTTCGTATACAACATAAGGGTGGGAGGGCCCAAGAACTATTCCATCTTGCACCTGTTTCCTTTCCATTATGTGCTGGTTGGGGCATTGCTGTCTGACATTTTAAATTAATGTTATGGTTGGTTTAGGAACCAATGATTTGTTTTTTCATTAATTTATTATCAAATTTACAGTCAGGGGCTGCACCAATGAATTTATTTTTATTAATTATTCAGCCAGAGGCTGCACCCAATGAATTGTTTTTTACTTTTGAAATTAAATTATTAATTATTCAGCCCGGGGCTACACCAATTAATTGTTTTTTAATTCATTTATTAGCAATTTTATAGCCAGGGGCTGCACCAATTATCAACTATCAAGTCTTCAATCTTCAAGGGTGTCTCAACCATCATCTTTGCACAGTCCTCTACTCTATTAATAATTATATCAATCAGTTTTGAGCCAGCAAGCTGGATGCGACCTTTTGGCCCTTTAACTAGATGAAAAAATAAATAAATATTGTGAGCTGTGAGGTGGTCAAAATTGGTCGTAGACCGTACGGCCGCCTCTGAATGAAGGCCTTAGTTCTACTCAGGACCCCTAAGTGATTCCGGACTGGGACTCGGTTCGACTCAGAACCCCTGTGTTCCTGTGTGTTCGGTTTTCCTAAAAACTCCTCTATATTTAAGGCCCATTAAACTAGAACACCAGGGAGGTGTGTTTTGCGTCTGTAGAGACATAATACAGTCAGCAATGCCAACTCACCATTTTCCCTGCCAAAATCGCAGTACATAGAATTTTCTAGTAAATTAAAGTTCTACAGTAAGCAATTGTTTGGTAAAATTAAGGGCCCCAAGTGTTTGACCAACCAGATGTGGATTTGAGGTGAAACTAAAAAAAATTCTAAAATGTAACCCATGATAGTAATAAAATAAACTAGGAGACGGAGCCCCTTATCCACACTGCATACTGTATGTTTTATTATTGTTTATTGACCATGTTATTTGAAATGTCAGGTCCTAAATCTGAACCTACAATATCCTAACAATTAAGCTTCGACCTAACATTAGCACAAACCCTAATCAAATCCAAGCGCTATATGGTTATAGGGTCCTACTGATTTAATAATGGGTTTTGCCCCAGGCCCACTAATGTTTTAAACTGTCCCTGCTGTGTCCCACATACACATATTGCCATGCTTTTCTACAAATGAATTTTCCTTTTTTTTTTATTTACCGACAGCTTCTTGCAGCTAAACAGCCAATGTTCTTTGTCCCAAAGGTTTTTTCTTTTCCAATTAATTAATTTAAATTGACCATTAAGTCTGCAGGGTTTTGATTGATAATCACCATAACGGCCCTTTCCTGCAGACCTGTCCAACACCTAAGAAATTGTAATTCCCAATCTGCATGATAGGAAGTAAAGCTCTCTCTTCACCACTATGTGCTGCTGAGTTATTGCTGGGAATTTGCTGGCTATTTGGATGAGTGTAATTTGAATACAGATTAGCTGCCCCAGTGTTCCAGAGCTTTGGCGTTATCATTACTGGGGACAGTAATTTGACTGATGAACACATAGGTTATCGCAAGGTCATCACCTCCACGCCGTGGACTGGTCCATCTTCTTATTTTGGAGGTATGGAGGGCAAAGCTTTCAATAGCAAAATTAAGTCCTGTAATTAACTTGTCCAATAAGCTATTGAATAAATCCTTTACTAATTACACAACCAATATGCCTTTTTGTTCTAAGATCTTGCGTGGCTATATTAAAATCAATGAGGTAGCATCAGTGTAACAGTATTTCTTAACATAAATTAAAATCCTTCATCCAATTAGATGCAAGTATTCGAGATGGAGGGGGGCAAGCTAGTTGGTACCTTGTTTCAGAGTTTTACATATTAGATCATGTCTGCTTTAAGCAATTATCAGTATACTGGTCGTTGCTGAATAGAAATGTCTGTCTTTTCACTTCATAGAATATCTAAAATGCTGCAATCAGATGAAAAGATTAGCTCACTATAGTGTTTGAGTGGTTCATACGTACTTATTACCTGTGTACAGTGGCGGCGGCCATTTTGTGGTCAGGGTCCTACTGACAGTGTGAGAATAATTAGTAATTGCCCAGCTTGCACCTTTCTACCCCTCAATCCAAACCGCTCACCTACAATATATTTATTTTACAAGTACAGTAAATGATGGTAATAATAACCAAATAGCAGAAAGAAATACATCAAATTGCCATGATTAAACCATTTGCATGCAGAAACCGGACTTTCTCTAATTGTTAAAAACATTCTCGTTTGTGGGTAGAGAGTCATTATTTCTGAAACTGCATCAATCATGAATCACTATTATGTCGAGAGGCCACAGTCTTGGAAATAGGTGATACAAACCTCAAAATGGCTGCCTCCACTATGTGTACGTGAGACGTATGAAGCCTTGGAGAGAGATAAAGTTACCAATCAGCTTCTACCTGTCATTTGAAAGTCTGTGCTAGATTAATGATATCTAGAAGATGATTGGTGGCTTTAGGCAACTTCTCCATTTTATTTGTCCAATTCTTGACATATCTCCCCTTGTATGTCTTAATGAATTTATGCTGGCAGACTTCCCAGCCCTACTTACTTACCTCTACTACTAGGTAAGTAGTAGGATGGGTATTTTTTAATAAACAGGTGGTGCACATGGATTTGTTTTTACACAGTATATTGTAATCACCATAATTTAGAGCATCAGAGTACTAAGGTTGCACAAGTGACATTGGGAAGTGTTGTAGAAGAGGGAGAGCCAAGCCGAGAGCTGACAACCACAAACTAGGATGCGATTTGGAGATCAGAAGGGATCTTGGATGGTTGGAGTCTTTTAATTTTGCATGCATGCTTCTTCGAACAATCAATGCGAATGCAATTACTAATAGACTGAGCTAGTACTGCAACAAGGAGAACCAAAGTGGTTGCCCAGGGCTCCAAGGTGTAGGGCAGAGGTGCTCAAACTCGGTCTTCGTGACCCCAAACAGTTCATGTTTCCCAGGTCACCTGTCGATGTTTAAAATGTAATATTTGGTAATACACCTGTGCACTTGCTGATGGTCTGGAAAATGTGACCTGTTAGGGGTCCTGAGGACTGAGAGCTCGATTCAGACCCGGACGTTAAGCTACGCTCTCTCGCAGCCAAAGGGGTCGGGTATTTAAATTCCGCGATCGCACTGTCTAGTGTAAGGACGTCCTCTATGTCTTAGAGAGCGACGGCAGAGCGAACGCATGCCGGCCTAAAGACGCCCACTTTTCTCTCTTAACACACGTCATCGACAGTAAGTGTATGATTAATCAGAACCATTGAGAGCCATCTGAGCTGCTCGCAGCCCTTGAGGTCGACCCTACCCCACCGCAAGCACTGCGATCACTGCCAGCTGAAATACAACCATGTGACGTGTACAATGACACCTCCATGCTAATTATACACACCCATAAAACGCCGTTTAGACGCCCAGACACGCATGCATTCGCAGCACCACTCCCCCATTCACAAGCACCTTCCCCTGTTACCACCCACAAACGGCACTATCTGTCACTCAAAGTAGTGTTCACTACGTGCACTACGAGCGCACGATTCCCGAGAGCAGTGACTGGTTCGCGCATGCGCATATTTTGCTGCAAATGCATGCGCAGAGGGGCGACAATCGCCCATAGCGAGCGATCTGAATCGGGCCCTGAGTTTGAGAACCATTGGTGTAGGGGGGAGTCTGAAACTCTTTGTGGGTCTTGATTGCCACTGTAGTGCCCTCATTTCTAACAGGTCAGCAGTTGGCAGATTATCACCTGTGAAGCTGTCATCTGCTGCTGTTGAATGTTTCCAATAGCTGGGGGTATGGCACTTGGCTATCATGCCATAGCCCATTGCCACATTCCCAAGAATAGAAGATGCTGATGCTTACCCAGTGAAAGATGTAGGAAGGAGCACTCACTGGCCATGCTAATAGAATAAATGTATTTCACTTATACAGATGGAATGAGGTGACATTTGGGGCCATATAGCTCCATGGTGATAAAGCAGGGATGAGGGGGCCAGTACGCGGAAGGCTCCCTCCCTGTGCGGCATTCCTCTCCCAAGCTTGCTCATACAGTGCCATCTTTTCACAGATGTATTGCGAATGATGGCACAAGAACAGAAGTGCAAAGACCGCTGTGCTGGCTCCATATTCCCCAATACATGAACGGAAATAACACGCTGTGGAGCAAGTATGGGAGGAACCATACATAAACACCCTGGGGAATATCTCCTGGGTACAGTGGGGTCTATTTACTAAGCCTTGGCTGGATATAAAGTACCAGTCAATCAGCTCCTAACTGCCATGTCACAGGCTGTGTTTGAAAAATGACAGTTAGGAGCTGGTGGGTTGGCATTTTATCTCCATCCAAGGCTTAGTAAAAAGACCCCAGTGTGTGCAGAGTGGGGCCCACCAGGACCAATAGACCCGCATGTTCCTCACACCTGGCACCCGTTATCAATATGCCATAGTGATGAAGGCAAGTGGACCTAATAACCAACTAGGCCCAAGGCAGCAAAAATGTTACATACAATGTAGGTCTGTACATATTGACGGGTCAGCCATAATGAAGAGAATCAACACTATAAAACAATTTAAACTATATGGAGCGAAGAACCCTATAAAAATAAAACTTTTTAGAATCATATTGAGATCGCACTTTCCCCTTCAGTCTAGGCTAACGATCAGTTGTACTTTGCTGAATATGTATCAGAAAGATGTGTTAATTCTAGATAATTCTAGATAAAATCAATGCGCTCATTAGTAACACATTTT
Organism: Taudactylus pleione; assembly: GCA_031769625.1. Taxonomy (NCBI): domain Eukaryota; kingdom Metazoa; phylum Chordata; class Amphibia; order Anura; family Myobatrachidae; genus Taudactylus; species Taudactylus pleione. The sequence continues at coordinate 1,523,763 of JAUIMM010001082.1, forward strand.
TGTTGAAGACATTTAGTTTAAAGTCAAATGGGAGATCGGACATGAGGACAAAGCCAAAAGAAAATGCTAAAATTCTACAACAAATGTATATTAACGATTAATATAATCATTAAATAATCTACTTAATTTGTCTCCTATAATAGAATCGTCATTAAGATGTTATCTCTGACAAAATATATATCCCACCTGCATAAAGATTACACTTCGTTATCTCTCTGTCATCCCTCTTTACTTAGCTCAGACGATAATCTGATAGATGCAAAAAGTGTACCATTGTCCTTGGATTTAAGAACCCTGCGAATTGTAAGATTGATTCAAATACTGTACTTTTATCTTAAAATAGTAAAAAAAAAAATACATGCCAGATTTCACTTTTGTGATACTGTATATGCTTTGACAGCTATTATTTATGCCCTGTTGTAATTCAGAATACAAAAAAATGAGAAGTGCAGAAATAAATATGGGTATTTAGATGCTTAAGTGGGAAGTTAATCAGTCGCAGGGTTTTGCCACAAGTAAAACAAGATCTGAGTGTCTATTCAATAAAACTGCCTTTTCCCTGCGCGATAAACCCAGGGGTTAAAACGCTGAATCATTGGGTTAACCCCCCCCCCCCCCCTGTGGGTGATTTTTATCCCAAATTTGTCTTTGTGGCTCCTGAAGCACCGTGCATCTCTTCTGTGGTTTAAAGCAGTTATGCCAGCGGCTAATTGGATTCCCCCCTTCACGTTTCTTATTGTGTCAATCCCAGTTGAAGGGAAACTGTGTTACTAAGCCAGACAGTGTTTTGCAAAGACACAACTGTTTGGAAAGCAAGCCATTCATTGATTCAGTACAATCTGCGATTTGAGTAGGGGGGTTGGGTTAACATTTGCTTGGCACTAGACGCCCAGCAATCACCTTTGTGAGTTCACATCCTGAAGTGACAGTATCAATAGCGCCCACCTGACAACCTGGCAACGCATTCAAGCTGTCCTAGCAGAATCGGTATGATTTACCCCTGGCCGGCGGTTCAAATCCCGACAGCGGAGGATGAAAATCCCGATCGTCCCTAAGGTAAGTATTCTCTAACCTATTCCCCCACCCTAACCCTAACCCTCCTTTAGGGTGCCTAACCCTATCCCTCCCCCCCAGTGCCTAACCCTAATCCCCCCTCTAAGTGCCTAAACCTAACCCCCCTTCCCCGCCGCCTAACCCTAAGTCCACCCCAGGTGTGCCTAACCCTCCCTCCCCCTAGCCTAACCCTAACCTCCCAGGGGGTGCCTAACCCTAAGTCCCCCCCGGGAGCCCTAAACCTAACCCTCCCACCCCCCGCGGCTGTCTGCAGCGGCGCCCGGCATCACTTCGATTGGGATGCCGGGCGTCGGTCTCCCGGCGTCGGTAAAATGACAGTCATTTAACCCTCGCCGGGATAAAGCAGTCGGGAAGCCTGCAGTCAGGATTAGGTCCGCCGGCTTCCCGACTGCATACCGTCCTAGCACCTGGGTGCATCGGACAGACTTTGCCTACAGGGAAAACAAACAGGGGAACACACAAATGATCTGCCCTAGCACCCACTTGCTTCCGACAGACCCGCCTAGACAAACAACCAGGAATAGTACTGATGACCGGAGTATATTTGTCACCTTACTTGTAGTTTCACTGCACTCTTGACAGGCATCTACAAAAGAACACACAGCCCAGCCACATTGGCAATGTCTCCTGTCACTGACCTTTCTTAGTCTGCCACCCACTCCAGCCTAACTGATAAAGATTATAAAAATGGATCCTAATACAATAACTGAGCCTAGTGTAACAACAGGGGCTGGTTGTAGTGTACTGTCCTATAACTACCACTATACTCGCAGCGGCACAAGTACAACAATGCAGTGAGACACAGTCATCCCTGGAGGTGGCGGGCACACATAATCACATGTACAGGGGACTTACAGTAAGCTGTGACGCCATGTGGCCACTACACAGGTTACAGCTTTGTGCTTTTTTCAGTAAAAAGGGCAGTGTGAGAGGCAGTTCTACTTATGCCCTTCTGAAGCCTTAACAGTGATATTAGCTTAATTCCAGAAAGTGAGAGGCACAGGTCTAATCGCAGAATTCAATATGTGGCACAACATGACCAGGAAATAGAGCACTGCCTGAAGCGTCCTTAGGGTGGCTCCACGGGCAGCAGGATGCATGGCCTTTGGATGTTCTGGATGGCTGTGCTGCAGTGCTACTGGCTGCATGATACTGTTACAGGCACCTGCAAGCCAAATGCAGGTGCCGTGGGGCAGCGCCAGTACTGTTTGTACACCTCTAGTTTTAGCCCTGATGGCACGGGCCGAATCTAACATAAGTCATGGGCCTAGCAGCCGAATTTAATGCCACCCAGAGGCCTGGAGCCTGAACTATTTATTAGGGCCTCGTGGCCAGATTATGCCCACGCCTGAACATCTCTAAAAGCCTAATGGACACCGCAGCACAGCAATAATGCCTGATGCAAACACCAGTGGTCTAGGATACTTTATAAAGTAGAGGGGTACCACTGGGTCCTTACCTATTAAGCTGACACTGGTGGGCACAGAGGGGCACCCCAGGGAGCACTTTTGAATGGTGTGCACTGCAGGGGTCTATGACACTCATTCATGATCCTAAGCTCGACCAACCCTGGGTCCAGGCAAGGTATTGGGTGTCAGCTCTTTCCTGAAGAACCCCCTTGCAATGCTGGAACTTGACAGGTCAGAGCTATGACATGGCGAGCCAGGATTGGCTCGCCACAGCTGCTCCTGATTGGCTGGCCAGCCACAAGCCATGATTCGCTTGCGTCCAGCAGCAATTTCAAAAAGCCAGAAAATCATTGGACAAGATTGAGGGGTCTATTTACTAAGCAGTGTTAGGAGACTGAGTGGAAAGTGATAAGGTGCCAGCCAATCAGCTCCTAACTGCCATCTCACAGGCTGTGTTTGAAAAATGACAGTTGGGAGCTGATTCGCTGGCACCTTATCACTTTTCACTCTGTCTCCTAACACTGCTTAGTAAATAGACTCCTGAATCTTTTTAGATTAAAGCTTTCCAGGGCCGGAAAAGCAGCCAATACTCGCCTGGCTGGGTTTCCTCATCGTCAGGCTACTCCTCCAGACAGGCTCCTTCATATATGTGTCCCACGACGTACTCTTGGCGAGTGTTGCGTCCTTCGCTGGTTGCAGATCCTCAGGTCCAGCGAGAGGCACCTTCCTACACTGCTTTGTATGGTACAGTTGCTGTGTATAGTAAATTGATCACAGAACAGCAGTGATGATGAAGATTGGAATACACAGAGCTCATGTCACAAACTGAAATGGTAGCATTAAAAAGAATTTCCCTTAGAACTATCAGGGAAGAATGAGCGATGAACTGGATGTAAGCTTACCATACAAGGCTGTACACATGTGAAATATATTTAAGCTTACTGGTTGGCTTCTTTATGTTTCACACACTGTGGCTAAATAATCCACAGGACAAAATTATTTCTTGCACCCCTACCCATTCCATGGTCCTGCATTTTCTGTAGAGCAGTGACCAAGGCCTGCTCCTCAGTGACATCATCCCCCAAAACACCATGACATCATCATTTCACCGCCGCTTTACCTGTCACCTTTGGTACCAGTAATTACAATTTTTAATTATTTGGACTCCAGTGCCGAGGATGAGTGGGAATCATCTCTAGTACTTTTGAGGTATATGCTAAGGATGAGTCAAACTTGTCCTTAGCACTGAAGGAGTTAACTAGTTTCAGGTTGTGGTCGAAGCTATGTCTCTTTAATGCTGAACATCCCATAGAGAACGCCCCCTCCCAACCATCCTGATTTCATTGGGACACTCTCGTTTTTTGGGCACTGTCCTGCTGTTCCACCCACGGGCCAAAGTGTCCCGCTGGCAGTCTGGAGGTTGGGGACCCCCACCCCTGCAGCTCTGCTTTGCTAAGCAGAGCGCGGCAGTGATGGTGAAGCTAAATGGATGGGGTCCATTCAGTTCTGAGAGACGGCTGGGGGCAGCCAAGCTGCTGACGGAGTGCTGGGCTTGCCCTCAGCTTGACGTGAACGGGAGGCGTGCCATATAGGCTCACCCCCAAGTAACATCAGCTTGGGGGCGTGATGTATTGAAATTAGGTCACACCCCTTTTTCAGATGCACAGGAGTAACGGTTGCTGACCCGTTCTTGCACAGGGCGCAGCTACTCCTGGAGCCAACCCCGAATGCTGGATAGTGCCTGAAAAGCAGGGCTGTCCCACCAAAAGCGGGACAGTGTACAGAGCAGAAATTCCATGCACAGCAACATTTTAATCTTATTCTTACATGTTGGCTTGAAATGTAGGACCAGGAAAACTGGAACTAAAGCATGGGCTTTGTGCTAATGCTCCCTCACCTTACTGACAGAAGTACAGTACCCAGGAGCACTTTGTTGGCACTCCATTATGACGAGTTATACATACACATTTTTCTCTGGAGTGGTGGCTGCATTGAAGTATTACAATAAATAAAACAAATAAATAAATAATAAATGTATTTGCACCCCTTGCATTGCAGCATGGTTTGTTCAAAATAAGGTGTCATTTTTCATGCTTTGCTCCCAACCAGTGGCATCTCCATGAGTGGGGCTGCAGCGCAGTCCAAAATTCAAATGGGGAGCCCCACCAACTGCCAGTGTGTCCCAGCCAGTGATGTTTGGCAGCATTTCAAATATAGAGATGAGCGTGTCTGGTTCTCCGAGAAACGGACCCATCCGAACTTCATGTTCCAAGGCGACTGACTCGGATCCGAAAACGAGGCAAAACACGTCACCCTCCCACTGTCAGATTCTTGCGGGTTTTGGGTTATATAAAGGTCCCTGCGATCTGCGCCATTTTCATTCCGGCTGTGGAGAAAGAAACTAGCAGACGTGTAGTCACTGTCACTCAGTGTGTGTGTCCAGTCGGGGTCTTGGGCTGAAGGCTGCTGCTGTGTTGTTCATAAAGGTGCTTAGGCTGCAGTATATAAAAGGGGGCTTCCTTCAGTGGGTGCTGCAGCTGCTGTGTCACTTGTCCTGTCAATCAAGGGGCTGCTGCTGTGTTGTTGTCCTGTCCATCAGGCTAGAGCTGCAGTCCATAAAGGGGTGCTGTGTTGTCCAGGGGGGGGGATGCTTTGTCAATTAGGGGTGCTCTTCCCCAGTGTAAAAAAAAGTACTTTTTTCTTTCTTCCTTTTTTTTTTGTTGTTGTTGTTTTTATTGTTTGGTGACACTGCCGCTATTTATCGTCCTCGTATTTGTGACTCTGCAGGTGGTCTGTCCGCACTCGCCAGGTGTGCTCTGTTGTCCATAAAGAAGGGGTGCTGTCTGTGTTGTTCATCAAGGGGCTGCTGCCTCATTCAGGGGTGCTCTACCCCAGTGTCAGAAAAAATAAGTTATTTTTTGTATGTGTGTGCGTCAGCAACCTAGCTGCGCTATTATTGTTCAGTGACACTGCCGGCCAGACTGCAGTTTGTTGTCCACGTATTGCGACACTATAAGTCATAGTGCAGTGTGTTATTCTTATTCATAAAAAATCTTGTGACGCTGTAAGTGGTAGCGCAGTTTAATATTCAACTTTTCACTTCTTTGCTCAATCGTGAATAAATGATTAGTCTACATGGGGCGACTACAAGACCAAAACTAAATTAAGTTTTAAGGAAATAGATAAAAAAGAATGCAACTAAGTGGCGCAGCACCTCAAAGCTGCAAAGGTTGTAAGCGAGTCACCAAATCCTAATAATACAAACATAAAAATACAACCTCACTTGCTCTTATGAGTTGTTCCAAAAGTTCATACAATGTAATCTTCAAGTTGCTCCAATGCGGATGATCCACAGTACATGGAAGAAACAATAATAAAATACAATAGTGTAATACAGTCAATATTGTGGCCGCACACCACCACAGGGATGTGAGTAACAATCGGAAGAGGGTGAAGGGGAATCCACTCCAAGCTTTTTTTTTTTCTGCTCCCTTGATTCAAATTCACCAAAAAGTGAGGGGAAAAGATATACAATGTACTTCTTACACGTATGCTTACTTCTAACAACGTAGTACTTACTTATAAAGGTATCTTTAGTTATCACTGGCATTGAATCCTCACATAAGATAGCAGAGCCGTAAGTAGACTTTTTGGTGCCCTGTGCCAGAGAGAGCATTTTCGCCCCCACCACACATTTTTTTAAATAGTGAAATAGGGCCATGGCTTCATGGGGAAGGGCCAGGGAAGGGATAGGTAAGGCCAGGAGATGCTAGGAATAAAATAAGAGGAAGCTACAAGTGAGAATGATGATAAACAGGAAAATTGACAGACCCAAACAGCGCCCCCTGCCCTGCAGTGCCCTGTGCCAAGGCACAGGTAGCACTACTCTAGTTAAGGCCCTGTAAGATTGGGTCTCACCAACAAAGGTAGAAAAATAAAAAACAAGGCAGTCACCCACTTTTTAGTATAACTCAAATTTTGGATATGTTTATTAAAATTGACAATAAAAAGGCCCTACCATCAAGTATAGTCCAATGCTCATCTCTATATCCTCATCAAGATGGAACCCAGGTTTAGAAAAGGGGTACAGAGGTACCATATAGATGGTAGGGAGGATGGTAGCCACATATCAGTATGCTAGAGTGAATAAGACACTCATCTTGAAAAAGGTGCCGAAGAGCGCCGAACCGCATTGAAAAGTGTCTTTCCTTGTCATCATTTATTTGTGTCATAGGCAAACACAGGGGGATTTCCGTCTGCCTGGAAACCCCCCTCCCCAGCACATACCATGACCACAGTAGAAATAGTAATATAATAGAATTTTACTAGTGCTACATGTTCTTCTCAGTATCACAAATGAAATAATTAGCAGCACCTGTGGATCTTTTTACATGTATCAGCCAGAAATAACCAACTAAGAGATCTGAAAACATGCACTGTTAGGGATGCACTGCTATAGAGCCCAATATGTACTGTACATACATATATGTCCAGGGAAGTGCTAGGTTCTTCTGCTGCTCCTCCAGGCTCCCGGACTTGCACCAGTGCTCAGGAATGGTGCTCACATCTAAAATAAAAACATTAAGCTCAGGCAGGATGGCCCTACTGACACATCTAATGACTTACTGTGATCCTGTATATGCTGGAATTATGACACACAATACACATTGCATGATGCATATTCAAACTGGATAAGTACTAATGATGCCCTCTTCATTGACTGGCCGCACTCACTCTAAAATCAAGCATTTGGAAACCCCCCTCTAGAAATCCTGCGTTTGCCACTGTGTGTGGCTTCCCTACCATCGATATGCTACCTCTGTACCCCTTTTCTAAAATAACCCGGGTTCCATCTTGATGAGGATATAGAGATGAGCATTGGACCATACTTGATGGTAGGGCCTTTTTATTGTCAATTTTAATAAACATATCCAAAATTTGGCTTACACTAAAAACTGGGTGACTGTCTTGTTTTTATATTTTTCTACATTTGTTGGCGAGACCCTATCTTATGTGAGGATTCCACGCCAGTGATAACTAAGAAGTACACTGTATACTTTCTCCCCTCACTTTTGGGTGAAATTCCATCAAGAGCGCAGAATCTAAAGCTGGGAGTGGATTCCCCTTCACCCTCTTCTGATCGTTACACACATCCCTGTGGTGGTGTGCGTCCATGAAGTGACTGTATTACACTATTGTATTTTTTATTGTTTCTTTCATGTACTGTGGATCATCCGCATTGGAGCAACTTGAAGATTACATTGTATGAACTTTTGGAACAACTCATAAGCGCAATTAAGGTTGTATTTTTATGTTTGTATTATTAGGGAAATAGATACTTACAGTAAATATACTTCACACTATGAAAACTGTGAAGTTGTTTGCTGTGTAGCAAGTGCCCACTTTTCCCTCATAAAACAACTTGACATTCATACATCCTCCAGGATAGTGCCTATAAGGTATGTTTTCAAGTAGATAAAATCCTCGGTAGAGATGTCCGGTTCTAAATTCAGAGGGTTCCAAATCAAATCGAGTCCTAGTTCATGATCACTTTGGGGTTCCGAGTCAAAAGTAATCCCAGTTCGATTCTGCAGTCAGTTCGGAACTCGGATTTAAAAAACAAACTCGGGTTTTGGATTGCATATGAACAGGTCCGAAATGGCTGTTTTATCAAATTTTTATTGATTTTGATAAATTTTCATAAATTTTCAGCGATTTTTAAGAATTCTAAAACCAAACCAAAACTGAATAAAAATCACGTGAGTGATTTATAAAGGATCAATTTATCAATCATCAGTTCCGATATGGCATGTAGTAATTGGGTAAAATTTTGTAACCTGTTCCATAGGCACACTGCCCACTTCCCCAGACTTTGTTAGTGCCAGTATTTTTTTTTAAGGATTTAGGGCCTGATTCAGAGCAAGTGGCTGCTCGTTCGCTCCGAGCGATGTTCGCACAACTGCGCATGCATATGGGTCATAATGTGCATGCGCAAACCAGTCAGTGCGGCCGAAAATCGTGTGCTCGCAAAATAGCGAATGCCTGCTATTTTGAGTGACAGAATGAGGCGTATGTGGGTGGTAACAGGGGAAGGTGTTTGAAAATGGGGAGTGGAGATCCGATCGCAGGCGTGCTTAAAGGTCAAAACGGGCGTTTTATGGGTGTGCATAATTAATACAGCAGCGTCATCGACCACGTCACTTGGTTATTTTATAGCCAGAACTGCTCGCAAGATTGTGGTAGCAAAAACCAACCACAAGAATAGCGAGCAGTTCATACCCTGTTCGATGTACTCGATTAATCTAATAAATAGCGGACATGACGTAGGATGCGAGCGGCCAGGGGGTGTAGTTTCCCAAAACACGACCGCAGGTTTTGTTCGCTCGTTCAGACCTAGAGGCGTGAACAGACCGCAAACAGCGAATGGTTCATTTGAATAGCCACCCCTATTTTCGGGACGAGCGAGCGCTAATTGCGTCCGGCTCTGAATCAGGCCCTTAATTTCTCATATGGCGAATGGCGATATAACTGTGCTCCACTAATTGTGCCGACGTAGCCTGTATCTGTGTTGCAGATCAAAGGCCAAGTCAGAAACCAGGCTACACCGGCACTGTTAGTGGAACGCAGACATATCACCATCTGAGGACTGAAATCCTTTCAAATACATTACAAAAGTTTACACGTAGCCAACTCCTACATGCCAAATCTGGACTGATGGCTGCCTATCGATACTGTTTGTAAGAATTTTCAATAAACCTAAGACAAAGAATTTGGTAACGACTCTTCAAATTTATAGGACCTGAGTCAGTGTCAGTGAGATGTCATATTTTTACTATTGCAAATCTTAATCTGCATACAAATATAGCAAATTCATATGTATAATACTGTATTTATATGAATTGTTTTTAGCATTTGGTCCCCTTAACCGAGCTCCATATACGAGTATTAAGGATGTCTGTCTAATTTTTATTTTGGATATTTTTATTGGTGGTCACCACCTTTATAGTAGGCAGAAGTTTTAAGCTGGGTTCACAATATACGATTCAGAGGCGTAACTAAAAGTCAGCGGGCCCCACAGCAAAATTTTCAAAGGCCCCCCTGCACTACCCTCCCAAATTTCCAAAACCACTGCCTCCCCCCAGTCCCGAATATTCAAAGCTCCTCCCCCTCCCCAGTCCTGTGCTCGCTTATTTTAAGTACTGATAGAGATCCACCTCACGGCGCTCACCTTGTATGGGGTTCCAAAGCTGGGGTGGACTCTGAACCATAATTAGGTGGGGGGGGTTTGAGAGAAAGAAGGGTGGGCAGCGGGGGCCACAGTGTGATCATAACTGGGTGCAGGGGGAAGCGGGAAGCCGAAGGCGGTGTCAGACCCAAAGCAATCTCACCCCCTACATCCACGATAGCTACACAACACCCTTGATATGGTTGTGGAACAGAACAATATACCATACACATCGTATAGTGTGGACGCCCAATCCGTCCTTCACTGCCTTCATCAATCGGAATCATCCCATTTGCTGTGCTGCACGGCAGATGGGACGATACAATGACCGATGTGGTGAACATAGTGTATTGTGTACACACAGTCGCACGACCACAAGATATATTGGTCCAATCTTTTCTCTGAATACATCACCTGAACTCAGTGGTGTCCTTCCCCATGCTGACACTTGGTGCGGGGAGGGCTGAAATGCGCACAGCGAAACAAAGGGGGGGTGGCTTTATCGACAGGGGTGTGGCCACAAGGGAAGGAGTGTGGCCTCGTGGCCAAACCAATATTCTTATCACTCAGGGTGGTGGTGGGGGGTGCCGGAGGTGCGGACTGCCCGATGTGCAGTGCCAGCTTCCTCACTGTGCCAGGAGCTGAGTGCTGCACTTAATACTACAGTGCAGCACCCGGCTCCTATCACTGTCTGAACTGTCAGTGATATACACAATGATTACACAGTGTGTACAGGAGAAAAGATTTAATGTATATAATCCTCTGACATGATATATTGTGCCGTCGTTAGGACAATTGCATAGTGTGTACGCTCTATATGGTGTGTTCTGGGATGAAGGGAATTTGGAATGACTGTCACATCATTTGTTCCATCCCATAGTGTACCCAGCTTCAGCCTTTCGCTGACCTTTTAATCTTCCATAGTGAAAAATATAGTATAAATGAGAGCATTGTAGCTGAGAACGATGGGCGCCAAAAAGTACATTCTCACAATTTAATATTGACTATTTTTCTTGCAAAAAACGAAAGCACAATTCCAGCTTATGAACTTTGTGTAATGCGCAGTAATATTTATTTTCTGATAATCTATATTCAATTCAGGACAGCATCTAGTTATATGGTGTAATAGGCTAAAATACACATCGGATGAATACAAGATGCATCAAAAGATTTAAGGCACCTGTTGTGTATATAAGAGAGTTATATCTTGTTTATTGTACAGTATAAAAATCACGCCAGTGATTTATAAAGCGAATTGGCCATTGCAGGGAAAATCTCATTTCAATCATAAATGGCATGGAGTTGATTTAAGAATTCATTCTTTAATAGTTCTGCAATGTTCAAATTTAAACTCATTCAATTCATCAGCAGAATATTCAATATGGGGCACAGGAAACTCATTTAAGCAAACAGCGACTTTTAATATAAATTTTCCAGCAGATTTCTTTATCGATTCGGCAGTTTAGTGCAAAATGATTTGTGCGATACATTTTCAGGGATCAATGCGAGCTGAGTTAATGGCTCATATAAAACAATCATCACACCACATATACAAAACGTCTCCGTGAACTTTGACTTAGCATTGAACGACCCTGTGGATGAAGAAGTAGCTGTTGCGGAAATACATTTTCATAACTTTGCCGACTTGTTTATTTTCATTGGTGGGTCCTGTTTTTATTTAAGGTGAAAAACAATATTCTGCTCTAGCCAGTCCAGATTAATACAAAATAAAGGAGTGCATCTAAATCATGTGTCATGGATGCAAATGCAGCATGTGAATTACTTCTGCTGGGGGGGGGGGGGGGGGCTTGTGCTTTGCAAAAACAAAAGCTTGCTGAAATATGGAATTACCAGGGAACACATTGCAGGCAGTGGCGTATCTATAATGGGTGCAGTGTGTGTGGGGCACACGGGCCCCGGGGTCCAGGGGGACCCCGCACCGCACATCCTGCACCCATATTATTTTAAACTCACCTGTCCATTGTCCCGCATCGGGTGTCAGCGCTGGTCAGACCCCCAAAAAATGTCCGTTTTTCCAGTGTTCTGCGCATGCGCAGTAGACCCCGGGCACACTCTAGTGCCCGGGGTCTACTAATGCTCCGGTGGCTGGCCAACCACGTCAGTCGGCTGCCAGCCACCGGGGAGAGAGGAGGGGGCCCTGCACGGGGAGTGTACACAGGTCCCCTCCTTTCTTGAGACGCCCCTGATTGCAGGGGTTATGTAATTGATTTCGAGATGACGGGACCGGCGTGATTTTGGCAAGTTCGCCACTAAATTAAAGCAGCAATCAGTTATAAGGCTGGTTTTGCCTTAAAACTGATTGTTACTTTAAATTTAGCAGCGAACTCACCAGAAATCACGCCGGTTTCCTCAACTTGGAACCTAATACATAACCCCCTACATGAGTGAAGCTGCATTTCATACAGAAGCGTGTTTAATACGGGTTGGGTACGGCATGCCGGCACTCGGGATCCCGGCGATCAGAATACAGGACCCCGGCATCCCAACAGGGTTGGAATACTGACACTTGTCGATCTGTATTATAACCCTCCCCTTAGCCAAACCCTTCCTCCCCGGTGCCTAAACCTAACCTACCCCTCCCCGCACCCTATACCTAACCCTCTCCCCTTAAAACAGGGCTCATCATTATCTAATAACAGGTATTGTGCCCACCATGGCACTGTGCAGGGTTTCCAGAAAAACAAGTGATCGCTTCCTGTATGTGATGCATAGCATTTGAAATCTACAAATTGGGGCCCAGACACAGAATGTGATTAAGGGGGGAGCTCAGTGCCCCGGGCCCCACTCTCTCAGGGGGCTCCAGAGTCGGATCACACTGCTACCAGTGTTGCCAATCTGAAATGGAAAATAAGCAACCTATAAGTAAAAAACAAGCCCAAAACAAGCCCAACCCAATCCTAAAAAGCCCAATAAAAAAGCCCAATTTATGGGGGTGTCTCTTTGTCCTCACTCTCTACCTGCCTAACTTCCTTTATTCCCCCCTTCACTAACCTAAATATTTTAGTGTGCGCACAGCCTTATTATCTGCCTATATTGCTTTTATCCCTCTACACCAGCCTCCATATTTTTATCTCCTCCCTCTTTTCATACCTCATTCCCTTGCCAGTCTTCAGCTGGGTACACACTTGCCGATGTGTGTACCCAGTGATGCGACACCTGACCACGCAAAATATATATCAGGTGGTCAATACATACTGCATAATATGGTGACCAAATGTCCGATATGTTGGGCACCGGCTCCATCCACTTTGCCGGCGTTGGTATCTGGGTCGTTCCATCGGCCCTACATGCAGGCCGACAGAACGTCCCCGATGGACGACCCACGGGAGTGCGCAGGGTCATGCATAGTGGTTACACACCGGCCGATGTGGACGATATTTCGGCCCAATCAGCAGGATCAGGTGACAAATCGTCTCGTGTGTACCCACCTTTCCTTTACCTGACTCTTCTTCATTTTTATCACCCCTCTTCTTTACCGCCTTCATTCCTGTCACCTGTCTAATTCCATTATGCCCTCTTTTTAACAGCCTCAGTCATTTTAACTTACCCCCATGTACCTGCCTCATTTCTGTCATCTAGTTTGCCTCTCCTTTATGCCTGCCTCCACCACCTTCACCATGTCCACTGGCTACTGCCCTCTATTCCCCAGACACAACCTCCCCCCCCCCTCACTCCCTCCCTCCCTCCCTCACACACACACACACACGCACACACACACACACACACATACACACACTTACCTCCAGTGGTGCCTCAGCAATGCACACAACAAAAACAAGCTCAAAAACTAGCAACCTTAAAAAAAAAAGCCCAGAAACAGGCAGCAAGCAACTTGCAAAAAAAACAAGCAACTTGCAAAAATAACAAGCCCAATTCCGCTGGTGATAAGCGGACTTGGCAACTATGACTGCTACACAGACACCGGGCACTAGGACCCAGCGGGGCCAGATGTATTGTGCCGCACTCAGTAAGTTTTGAAACAAGAGAGAAGCAGGGGATGTCCCTGCAGCACTCAAACTGAGGTCACTCCCACAATTGCTCTGATTGGAAGAGCTCAGCACATGCTTACTAGAAGATTGGTGGAGCTGCTCTTTGATGCCTGGAACAGTGAGGAGTACTGGACTCCAGTCTCTCAGCATGAGCATAGTGCCTGTCAGTAAGTATCTTGTGTGCCTCCTCTATCTCCACAGCTCCATTCTCCTGTCTATGTGTCTCCCAGCTCCTGTCTCTGCCCCTTTAGTCCATCTTGTGTCTGTGTCTTCCCACTCTCAGTCCATCTCCTGTCGATATCCATGTGTTTCTGACTTCCAACCTTCCTGCACAGCTTCTGCATGTGTCTCCCCATCTCCTGTTTGCATCTACCCCCTCTCAGTCCATCTCCTGCATATGTCTCCACCAGTGCTTAAAGTGGTCCTAGAAATGTAGTGGAACTGACCCCCCCCAGAGGCCACCCCATCCTCAGTGCTATTTCAAATAAGGGACAGTGCACACCGCAATAAGGGGCATGGTCTCAAAAGTAAGGGGCGTGGTCACACAATGGTATCCCCAATTCACATTACGCCACACAGCAGCACAATCTTATTCACATTACACTGCACATAGGGCCTGATTCAGACCCACTCGTGAGCGGGTCGATGTTAGGCCACTGCGCATGCGCATGCTGGAGCCGGCTCTGACATGTGCATGCGCGAGAGCCAGCTAGCGATGGGCGCTCCGTCACTCCGGGTCTCGCACCAAAAGGGGGCGGCTGTTGATTTTGATCGACAGCTCGCCCCGTTTTGGAGGCATGGCGTGGGGGTTGCTTCACAAATGGAGGCGTTCCCATGCGAATGCCTGCTGTTTGTGGGTGGCCCCACTGACATCACCAGTGATGTCAGTGAGAGAGTTTCCGGCTCTATTAGAGCCAGAAGCTCTCTGGGGCTTGCTGCCACGAGACCCTACCACAAGGGCCTCGTCACACATCATCCTGGCCACACGCAATAGCTGTGGGTGGTCACCCACAGCTATGCGAGCAGCCAGGAGGCTGCTCCAAAAAAAACAAACGCCCTGATTCAGAGCGAGCGCTCTTTCAGAGCGTCCGGCTCTGAATCAGGGCCATAGTGTCCCTGATTCACATTACACCACATAGTAGTGTCCCTTATTCATGTTATGGCACACAATAGTGCCCCTTTTACAAAATGCTCACAGTAGTGCCCCTTATACACAATGCCCACAGTAGTAGTGACTCATATACACATACTGCCCACAGTAGTAATGCCCCTTATACAATGCCCACAGCCATAGTGTCCCTTACACATAATGCCCACAGCATTAGTGTCCCTTATGCAATGCCCACTTTAGTGGTGCCCCCTATGTAATGCCCCCAGTAGTGGTGCCCCTTATGCACTGCCTCCTATGCAATGCCCAAATAGTAGTGCCCCCAGTAGTAATGCTCCCATTAGTAGTGCCCCCAGTAGAAGTGCCCCCAGTAGTAGTACCCCCAGTAGTAATGCCACCATTAGTAGTGCCCCCAGTAGTAGTACCCCCAGTGGTAATACTCCCATTAGTAGTGTCCCCAGTGGTAATGCCCCAATTAGTAGTGCCTCCATTAGTAGTGCCCCCAGTGGTAATTCCCCCATTAGTAGTGCCCCTTACACAAAAAAACCACACAATACTTAATGTACCTTAAGCTCCTGCATCCGCTGCCATCCGGTACGACTGCTCTTCGGAACTATGGGAGAGACGTCTCTCCTTTCAACCACTATGGGAGCCAGAAGGAGGAGCTCAGGAGTGAGCTCCAGCCTTCGACTGCCACTGTAGGGAAGGAGCCGGATGCCCTGTTGGTAACAAAATCTCAGCAGACGCCCACCACCTCTCCAGCCCAGTGCCTCGACTTGCTAGGTAAAGTGGGCTGGAGGAAGTGGAACTCATTCCGTCTCCAAATAGAACTGATGGCGCGCAGATCTGCCCCGTTCCAGCCCATTTTAACCCCTGGTCTTCTCCATGTATCTCCCCCTCTCAGTCCATCTCCTGCATGTGTCTCCCCACCTCCTGTCTGTGTCTCCCTCTCTCAGTCCATCTCCTGCATCCATTTCTCCCTCTCTCAGGCCATCTCCTGCCTGTATACCCTGCAGGGCAGGCCAACAAATCCCAGACTCCCTGCAGAGCTCCAGCATGTGTCTCCCCATCACCTGTCTGTGTCTCTCCCTCTCAACCCCTCTTCTACATGTGTTCTCGGTGGAACGAGATAAAATTCTTGGATACAAAGACGTTAATCAAGCCACACAAACAAATATCAGTTAAATAGACATTTATTTCAAAGTAAAAGTAAATTATTAACACTTAACTTGCTTGTCAGATCATCTACTCAGAACATAAATGGTTTCCTTCCCAGGAGCCCCTCCAACAGTTTGGAGCTGGAATCTCATACATCGAGCAATAGGCTGATTCTATACTGACAAATTACAGCTTATATAGAAGGACATCTCCTACATAAGCATTTTAACAAGTATAAAAGTCATGTTTGGAAATATACATAAATATTAATAGACAGTAGGGGGCACTGTTGCCTCAATTATGAATGTTGGAAATCTCACTAACAACTATTTATGATGTGTGCTTTCAGATTAATTGAAGGCACGACAATGTTGACTCAGGATTAAATATGTCTGGTCACATAACTAAACAGTGACCTTTTTCCTTTTCTTGCTTCTTTCTGTCAAAAACACCTTTTTACCGAGGCGAAGGAGGAAGCACTACCGATGAGATGTTTGAAAATCTCATCGGCCGGAGAGGGGGAGCGTTAACTCCCCCCTCTGGCGCTACCCGCTAGTGACCACAGCGCATCAGCCTAGTGCTGATGCACTGTGTGTCTGTCCCGGCCAGCTCCACTGAGCATGTGCGGGATCTCTCAAGTTTTGCGAGATCCCCACGCGCAACCTGGAGCCGGCAGCTGCCGCAGCAGGGCCAGCGCTGTCCCTGCTGTGGGGATAGGGCAGCGCCAGGCTGTAGCTGTCAATAGCGACAGCTACAGCGGGCCAAACGGTCAGACGATCTGACAGTTCATACATGGCCCACGCTAATGGCGCTGCCATCTTGTAGATAGCAGCGCCGATAATGATAGGGGCACATAGCGCCCTTGTCATTTACCGCCCAAACACCGATCATATATCGTAGCGTGCGCTAAAACCGCTTCTGTGCATCATACATCTCCCCCATTGTGCCTTATAACCAATGCAGGAAATAATACTAATGATCTCATTTGAAAGTATATATCTGTTTTTTTTATATAAAAGTTTCATAATGGGGGTAAGGTGCAATCAGGTAGATTGCTAGACTCTTCAGGGAGACAGGGAGATTGCTATTATTTCAGGGAGTCTCCCGGAGGGAGAGTTGTCAAGTATGACTGTAGTTCCCCTTCTTAGTCCATCTCCTGCATGTGTCTCTCCACTCTCTGGACCTGATTCAGAGCCGCTCGCAAGCGCTGTTGCCTCGCAAGTGGCCGATGGTATGCGTACGCGCATGCGCACGCTTCGTTCTGCACGTGCACAAATTACTCTGTGCAATAGCAGCCCGCTCGCCCAGCAAAGACAGCCCAGTGAAATGAGTGACAGGAGAGGCCGTTTGTGGGTGGTAACAGTGGCAGGACACTAATAACGGGGGAGTGGAGGTGCGAACGCAGGCGTGCCTGGGTGTTTCAGCGCCGTTTCTAAGGCGTGCATTATTAACAAGCAGCGTCACAGTACATGTCACATGCCTGTTTTTACACTGAAGTCCTCGCAGTACTTGCGGTAGGGTAAGGCAACCACAAGCACTGCGATCGCATCCAATGCTGCTCGATGTACCAATGTCTTAAAACACTTCCTGGAGATGATGTGCGCTAGTGGGCATCTCTACATACGCTATTGTGTGTGTCTGCATACACAGAGCGATCGCTCGCACCGCAAAAGTGGGTGTGCTTATGCCTTGGCGAGCGAGCGCTTCCCATGGCGTCACTTTGACAAATTTGCATACGCTGGATGCGAGCGGCTCTGAATCAGGTTCTCTGTCCACTCTGCCAGTCTTTCTCTGCAGAGCATTTGCCAATGGAACCACTACAATTGGCAGAATGCAAATACTCTGTATACATAGGGTTCAAGCGGGCCCCTACTCCTGTTCCACTGGGTGTGCAGTTCCTGAGCACTTCACCTGTTTTCTGCAATGTTCAACTGTCTGCATTCTGCCCCTCATCTGTGTTTGGTTTTTACCTTGTCTCACCTCCACAAACTTATTCCTCTTCTGCTCTTGGCATCCCTGACATGTTTCCACCTCTTCTTCTGAAGTTGGTGGTGTCATTGTAGCTGCTGAGCAGAAGCTGCATGGACAAATGTGTCCAACACCACATAACGGTATCCGAATATGGCATGTCAGCATAATCTTTTCATTTTATTAATTTTGCTGAGTTACAGAATAGGAACCTATTGATACATTTTATGGGTCCTATTCATCAAGATCAACATTCCAATAACAAATGTGCAAATGTTTTTTTGAGACACTGACGCACAAGGAAGGAGGCTCCAAAGGAGTATATTGCCTAGGACCCCATGAGGCTTTAATCATGCTCTAGGACCCAGCGGCTTTCCACGGAGGTGCGACCTCCGACATGCGTCTTCTACCCCTATGTGACACCCTGCCGAGTCTTCCTCTCCTCTCCGTTCCCACTGCATCTTCCTCTCCTCTCTGTCCAAGAAACTGAAGGGCCGAAGGACAATAGAAAAAGAGTCGGAGGAGTGGGGACGGCTCCCCTGTCTTTAGTGCCCCAGGCCACCTGAGGGTTTAATCCAGGCCTGCCCAGACATGTTTACTCTGTACAGGTGCTTGTCCATATCAAGTAAGGGACTGAGGGGTTTAAACAGGCAGACAATTCCCTTAGTTTGCTACAGAGGGAATGCAGGTATAATCAGTTATTAATTTGATTCCACAAAGGACTCAGAACAAATGCACAACAGAGATCTAACTTAATCAGTCACAGATCTATTAGGTCACTGCCTATGAAGACAAAAGATCATGGGTCAAACCACGGAACAGACGGTAACAAAAGGAGGCTAAAATGAATGCCCTTAAGAACGTGCAGATTACAGAGATCATGGATATATATATATAGATAGATAGATATATAGATAGATATATAGATAGATGGATAGATAGATATGAGATAGATAGATAGATAGATAGAAAGATTGATAGATAGAGAAATCGGTATGACATACCGCCGGACCTAAGCCCAGCGGATGAAATACCGACGCCAGAAGTCCATCAGATGAAGATCCCGATGGCGCCTGGTAAGTATCCTAACCCTCCCCTTACCCCCCCCTAACTCTAACCCTCCCTTAGGGGTGCCTAACCCTAACCTCCCCCCTAGTGCCTAACCTTAACCTCCCCCCAGGGGTGCCTAAACCTAACCCCCCTCCCCACTCCCTAAACCTAACCCTCCCGGAGGAGTGCCTAACACTAACCCCCCCATCCCCTAGCCTAATCCTAACCCTCCCGGGGGGGTGCCTAACCCTGAGTCCCCCTGGGAGTCCCTAAACCTAACCCCATCCCCGCGGCTAACAGGTCCTGACGCCCGGCTTACCTACGTTCGGTAAGCCGGGCTTTGGGATTTCAGCGTGGGGCTGATGGTAGGCGTCGGTATTTAGACGCCTGTCATTAGGCCCATGCCGGGACTTCACAGTCGGGAAGCCGGTGATCGGCATTTCGACCGCTGGCTTCCTGACTACATACTGTACCATAGATAGATAGATAGATAGATAGACAGACAGACAGACAGACAGACAGATAGATAGATAGATAGATAGATAGATAGATGGATGGATGGATGGATAGATAGATAGATAGATAGATAGATAGATAGATAGATAGATAGATAGATAGATAGATAGATAGATAGATAGATAGATAGATAGATAGATAGATAGATAGATAGGATAGATAATGTGTTTACTTCCTTCGGAAGGGAAGTTTTATATATGTCAAGTACGTATTGTTTCAAACTTTCTTTTTAGACATACTGTATTACTGTATATATAATATGCAAGCAAACATTTCTGTATATTGTACAATATTGCCATTGTCACCCCTTTGTCTAAACTGTTCAGAAGCACAAACACTGACCAAACCCTGCAAATGTGCCTCTGGGTGTCTAAAGAGTAGACAATTGTCTAATTTACTTTATTGTTACTGTCTGATGAGAGAGAATACTCACTGCAATAAAAAGACAAGTGTATGATGATATTTTACCATTACAAGTATAATCAAAATTAATATTGATTTCATTTCCAAATTATTAATCAATTTCGCAGTTGAATAGCAATATTGTTTTGCTTAGCTCAAGCAGATCTTAACATCATTCCCCCCGGCTGCACGTCCTGGAGGTGTTGAAGGACAAAGTAATAATAATAGAATTATATCTATATAAACTACATCTTGCTTCATATTTAAACAACAGTCCAAGACTCTGTGCAGATAATTTATCAGGCTAAGATTCTCCCAAAGGACCGATAAGACTGTGGTTGGGATGGAGGGGTATAGTAAGGTCTGGGTACCTAAGTGCCAGCTCTGAGCACCCCCAATATTTGTGCTTGCCTATGGATGTCCTCACTCACGTCAAGCTTATTGATATAGCCCAGTGGTTCCCAAACTATTTTGAATCACGGAGCCCTAGAGTATCAACATTTTTTTCATGGCACCCCTAGGCCAAAAGTTTCTTTTAAGAAATTCTGCAAAAATAATTAAATTAAGTATGTTGTGGTGGAAAGGGTTGAGATTTTGTTTGTCCACATATTTTGTGATTGGAAGCCACCAGAACTGGTTTTGCTTATCACACGGACCATTAATAATTTTATTTGATCATGGACCTCCAACCCATGGCACCACTGCAAGTACCTCGTGGCAACCAGTTTGGGAACCACTGCCTATTGGGATTGGTGGTCCCGCGTGTCATCAGTGCCATCCTCCGTTGACCCTGCATATAGGTCTGACGGGGGATATCGTTACCGAGGGCCGTGTGTATGCACTTGCCGATGTGAGGTCCCCCGACGGGTTCCGTCACTAAAGACATCATCTAGTGTGCACACGGCTTAACAAAACTATCAAAGCCATAACTCACCTTTGCAACCAGTCAATTACAAGCAGTCCATGTGGTAAACCACTTGTGATCAGCAGAGAGTGTTAGAAACCTCCTGTGATTGGCGGTGGGAAGCCACTTGTGATTGGTAGCCAGGGTGGGAAGCCACTTGTAATTGGCAGCCAGTGAAGTGTAATCTTAGATGTCCCTTGGTTTGATCAATTTACAGCAGTCAGTGTTTTATGGTGATTTCTCCAATTTGTTTTGGGGTCTAGAATAGTCCAAGAAAGAAGAATGAAAGAATTTATTTTATGCCCAATAAAAAGTGGCGATGGAGGGAAGTTTATTTTAAAATCAGACTATTTTATTTTTTTAATTATGTGTGCTAGTTTTAGGATAATGGGAGGTGGTCTTTAGAACTTGTGTCCTTTCTACTCTACTGAGACCACTGGTGTGGTTTTTGCAGACCTCCCCTCCCTTCCAACACTCCCGACACCAGCCCATTGTCGACGAACCTGGAGCTATTTTCTTATATACAGTAGTAGGGGGAAACCACACTCTTTTTTTTTCAGAAAATATGTGTTCATTTATTACTTTACACTGTGAAATCTTACTTTACACAGAAATCAGAAGGGGTTATTTAGCTTTCTCTAATTAAAGCAGTATTTGTCCTGATTCACAACTTTTGATCTACAGGGGTCTATTTACTAAGCAGTGTTAGGAGACAGAGAGAAAAGTGATAAGGTGCCAGCCAATCAGCTCCCAACTGTCATCTCATAGGCTGTGTTTGAAAAATGACAGTTAGGAGCTGATTGGCTGGCACCTTATCACTTTTCACTCTGTCTCCTAACACTGCTTAGTAAATAGACCCCTAAATTTGAAAAGCTGGTGGGTTATACGGGACGTAGTTCATATCCTGGGAATCCCGACACCAGTCAGAATCCCAGCACCAGCATCCCAACCACTGGCATCCCGATGGTAAGTGTTGGCGTTAGGGTTAGGCACTAGGGGAGGGTTAGGATTAGGCTGCAGGGAGGGAGCATTAGGTTTAAGCAAGTGACAGCCATGTAACCCAGTCGGGGAATCTCATCGTCCGGATCCTGGCAGGGGGGGGGGGGGGGGGTTTGGTGGTTTTATTATGTAAGATCCCCCAATCATTGTGAAAAGTTGGATCCTACTGTATGCTATTATCCTGCGTTGTAAGTGCAGGAGTAAAATATTTTCACACTGCAGATGTCCAATAAACAATCTTAAAACAACTTTGACTGCTCTTCATGTATCGCTACAGTATATCTAGGAATTTGCTCCAGTATTATCATAATACAGTATCCTTAGTTGCATCATGTGGTCCAAATTTAAATTCTGTAACATTTAACCAGAAAACCCCAAGCCCTTTTGAATAGAAGAAGAGGAGAGAAGAGATGACATACAAACTCAGAGTAACTCAGTGGACCATACAGGCTAGTAAAGGCCAAGTCAATGCTCATTCTCAATTTAATTTACTTAAATTTTTATTCAAAACACAGACTGCCATCCATCTTCTGAGTGCTTAAAAACTTCCACCGTGGACTCGTGGATTCAATATTTACTTTGACTTTGCCAAATTACTTCAAAGGTCACAGTGCTTAGTTTTTGTCAAGACTTTGAAGAGTTGATAAATTGTAGCACTTTGATCAATGCATTATGTATTTATCTTACTGGTATATTAATGTACATAGCGTTACCATGCATGAACATTTGTTTTCTGTGCAACACCGTGGTTTGCGGGGATGCTGGCGTACATTCTTCATGCACTTGCCATAAAAACAAGTTTAAATGCTTTATACTGTATACTTATAAAATCACACACTCCTCCACGGCAAACCAGGTGGTAAAATATATATGTGTTGCAATACTGAGCTTAATTATTTCTAAAATTCCATATATATTAAATATTTTCTACTATGCAGCGCTGGTGCAGGGCTCACTGCCGCCCCGTTCCGCCCCCACCCCTAAACTCATGACATCACGTGACAGGGATAAAGTAGAGAGCTGCCCGGATTCTCCTTGCAACTCTAGACATTGCAGAGTAAGGGGCCAATCAGCTCCTAAATGCCATGTCACAGGCTGTGTTTGAAAACTGACAGTTAGGAGCTGGTTGGCTGGTACTTTATCTCTGTCCGCTTTATCTCCATCCAAGGCTTAGTGAATAGACCCCTAAATGTCTGGAGCATCCTTTGGATGCTACGAGCAGCAGCGCAGTCTGCAGAGTGCTACAGACGGCAGAGTGTAATTCCTAGCACCCGGCTAGTCAGATGCAAGGGCTGTGGGGCAGCAACGCCTTGCACTACCTTCCCTACTGAAACGTGGACGCTGCCTATCAGCTTCGCCCAGCCCGCAGTGGTGTAGCCAGCTTTTGGCATGAGAGGAGCAAAGATTAAAAAAAAAAATAGAAGCCCCTGTCCCAGGTGTCTCAGAATTGATAACTCAACAATGAAATACATTATTTGGATCTAGATTACATCAATGAATATCCCTGACATTACTCTAATACGGCCTTACACACACGCACTACAAAAACTGTATAAAGCAACACATACAGAACCCAATGATAGCCTCCTGTGACTGCTATACTGTTTTGGTAGCATCACAGTGAGCGCCATACAATACAGAGAGAATTTTTGTGACAGCCATACTTTTGAGACCACCAAACAATACAAAGAGCAGTTTTGAGGTCGCCATGTAATACAGAGAGCATTTTTGTGACTGCCATACAATACAGATAGAAATTTTTTGGCCACCACACAATTCTTCCCCCTCATCATTAAGTAACTGTTCCTCAAAAGGCATTAACTATTTATTTTTTTCTCTTTGAAATAATATTTTTTATATTGGGGTCATGCAATGCGAAAAAAAAAAAGAACAGTACGTCAAAATAATTGCACAGAAGAGCATGAACAACAGGATTAATTATATAAACCAAGACATATGGAAAGAGATAATGGAGAAATACAAAGTGCTATATATCAATTGTCCAGAGTAAGCAGAAACAAAAGCTCAAAATCAGAAAAGGGACAATATTTTGATAAGAAATGCAGAACTGTGAGTGTTAGTACAGGGGTGGGTCAGTTGGCATTCAAAAAACAAAAAAAGCTGAAGGAGGTATCAATATCCAAAACTCGCAATTGGTACCGTGAGGTTTGGTGTAGACTCCTATGAATGGGTTGGGTATGGGATGCCTCGCTCGGGATCCCCGCTTCAGAATACCGATGCCAGAAATGCCAACAGAGGGTCTCATTCAGACCCGCTTGCAAGCACAGGACGCTCGCAAGCGGGTCGATGGTACCCAAATGTGCATGCGCTCCGGGTCTCACACCAAAGGGGGCGTGCTGTCGATGGTGAGTGACAGCACGCCCCCCTTGGTGGGCGTGCCGGGGGCGTGGCTGCCAGAAGGAGGCGTTCCCATGGGAATGCCTACCATCTGGGTCCGGCCCCACTAACATCACTAGTGATGTCAGTGGGAGTGATTTTGGCTCTGATAGAGCCAAAAACTCTCCAGGGCTTGCGGTCACCGAGACCCTACCGCAGGGTCTCGTTGCAAGCCCGATGGTCTTGACCATCGCGACCATCATCATGGACGCTCGCATAAGCTGTGGGTGGTCACCCACAGCTATGCGAGCGTCCAAGAGGCCGCTCCATTTTTAAGTAGGAGGACCCTGATTCAGAGCGAGCGCTCTGGTCAGAGCGTCCGGCTCTGAATCAGGCCCAGAGTTAGGATACTGACACTGTTGGTAAGTATCCTAACTAGGGGTGTGCACCGGCCACTTTTCGTGTTTTGTGTTTTGGTTTTGGATCTGGATCTTTCTTCGTGTTTTGGATCTGGATTGGTTTTGCCAAAACCACCCTTCCGTGTTTTGGGTTCTGGGTTTTGTGTTTTGGATCTGTATTTTTTTGAAAAAAAGCATAAAAACAGCTAAAATCACAGAATTTGTAGGTTTTTCTGCTCCTATGCTATTATTAACCTCAATAACCTTAATTTCCACTCATTTCCAGTCTATTCTGAACACCTCACACCTCACAATAGTGTTTTTATGTCCAAAGGTTGCACCGAGGTAGCTGGATGACTGTGCTAAGCGACACGAGTTGGCGGCACAAACACGTGACCCATCTAGGAGTGACACTGCAGTGGCAGACAGGATGGCAGTTAGAAAAACTAGGCCCCAAACTGTACATAATGCAAAGAAAAAAAAGAAGTGCAAGATGAAATTGTCCTTGGGCCCTCCCACCCACCCTTATGTTGTATAAACAGGACATGCACACTTTAACAAATCAATCATTTCAGCGCCAGGGTCTGCCACACAACTGTGGCTGAAATGATTGGTTCGTTTGGGCCCCCACAAAACAAGCTGGCAATTAATGTGTCCCTGCACAAACTGGCTCTACGGAGGCAAGATGTCATCCTCATCCTCCTCATCCACCGATTCCTCACCCTCTTCAGTGTGTACATCCTCATCCTCACAAAGTATTAACTCGTCCCCACTTGAATCCACCACCACAGGTCCCTCTGTACCTTCTGGAGGCTGGTCTCCCTGGAAGGGCTGATAATTCATTTTGATGAACATCATCTTCTCCACATTCTGTGGAAGCAACCTCCTATGCCTTTCGCTGACAAGGTTCCCGGCTGCACTAAACACTCTTTCGGAGTACACACTGGAGGGGGGGGCAACTCAGGTAAAATAGAGCCAGTTTGTACAGGGGCCTCCAAATTGCCTCTTTTTCCTGCCAGTACAGGTATGGACTGTCTGACATGCCTACTTGGATGCTGTCACCGATGTAATCCTCCACCATTCTGTCAATGGTGACAGTATCATATGCAGTGACAGTAGACATGTCAGAAATTGTTGCCAGGTCCTTCAGTCCGGACCAGATGTCCAAACTTGGTCCTGCCTGCTCTGCATCACCGCCAGCGGGTTGCTTAGGATACCTAAGTTTTTTCCTGGCAGCCCCAGTTGCGGGAGAAAATGAAGAAGGAGCCGTTGACGTGTCACGTTCCGCTTCAGCTGACAGTGTGTTCACCAGCAGGTCTTTGCACCTCTGCAGGCTTGTGTCGGCCGGAAAGAGAGACACCACATAGGCTTTAAACCTAGGATCGAGCACGGTGGCCAAAATGTAGTGGTCTGATTTCAACAGATTGACCACCCTGGAATCCTGGCAAAGCGAATGAAGGGCTTCATCCACAAGTCCCACATGCCGAGCGGAATCGCTCTGTCTTAGCTCCTCCTTCACTTTCT
Source organism: Taudactylus pleione (assembly GCA_031769625.1). Lineage (NCBI taxonomy): Eukaryota > Metazoa > Chordata > Amphibia > Anura > Myobatrachidae > Taudactylus > Taudactylus pleione. The sequence continues at coordinate 1,549,845 of JAUIMM010001082.1, forward strand.
CCAGCTGCTTCTGCAAAAGCCTGATGAGGGGAATGACCTGACTCAAGCTGGCAGTGTCTGAACTGACTTCACGTGTGGCAAGTTCGAAGGGCTGGAGAACCTTGCACAACACGGAAATCATTCTCCACTGCACTTGAGTCAGGTGCATACCCCCTCCTTTGCCTATGTCATAGGTGTATGTATAGGCTTGTATGGCCTTTTGCTGCTCCTCCATCCTCTGAAGCATATAGAGGGTTGAGTTCCACCGCGTCACAACCTCTTCCTTCAGGTGATGGTGGGGCAGGTTCAAGAGTGTTTGCTGGCGCTCCAGTCTTCGGCACGCAGTCGCTGAATGGCGAAAGTGGCCTGAAATTTTTCGGGCCACCCAAAGCGTCTCCTGCACGCCCCTGTCGCTTTTCAGAAAATTCTGCACCACCAAGTTTATTGTGTGAGCAAAACATGGGACGTGCTGGAATTTGCCCAGATGTAATGCCCGCACAATATTGGTGGCGTTGTCAGATATCACAAATCCCCAGGAGAGTCTAAGTGGGGTAAGCCACTGGGCGATGATTTCCCTCAGTTTCTCTAAGAGGTTGTCGGCGGTGTGCCTCTTACTGAAACCGGTGATACACAGCGTAGCCTGCCTTGGAACGAGCTGGCGTTTCTGAGATGCTGCTACTGGTGATGCTGCTGCTGTTGCTGCGTAAGGTGATACATCTACCCAGTGGGCTGTCACAGTCATATAGTCCTTAGTCTGCCCTGTTCCACTTGTCCACATGTCCGTGGTTAAGTGGACATTGTGTACAACGGCATTTTTCAGGACACTGAGGACACTTTTTCTGACGTTTCTGTACAGTCTCGGTATCGCCTGCCTAGTGAAGTGGAATCTAGACGGGATTTGGAACCGGGGACACACTACCTCCATCAATTGTCTAAATCCCACTGCACTAATGGCGGATACCGGACGCACGTCTAACACCAACATAGCAGTCAAGGCCTCAGTTATACGTTTTGCTTCAGGATGACTGCTGTCGTACTTCATCCTCCTCGCTAAGGACTGTTGGAGGGTCAATTGTTTAGTAAAAGTAGTGGTGTTCCTACTTCCTCTCTGGGATGATGAACGACTCCCAGCAGCAGCAACAGCAGCAGCGGCAGCAGTAGGCGTAGCAATGCAGGATCCTCCAGAGGAATCCCGGATAGGAGAGTCAGTCATGCCAGTGACATGGCCTGCAGGACTACTTCCGATCCTGACTAAGGAGGAAATTGACGAGGAGGGAGTTGACGGTGTGGTTTGCAGGTGCTTGGATACAACAGGACAACGGGATTTAGGTGTCCCTGGACTGCTTATGGTCTTAGCCAAAGTTTCTGAACTTGACAGTAACTTTTTATGAACGCGCTGCAGGTGCCGTATAAGGGAGGATGTTCCTAGGTGGTTGACGTCCCTACCCCTACTTATTTCACCTTTACATATGGTACATATGGCAAGACAGTTGTTGTCTGGATTTGGATAGAAATATTGCCAGACCAAAGAGGTGGAATGTTTGGTCTTCTGCCCAGGCATGACCGTGATGGGCTTTTTCATCCCACGGACAACAACTGTCTCCCCCGGAGCCTGATTTAAACAAACCACATCACCATCAGAATCCTCCTGGCCAACTTCCTCCTCAGCGCCAGCTACACCAGTATCCTCATCCTGTTGTACTTCAACAGTGACATCTTCAATTTGCATATCAGCAAGTGGTCTGTGGGTGCTCCTTTCAGCACTTGCAGGGGGCGTGCAAATGGTGGAAAGAGCCACCTCTTCCCGTCCAGTGCTGGGAAGGTCAGGCATCGCAACCACCACCACACTTGGACTCTCCTTGGGGATTTGTGATATCTTCTTAGAAAGCACAGTTCTTCGCTGTGCTTTTGCCAGCTTAACTCTTTTGATTTTTTTAGTGGGAGGAGGGCTTCCATCGTCATGTGAAGCTGAACCACTAGTCATGAACATACTAGGGATCGACCTTAGACGTTCCTTGCCACTCCGTGTCGTAAATGGCATATTGGCAAGTTTACGTTTCTCTTCAGCTGATTTAAATGTCTTTTTCAAGGTCATTTTCCTGAACTTTGCCATTTGGGATTGTATGTGCCGTCTACTATGACATTGGGCATCGGCCTTGGCAGACAACGTTGATGGCATGTTATCGTCTATGTCATGACTAGTGGCAGCAGCTTCAGCACTAGGAGAAGTGGTTCTTGATCTTTCTCTATTTTATTTTTATCGGAGAAAGTTTGGTCCTCCATTTATGTTATATCGATTTGATATATACGTGCGGCTAAACACAGAAAATAATTTTTTTTTTGGTTTGGACTGGAGTGTACTTTCGGGGGTTACAGCACCCTTAACGGTCAAGCCAGCCGGCCCTTTACTTATGACACAGGCGCACGCTTGGCACTACTTTGTTGATGCACGTGCGGCTACTGCGCACACAATTCACAAACACAGAAAATAATTTTTTTTTTGGTTTGGACTGGAGTGTACTTTCGGGGGTTACAGCACCCTTTAACGGTCAAGCCAGCCAGCCCTTTACTTATGACACAGGCGCACGCTTGGCACTACTTTGTTGATGCACGTGCGGCTACTGCGCACACAATTCACAAACACAGAAAATAATTTTTTTTTTGGTTTGGACTGGAGTGTACTTTCGGGGGTTACAGCACCCTTTAACGGTCAAGCCAGCCGGCCCTTTACTTATGACACAGGCGCACGCTTGGCACTACTTTGTTGATGCACGTGCGGCTACTGCGCACACAATTCACAAACACAGAAAATAATTTTTTTTTGGTTTGGACTGGAGTGTACTTTCGGGGGTTACAGCACCCTTTAACGGTCAAGCCAGCCGGCCCTTTACTTATGACACAGGCGCACGCTTGGCACTATTTTGTTGATGCACGTGCGGCTACTGCGCACACAATTCACAAACACAGAAAATAATTTTTTTTTTGGTTTGGACTGGAGTGTACTTTCGGGGGTTACAGCACCCTTTAACGGTCAAGCCAGCCGGCCCTTTACTTATGACACAGGCGCACGCTTGGCACTACTTTGTTGATGCACGTGCGGCTACTGCGCACACAATTCACAAACACAGAAAATAATTTTTTTTTTGGTTTGGACTGGAGTGTACTTTCGGGGGTTACAGCACCCTTTAACGGTCAAGCCAGCCGGCCCTTTACTTATGACACAGGCGCACGCTTGGCACTACTTTGTTGATGCACGTGCGGCTACTGCGCACACAATTCACAAACACAGAAAATATTTTTTTTTTGGTTTGGACTGGAGTGTACTTTCGGGGGTTACAGCACCCTTTAACGGTCAAGCCAGCCGGCCCTTTACTTATGACACAGGCGCACGCTTGGCACTACTTTGTTGATGCACGTGCGGCTACTGCGCACACAATTCACAAACACAGAAAATAATTTTTTTTTGGTTTGGACTGGAGTGTACTTTGGGGGTTACAGCACCCTTAACGGTCAAGCCAGCCGGCCCTTTACTTATGACACAGGCGCACGCTTGGCACTACTTTGTTGATGCACGTGCAGCTACTGCGCACACAATTCACAAACACAGAAAATAATTTTTTTTTTGGTTTGGACTGGAGTGTACTTTCGGGGGTTACAGCACCCTTAACGGTCAAGCCAGCCGACCCTTTACTTATGACACAGGCGCACGCTTGGCACTACTTTGTTGATGCACGTGCGGCTACTGCGCACACAATTCACAAACACAGAAAATATTTTTTTTTTTGGTTTGGACTGGAGTGTACTTTCGGGGTTACAGCACCCTTTAACGGTCAAGCCAGCCGGCCCTTTACTTATGACACAGGCGCACGCTTGGCACTACTTTGTTGATGCACGTGCGGCTACTGCGCACACAATTCACAAACACAGAAAATAATTTTTTTTTTCGGTTTGGACTGGAGTGTACTTTCGGGGGTTACAGCACCCTTAACGGTCAAGCCAGCCGGCCCTTTACTTATGACACAGGCGCACGCTTGGCACTACTTTGTTGATGCACGTGCGGCTACTGCGCACACAATTCACAAACACAGAAAATAATTTTTTTTTTGGTTTGGACTGGAGTGTACTTTCGGGGGTTACAGCAACCTTTAACGGTCAAGCCAGCCGGCCCTTTACTTATGACACAGGCGCACGCTTGGCACTACTTTGTTGATGCACGTGCGGCTACTGCGCACACAATTCACAAACACAGAAAATATTTTTTTTTTTGGTTTGGACTGGAGTGTACTTTCGGGGGTTACAGCACCCTTAACAGTCAAGCCAGCTGGCCCTTTACTTATGACACAGGCGCACGCTTGGCACTACTTTGTTGATGCACGTGCGGCTACTGCGCACACAATTCACAAACACAGAAAATATATATTTTTTTGGTTTGGACTGGAGTGTACTTTCGGGGGTTACAGCACCCTTTAACGGTCAAGCCAGCCGGCCCTTTACTTATGACACAGGCGCACGCTTGGCACTACTTTGTTGATGCACGTGCGGCTACTGCGCACACAATTCACAAACACAGAAAATAATTTTTTTTTTGGTTTGGACTGGAGTGTACTGTGGGGGTTACAGCACCCTTTAACGGTCAAGCCAGCCGGCCCTTTACTTATGACACAGGCGCACGCTTGGCACTACTTTGTTGATGCACGTGCGGCTACTGCGCACACAATTCACAAACACAGAAAATACTTTTTTTTTTGGTTTGGACTGGAGTGTACTTTCGGGGGTTACAGCACCCTTAACGGTCAAGCCAGCCGGCCCTTTACTTATGACACAGGCGCACGCTTGGCACTACTTTGTTGATGCACGTGCGGCTACTGCGCACACAATTCACAAACACAGAAAATAATTTTTTTTTTGGTTTGGACTGGAGTGTACTTTCGGGGGTTACAGCACCCTTAATGGTCAAGCCAGCCGGCCCTTTACTTATGACACAGGCGCACGCTTGGCACTACTTTGTTGATGCTCGTGCGGCTACTGCGCACACAATTCACAAACACAGAAAATAATTTTTTTTTTGGTTTGGACTGGAGTGTACTTTGGGGGTTACAGCACCCTTTAACAGTCAAGCCTGCCGGCCCTTTACTTATGACACAGGCGCACGCTTGGCACTACTTTGTTGATGCACGTGCGGCTACTGCGCACACAATTCACAAACACAGAAAATATATTATTTTTTTAGCGCTTTGGGGGAGCACCCCTGATGGACAGAGCACCCCCTGGACAACACTACAGCACCCCTTTAGGACTGGGACACTGCACAGGACTTTGGAGTGGACTCAGCCGCTATGGAGAACTGACTGCACAACACAGTCCAGCCAGCCCCTATGGACTTTGAAGTAGTGGACACAGCCCCTATTAACAACAGCAGCACAGCACAACACAGCCAGCCCCTATGGACTTTGAAGTAGTGGACAACAGCAGCACTACACTACACTACACTACACAGCCCTAACTCCCACCCTCCCTCTTCACTGTCCACAGCCGAGTGAGAAAATGGCGCCGACGCGGGTACCTTATATAGGATCCAAAACCCGCGAGACTCGGAAGGCGGGATGATGATGTTTTGCCTCGATTTCAGATCCGAGTCAGGCGGGAAAAGTCGAGCCTGACTCGGATCGGACTCGGATCGGGGGGGCTCGGGGGGGTTCGGATTTCAGAAATCCGAACCCGCTCACCCCTAATCCTAACCCTACCCTCAGGGCTGAAAAATCATGGGGCTCAATACAAATGAAAAGGCAGCCCCCCCCCAAGCTCCTTGGTTCCTCCCCCCAAAGTCCTGGTGGAAAGTGTGGCTTTCAGCTTTGGTACCTGGAGCAAGTACACATAATGGGCTTCATTCAGAGGCGGCCGTACGGTCTACGACACTTGGGCCCAGAGCACCGATTGATCACAACTGGAGTCGGGCAGCACTAGGTTGCAACTTGCATTGCTGGCTGGATCTTGTGTGGTTGAGCCTAACACGCATGCACACACACAGATGAGCCCATGTTCTGGAGCTGAAAAAAAATAAAAATCAATTGTCTTTTTTGTCTAATATTTTTGTGTGTGTGCACGACTGCACGTGTGTGAATTTTGTAACCGCACCTTGGCTACACTATTGGTGCTTGTGACACTGCTTCAAGACCGCAGAAAATATGGAGTGCTGTCACATGACAGGAGAGCAAGGCCAAGAACCACATGATATGTTGTAGCTCCCACCCGCTGTGCAAGGCCGTCAACTTCCTCGTCCTCTATGAAGGCCCATGCCATAGGGCTTAAGTCACGCCATCGATATGGTAAAGTTACTTGTACTGAAGTTAAGAAAAACAAATGTAAATTAAATTTGCCTTTAGATAAACAAAATTGGCAATATGCCCTTCACTACACGAAGTGGCAAGGAAAGGATAAGGCCTTGGCCTTTCTTTAGGAAGACTGCTGATTCTGATAGCCCTTCGGAAAAAACAACTGTGTGCCCTGAGAAATCAAAATCACAAATCCCAGAGGAGAGTGCAAGTGTGTCCGCGGTTGCCATGTGTGAGCCAGACCTAAATACTACTGTACTGGAGGATCCTCCAAGTTCCAACATTTGTGTGCCCTCTGTAAATGTGGGGAAGGGCAGTCAACATCTTGCAGATGCAGTCATTGAGGATGCCTCTGTGGAATTGCACATGGAGGAGGAGGATATTTTGGTAGTTGAAGGCGCTAAGGATGATGAGGATGTTGATGATGAAGATGTTGGTGATGAGGATGTTGATGCCAAGGATGTCCTTTGTGCAAGTAAGGCAACAGCTGTTTCCCATGGATTGGAAAAGCCAAAGCCCATTGTTGTCATGCCTGGACAAAAGACAAAAAAATCTACTTCTCACATGTGGAATTATTTCCACCCCAAACCGGTAAACAGTTGTCAAGCCATATGTGACCTTTGCCATGCAAGAGTGAGTAGAGGGAAGGACCTAAACCACCTAGAAACCTCCTCCTTGTTACGTCACTTGGAGCGCATTCATCAAATATCAAAGTGCATGTCGCCAAGTTCCAAAACTCGAAATGTAACAAGTCCAGTGTCACCTACCTGCTCCCTCTCTGTGAGATCCAAGCGCCTTCGATCTCCAACACCAACACCTGCATCATCAACATCCTCATTTGTCATCGGGAGTAGTCCCGCTGCATCCAGTGTTGTTATTTAAAGCATGATTGACTCCTATCCGTGATTCCTCAGACGGAGCCTTGATGACTACGCCTGTTGCTGCTGCTGTTGCTGTGAGTGGATCTTCATCCCAGAAGGGGACCAGGAGGAAGACTACTTGTAGCGTATCCTCCAAAAAACAATTAACTGTTAAACAATCGTTTGCAAGGGCAAACAAGTATGACAGCAATCACCCATTTGCACAGCAGATTACTGACGTCATAACAGCTATGCTGGTATTAGATGTGCGTCCAGTATCCGCCATTACTGTAGTGGGTTTTCAACGGTTAATTAAGGTCCTGTGTCCTTGCTACCAGATCCCTTCTAGATTCCACTTCGCTAGAACAGCAATTCCAAGTCTGTACAAGGACATTAAAGAAACCTTATTAATGTACTCAGAAATGCCATTATATCCACTGTCCACTTGACCACTGATATGTGGACAAGTGGGATCGGGCAAACTGTGGATTAGATGACTGTGACAGCCCACGGGGTAGGTGTATTACCTACAACAGCAGCAGCAGCAACATCTATCAAAAGACAGCTGATACAGAGGCAGGCTACACTTTGTATAACTGGTTTCACTAAGAGGCATACCACTGAGAACCTCTTAGAAAAACTCAGGGAAATCATTACTAAATTAGTTACCCCACTTGGACTCTCCTTGGGATTGGTGATTTCAGACAATGCCACCAATATTGTGAGAGCATTACATGTGGGAGAATTCCAACACGTCCCATGTTTTGCTCACTCAATTAATTTGGTGGTGCAACATTTTTTTTAAAATGACAGGGGCGTGCAGGAGATGCTCTCAGTGGCCTGCAAAATATCCGGACATTTTAGATATTCGGCAAATGCTTGTCGAAGATTGCATGACCAGCAGATACTGTTAAATTTGCCCTGCTATCAGATGAAGCAAGAGGTAGTAACTCGTAGAGTTCTACCCTCTGTATGCTTCAGCGGATGGAGGAACAGCAAAAGGCCATCCAGGGCTATACAATGGCCTATGACATAGGCCGTGGAGGGGGAATGCACCTTACTCAAGCACAGTGGAGATTCATTTCTGTGTTGTGCAAGGTTCTCAAACCCTTTGAACTTGCCACATGTGAAGTTATTTCAGACACTGCCAGCATGAGTCAGGTCATTCCCCTCATTAGACTTTTGCAAAAACAGCTGGAGAACCTGAAGGAGGAACTGAAATGGAGCGATTGCGCAAGGTATGTCGGATTGGTGGATCAAGCCCTTGATTCACTTCACCAGGATCCAAAAGTCGTCAATCTCTTGAAATCTGAAAAATATATTTTGGCGACCATTCTGGATCCTAGGTTTAAGTCCTACCTTGTGAGTTTTTTTACAACAGACCGAAATCTAAAACTATGCAAAGAGCTACTGGTAAAAAAATTTCCAGCTGCAGCTGCACATGAAACGCCATCATCTCCTCCTTCAGTTTCTGCAGCTGCCAGGAAAAATGAACATTTCCTTACAGAATGCCTGCTGGTCATGCAGATCGTTCACCCAAAAATGTCATCTGGTCGGGCCTGAGAGAACTGCCTACTAGTGACATGTCTTCTACCGTGACTATGTGTGTTACTGTTTCCATTCACAGAATGGTGGAGGACTATTTCAGAGATAACATCCTAATAGGCATGTCAGACAGTCCCTTTCAGTACTGGCAGGAAAAAGAGGCAATTTGGAGTCCCATACACAAACTGGCTTTGCATTACCTAAGTTGCCCACCCTCAAGTGTGTACTCCGAAAGAGTTTTCAGTGCAGCTGGCAACCTTGTCAGTGATCGGCGTAGGAGGTTACTTCCTCAAAATGTGGAAAAGATGATGTTCATTAAAATGAATTAGAAATTCCATGAGGAAGACCTCTACCAACAATTACATAAAAAATGACAGAGGCGCCTATGGTGGATTCCAGCGGGGATGAATTAATATTGTGTGAAGAAGAGGATGTACACACTGATGGGGATGACGTGGACGAGGATGACGACAACTTGCAATGTAAAGCCAGTTTGTGTATGGGATCATTTTTATTTCCATGTCCAATGCACATGGGCAGTTTGTTTTATGGGGGTCCAAACAAGCCAATCATTTCAGCCACAATTGGCAGTCCTTGTCGCTGAAATTATTGGTTTGTTAAACTGTCCTGTTTCGTATACAACATAAGGGTGGATGGGAGGGCCCAAGGACTATTCCACCTTGCAACTTTTTCCATTCCATTATGTGCTGATTGCTGCCTGACATTTTAAATGAATGTTATGGTTGGTTTAGGAACCAATGATTTATTTTTAAATTACTTTATTATCAATTTTACAGCCAGGGGCTGTACCAATGAATTTCTTTTTATTAATTATTCAGCCAGGGGCTGCACCCAGTGAATTGTTTTTAATTCATTTATTATCAATTTTACAGCCAGGGGCTGCACCCAATTAATTGTTTTTTAATTAATTTATTATCAATTTTACAGCCAGGGGCTGTACCAATGAATTGTTTTTTATTAATTATTCATCCAGGGGCTGCACCTAATACATTATTTTTTAATTCATTTATTTCAAGTTTACAGCCAGGGGCTGCACCCAATGAATTGTTTTTAATAAATTTATTATCAATTTAACAGCCAGGGGCTGCACCAATAACTTTTTTTATTAATTATTCAGCCAGGGTCTGCACCCAATGAATTGTTTTTTTATTAATTTATTATCAATTTTACAGCCAGGGGCTGCACAAATGAAGTTGTTTTTATTAATTATTCAGCCAGGGGCTGCACTCAATGAATTAATTTTTTACTTTTTTAATGAAATTATTATTACTTCCACCAGTGAATTGTTTTTTAATTAATTTATTATCAATTTTACAGCCAGGGGCTGCACCAACTATCAATTCTTCAATCCTCAAGGGTATCCCAACCATCATCAGTCCTCAACTCTATTAATAATTATATCAATCAGTTTTGAGCCAGCAAGCTGGATGCAACCTTTTGGCCCTATAACTAGATGAAAAAAAATCAATATTGTGGTCAAAATTGACTGGAAACGAGTGGAAATAAATGTTATTGAGGTTATTAATACTGTAGGAACAAAATAAGGCCAATTTTATGTGATTTTAGATGTTTTTTTTAATTTTTAAGAAAAAATCCAGATCCAAAACCAAAACATGAAACTAATACACGGAGGTGAGGTTTTGGCAATGTATGGGGACAGCGGGCCATTCCAGGAGAGAATGGTAAGCAGGAGATATATGTGATGCCAGTGTATGGGGGACAGCGGGCCATTCCGGGAGAGGAAGGTAAGCAGGAGATATCTGTGATACTAGTGTATGGGGACAGCGGGCCATTCTGGGAGAGGAAGGTAAGTAGGAGATATTTGTGATAGTAGTGTATGGGGACAGCGGGCCATTCCATGCCCACTTGGTGTAGGGAGTTGCAAATGGAATGTGCGGCAGAGTTGCTGGGGTTAAAAAAAAGCTTATCACAAAAAATGTATAAAAAACAAGGTTATGGCCAAATAAAGTTGCAACTTGGGTTTACATCTAAGGGCCATATTCAATTAGGAGCGAAAGTCCGTTATCAGTGATAATTTATTGCCGATGACGCCATTTTCACTTATCCCCATATTCAATTTCAAAGACTTTTCGCAGGTGCGAAAAGTCTTTGACAAAAACGGGGATAAGTTTTCACGACTGAATAGGTGGTGAGAAAAAGTGCAGAATTGGGGTTTTGGGGTGCAGACTTAAAAAAGTACTCTGCAACCGTTGGAATGCCCTCTAAAAGTAATCTGTGTCAAAAAAATTTCAAAAAGTTCGATAGGACACCCCAAAAAAAGTGGTTAATTTTGGGGGCGAAAAAAAAAGTTGGGGGACAAACTTAAAAACTAGCGAAATAGACTTGGGGGTTGGGTCCCCAAGTATGCAGCAGGTGTTTTCTAGAATGCGGGTGGTTGCGGCAGGTGGATTTTTGAAGAATTTTCAAACTTCAGTTTAGGGACTTCAAAATATTGCTTGCACCCATTTATCATGTACCCCAAATTAGATGGAACTAGTTATTTAAAAAAAGAATTAAGCTAAATGCTATTCTTCACTACTTTATTAATGCATTAATGCACCTGCCGCGGTCGTTTAAAAACCCCTAATACCTTTTGCAGGCCAATTTGGGGGTACCCATACTGATCCCCCTTGTCTGACCATCTTTTGGGGGGTGACAGGCTGATTTCCCAAAAAACTAACAGGACTTTTCATCACTTACCTTTCCGCCGGGTCCCGTTTTCGACGAATCCTAATTGAATACGGGATACGCGAGCGCGTGCCTGATACTTTTTCCCCAGGAAATCCAGCGATGATGGAGAAAAGCCCGACCTCGGACTTTTCGCCTCAAATTGAATATGCCCCCAATTCTGAGTACAATCCAAAATGTCAGTGAGACTTCAATTCAAAGTATTAGCTGGTGCCCAGTCCCTGACACTAACTGTATGAGGAAGGTAAAAAGGTTTGGCGGCCAGCAGGCAGTCACTGCACCAGGATTAGCTCACTAAACCGGAGGTAGAGTATCTGAGGAGGTCATTGTATAGTCCCCTCTTTCGTGCTGTAGCATGCGCAGTGAAGGCAGTAAAGGCTCTGGCATTATACCAAATCAATTGCGCACACAGATGCAGCCACGCTCATCCATCCCGCGTTGCGTACACATTGTGGCATGAATGGCGTGACTAGTGTAATCTATGATGTACGCACGCCATAGGCTACTATGGAGTGAATGCTGGCTGCGACTAGTCGCAGAGAGGCAAATTCTGCATTATGCCGGGATGCGTATGCCCGTGCGTACGCATCGCGCCAACGATGAGCGTGGCTACATCTGTATCTCTGAGAAAATGGAGCCAGTGATTTCTCCAGCAGGGAAGTGATCCTGGTACAGTGACAGTGCGTATGTTAAATGGGTACAGGGTGTGCAGTGTGGGGCCCCCGTGACTCAGGGGCCCGTGGGCACCCATTATAGGTAAGCTTGTGCTCTAAATAGGCAGCCTCCACTCTTTGAAGCCTATTTAAATATTTTGTTCGGCAACATAAGTATCTGTCATATGGATACATTACAGTATCTCGCTTGCACTCAGCGAGGAACCCTACTATCTGTCTATGGGCCTGATTCAGAGATGTACGCTACGCCGATATTTATGCAGTTGAGCGATTATCGGTAAACTGCGCATGCGTCCAGGAACATTACTGCAGTCCCTGGGAGTGATCACTCGCTGTGTGATTGACAGTCAGGGAATATTTGCGGGGGGGGGGTAACGGGCAGTGGCATAGAAGAACGCAGGCATGTCATGACCATATGGGCATGTCACAGCTTGCATCTGCAATCCCGGACGCAGCAAACGTGGCTCCGGCATCTCACTTCCCACGGCCACCCTGAGCAGCAATAGGGTTATTCAGCACTGCGATTATCGAATGCCTCCGATGCTGAGTCTTTGTATTCAGAGGCAGTGACGTGCGGTGAGATCCATGGCTGGGGAGGAACAGATGTATGAATACACAGTTTTTAATTTGAAAACTCTGGAGTATGACAGGGGAGGCTCTGCCTCTGCTTGGATTTGCAAAGCCGCAGGTGGGCACCTCAATACAAATCCAAGAGGCTATGTCATTTGCATATTTTCGCACAGAGGGCCTGATTCAGAGCCGAACGCTCTGACCAGAGCGCTCGCTCTGAATCAGGGCCCCCCTCCATGAAAATGGAGCGGCCTCCTGGCCGCTCGCATAGCTGTGAGAGACCACCCACAGCATATGCGAGCATCCATGATGATGGTCGCGATGGTCTTGACCACCTCCGTCTGGCAGGCACGCCCCTGGCACGCCCACCAAAGGGGGCGTGCTGTCAATCAACATCGACAGCACGCCCCCTTTGGTGCGAGACCCAGAGCCATGGAGAGCCCGTCGCTCGCCGGGTCTCGCGCATGCGCACGACGGAGCTCCCTCCATTTGCAGTGGGGGAACATCGACCCGCTTGCGAGCGTCCTGCGCTCGCGAGCGGGTCTGAATGACCCCCAGAGGCTGCATACAAGGTCACAGTTTCGATGGCGTTGGCATCCATCACTAAATCAGGTCCTACATACTGCGTACCACAATGCACTGCTCTGAGTGCTGTCCCATACAGGCACATTCCCAGAGACATATTATATATGCATGACATCACAAAAGGGGAAGGGCTGCGATTCTCCAATTCTCGCTGTGCACTGGCATTTCCTTTCATTCACAAGTGGCCTTTATGTCCCCCCCTCCCCAGTTTTTAACAGCAACTGTGGATTTTAATATGAAATGTAAAACGACGACTTCGGCTGTGCCAAAACCTAGAACAAATTGATTTGCGATGCTTTATTTCTGTCGTATAACAAGATGCTCCCTTCGGTTTCGGAAAGGGCAACATGGAGTCGAAGTGATGAAAAATAAATTAAAGCTGTAACTGACCCGGGTTAAGTTCAATGATGGTTGGTTGGTCACCCTGAGGGGGGAATGTTATGTGAGCGGCAGCGATGATAAATTGACTTTGCTTAAGCTATCATTATATGGGGGAATGTTTATGGACCTTAGTATTTATAACACTTAAAGTTGATTGAGTAACGTGAGGTTGCCTTTGGAGTCCCTGTGGTCAGCGGAGGTGACAAGCCTTGACAGCAAACATGAAGGCATTACTGCAGCAGGCCTGTTCCAGGATGCTGGGATAATCTCAGGCAATCTGGTGCCTGTTCTACTGTGTAATGATTTCTTCAGACCTCCTCCCGCTCCAGTCACACTTCTATGTGTACCTAGATTTTATGGTTATATTTTCCAGAATAAAAAAAATGTATATTCTACAGCATTTGGGAATTAGCCAAACTACTAAAGAATCTGACTCCTTTATATTTACTGTGTGTGCGAGTTCTTGCTAAATTAATTTATAATTCAAAATACAATGTAATCAAAAGCAGACAACTGCTGTTTCTCCAAAGGGTTATCTTCTTTCCTGCCATAGTCCAAAAGGAAATATCAATTAAGTAATATGAATAGACAATCACAAATTCATATAATATATTAGCAGAATCAATACTCCATCAGCCAATCATAAGTGGCTAACTAGCGCTGCTGATTATGATCAACATCACTGCCAATTGTTTTTGGGCATGTGCAGTAAGAAAATGTGTAGCTTGCACAAATAAAGCAGACAGCTGCATCACTAGAGCTGGCCACTCAAAGGGCCTGATTCAGAGCCGGACGCTCTGACCAGAGCACTCGCTCTGAATCAGGGCCCTCCTCCCTGAAAATGGAGCGGCCTCATGGACACTCGCATAGCTGTGGGTTACCACCCACAGCTATAGCGAGCGTCCATGATGATGGTCGCGATGGTCAAGACCATCGCGGCCATCGGGCTTGCGACGAGATCCTGCGGTAGGGTCTCGGTGACCGCAAGCCCTGGAGTGATTATGGCTCTATCAGAGCCAAAATCACTCCCACTGACATCACTGCTGATGTCAGTGGGGCCGGACTCAGACGGTAGGCGTTCCCATGGGAACGCCTCCGTCTGGCAGCCACGCCCCCGGCACGCCCACCAAAGGGGGCGTGCTGTCACTCACCATCGACAGCACGCCCCTTTGGTGCGAGACCCATAACGACGGCTTGGCCGTCGTTATTCGGGTCTCGCGCATGCGCAATTCGGCACCATCGACCCGCTTGCGAGCGTCCTGCGCTCGCGAGCGGGTCTGAATCAGTCCCATAGAGCGATTTTTTTCCCCGATGTGGCCGATTCCTACACATTGGAACGACAGATCGGGTAAAAAATGACCAAATCGTGAATCCCCACTCACGATCACGATGCGCTGCATACCCCCGCAGGTCGCACATCGCATCTTCAGATCTGCCGTGCTGTAGGGCAGGTCTGACAATCTAGACCCAGATGCAATGTGAAAAAGTCAGGCTGCAGGAGATCGGATGAAGATTGGACAGCATATCGTGTGCAGAGCTGTCGGGAGAGTTTCAAGGGAAATCGGACACATGGTCGGAATGTGAGTATAGTCGGTATGTGTGTGGCCAGCTTTAGTGCCACCCTCTAGGTGGTGATGCTTGCCCTTCCTATTTATGCCACTTAGGTTTCCACATAGTACGCTGTTCAGTGGTTGGTAACCCATCTACAGTAGCTTTTTCTTGGGAGTACCACCTTTGGATAACTCAATAAACTTGTGGTTTTTGTGTCACTTTTCTCTGTAGTTTGTCAACACGATCACAACATGTACAATCCTGACTGCACGGGCTACATTATACAGCAAATGTCAGCAATTTACATTTTGATGTGAAATCAAATGGCTCAGGACCTTCTTGTCCTAATACTTGTGTCAGTCTGTGAACGGCTACAATTCCTGGTTTTCGCAGCTCGCGTTGCTGGAATGTGGCCATCGCTTCCCCTCGTGTCTGCTAAATAGTCACTAACAGAACTTGTGATCACTTCTGTGGGGACATGCAAGAATTTACACCTAAAATGCTCCCCCCTCCACCCTTTACGTTCCCTGCTACTCTCATGCTAATCACTGCAGGAGAAATAATGCAGGAATTATTCTCAGTGAGGCCTGTTTTTATTTTCACACACAATTGTAATTTCGTGTGATTACTTCTGACTACTGGTTGAATTACTTTTTCTATTACATAAAGTTCAGGTTTTCATCATCATCATCATCATCATCAAATAATACTTTTTCATCTGAATCCACAGCATTCCAATCCATCCCACCTCTGCAGCTCCTTTCTACTTCATTTTGCTATACCCAGACATATCCAAACTTATAATAGCAGCCCCCAGATCAGAGAGTTGAAGTGGTGAGGAATATTTATTACACTCCCGTACTACTGATATACATGCATTGGATACACACATTGGGATTGGAAATGGTTCTCTATAAGTATTATTTTTCTCCTCCCAGAACTTACTAACTATTGACTCCTGTCTACTGTACCAACCTTATACAACAATCAGCCAAAGAAAATAACTGCAAAAAGACCACCAAAATCAAGCACTGCAATCTCCAAACTTGGCATCAGGTTTTAAATGACTCTATACCAGACTTCTGGTACTATCTGTCGCAGATTTTAACTGTTTGGGTACGGTGCACAGCAGTAAAACTTTATATCACAACAGCCAGTATCGTGAAATATATATACTGTATATATATATATATATATATATATATATATATATATATTAGGGGTGAGCGGGTTCGGATTTCTGAAATCCGAACCCCCCCGAGCCCCCCCGATCCGAGTCCGATCCGAGTCAGGCTCGACTTTTCCCGCCTGACTCGGATCTGAAATCGAGGCAAAACGTCATCTTCCCGCCTTCCGAGTCTCGCGGGTTTTGGATCCTATATAAGGTACACACGTCGGCGCCATTTTCTCACTCGGCTGTGGACAGTGAAGAGGGAGGGTGGGAGTTAGGGCTGTGTAGTGTAGTGTAGTGTAGTGCTGCTGTTGTCCACTACTTCAAAGTCCATAGGGGCTGGCTGTGTTGTGCTGTGCTGCTGTTGTTAATAGGGGCTGTGTCCACTACTTCAAAGTCCATAGGGGCTGGCTGGACTGTGTTGTGCAGTCAGTTCTCCATAGGGGCTGTGTCCACTCCAAAGTCCTGTGCAGTGTCCCAGTCCTAAAGGAGTGCTGTAGTGTTGTCCAGGGGGTGCTCTGTCCATCAGGGGTGCTCCCCCCAAGTGCTAAAAAAATAATATATTTTCTGTGTTTGTGAATTGTGTGCGCAGTAGCCGCACGTGCATCAACAAAGTAGTGCCAAGCGTGCGCCTGTGTCATAAGTAAAGGGCCGGCTGGCTTGACCGTTAAGGGTGCTGTAACCCCCGAAAGTACACTCCAGTCCAAACCAAAAAAAAAATTATTTTCTGTGTTTGTGAATTGTGTGCGCAGTAGCCGCACGTGCATCAACAAAGTAGTGCCAAGCGTGCGCCTGTGTCATAAGTAAAGGGCCGGCTGGCTTGACCGTTAAGGGTGCTGTAACCCCCGAAAGTACACTCCAGTCCAAACCAAAAAAAAAATTATTTTCTGTGTTTGTGAATTGTGTGCGCAGTAGCCGCACGTGCATCAACAAAGTAGTGCCAAGCGTGCGCCTGTGTCATAAGTAAAGGGCCGGCTGGCTTGACCGTTAAGGGTGCTGTAACCCCCGAAAGTACACTCCAGTCCAAACCAAAAAAAATATTATTTTCTGTGTTTGTGAATTGTGTGCGCAGTAGTCGCACGTGCATCAACAAAGTAGTGCCAAGCGTGCGCCTGTGTCATAAGTAAAGGGCCGGCTGGCTTGACCGTTAAGGGTGCTGTAACCCCCGAAAGTACACTCCAGTCCAAACCAAAAAAAAAATTATTTTCTGTGTTTGTGAATTGTGTGCGCAGTAGCCGCACGTGCATCAACAAAGTAGTGCCAAGCGTGCGCCTGTGTCATAAGTAAAGGGCCGGCTGGCTTGACCGTTAAGGGTGCTGTAACCCCCGAAAGTACACTCCAGTCCAAACCAAAAAAAATATTATTTTCTGTGTTTGTGAATTGTGTGCGCAGTAGTCGCACGTGCATCAACAAAGTAGTGCCAAGCGTGCGCCTGTGTCATAAGTAAAGGGCCGGCTGGCTTGACCGTTAAGGGTGCTGTAACCCCCGAAAGTACACTCCAGTCCAAACCAAAAAAAAAATTATTTTCTGTGTTTGTGAATTGTGTGCGCAGTAGCCGCACGTGCATCAACAAAGTAGTGCCAAGCGTGCGCCTGTGTCATAAGTAAAGGGCCGGCTGGCTTGACCGTTAAGGGTGCTGTAACCCCCGAAAGTACACTCCAGTCCAAACCAAAAAAAATATTATTTTCTGTGTTTGTGAATTGTGTGCGCAGTAGTCGCACGTGCATCAACAAAGTAGTGCCAAGCGTGCGCCTGTGTCATAAGTAAAGGGCCGGCTGGCTTGACCGTTAAAGGGTGCTGTAACCCCCAAGTACACTCCAGTCCAAACCAAAAAAAAAATTATTTTCTGTGTTTGTGAATTGTGTGCGCAGTAGCCGCACGTGCATCAACAAAGTAGTGCCAAGCGTGCGCCTGTGTCATAAGTAAAGGGCCGGCTGGCTTGACCGTTAAGGGTGCTGTAACCCCCGAAAGTACACTCCAGTCCAAACCAAAAAAAAAATTATTTTCTGTGTTTGTGAATTGTGTGCGCAGTAGCCGCACGTGCATCAACAAAGTAGTGCCAAGCGTGCGCCTGTGTCATAAGTAAAGGGCCGGCTGGCTTGACCGTTAAAGGGTGCTGTAACCCCCGAAAGTACACTCCAGTCCAAACCAAAAAAAAAATTATTTTCTGTGTTTGTGAATTGTGTGCGCAGTAGCCGCACGTGCATCAACAAAGTAGTGCCAAGCGTGCGCCTGTGTCATAAGTAAAGGGCCGGCTGGCTTGACCGTTAAAGGGTGCTGTAACCCACAAAGTACACTCCAGTCCGAACCAAAAAAAAATTTATTTTCTGTGTTTAGCCGCACGTATATATCAAATCGATATAACATAAATGGAGGACCAAACTTTCTCCGATAAAAATAAAATAGAGAAAGATCAAGAACCACTTCCTCCTAGTGCTGAAGCTGCTGCCACTAGTCATGACATAGACGATAACATGCCATCAACGTCGTCTGCCAAGGCTGATGCCCAATGTCATAGTAGAGGGCACATACAATCCCAAATGGCAAAGTTCAGGAAAATGACCTTGAAAAAGACATTTAAATCAGCTGAAGAGAAACGTAAACTTGCCAATATGCCATTTACGACACGGAGTGGCAAGGAACGGCTAAGGTCGATCCCTAGTATGTTCATGACTAGTGGTTCAGCTTCACATGACGATGGAAGCACTCCTCCCACTAAAAAAATCAAAAGAGTTAAGCTGGCAAAAGCACAGCGAAGAACTGTGCTTTCTAAGAAGATATCACAAATCCCCAAAGAGAGTCCAAGTGTGGTGGTGGTTGCGATGCCTGACCTTCCCAGCACTGGACGGGAAGAGGTGGCTCTTTCCACCATTTGCACGCCCCCTGCAAGTGCTGAAAGGAGCACCCACAGTCCACTTGCTGATATGCAAATTGAAGATGTCACTGTTGAAGTACAACAGGATGAGGATACTGGTGTAGCTGGCGCTGAGGAGGAAGTTGGCGAGGAGGATTCTGATGGTGATGTGGTTTGTTTAAATCAGGCTCCGGGGGAGACAGTTGTTGTCCGTGGGATGAAAAAGCCCATCACGGTCATGCCTGGGCAGAAGACCAAACATTCCACCTCTTTGGTCTGGCAATATTTCTATCCAAATCCGGACAACAACTGTCTTGCCATATGTACCATATGTAAAGGTGAAATAAGTAGGGGTAGGGACGTCAACCACCTAGGAACATCCTCCCTTATACGGCACCTGCAGCGCGTTCATAAAAAGTTACTGTCAAGTTCAGAAACTTTGGCTCAGACCGTAAGCAGTCCAGGGACACCTAAATCCCGTTGTCCTGTTGTATCCAAGCGCCTGCAAACCACACCGTCAACTCCCTCCTCGTCAATTTCCTCCTTAGTCAGGATCGGAAGTAGTCCTGCAGGCCATATCACTGGCATGACTGACTCTCCTATCCGGGATTCCTCCGGAGGATCCTGCATTGCTACGCCTACTGCTGCCGCTGCTGCTGTTGCTGCTGCTGCTGGGAGTCGTTCATCATCCCAGAGAGGAAGTAGGAACACCACTACTTTTACTAAACAATTGACCCTCCAACAGTCCTTAGCGAGGAGGATGAAGTACGACAGCAGTCATCCTGAAGCAAAACGTATAACTGAGGCCTTGACTGCTATGTTGGTGTTAGACGTGCGTCCGGTATCCGCCATTAGTGCAGTGGGATTTAGACAATTGATGGAGGTAGTGTGTCCCCGGTTCCAAATCCCGTCTAGATTCCACTTCACTAGGCAGGCGATACCGAGACTGTACAGAAACGTCAGAAAAAGTGTCCTCAGTGTCCTGAAAAATGCCGTTGTACACAATGTCCACTTAACCACGGACATGTGGACAAGTGGAACAGGGCAGACTAAGGACTATATGACTGTGACAGCCCACTGGGTAGATGTATCACCTTACGCAGCAACAGCAGCAGCGTCACCAGTAGCAGCATCTCAGAAACGCCAGCTCGTTACAAGGCAGGCTACGCTGTGTATCACCGGTTTCAGTAAGAGGCACACCGCCGACAACCTCTTAGAGAAACTGAGGGAAATCATCGCCCAGTGGCTTACCCCACTTAGACTCTCCTGGGGATTTGTGATATCTGACAACGCCACCAATATTGTGCGGGCATTACATCTGGGCAAATTCCAGCACGTCCCATGTTTTGCTCACACAATAAACTTGGTGGTGCAGAATTTTCTGAAAAGCGACAGGGGCGTGCAGGAGACGCTTTGGGTGGCCCGAAAAATTTCTGGCCACTTTCGCCATTCAGCGACTGCGTGCCGAAGACTGGAGCGCCAGCAAACACTCTTGAACCTGCCCCGCCATCACCTGAAGCAAGAGGTTGTGACGCGGTGGAACTCAACCCTCTATATGCTTCAGAGGATGGAGGAGCAGCAAAAGGCCATACAAGCCTATACATCCACCTATGACATAGGCAAAGGAGGGGGTATGCACCTGACTCAAGCGCAGTGGAGAATGATTTCCGTGTTGTGCAAGGTTCTTCAGCCCTTCGAACTTGCCACACGTGAAGTCAGTTCAGACACTGCCAGCTTGAGTCAGGTCATTCCCCTCATCAGGCTTTTGCAGAAGCAGCTGGAGAAAGTGAAGGAGGAGCTAAGACGGAGCGATTCCGCTCGGCATGTGGGACTTGTGGATGAAGCCCTTCATTCGCTTTGCCAGGATTCCAGGGTGGTCAATCTGTTGAAATCAGACCACTACATTTTGGCCACCGTGCTCGATCCTAGGTTTAAAGCCTATGTGGTGTCTCTCTTTCCGGCCGACACAAGCCTGCAGAGGTGCAAAGACCTGCTGGTGAACACACTGTCAGCTGAAGCGGAACGTGACACGTCAACGGCTCCTTCTTCATTTTCTCCCGCAACTGGGGCTGCCAGGAAAAAACTTAGGTATCCTAAGCAACCCGCTGGCGGTGATGCAGGGCAGGCAGGACCAAGTTTGGACATCTGGTCCGGACTGAAGGACCTGGCAACAATTTCTGACATGTCTACTGTCACTGCATATGATACTGTCACCATTGACAGAATGGTGGAGGATTACATCGGTGACAGCATCCAAGTAGGCATGTCAGACAGTCCATACCTGTACTGGCAGGAAAAAGAGGCAATTTGGAGGCCCCTGTACAAACTGGCTCTATTTTACCTGAGTTGCCCCCCCTCCAGTGTGTACTCCGAAAGAGTGTTTAGTGCAGCCGGGAACCTTGTCAGCGAAAGGCGTAGGAGGTTGCTTCCACAGAATGTGGAGAAGATGATGTTCATCAAAATGAATTATCAGCTCTTCCAGGGAGACCAGCCTCCAGAAGGTACAGAGGGACCTGTGGTGGTGGATTCAAGTGGGGACGAGTTAATACTTTGTGAGGATGAGGATGTACACACTGAAGAGGGTGAGGAATCGGTGGATGAGGAGGATGAGGATGACATCTTGCCTCCGTAGAGCCAGTTTGTGCAGGGACACATTAATTGCCAGCTTGTTTTGTGGGGGCCCAAACGAACCAATCATTTCAGCCACAGTTGTGTGGCAGACCCTGGCGCTGAAATGATTGATTTGTTAAAGTGTGCATGTCCTGTTTATACAACATAAGGGTGGGTGGGAGGGCCCAAGGACAATTCCATCTTGCACCTCTTTTTTTCTTTGCATTATGTACAGTTTGGGGCCTAGTTTTTCTAACTGCCATCCTGCCTGCCACTGCAGTGTCACTCCTAGATGGGTCACGTGTTTGTGCCGCCCACTCGTGTCGCTTAGCATAGTCATCCAGCTACCTCGGTGCAACCTTTTGGACATAAAAACACTATTGTGAGGTGTGAGGTGTTCAGAATAGACTGGAAATGAGTGGAAATTAAGGTTATTGAGGTTAATAATAGCATAGGAGCAGAAAAACCTACAAATTCTGTGATTTTAGCTGTTTTTATGCTTTTTTTCAAAAAAATACAGATCCAAAACACAAAACCCAGAACCCAAAACACGGAAGGGTGGTTTTGGCAAAACCAATCCAGATCCAAAACACGAAGAAAGATCCAGATCCAAAACCAAAACACAAAACACGAAAAGTGGCCGGTGCACACCCCTAATATATATATATATTAGGGGAGAGCGGGTTCGGATTTCTGAAAACCGAACGACCCCGATCCGAGGCCGATCCGAGTGAGGCTCGACTTTTCCCGCCTGACTCAGATCTGAAATCGAGGCAAAACTTCATCATTCCGCCTTCCGGGTCTCGCAGGTTTTGGATTCTATATAAGGTACCCGAGTCGGCGCCATTTTCTCACTCGGCTGTGGACAGTGAAGAGGGAGGGTGGGAGTTAGGGCTGGCTGGGCAGTGTAGCGTAGTGTTGTGCTGTGCTGCTGTTGTCCATAGGGGCTGTGTCCACTCCTCCAAAGTCCATAGGGGCTGGCTGTGTTGTGCTGTGCTGCTGTTGTCCATAGGGGCTGTGTCCACTCATCCAAAGTCCATAGGGGCTGGCTGTGTTGTGCTGTGCTGCTGTTGTCCATAGGGGCTGTGTCCACTACTCCAAAGTCCATAGGGGCTGGCTTGACTGTGTTGTGCAGTCAGTTGTCCATAGGGGCTGTGTTCACTCCAAAGTCCTGTGCAGTGTCCCAGTCCTAAAGGGGTACTGTAGTGTTGTCCAGGGGGTGCTCTGTCTGTCAGGGGTGCTCCCCCCAAGTGCAAAATAAAAAAATATTTTCTGTGTTTGTGAATTGTGTGCACTGTGGCTGCACGTGCATCAACAAAGGAGCAGCGCCAAGCATGCGTCTGTCTGTTAAAGGGTGGTGTAACCCCCAAAGTGCACTCCAACATAAATAAAACATTTTCTTCTGTGTTTGTGAATTGTCTGCACTGTACGTGCATCCTCAAAGCAGCAGCGCCAAGCGTGCGTCTGTCTGTTAAAGGGTGGTGCAACCACCAAAGTGCGCTCCACAAAGAATAAAAAATTCTTCTTTTTTTCTGTCTTTGTGAATTGTGTGGGCTGTAGCTGCACGTGCATCAACAAAGGAGCAGTGCCAAGCATGCGCCTGTGTCCCATAAGTAAAGAGCCGGCTGGCTCATTTCTTAAAGGGTGGTGTAATCCACAAAGTGCACTAGTCTCCAACAAAAATAAAAAAATATTTTCTGTGTTTGTGTGCGCCTTAGCCGCACGTATATATCAGTATAACATAAATGGAGGACCAAACTTTCTCCGATAAAAATAAAATAGGGAAAGATCAGAAACCACTTCCTCCTAGTGCTGAAGCTGCTGCCACTAGTCATGACATAGACGATAACATGCCATCAATGTCGTCTGCCAAGGCCGATGCCCAATGTCATAGTAGAAGGCACATACAATCCCAAATGACAAAGTTCAGGAAAATGACCTTGAAAAAACATTGAAATCATCTGAAGAGATACGTAAACTTGCCAATATGCCATTTACGACACGGAGTGGCAAGGAACGGCTAAGGTCTTTCCCTATGTTCATGACTAGTGGTTCAGCTTCACATGATGATGGAAGCCCTCCTCCCGCTAAAAAAATCAAACGAGTTAAGCTGGCAAAAGCACTGCGAAGAACTGTGCATTCTAAGAAGATATCACAAAACCCCAAGGAGAGTCCAAGTGTGATGGCGGTTGCGATGCCTGACCTTCCCAGTACTGGACGGGAAGAGGTGGCTCTTTCCACCATTTGCACGCCCCCTGCAAGTGCTGGAAGGAGCACCCACAGTCCACTTGCTGATATGCAAATTGAAGATGTCACTGTTGAAGTACAACAGGATGAGGATACTGGTGTAGCTGGCGCTGAGGAGGAAGTTGGCGAGGAGGATTTTGATGGTGATGTTGTTTGTTTAAATCAGGCTCCCGGGGAGACAGTTGTTGTCCGTGGGATGAAAAAGCCCATCACGGTCATGCCTGGGCAGAAGACCAAACATTCCACCTCTTTGGCAATATTTCTATCCAAATCCGGACAACAACTGTCTTGCCATATGTACCATATGTAAAGATGATATAAGTAGGGGTAGGGACATTAACCACCTAGGAACATCCTCCCTTATACGTCACCTGCAGCGCGTTCATAAAAAGTTACTGTCAAGTTCAGAAACTTTGGCTAAGACCATAAGCAGTCCAGGGATACCTAAATCCCGTTGTCCTGTTGTATCCAAGCGCCTGCAAACCACACCGTCAACTCCCTCCTCGTCAATTTCCTCCTTAGTCAGGATCGGAAGTAGTCCTGCAGGCCATGTCACTGGCATGACTGACTCTCCTATCCGGGATTCCTCCGGAGGATCCTGCTTTGCTACGCCTCCTGCTGCCGCTGCTGCTGTTGCTGCTGCTGGGAGTCGTTCATCATTCCAGAGAGGAAGCAGGAACACCACTGCTTTTACTAAACAATTGACCCTCCAACAGTCCGTAGCGAGGAGGATGAAGTACGACAGCAGTCATCCTGAAGCAAAACGTATAACTGAGGCCTTGACTGCTATGTTGGTGTTAGACGTGCGACCGGTACCCGCCATTAGTGCAGTGGGATTTAGACAATTGATGGAGGTTCCAAATCCCATCTAGATTCCACTTCACTAGGCAGGCGATACCGAGACTGTACAGAAATGTCAGAAAAAGTGTCCTCAGTGTCCTGGAAAATGCAGTTGTACCCAATGTCCACTTAACCACGGACACCACAAGTGGAACAGGGCAGACTAAGGACTATATGACTGTGACAGCCCACTGGGCAGATGTATCACCTTACGCAGCAACAACAGCAGCGTCACCAGTAGCAGCATCTCAGAAACGCCAGCTCGTTCCAAGGCAGGCTATGCTGTGTATCACTGGTTTCAGTAAGAGGCACACCGCCGACAACCTCTTAGAGAAACTGAGGGAAATCATCGCCCAGTGGCTTACCCCACTTAGACTCTCCTGGGGATTTGTGATATCTGACAACGCCACCAATATTGTGCGGGCATTACATCTGGGCAAATTCCAGCACGTCCCATGTTTTGCTCACACAATAAACTTGGTGGTGCAGAATTTTCTGAAAAGCGACAGGGGCGTGCAGGAGACGCTTTAGGTGGGCCAAAAAATTTCTGCCCACTTTCGCCATTCAGCGACTGCGTGCCGAAGACTGGAGCGCCAGCAAACACTCTTGAACCTGCCCCACCATCACCTGAAGCAACAGGTTGTGACGTGGTGGAACTCAACCCTCTATATGCTTCAGAGGATGGAGGAGCAGCAAAAGGCCATTCAAGCCTATACATCCACCTATGACATAGGCAAAGGAGGGGGTATGCACCTGACTCAGTGGAGAATGATTTCCGTGTTGTGCAAGGTTCTCCAGCCCTTCGAACTTGCCACACGTGATGTCAGTTCAGACACTGCCAGCTTGAGTCAGGTCATTCCCCTCATCAGGCTTTTGCAGAAGCAGCTGGAGAAAGTGAAGGAGGAGCTAAAACGGAGCGATTCCGCTCGGCATGTGAGACTTGTGGATGAAGCCCTTCATTCACTTTGCCAGGATTCCAGGGTGGTCCATCTGTTGAAATCAGACCACTACATTTTGGCCACCGTGGATGGGGGAAGAGAGTGGCATGAACATGGGAAGACAGAGCAGTGCAGATGGGTAAAGACAGATTGGTGTGGATAAGGGAATACAGACTAGCACAAATAGGAGAACACACAACAGTAGGGATTGGGGAAGACAGATTAGTGTGGATGGGTAGGAAGACAGAGTAGTGCAGGTGGGGGGAGGAGACAGAGTTGCACAGTTGGGGGGGGGACAGAGTGGTGCAGATGGAGAAAGAAAGAGTGCCACAGAGGAAAGAAGACAGCAGCATGGCTTAGGGGAAAGCAGTGGTGCAGAAGGAAACAGAGTGGCACGGATGCAGGGCGGTGCAGATGAAGAAAGACAGATTGGTGCGGATGAGAGAACACAGACTACCATAGTTCGGAGACCACACAGCAGTAGGGATTGAGGAATACAGATTGGTGTGGATGGGGAGGAAGACAGAGTGGTGCGTGTGGTGAGGGGAGACAGAGTTGCACAGTTGGGGGACCAGAGTAGTGCAGATGGAGGAAGATAGAGTGCCACAGATGAGAAAGACAGCAACATGGCTGTGGAGAAGGCACAGATGCAGGGCGGTGCGACTGGGGAAAAACATTGGTGCGGATGAGGGAACACAGACTGTCACAGTTTGGAGACCACACAGCAGTAGGGATTGGGGAATATATAGCAGCATGGAGGCATATAGGGGAAGAAAGTGTACATGTATAGGCAGAGTATGATATATTTAAAAATAAGGGAGATGAACGTGTATTCTAAATGAGATAAATGTATGCAGTGAGAAGGATGTTGGAAGCCAGTGAGATTGTTTTGGTGATCAAATGGGAAAATTGTGGGCACTGAGTGGGATGTTGGAGCCACATAACTGCTCAGACCTCAGTTGCATAGACTGCATGTGTGTATTCCAATGAGCACACAATTCTGTGAATTAGCAGCTCCACCATTTTGTGGGTGACAGCAATCTCGTTCTGTGAGAGTGCTGAATCTGCAGTTAACCACAGGCTGTGATGGCATACCATATCTGTATTGCGCAAAGAACTCGTCCATTAAGGCGTCAGCCTTAATGATCGTAATTTCTTTTGAAGTTTGAGTGGTAGAAAATCAGTTAGCTTTGTGAATTTTCAGATCATGTCTAAGCAGCCTTAATGGGACATGTGAAACCGTAAGGTTTTTTTGTCTATGGAATTTCATAGCTTTTTTAAAATGTATTAACTATCAGGGTTTGGATGAGCAAAACACGTATGCACAGCTACTGACTGCAGGTCACTGTAATTGTAGATGGTTTTGGGCATGATATCTCAAATCCAAATGAGGCTACTGATATAACCTGTGGCTCCCCTTTGCAAACCACTTCTAACCAGTTTATACAATATAACTCAGTTTAGTACCTGGTACTCTTTAATCCTTTCTAATATGTATGGTCAGCAAGGAAATTGTATAAGTTTAGTAGCTGCATTTTCTCCTGTCCTTTTTTCCGTTAATGGCCTCTTCTCATAAAGATTTTCCTGCCAAAGACATTTAGAAATCATTCTGCTAACCCTATAAGGACACACTCACACATATCCCTTTGCACTAGTCTTCATGGCCAAGCTATCATATTGTTAGAGGACTATCACACCTGATGGAGAGGAAGTATTTGGTATAAGAGAAATTGACTATGGGAAAGAGAAAGTAAACAATAGCAACTTTACTCTGGCGTCCTCTACAGAGAGACTTACTGGCATCATTATAGAAACTAAAAGTCTTATAGCAAGATTATTGTTTAAACATATTCTGTACGTACATTAGGGATATACCTAGGGAATCAACAGTATTATAATTAATTTAAGCACCAACTGAACATTTCATGGAGATGTTTTCCCATTAGAGCTTGCACTTTAATTTTTGGTTATGCTTTAGTAAACTGTTTTTTTCTTTCCTAAAGAGGAGCCTCTAAAATAACATAATAAATTGCTATGCAAACACATTTATACTTGCATGTACCGCTCTTTGCCTTTAAGTTATTTAGCATGCAGCTGACATTTATACTAGATCAGTGCAGTTTCCATTATGCTTCTTGACATAAGAGTCTTCAGTTTATCTCGCAGCTTTACATTTATTTAAAGAAAGGAAAACTCAATTAATGTGAATATAGTTCTTTTATCTCTCTCATAGTTCTACACCACAGTAAATGAGCTGGGGTAGGAGATCAAATTAACCAACGAGCGTTCATGAATGTGAATGAGGTCTCAGACACAGCAATCCCGTGGAGAAACATTGGGGCTTTTTGTTTAATCATAGATAAATTTGTATCCTTTTCTTCTGAGTGTATCTGTTGGATCTCTCTAAAGGCTCATCGGGGATCCTCACCGACTAGATTCTCCCTCAGAAATATATTATGATGATATTTACAGAATTTTTTAAATGAAAAAACATTAAATTTGTGCTGAATTTTTTTTAAATATAACCAATGGTGATTTACATATAAATGCACATTATCTAGCAGGTGGCTGACGGATTATTCTGTCCCCTTATAGGTGCAATAAAATATCTGCAGCAGCATCAGGGATCCGCAGTGACCACAATGTCTATAAGCGCTGTAGAATTGGGGAGATATTGTGTAGTGTTTCAGTCATGGCCGCTTTTAGTATACACAGGGGTGGGACAGTGAAATTAGTGTGGTAAGGAACATACACTGCAGGTACATTTTGTTCACATGATAAGGAAGGTCCAATGACTGGACAGAGGCCGGAGACCTGGGACGCATAAAATCCGAAGTACGATGAGGATCATTCTCTTCATTAGAAAACTTTCTGGAACAGGATACCTCTGGACGGGATAACTAGCGGATTTTGTTATTTGACTGTCCTGTTTTGTATTCTCTTGCTATCCCGAGTCTTAACCCTCTTGGTGTCTCTCTTTGACCTTCTTCACTCATTCTTGCATCTTACACCTCACATCTAGGGCAGAGGTTCCCAAACTTGGTCCCCAAGGCACCCTAATGGTCCAGGTATTAAGGATAACCATGCTTGGGCATAGGTGACTTAACTCGTACCTCAGTTTTATGATTTAACAATCTGTGCTCAACCATGGATATCCTTAAAACCTGGACCATTAGCATGCCTTGAGGACCGAGTTTATGAACCTCTGACCTAGGGTATTTTCTGTGAATTATTTTCTGCACCTTCCTTTCTTGCCACTCAGCTGCACACACAAACATTAGATTACCCTCTCGTCCTCAGCCCCTTTTCCCATGTGTGTAATCCAACAGCCCCCCCCCACTAGATCAACTTCCGCACATCTCAGTTCATCTGCCATTCCTCTTCCCCAGCATGCCACGACCGATGAAGTCCCACACAGTAGCCACAGCCCTCCGATGCATGACAGGGTCTACACCATCGTGCACTAAAAGTGACGTTCCCCTACAGGATTCTGCACCCTGAGAACAGTGCTACCAATCCACCAACGCCAGGGACGGGCATTTTAGGAGAAGGACGGGCCCTGTATGCAGACTCAGTGCGGGTCCCCTCCTCTCTAGTGCGTTGCCACAGAGCCACGATGCAGTAGATTCTGGCTTAGTGCCCCCTCTGTCCCATGCATTTAATCCGGCTTAGTGCCAGAATCTACAACGCATGTGCGGGTCTCCGGAAAAATGGCATCTGCGCCGTGTTCCCGGGGACAGCAGTACTGCACATGTGCGAGTTCCTAGGAAAATTACCGCCTCCGCTTTCCCAGTGACAATTAGTATAATAGTATGAAGGACAATTACAGCTCACACCCTCTCAATACACCCTCCTGTGTGAAATGTCGCCTGAGCACGAGAGAGGGACTCTTTTATGCAATCCAAAATACGCAAGATCAGACATTTCCAGGAAAATTAAGTTTTGCCTCATTTTGAGAACCGTACTTGGCTGGAAGACCCGAGCTGGGACTCGGTTCTACTCAGAAACCCCAAGTTGGAGTGTTTTCAGATTTCACAGAATCCAACCGCTCATCTCTCTTTGGGGCCTATTCATCAACACTAAAATAAAGTTTTTAAGGACATTTTCCTTAATTACTGTTATTTTAGTATTCATGATGACACTTAACACAGGAGATATCACTGATTTCTCCTGGTTAAGTCCATCTGCGTTAATTTCCACACTCTCCATACATTAGTACATTAGTATTTGGATGTAGAAATTAGGCTATTCATCAAAGTCTGAAAAATTATGTCTTTTCAGAATTTGATGGTGTTACTGCAGGCTCAGATTAGTTCGGATTTTCCCGCCAAATTCGGATTTTTCCCACCAAAAATCGGGTCTCAGAAAGAGGCAAAACGTCATCTTTCATTTTTTTTACTTTATTGTGTTTTTTTTTTAACTTTATTGTTTTTTTTTTTCCATTTTACATGTTCTCCCTGCCACAATGCTGCTGCTTCTGTCGGGTAGAATCTCCCCTCCATTCCCTGGTGGCACTTGTAAGTGCAGTTAATTGAAGAAGCACCGAGGAACAGAGGGGAGCCGCTACCCGGCAGCAGCATTGCGGAGGGGAGAACACAGTGTGC
Source organism: Taudactylus pleione (assembly GCA_031769625.1). Classification (NCBI taxonomy): domain Eukaryota; kingdom Metazoa; phylum Chordata; class Amphibia; order Anura; family Myobatrachidae; genus Taudactylus; species Taudactylus pleione. The sequence goes on from JAUIMM010001082.1 coordinate 1,580,295, forward strand.
AGCAGCCAGAGCAACAGAAGGAGGAGGACCTGCCCAGCTGATAGCAGGTAAGTGTCACCCACTGTACGCCATCTGAGAGTGGCGTATAGTAACTAGGTATGTTCAGGCTCGGATTAGTTCGGATTTTCCCGCCAAAATCTGATTTTTCCCGGGTCTCAGAAAGAGGCAAAACGTCATCTTTCATGGACAAACATCATCTTTCATGGACTTTTGTCGGGAAAAATCCGAACTAATGATAAGGTTGCCCTGAAAGTAGATATGGAAGTTTTGTTAGGCAGCATGGCTGGGCATTTTGATTTGGCACCCATACCTGACCTGTGCATCTTCCTGGTGGGTGTGGTTCCCAAAAAAACGCTGGGAAAATTTGGACTCATCCAGCACATGTCTCACCCCTCAGGGCTGTCAGTAAACAACACCTTTGTTGACAGCCAGTGTAGAGTAGTCTACCAGTCTTTTGTTAATGGCCAAGCTGGATGTTTAGTCCCCCTTTTGGGCTACTGCTGCCTCTACACCGTTTTGTTTCCAATACATGGGCTTCAAGTTGTGAGACAGATACTCCATAGACAGGTGCTTGCCAAAGGACTGTGCACATTTGTGCGCCTTCTTTCAGCACTTTTCTGCACTGGGCAGTTAAAGCGGGTACCAGGCTACACAGGGTAGCGCACGACCTTGATGATTTTCTATTCATGAACTTTGCAAAGTCTGTAGGGTTGTGAGAACTTTTTGTTCTCAGCTAAAGCGCTGTTTTGGCATTTAGGTGTGCATGTGACGCAGGACAAAACGTAGGGGTCAGCTAGCTGACTATCTTACCTTGGCATCAAAATCAACATAAAAAAAGAGGAAATGACAGCGCTGTGAATCACCAAAACCCTGATTTGGTACAAACAAATATCTGGTGTGATAAAGTTGAATATAAATATATGTAGAATATCAGCTATGTCAGTATTAATTCCACCTGTTTATTGGTATGAAAAATATGAATAAAACATATCAAACAAACAACATTGGCCAATGATAATAAACATATAAATTGCACATGAATATAAAACATACAATGTAGCATTAAAATGACCAACTGTTGTCAATCAATAGATTTAAATAAGAAACACCACATATAAAAGGATAGCTAGCATGTGATTTCCTAATCTTCAAATCCCATGTGTGGGGAAAAAATTACACTGTGTTGCTAATGTATCAATCGTAGTGAACCAATTTCCACAGAAAAAAATACACTTGTAGCAATTTTGAATAGGCTGATAGTGGTAATCCTCAGGTTAATTCTTAAGTAACTATATTCTCCCACGATAAGGGAAACATAGGCAAAAGTCTTACTAGTAATCCAAAAGTTATTGTGATCATGTATCACTCATCAGCGTTCTCCAGAATATCCAAGTCTTGTGTCAGGCACATAAATTACAATCCAGTCAATGAAGGCTTAATGCCGAGCTGAACAAAAATTGCCCAAAATTGTCTTGGAGTCTGGGCGATGTGATGCTGCGGCCAGCCCACTGGACCCTGTGCAGCTGGAAGGCGGCGTGGACCCGACTCCACATGCCGCCCGCTCAGAAGTAAAAGCCGTTCAGCCGCAAGGTGACCTGCCGTGCTAATCAGTGTAGCTCCCAGTTCAGGCGTAAGAACCTGGGCGCTCTCTGTGATGACCTGCGGCAACCTGGTTCACTGCTGGTAAGGCTGCTCTCCATCCCACATTCAAGGGAGAGGACTGAAAGTGGTGGGTGGATATGCCCAAAAGGCTGGTGAAGGCAAAGCTGGGGGAAATATTCTCCGGTGGTGATTCCTGTAGCATAGAGTTTTTCTGACGCGTTTCTTCCCATATGGGATTTCCTCAGAGGGCTGTGTCTATGGCTGAGTCCATTCACCCTTAATATAGTGGCAGATTGTTACAGGCTAGCATGAGACTAAGTTAGCAAACTTCTGGCATAAGCAGAATGCTTTGGATTAAAGTTTGCACAACTAAAGGTGCCTACACACTAGACGACCTGCAAATGATGCAATGTTGTCAACGATTTCCCTCAAACTGTCCCAGGCACTCCAGGACATGATATGCAGCAAAAATGGTACAATTTAATATAAGATCTATCGTGCCCGATCTAATGATCGTGCGCGATAGCAGACAGGTGCATACATGGATCAGTGAAATCTGTGAATGCAAGCATCTGTGTAAAAAAAAAAATCAATAAGACACAGATGCATGCATGGATCAGCGAGATCCATGCCTTCTGCCTCTCAGCCAATGAGCGGTTCCCACTATTGACTTAGAACCGCTAAGCAGGGCCATCTCTTTCATTGGGCTTGTTGGGCAGTTGCCCAAGGGCCCTAAGCTTGTAGGGACCCGACAATCTGCCCCCCTGCAGATGTGGCCAGTTGGTAAACTTGTGATATTTTTATAAGCTGGCCGCCGATGCACTGTATCCTGATCTAACAACCCCCCATCCCCCCCCCGGTGATGAGTACTCACTTCAGTCCCAGTTTCGCTTCATTTGCCGGCTTCAGGCCAGTCAGAGTCTCTCTGCATGTGTGGGAGGTCCTATGGGCATGCAGGAGGGTTTAATTTTGGATAGGGGCCCCAGTGCATTGCTTTGCCCAGGGCCCACACTGCTGTTAAGACAACCTTGCCGCTAAGGTAACCGAAGGTGCTCTAGAGAGAGGGACCCCTTTACTGGGGGTGACCCCATCTCCCCAGGGATCCCTGGCCTGTGCTGACTAGCGGCCAGAGGTAATGTTTTGGCCGGGGGACCCGGTGAAAGAACTCCCCTGGCTGTGGCATTACTCCCCCCACTAGAATGAATTCGGTGATGGTTATGGAAAATACAGGGGAACCCTACTCTTTTTGTCCCCTGTATTTCCAAAATGAGGACCGGCTCAGCTGAGCCCAGTGCTGGTTGTGCTAAATACAGGGGATCCTATGTCATATGTCCCCTGTATTTTCACAACCAGGATCGGCTGTGAGAAGCTCAGGGCTGCTTGTGCTTTGAGGGGGGGGCCACTGCGTTTTTTGTTTACATTTTTCACTTTTTATTAATTTTTTTAACACAGATGCATGGATGTATCTCCCTGACCCGACCATGTGTCAAAAGTGACACCGGCATTGCATGGCATAAACACTGAACGCTATGCCGCCAGATCATGTACGAGACTGACAGATCTTGCCTGCTGTAAGCAAGATCTGAAGATAGGGCAAACGACCCGCGGGTACGTGCAACAGCATAGTTATCGTGAGTGGACACTCGTGATATGCACATTTTATGCACGATCTGTCGGCCAAATTGTGCATAATATGATCTAGTGTTTACGCACCCTTAGACGTACAGTGCCCACAGTACTTGGTCTCCTGATTTTTGTGTGCAGGATTATCCTATGCCGTCAGCTATAGAGTGACATCGTGGGTGCTAATCTACGGGAAGCAATCGGGAAGCCGACTGCCTATATACCGGCAGCCGGCTTCCCGACTGTCTTATCCCGGCAAGGATGAAATGCCGGGCGTCTAGATGTAGATGCCCGCATTTCCCCGGCGCCCGGCATCACGATCCTAGTGATGCCGGGCGCCGCGAGCGGACAGCCGCGGGGGGAGGGCTAGGTTTAGGGCTCCTGGGGGGGACTTAGGGTTAGGCACCCCTTCGGGAGGGTTAGGCTAGGGGGAGGGAGGGTTAGGGTTAGGCACCCCTGGGGGGGACTTAGGGTTAGGCACCCCCCCCGGGGGACTTAGGTTTAGGTAGCGGGGAAGGGGGTGGTTAGGGTTAGGCACTTAGAGGGGGGATTAGGGTTAGGAACTTGGGGGGGAAGTTAGGGTTAGGCACCCCTAAGGAGGGTTAGGGTTAAAGGGGGGTTAGGTTAGTGGATACTTACCTATCCACGATCGGGATTTCCAGCACTGTCGGGCTTCCGCTGCGTCGCACTCTGCTCCTGTCGGGCTGCCGCTGACGGGAATCGTATTTCATACCCATTCCCTAATCTACCATATCATCAGGTACACCTGTCCAACGAGATTTGAGAAGACCTTAGAATGTGGAAGGATTTGTGCACGCAGTTACAATGGGGTGCAAATATATCAAAATAGGAAGTGGTTATAGTATGGTAAGTACTGGGGTTAAAGGGAGGATTAGGCACTAGGAGGAGGGTTAGCACTAAGGAGGGAGGGTTAGGGTGCGGGGGGAGGTTAGGTTTAGGCATCTGGGAGGGAGGGTTAGGGGTAGGGAGAGGGGGAGGGTTAGGATACTGACTGACAAGTGTCGGTATCCTAACCCTGTTGGGATGCCGGCATCAGGATTCTGACTACAGGCATGCCGACCACTAGCATCCCATACCCAATCCGTCAAAATGCAGCAGGGAGCACGGGATTCGGCACCTCCTTTATTGGGTGCCGGTGTGCTGCACCTTGGCTGCCAGGATGGGTGACACCGGGCTTAACCAGGAACCTATTTGTCCAGAAGTGTTTTCCAATAGTAGTTGCTGTGGATCTCTGAGCAAAATGCTGGCTAGACATATGTCTCGTGTTCTGCTGTGACAACTTGAGGGTGGTCCATGTGATTAACAACCAGTGCATGACTTCACCCCCCAGCACTTTATCTGGTCAGGCACCTAGTCCTGACATGTCTACAGAACAACATTACCTTTACGGCATGGCATGTGTCCCGGGAGCTGAGAATTTGGTGGCAGATGCGTTGTCTAGATTTTAATGGGATAAGTCCTTGGAGCGAATGCCTTTGGCATATCCTCCAGCCGACATCAAAGCCCTCGCAGTTAATTTCCTAGACCCTGCCGCGTACCACAAGTATAACACAGCTTAAAAAACTTGCCTACAGTTTGTAGAGGAGAACCCAGGTAAACCAGCAGACAGGCTCTCTTAGATTACATCTGGTAGAGTTACAGATCAGGGCATTCCAGTGCAACCATGGCAGGCTAGGTAGCAGGTATATCCTTTATCCTGAATTTAGAAGGTATGAAGGATGTCACTAGAGGGTTTCTTATCTCAAAGGCCCTGAAAGGTTGGGGAGACACCATCTTGTAAAAGGAGATGTAATAGGGCCTATTGACCATCAAATCTTAATGAACTTGATGGGTGCAGCCGGTAGGGTTGCTAGCAGCCCCTTCGAGATGGCTAATTGTGGGTGGCTTTTTTCTTTGCTTACTTCTGGATAGGAGACATAAAAGACGCCTGGCGCTAGCAGTGTCTCACAGGACTTAGCGCACTGCGTTACTGAAGCAAAGAGGACACATCTGTAATACGACATTGACGGGCAAACTAAATGATTTTTAATTAATATTTTTTATTAAATATAATAATAACACTATTGGAAGGGGAAAAAAATAATATGACATATTATTAGCATCCGATCTTGATGTTATTTTATATAGGTATGCATTGCTAACACATTTGTTATGAGAGTACCAGACCGCCAGAACAGGAGCCGCTAGCCGACAAACTCCTCAGAATTGATTCTAAATGAAATTCTGTTTAGATTACATATTTTCTACTGGAAGTGAATCCATGAAATATGATAAGGTCATGATAATAATGTCAATTCTCTGTTTGGTAGGAAGGGAATAAGATTACACAGGCTGAGTTCCTGCAGAGGCCTATCGCGTAGTAAAGCCCTTGGTCTAAATGAAATGGTATTTGCCTGTTTAGGTGAAGAATGATGAAACTTTAAATGGATTGTTGACCTTTGCTGAATGACATACGACCTGTAAGGTATCTGAGCAGTACATCAATACTAGTTGTGGAAAATTGTCGCCCGCTGGAAGAAAATAAACAATATATAAATTTTCATTTCAAAAATCACTCTGTAAAACACTGAGAATTTTATTTCTACTGTCTGGCGAGCCCCCATCTGCTTTCTAAATTGAACTCGATTGAAACTGAAATAGTTTTGAAGTAGATATTTGTCCTTAGAGAGGGAACTGCTCACTAAAAGTTTCTCTTAAATTGCACCTGCCATACACACATCCACAGTTGACATTGGCCCTCATTCAGAGCCGTACGCTCTGAGCAGAGCGCACGCTCTGAATGAGGGCCGGGCTCCATTTTCATGGAGCGTCCTCCTGGACGCTCGTATAGCTGTGGGTCACCACCCACAGGCTATACGAGCGTGCTTTTTGATGGCCGCGATGGTCGAGACCATCGCGACCATCGAAATTGCGAGCCGGAGCCTGCGGTTGAGGTTTTCAACCGCAAGCTCCGGAGTGATTTTGGCTCTATCAGAGCCAAAATCACTCCCACTGACATCACTAGTGATGTCAGTGGGCCGGCTTCTGACGGGAGGCGTTCCCGTGGGAACGCCCCCGTCAGGGAGGCACGCCCCCGGCACGCCCACCAAAGGGGGCGTGCTGTCAATCAACATTGACAGCACGCCCCCTTTGATCGGACACAACGAGCGAAGGACTTTCCTTCGCTCGTCGCGTCTGGCGCATGCGCACGCCGGAGCTCCCTCCGTCGTGCGCATGCTCAGTGCATAACATCGACCCACTTGCGAGCGGACAGCCGCTCGCGAGTGGGTCTGAATCAGGCCCATTGGGCTTACAGTAATTCATTAAAGATCGCTATTGCGTTCGCAGCTCCGTAGGTCTGCTGTTAAAATATGCTAATGATTGCTATGGCAATGCTGCTGCACTGCCTGCATAGAGATGCCCACTGCCACCCACTACCGCTATCTCACATCTAATACTTTGCAAATTTCCATAAACATCGGTAACATGGAGCACCATCGGCCCCTCACGCGGAATTACAGCAGCCCTGACCTTGCTTAGAAATTGCTAACCTCGTTGCATGCAGTGAGTACTCAAGTTGCATATGCAATCACAATAGCTAATTTATGCACACCCATGCAACGGCGTTCAAACGGACAGACACGCCTACATTTCTCCAACCACTCCCCCGTCACCACCCCCAAAGGCTCACTGCCTGTCAATCACTCTGCGATGGCTCTCTGTGGTCTGTCTGATCGCAATCTGATCGCAGTGGTTCCTTCGCGCACTGCGATGCATACGCATGCGCAGTACGCAACAATCGGCCGTCTGCGTACTCTTTAGCAATAGCGATCCTTAATGAATCAGGGCCAATGTGCTCCTGAGAATGATGCTCATCTATTCACTAGTCATAAGCAGTGCTTCATATTGGTTTCACCCAAAAAAATTACTGCCCCCCTAGTCTGTGCAAAAGCAAGCAGGCCCGGCGATACGGGGGGACTAAGGGGACACCCGTACCGGGCCCCATGGATCAGAGGGGCCCCGACAATCAGGAACAGCATAAACGTCGGGCCTTGCTGCTGCCCCAGTCTTGTTGATGAGCCGCTGCCCCCTGCTGTTGGTGGGCTTCCCGCAGCCAGTTGCTGGTGCTGATGACGGGTGGAGACCACGTGAGCAGTGCTGTGAATAGCTGTCACTGTAGTTGCCATGCTGCCTACAGAGGAAGGAGGGTGACTCCTGTACCCTAGGGGGAACCCCTGCTGACAGATGCGCTCATCATGAGGATGGACCCACTGAAAAGACCCCCGGCACGGAGGACCCTGATGGTGCAGGCAGCTTGTGGGAAGCCCCCCTGCAGGAGGACCCAAAGAGGACCCACCGCTGAGGAGAGCTGCTACACTGTTACATCAGTCCTGCCGAAGCCCCGCCCAGTGATAACCGTCCCCCCCTACCCTTCTCCTTCTGGGTGCCTCATGCTTCCTTCCTGTTCCTTCTCACTAGAGACCCCCCCTTCCCCCACCTCGCAGGCACTTCTGCTTCCCCCTTGCGGCACCTTCGGCCTCCCCACTTGTGACACCCTCAACGCCCCCAGCCCCACACTCGTCCATCTCCTTAGTGGTCCGGCTGAAGATTAAGCAACAAAGCCAAGACCCAGCATGAAGGTAAGTGGCTGTACTATTGTCATTTTTAACATATATAGGTGTGTGTGTATATATATATATATATATATATATATAATATATATATATAAATATATATATATATATATACAGCATATATGTGTGTGTATATAACTATATATATATAATATATATGTATGTATGTATATATGTGTGTGTGTGTGTACATTTCTCTATCTGTAATAAATGTGTGTGTGCGTGTGGACCTGGTATGTGTGTTTGGAGAAGGGTTCAAGGAGGGGTGTTGGGCGCCTCAGAGATAAAAGTGTACCGGGCCCCAAGATTCCTGTTGCCGGTCCTGAAGGTCAGTACTATTTATGTTCATGCAATATCGTACCCCCCGATTGTCCTGATTTAGAAGGGACAGTCCTGATTTGAGAGCTTAGGGGAGGTTTATGGAACTTTTTGAACAGGAGAAGTGGAGGAGTTGCCCATAGCAGCCAATCAGATTGTAGCTAGCATTTATCTAGTCCATGCTATAAAATGATAGCTATAATCTGATTGGTTGCTTGGGGCAACACATATCCTCTTGTAATTTTTAGAAGGTTTGATAAAGCTTCCTTCTGCTACAATATGTGTTCACGTGCAATAAGAATATACATTTGAATGTGCAGACATTCAGGGTAAAAGTTATTAATACTATAATCACATTTATAATGCGTTCATTAGCGGAGATCTTCACCTATTTACCTGAGGGATCTTCTGCCAGCATGCATCATCTTCTGCCCGGAGCAGCTCCATGATACATGATGATGCCTTCCAGGTTAATGACCCAGGTCTAGTAATTCGTATTCGAAGGTCTCGGGCTGCTCATGGGATAGTGGCCATGTGTCGCTCACACGTCTGTATTTTTGTGTATCACTACTTGCATACTCTTTAGCTGTAGAACCCAGGAGGGAATCTGCAGGCAACTGTAGGCCGAATTCAGTGAGTATATAATATAACCACAACACTAATGAATTATGTCATAGTTGTCGACTTTTCACCTGCTCCCTCCGGTCATTGTAAAGGGGGGATGGGCCCATGATGATGCCATTCAACGTGAAACGCATCATCAAGCCTCCCGAATTGCCCACTTTCATGGAAGACAGGCCCACCTTTCCAGCATCCGGGAGAGCCATCCGAGATTTGGGAGAATGTTCTGGGAATAGACAAGTATAAATTAAGTCATATTAGCTGAAAAGGTCAATAAGCAAATAGCAAATCAGACGCGTCTAGACACATGTATATGTGTATTGCTGTACCCACCCTCCAGTATGTGCATGAGGTACAGTACACCTCCGAAAAGGTATGTCTGAGGCTGCATCTACATCTGTTTATGTCACATTTACATAGGAACACATCACATTACGCCTTTGCTGCATTCAGCTAATGCTTTACTGCTCCTGCCCACCCTGTTCCATCGTCTGCGTCAAAAAGAGACAAAATTCAGCAATACGCAAAAATCTAGATACTGATTAAATGTGCGCATTTTTTCCCTGGTGTTCACGACAATATGGAATAGTGAATCTTCTGCAAAACATAGATAATAATGTATGGAGCGTCCAACTGTTAGGGAGCCCCTAACTATGTACTCCGGGTGGACTTGCCCAGTACTGATGCTGCATTGCAGCTGTGAGACGAATAAAGTGCACATGGAATACGGGGTCGGAATGCAGAGAATCCCATTTGATTCTTAAGGTGCATACACACGGTCAGATTTGTTAGATGTGTCAAATGAACGATTGAACGAGCTGAACGATTTGATGAACGATTTGAACTACGAACGATTTTTGTCTGCATTAAAATGAATGGAATCGTCTAAATCTGACTGCAAACACATCAGATGTCAGATATCGTTATCTGACCATCGGGAACGCGCATCGTTCATCGTTCAAACAAGTCAGATATGTCAGATTTTCCTTCAGATAAGAACAATTGAACGATTGTTTAAATCGTTATCGTTCAGATCTATAGAAAAATCTGACCGTGTGTATGCACCATTAAAGATATTTGTATTTAATTGAATTCAATTTGTGCTGGTATATTGTGTTTACTTTTAACATATTTTACATGGTAAATGCAACTTATGTATTTATTAATAAGACTGTCCACTAAGTTGCTACACTAGTTCAAACGCACCTACTTTCTGTGCCTTCTCGGATAGGAGGTCCAAGGGTAGGTGTGGGCGTATCCATGCTGTCATGCCCCTCCCACTACTGTGCATTGCCGCGATTCATGTCATCCAGCAGGGGTGGCGAAGGGCCTTGATGAGGTGATTTGCAGTAAATCGCATCTCCAATACAGCACCCACTTCACTAGTGTGTGGGTGAGGGGGGGAGGGGGAGTCCTGATCTACTGGGAGTCTGGGAGAATTACCCCAAATTTAGGAGTCTCCTGAACATTACGGGGCAGTAGACAAGTATGCTCCTGCATGCGACTAAGAACATTAATGCGCTTTTTCATACATGCATTCAGGGGCGTATCTATAACTGGTGCAGGGAGTGTGGAGAAAATGGGCTCCAGGGGGGCCCACCCCGCACACCCTGCACCCAATAGTCTTATGCCTACCTGCCCATAGTGCTACTCTACAGCGCCGAGCCGGCAATGCAGAGCCGCAGAAATCACTATGAAAATGCCAGCGGCCATTTTCTCGGTGATTTGCGCATGCACAGTACTGCTGTCCCCGAGAAAGTGGCATGGGCGCCATTTTCCCAGAGACCCGCGCATGCGCAGTAGGTTCTGCCACTAACCCAGAATCTACTGCACCACTGGAGAGAGGAGGGTGCTCAGCACTCAAGCAATTTGACGCCGCTGCAAGCTGGATTTAATACTCTAAATGATAAATTTATATAAAAAAAATGCATCAACAAATAAAAGTATATAAAATTTTAAAAAATTGCATACAATACAAGAGGAATACAGTATATAGAAAATGACGTTCTCTACAATTTCACATTTGAATAATAATGATTTCACCATAGTAAGGTCTATTGAAATGTACAAAAGACGTCCTTAGGAAGACCTATGGGAACAGGTAGCAAGGGTCGGTTTACAGTAGAAGCTGCAGATAGCAGGCAGAAAGATAACTGATGGGCTGTATTTTAAGGCATATTAACCCAATTATGAGTATATTTTTGCCATCAGGGCTTCAACATTTATCACACGGCATTTATTAGACCTCTGAGCTAGGTTATGTCAAATGGAAAGCCGAGAAACTAAGGCATTTCATTAAACTGCTGCTGAAGCAGGCTATTCCATCCAGATACTCTTAAACCGCACGATTTTATCAAAATCTTCGGAAATTGAAGCAATCAGTAAAAAGTGTCGGGGAATTAAAATGTTCTGTCTCGGTGAAAGAGATACGTCCCTTGTAACATATATCAGTGTTTTTTTTTCTTCTTCATTCTTTTTCTTAAAGACACATTACCGTTCAGAGGAAAGACATCAAACACAGGCTGCTCACCGTACACTCCAGAAAATCCAACAACGACAATTTTTCATACTTAAAAATAGCAAGCCCGCAGCTCCTTTGTATCGCTCCATAACAAAGGCTGCTGTAATATAGTGATTGATAAAACATCAGCGGAAAATATGCAAATCAGCCGGGTATATGGATAGTATGACACAAGAAGGAACATTCATTTGCCCTAGGTATTATCGATGCTAGGTTTGGCATGGCGATTAATTTGTGCATCCTGTAATATTTTTCCTGAGAATTTTTATTGCCTGCGTGAATCTGTTTTGTATCTAAAATATAGCCAAGGCCATTATTTTAATACGCAGAACTGTGAATAATGGCTATACAGACATATACTGTAGCACCAGGTGAATATTGGAATTTTCCTTAATAGCATTATCAGCTGACCAAAGTACTATACAGAAGTGTCAATAAAATGTTGTACATTCATACATTGACCCCAATTTACTGATATTTCACAGTGAAGTCAGCACAGTAAAATTTAATGTCACAATGTATTCTGTGGCACAAAATAATTTTGTCATTCACAAAATTGGTTTTGTGGTTAACATTTTATTTCTTAATGCATAAAAATTATCCCTAAGACACCCAGAATTAATTTTGTTGGATAATTTATACAGTATATTATAACTGCAAAAGATGGATTTGGCGCATATTGGGTATTTTTTGTGTTACAAATTAATTTGATTATTTTAAAATTTATTTTACTATGATTCTGAGTAGATATGTGCAAACTACGCATGTGGCACAGAAAGCAATCGCCGACTGTGTATGTGCCACCCAGTGCTATTTTTCTAGAAAACTCGGTTTAGGAACTCCCGGGAAGAAGAGGGCGGCAGCAGTGGTGGGTGGAGCTACAGCGGGTTGGAGCATCAATTGGTGAGTAAACCAGTTTTTTTGTTTTTTTTAAATAATAATAATTTGTCTAAGGTTGGGCTGTTGGAGTGGGTGTTATAATAACATCTCGATCTATCATATAACATAAAACTATACAAATATAGAAATATAGGAGCAAAAACTGATGTATATTTACACACCCACCCACAGAAAACCAGAATCCATATTAAACATATAGGGAAAGCCACAGTATATGAGAAAAGCAGGATCTATGTTAATATTGAAAAAGTCAGATCCATATAAAATACATTTTAGAAAAGCCAGATTTATTGAAAATACATTTGTAAAAAAGCCAGATTCACAGAAAATACATAAAAAACCCAAATCCACAGAAAATACATGAAAAAGCCAGAGCCACAGAAAAAAACATAAAAAAGCCAGATCCGAAGAAAATACATTAAAAAGGCAGAGCCACAGACAATACATAAAAAAGCCAGATCCACAGAAAGTACCTTTAAAAAAATGCAAGATTCACATAAAATAAATTTTATAAAAGCCAGATTTATGGAAAATATATTTGTTAAAAAGCCAGATTCACAAAAAATACATAAAAAGCCAAATCCACAGAAAATACATAAAAACAGCCAGATCCACAGAAAATACATAAAAAAGCCAGAGCCACATAAAATATATTTTTAAAGAGCCAGAATTACTCACTTTTTTTAAGCTGTTTACCATGTGCGACCTTCTTCTAAAGACAAATTCTCTGAAGGATCTCCCATGTCCAGCTTTCTACGGGCAAACTTAAGGGTTGGTCACACCTGTGCATAGTGGGCATCTCATTGCTATCAGAGGCCGGGTCCACGATGTTGGTGGATGATCCTGATGATGGTGCTCTTCAGGGTAGTTCCCCGCAGCAGGTGGCTCCACACCAGCAACATGTTCCCAGGGGTGTCTACACTGCACTGAACAGGATCCAGACAGCAGTACCCCATCTTGGGTGAGCAACAGTGGTAGGTGGTGGAGAATCTGGATAGAGCTGTGGAGGCCATGGGTGTAAATGGAACTTTGAGGGCCCCATAGCAACATTTTGAAGGGGCCCTCCAAAGTGGGGAGCTTTGTTTTTAGCTCTTTGCAAATGGCGCCAAATACAAACACCTCTTTCGTATTGGCTGCCAATCCGCGAGCACTGAGTGACTCAGGTCAGCTCCAAACTTTAGCCGCCGCATGAACCAGTCCCGCCTGGCACTGGGTGCCAAGTCTCGGTCCCAGCATTGACCACCCACCACCGCAGCTGTGTTCTTTTAAAACTGGCTGAAACTACCGCTTGCCCTCCGCACGCCGCCCTGACAGGCAGTTCCTGAATGTCATTCCTGATAACATAATTGTGATGGACCACTATTTCTGTAAAATGGACATTTCTGGGGTGGTAGCTAAAGGTGCCCACACATATACCGATGTGCTCACGATACGATTTTATGGCCAATTTCCTCATGAACTTTCACGGGAGCTCCCTTGCCGTCGTGATCATGATTTTGGAAAAAAGACACCCAATCTGTCTTCCGATCTCACGATCTATCGGATCGTACGCATCGTGAGATTGGCCATAAAAAATTGTGAGTTGAAAAATAAAATAAAACAGGCTCTTGACTATTGGTGGGAAATTTAAATAGCCATAACAATGGGAGGGGCTATCTAGGGAGTATAAACAGCAGGAACCCTTTAAACTCTGTGTACATTCTGCTCTGCTACTAGATGAGGCTAGGTATATTCCTGATGAATCCTGTACATTGCTACTGTGCTCTTTGTATTTGGCTTGCCTTATACAAAGTTTATTCTACCTGCAAGTGTGTGCTACCTACCTGCATTCTATCCTGTTCCTGAATTCTGTACTGATGCGTCCCTATCAGTATAGAGTGTTGGTCGCTGAAGCTGGGGTCCGGGAGATTAGGAAAAAGGCCCAGCGAAGAAGGACGAGAGCATGCTGGACCAAGGAGTGGCTGCTACAAAGGGATACCCGCTCTCACATGTCCCTGCTGATGGAGATCAAGGAGAACAACCCAGACGACTATCTGAACTACCTGCGCTTGGATGACGCCGGCTTCCAAGAATTGCTGCATCTGGTGACCCCCTACATCAAGAGACAGGACACAAGGAGGTGGCGGAGGGCAATCCCTGCTGAAGACAGACTGGTGGCTACCCTAAGGTACCTGGCTACAGGAAGGTCACTGGAAGACCTGAAGTTTGGGACACTCATCTCACCTCAGTCCTTGGGCGTCATCATTCTAGAGACCTGCAAAGCCTTCGTAAAAGTGCTACAGTACCATTATTGCAAGGTAAGTTAAAAAAAACACCACATTGTTTTCTTGTGTAAAGAAAAAAATTTTCTTTATTTTTTTCTAAAACAAAGAAAAAAATATCCATCATTTAGTACAATGTGCACTGACCTGCAGGCAACTGAAAGTGTGCACTAAACTGTGTGCAAAATACTTTGTTTATAACAACGTTACAAAAGAACATTATCACCAAATTTTATGAATCCCAATAGGTAGCCAGCTGTATGTGATAGGGTGGGTCAGACGCCAGTTTGAACAGGCCAAAACACATATGGCACAAGTACACATTGTGGCCCCGGCTTCCAGCAATGTGTACTTGTGCCATGTGCGTAGTGACCTTGTCCAAATGGCGTCATCACCACCCTATCCCATGCAGCAAGCACCTAATAGAATTCCTAAAATTTGGTGACATTAAAAGCAAGACAAAAAAACAACCAAATTAAATATCACCAAATTTTATGAATCCCAATAGGTAGCTGGCTGTATGTGATAGGGTGGGTCTGACGCCAGTTTGAACAGGACAATACACATATGGCACAAGTACACATTGTGGCCCCGGCTTCCAGCAATGTGTACTTGTGCCATGTGCGTAGTGACCTTGTCCAAATGGCGTCATCACCACCCTATCCCATGCAGCAAGCACCTATTAGAATTTATAAAATTTGGTGATATTAAAAGCAAGAAAACATTTACATCTCTGTATATTGGGGAGACTCATCTGCTGCATCCATATACAAGGTGGTGCTGGTGCTTGGGGTGCTTGGTGGGGGGGTAATATCTAACTGGGCAGGGGGGGCGGACATACCTATTTGGGGCAGGGGAAAATAGCATTGGATCTGCAATGTATGTAGAATTTGAGATATTTTTGCTCATACAGCGACTCAAGAGGTCGTAGTTTAACCTTAATAAATTTCTTTGGATATCTGTATCCAGATTTCTCAATGTGCTGTTCACATGAGCTGTGAAATCATCTATTGCATCTGGGGGTTTCTGCAGCAGCCGTTCAGTAAAATTCTCCTTTCTGCCTTGTTTTTTTTTCTTTTTTTGGGGTTGTTGAGAAGATGAGGGTCCAGGTGGAAGTTGAGTTTCCACTTGTGTGCTATTCTCCGGATCACTATCACCACCGAGCAGACTGAGGTCCGGTGTGGATGCTAAATCAGGGTCTTGGGTGGGAGTCTATATAGGGAAAAAAGATATAAAAAATATTATAGTCATGTTTTAACATCTTTTTTACTATTTTTACAGTTTCCTAACACCGTGGAGGAGTGGACCAGCATCGCGGAAGATTTTGAACAACGTTGGAATTTCATTAACTGCGGAGGAGCCATCGATGGGAAACACATCCGCATCAACCCACCTGCCAACACCGGATCATACTGCTACAACTACAAAGGATTCTTCAGCATTGTTCTCATGGCAGTGGTGAATGCCAACTACGAATTTCTGTTTTTTGGATGTCTGCAAGAATGGCCGTGCTTCCCATGGTGGGTCCTTCAAAAAGACGGCTTTCTACCAGAGACTCGCCAACAAAACCCTCAACCTGCCCTCACTGGACCAGACAAAGCACGGCCTAAACTACGTTTTTGTTGCAGACGAGGCTTTTGCATTACATGAACATGTGATGAAGCCATTTGCACACAGGGGCCTGACCAGAGAGAAAAGGATATACAACTACCGTCTATCCCGGGCACGGTGCATTGTGGAAAATGCGTTTGGAATAATGAGCAACCGCTTCCGCATTTTCCACACCACCATCAATCTACATGTGGAGAAGATGGACTGGGTAGTGATGGCGTGCTGTGTGCTGCACAACTTTCTGCAAAGAAAATCTACTCAACGAGGACCAGTCCCAGCTAGACCAGAAGATGTAGGACTCCTGGAGGACATTGAACATTTGACATCTGTGTCTGCACCACCAACTACAACAACATCCACTGCACGTGCCAAAGAAGTGAGGGAGGAGTACATAACCTATTTCAATGGACCAGGTGATGTACCATGGCAGAAGGACTGTCTGTGAACTACTGACTAAATTGGACATTTGGGATTTAACAACAAAAACATTAAGGATTTTGGTTTAAACTGTGTCACTACTTACCAAGACTTCTGCAACCTCCTCATCTCCCTCACGCTCAGACATCAAGATGATTGATTCCCTTTGAGGCTCTTGTTCACTGATGAATGACATCATTTGGTAGTACCACAGTGCAGGAGTATATATTTCATCTGTAGCCGCCCCTGATTTTTTGGAGTCATCCACCTTCTTTTTTTCTTTGATGTACACTGTCCTGAGATTTTGAATCTTTTGCCATACAGTTTTCAGGTCTGCATCAGATATGTATTTTTTCGAATACACCAACAGTTCCTCTAGTGCGGCCAACTTGTGCGACTTATTGTGGTACTTCCGAGAACTGATCTTCCACAGACACTCTTTCGAGTGCAGGATATCAATGAATCCTGTAACGAATTCACGTTCAGAATCCATGGACATTATCTATGAATAAGAAAAAAAAGGACATTTAAATATTTGTGTATATAGTTTTGTTAAATGTAATGTTGTTATAGTTCACATTTTTAATGTTTTCATATTTTCTTTTTTTCAGGTTTTTAAAGGTTTGTTATGGTATTCTAATCATGTTTTCTTTTACAGGAATGTTATGTGTTTATTGCTTGATAATATAATGTTTTTCTTTGTTTGACAGTATGGGTGTTCCACCTTTGGGCCTGTCGTTGTGGTTGAACTACAGATCCCAGGATGCCCTAAAAACAGTTTCAAAGGTGGGTGGCAGGTCATCCTGGGATCTGTAGTTCCACAACAGCTGGAGACCGAAAGGTAAAAGACCCCCAGCTTTAAATAATGTGTGTTTTTAAATGTAATGTATGG
Source organism: Taudactylus pleione (assembly GCA_031769625.1). Classification (NCBI taxonomy): domain Eukaryota; kingdom Metazoa; phylum Chordata; class Amphibia; order Anura; family Myobatrachidae; genus Taudactylus; species Taudactylus pleione. The sequence continues at coordinate 1,597,695 of JAUIMM010001082.1, forward strand.
TGATTTTTTTGTAAAATACGTGATTATTATTATTTTTTTTTTATGTATTACACACATTGGTGGGCAGTGAGGGAGCTTAATGCATGACCCAGCCACCGCCCGCCTCAATACGGCGGGCGGTGGCTGGGTCATGCATTTATTACCTGGGGGCACACATTGGTGGGCAGTGGGAGCTTAATGCATGACCCAGCCACCGCCCGCCTCAATACGGCGGGTGGTGGCTGGGTCATGCATTTATTACCTGGGGACACACATTGGTGGGCAGTGAGAGCTTAATGCATGACCCAGCCACTGCCCGCCTCAATACGGTGGGCGGTGGCTGGGTCATGCATTTATTACCTGGGGGCACACATTGGTGGGCAGTGGGGAGCACATATTGGTGGTCAGTGTGGTTGTCTTTAAACTGTACCAATAATACTCACCAAAACTTGTCCAAAACAAGAATCCAGTGTGCAGGCTCCTCAATGTGCGACTGTCTTGCTCCATACATGATGCTGCACAAGATGGCGATGGGGCGTGTCCAGGCTTCTGTCAGTCAAATTCCGCATTGTGTGATGAATCGTACGATTCATCGTGAGGAAAAAAACCCTCACGATCGGCTTCCATCATGTTCATGGTTGGCTAATCTGCCCTACAGCACGGCAGATCAGAAGATGCGATATACGACAAGCGGGGACGCGCATCGGCATCGTGCTCGTGAGCATAAACTCACGATTTGTACTTTTTTTACCCGATTCGTCGTCACGATTTGTCGAAATCGGCCAAATCGTGTAAAATGTCGCTATATGTGTGGGCTCCTTAAGTGACGTCCCTTTGATCTGATCCATCAGCTGGTAGTGCCATGGCAGTCTCATGGACGTGTAAGCTGACTTACGTGTTCGAGCCTAGCCTGCAAAAGATAGGACGCCTGTTTCAGACTGATGACAGCATGGGTTGTGTGCAAGTCCCAATACTAATCATTACAACCGGAGGTGGTTGAAAAAACAGTGGGTGGGTGGCCAGCCTTCATTTCGTAGATGTGCAGACACTCAACATACACAGACGGATACTCCCATTAGCATAAGGTAGTAAGCAGGCTGCCACAGATGGACTGAACAAGTGCCTACAGATGTGACCAACTAAGTATGAGGTCCTCAATGTTTATCCAAGTCGGTGCAGTTGTGCCTCCTCTCATCCTGGGTCTGCAAAATATTTTGGTGGCTCTTAAGGCAACATGAACAAAAGTTGTCTTGTGATATTAGAAAAGAGAAAACAAGTATTATTCATAGCATCTTAAAGTTTTCTTGCTGGATCTTCTAAACTAGTTTCTCATGGATAAAGTGGTTGAATTTTTGACCAAAATGTCGCCACTTTCAGCATCTAAACACTAACAAAGCTTCAGTTCCGCTGTACGTGTCATTTTCTTTCTAAATTGCTTAGGTCTGTTGACCAAGATGGTGGTGTTTGTGGAGAGACAATATTGAAGTAAGACAGTGTAGAAATGCTCAAATAATTTGAGCCCATTAAAAATTCTATTTCATTGGCCAGTTTTAGGGCTCTATTTACTACAAACCGCATATTGAATGCGGATTGTAGTGTGATATTACCGAGTGAATTCGCATTGCGAATTCAGGCAATATCACAGGGATTTACTATAAATCCCTTGCAGGGACAGAGCTTGCGATAAAGCTCTGTCCCTGCGGATCCCATCCGCACTCTTGTCGCGGTATTTTCGGAAAAAATACCGCGACTAAGAGCCCGCGCATGCGTCGACCGACCACCGCTACTATCCCCCCACCGACGCTAAGCCCCGCCCCCTGGTGCTAAGCTCCACCCCCCGCGATCGCGGACCCCCGCGACCCCCCCTCCCCACCTGCGACCCCCCCCTCCCTTCATTACACTTACCTGCACCTCCTGGCCTCCGGTGATCTTCTCCAGGCTTCCCGATCAGGTGATCTCCCATACTGCACTGGGGCCCGATCACCTGATGACCGGGCCCCAGTGTACTATGGGAGACCAGCTGACCGGAGAGGAGCCATCACCGGAGGCCCGATCACTGGTGCCTGGATTCAGGTAAGTAAAAAAAAAAATGTTTAATTTTTTTTTTTTTTTTTTTACAGTAATCAGCTTGCGTTCTGCTTAGACCACATAGCTGATTACTAGTACCGGCTCCCACCTCTGCTCTCCCCATTAGAGCAGAGTGGGAGCCCGGTAACCGGGGGAGACCCTGGATAACACCACCTCCAGGTGGCGTTATTATCACAGGGCTTCCCCCGGTATTTTTTTACAATTTATTTTTAGTAACTATGGTCGGATCACATTTCCCATTACAATTATGGGAAATGCGATCTGCTTTACTAAAAATAAGTGATACTTAGGGGTTGGAGTAGAATTTTACTAATTCTACTCCAATTGCCCTGTAATAACTACAGGTGAAACTAAAATAATGTGAAAAGGGTGTGAAAACACCCTTTTTCACTTTATTTTAGTAAATATAATGTTAATAAATAGAGCCCATAGAGTGCAAAACTTGTTTGTGGAACAATCGGCCAATTAGATCAGATTTTACTGAGCTGCCATCCTGCCCCAGAACAGCGACCATCGAACTCGGGCTTTAATGTGCATTACACGGCTTATATTTAACAGGGTTTTTATTCCAACTCTAAATAATGCTTCAGTTAAGCTTGAACATTTTGGAACCATCTCATGGGGCCGAATTTAAATCAGTGCAATGATGAATAGCCACGGGAGGGAGCTCCCTAAGCTATTCAATACACCGTGCTCTTTGGGCGGCTAAAGGATTTCTTCACGCAGCCCCCCTAGGGATACGAGGAGAAATCCAACAAAAGTGCCAGGCATGCAGCTGTTGTTTGCTGGCTTAGCGCAGCGCTAACAGCCGCGCGCCCTGCACTTTAGTCAGAGAATGCCGGTTACCGTGCCTTAACACCCAGGTTAAGTCGCGAGAAATCGGCATTCTCAGGCTTGACCCATTCCGACAAGGCAAACAGCGCGTTGAATTGAACAGCTGAGGGAGCTCCTTCCCACAGCTAGTCAACATCGCACTGAATTGAATTCGGCCCATGGTCAAACTACCTTTCTTGAATTTATCTTCTATTTTGATTCAAAGCTAAGGTTCAAGAACTTATAGCAAATTTTTATGCTTTAGAACCGGATCCTCTAACCACTTTGAAACACATTAGAGCATCTCGAATGGTGAGATCACAGTTTTAGGCCCGATCCCTACTTGCAGCCAGAGCCGGATTAAAGGAAGGGGACAGGGCATACGTTCTTCAAGAGCGCCTTACTGCATTTTCTTTGGATGATGCATGCAGGGACAATGGTGGGCACTAAATGGTATGGAGTGCACTGGTGGTGTCTTTCATGTATTTGGCTTGGTTTAGTCATTGCCAAGTAAACCTTTTGTAGTACTGATAAATTGTACTGCAGGAGATGGGCTGATATCTGGAGTTTCTGGTATCAAATGCCATGATGAAAGTCACGGAGCTCTTCTGTACATCCCATTCTAGTGATAATATGTGATTATGGAAGTTAAACAGCTGTATGGTTTGATTTATGCAAAATAGAAATGGGTTTGTCACCACAAAGGTGTATTAGAATCTGTGGCAAGTCTAATGGTGCGTACACAGTACACGATATGCTCCCTGAGCGATATCGTGTAGTGTGTCCCCGACAGGCTGTGCTCAATGTCATTCATGACATTGAGCACAGCCGCTGAATGATATCATTAACAATATCGTTCAGCGCCGGGCTCTCTCCCCCATTCCCCAACATGCAGCAACCTGACGAGATCGTCAGGTTGGCCTGCATGTCAGCCCGATGAACGATGATGACGAACGACCCGCGGGAACTCGTGTCGTCGTTATCGTTCATCATTTTGGGGTTAAAAAGGACGATAAAGTGGACGACTGAATGATAACGATATCATTATCGTTCAGTTGTCCACTTTATCGCCAAGTGTGTACGCACCTTAACTTTATCCTTAGACAGACAGCATATTGCAACTACTCCTATGTTAAATGATCCAATCTAGATATGAAGACGAATGGTGTCTATTGTAATTGTAGAAAGATATCGCTAAAATTGAAGTAAAAACAAACATGAAATGTGATAACAATATGCACTGATATGATGCAATGCAAACATAAAACAGGATTCAGAACTTCTGTGCTGAGTGAAGAAACATATACCACCTCTTTGCAGTAGTCCATGTGGAAATTGAGATGGAGTCTGCACTATGACCTACCCAGGGTGCATCTGGATAGCTACTATAGTAGCCTCTAAGGTTCAGAATTAGCTTTTATTAGACTGACCACTAGATGGAGCATACTCAGGAATAAATTCATATAACAAATAATGCTGAAGGCATAACACTGCCAATTTATTATCAATGAATATCACACTTTAAATCCTCAGAAGGTAACAACAGGGTGTAAGAAACAACTTAGGCCCCGATTCAGAGTCGGACGCTCTGACCAGAGCGCTCGCTCTGAATCAGGGCCCACCTCCATTAATATGGAGCGTCCTCCTGGACGCTCGTATAGCTGTGGGTCACCACCCACAGCATATACGAGCGTGCAGGATGATGGTCACGATGGTCTTGACCATCGCGACTATCGAAACTGCGAGCAACAGCCTGCGGTTGAGGTTTTCAACCGCAAGGCCAGGAGTGATTTTGGCTCTATCAGAGCCAAAATCACTCCCACTGACATCACTAGTGATGTCAGTGGGGCCGGCTTCAGACGGTAGGCGTTCCCTTGGGAACGCCTCCGTCTGGCAGGCACGCCCCCGGCACGCCCACCAAAGGGGGCGTGCTGTCAGTCAACATCGACAGCATGCCCCCTTTGATGAGACGCTCCGAGCGAAGGAAAGTCCTTCGCTCGGTGCGTCTCGCGCATGCGCACGACGGAGCTCCCTCCGTCGTGCGCATGCGCAGTGCAGACCATCGACCCACTTGCGAGCTGACAGCCGCTCGCGAGTGGGTCTGAATGAGGGCCTTAGTCTCTCCCTGCTTGCAGCACAAAGCTCCAGTCTGGCTATGGTGTGCTCTCAATGTGGTGCTAACTTCACTTTGCCCATGACAAATACGATATAACATTGTCTTTTAATGAACAAAGTTTTAAGGTATTTGACAGCAGCTATTGGGCCTGATTCAGGTTGGATCGCAAATGCGGTGATTGCCGGCCAATTGTTGCATTCTGCACATGCATATGCATCACGGGGTGTGTGTGCGAACCAGCCACTGCGATCGGGACTGCGATCACAGTGACTATGCAGACCCATCGCAGAGTGTTGACAGGAAGTATCTTTTGTGGGAGGTGACAGGGGGCTGGCCGGAGAAACACAGGCGTGCCGGGTGTGTTTGAACACCATTGCAGGGGTGTGAATAAATTATCCACTGCGATGACATATGCAGCTTGAGCTCTCATTGCGTACTGGAAGGTTTGTACTCGATGTTACCGATGCTTTTGCAGTCTTGCAAAGTATTACTGATGGGTGTGAGGTAGGGATGTGCAGGCTCGGATAGGTTCGAGTTTGCACGTGGAGTTCGGATTTTTCCCTCCAAAAAAACGGAACTCAGAACGAGGCAAAACGTCATCTTACATGGACGAACATCATCATTCCTGGTCTTTTGTCCAGGAATGATGATGTTCGTCCATGTAAGATGACGTTTTGCCTCGTTCTGAGTTCCGTTTTTTTGGAGGGAAAAATCCGAACTCCACGTGCAAACTCGAACCTATCCGAGCCTGCACATCCCTAGTGTGAGGTAAGGTGGGCGTCCTTATGTTGTGCTGCGATCGCAATGGATTAGCATATAATCACAGTGAGACTGCGTGCGCAATAGCAGCCGCGATCCAACCTGAATCAGGCCCATTGTCTTGACTGAAGCATCAGAGAATATACAGTCCTGGGTTTTTCATCTCTGTAGAAGGCACAGGAGCATATGGGCGTGTAATATAAAGGTTAGTCAGGCAGGTACCGTTTGTGGGAGGAACGCCTCCGTTTGTGTAGCCACCCCCCCCGCCCTGCCTACAAAACGGGACAAGCTGTCGATCAACATCGACAGCCACGCCTTTTGTAGTGAGTCCCGGAACGAGAGAATTTCTCTCTCGCTCCAGGGCTTGCGCATGCACGCGGCGCGCAGTACCCCACCATCGACCCGCTAGCGAGCGCTATGCCTGAATCAGGCCCTGAGTCCATAGATGCGACTGCAGGAGACGGGCTGTTACATGTCTTCAGAAGTGTCATTGTCTCTGAACAAAAGGAATCTTAAGAAATTCCTGTCTTTTTCCTTCACGATGAAACTATTGGACATTTGTTGAATGTCAGCAGTGAAGGCAATAAAGTCCTTTTGGAAGTGGATGAGTAGCCCAAGCAGGTTGTTGTTGAGGTCTGGTCCTGTCAGGAGAATACCTTCAAACTTGCCACTGCAATCAAACAAAAACCTAATCTGACCCGGTTTATTTGGGTGGTATACTTCAAACATTGGCAGCTACCGACATTCCTCTGTATTTTTAAGGATGGGAGATATCTCAGATTTCTGAAATATTTTGCCCATGAAAGAGAAGAAGTGATCTCTCAACTCTGGTTTTCTGTGAAAGTTACATTTTAGTGAAGGGAAGCATTTCAGTACTCTTTCTCTGTTGTTAGGTAGGCGTCGGCTCTGGGTTCTAAAGGGTAGAGGTGCAACCCAGCTGGTTGCATCTTCTTTGACTAGTGCATTCTCCATTATTTCCTAGAACAGTTCTCGATGGACATTGCCTCCTGATGGTCCTTCTTTGTTCTTTGGAAGACTGTGAACTCCAGACCATCTTGGTTGTTATCACTTTACCCTAACCCTCCCCTCTCCGCCCCCCCTAACCCTCCCTTAGTAGTGCCTAACCCTATCCTCCCCCCCGCTGCTGCCTAACCCTAACCTCTCCCAGGTGATGCCTAACCCCAAACTCCCCTTCTCGCACCCTTAACTTAAAGTGGCTGTGTTGAGCTTTGTAGTGCTAATTGTTACTTGTTCAATGTATTGTACTGTACTGTTTTACTCTGTACTGTCTTATTGTTTTGTCCTCTGGGCCTGATTCAGAGCCGGACGCTCTTTGCGGACGGTCATTCCAAAAAAGGAGCCGGCTATTTAAATTGAGCGCTCGCTCTTTGCGGTTTGTTGACGCCTCTATGTCTGAGCGAGTGAACAAAAAATGCGCTCGCTATTTTGTAAAGACGTCCCTTTGCCATTCGCAACACACGTCATCTCCGGTATTTATTAGATTAATCTGGTACATCGAAAGGCATCTGAACTGCTCGCATTGCTTGTGGTAGATTTTTCTTACCGCTATCACTGCGAGCAGTACAGGCTAAAAGACAACCAAGTGTCGTGGTCGATGACGCTCCTTTACTAATTATGCACTCCCAATAAACGCCCGTTTTACCGTTAGGCACGCCTGTGTTCGGATCTCCACTCCCCCGTTTTCAAGCACCTTCCCCTGTTACCACCCACAAATGGTACATTCTGTCAATCACATTAGCGCCCCTCGCTGTTTTGCGAGCGCACGATTTCCGACCGCAATGACTGGTTTGCGCATGTGCATTACGACCCATATGCATGCGCAGTTGTGCGAATATCGCTCAGAGCCAACGAGCGGCTCTGAATCAGGCCCTCTGTACGGTGCTGCAGACCACTTGTGATGCCCTATAAATAAAGTTTAATATTATTACTATTAATAATAATTACGTCAATCTCAGAATCAGGCCCTCTGTGTGCATGAACCCTTGTGAAAAAATGTTTTAATTCATACAGAATTTACATTTTTGGACAGGGGGAATTGTTTCCCATAATATAATTAAAATATATATTTTATTAATAATACATTAAAATATCCTTAAAGCAATAAAGTGAAATATTAAAAGATAGACGTGAAAATTTTAGAAATGGATGAATCTTTAAATGAAATAGATTGTCCGCCAGTAACCTTATATTATTTACTCTTCCATAAGATTTATCTATCTATTTAAATAGACAATATCCACAACAATACCATTGCGCTATATATTAGTTGTTTTACCAATCAGGGACAGTCCCAGCATATAAGCCCTATTAAAAAGTCCCGTTTCATATGAACAGTATAGCACTTTGATCCAGGGAATTGTTTGGACTGCAGCTCCCCTCCTAATAGAGGTCTGTGGGCTGGGTACCACATGGTATAATTACTGTAATACCCATGGCAGGCTCCGTCTGTCAGCAGCTGACTCCTCCGATCCCATCACCACGTGTCTCTGGCAGCCACCAGAGATCACAGTGTGCTGGATGCCGGACCTCCACGCCACGGATGCACGGTCTGCCAGGGTACAGGAACAAGCATCAGTGTAACCATGACCTAACGCGTTTCGCCCTCTGACAAAGTAATATATGAAACGCGTTGGTGCTTCCCCGCACCCCTGTGCTGTGGGTATGGGGGTGATAAAGTGTTAAATTGAAAGAAACTATTGTATTTTACGGTAGAACTACAGGTGCCAGCATGCCTGCCCTTTGGCACTTGTGGAATTACAAGTGCCAGCAGGTGGCCAGCACCCATACCTCCACTGTAAAATAAATAGTTAAATAAAGACAATGCACACACCTTAGACACTACAAGTTTAATACACACATACCTCACCCATATTTACTTACCTGCTGCCAGATGTTTCTGTCCCGTAGAATCCAATGGGAGTACCTGAACAAAGATCCTATACTCACCTCCATCCTTGCGCTGGTCTCCGTAGCATTCAGGGGGGCGCTCGAAAAACAAGAAAACGAATTACGCGAAGTCAGACGGACAAGTATGAGTATGTGTGTTGCCACACATATCGATACTTTGTGAATGCCAGCTGATGGGGATTCCCACGTCCCGCCAGTCAATCAGAGGCCACTTCTCATATAGTGGCCACTCATTGGCTGTAACCCACGTGGGTACCAGACAATGGATGGCTGCTACATGTAAAGCAGCCACTGATTGGCTAGCGGCCCGTGAGAAATTTCAGATGACTTCGGATCTTTTTTGCAGGGCCATGCACATAGATTTCTACTTGGGACAAGTGGACTAACTGGCTGGCACAAGTAAATATGTGTGATTGATGAATGTGTGTATTAAACTTTTACTATCTAAGGTGTGTGTGTTTTGTCTTTGTTTAACTATTTCTTTTACAGTGGAGGTACGGGTGCCGGCTGCCTGCTGGCACTTGTAGTTCCACAAGTGCCAAAGGGCAGGCATGCTGGCACCTGTAGTTCCACTGTAAAATACAAGTTTTGTTTGATTTTACACACTATTACCCCTGTACCCACAGCCCAGGGGTACGGAGAAGAGCCCCGGGCCTCAGACCAAGCCTGGGGTTTCGGGAGTGGGAGGGACCCCTTTTTTGGGGGGTCACCACCTCCCCTAAGATCCCCGGCTTGGACTGAGCGGCTTCGAGTGATAATGCTTTGGCACTGGAGACCCAGTAATAGGTTCTCCGGGCCGTGGCATTACACCCCAGTCGTTTTGGGTCCGGTGCTGGTTTTAAATATAGGGGCACCCCTATGCAATTTTTTTCCCCCTATATTCAAAACCAGGACTGGCCCTGCATCCTGGTGCTGGTATCTAAATTACGGTGGAACCCTACTCATTTTGTTCCCCATAATTTTAGGTACCAGGATAGGCTGGTTAGGCTTTTGGGGGGGGACCTCATGTCATTTTTTTTTTTATTAATTTAACCCATTTTTAACTCATTAAAGGCAGAAACATTCAGAAATCACAATGATTTGTGTATGTTTCAGGCTAACTCGCAGCTCAGGAGGTGGAGAGTTACAAAAGTGATTTGGGCAAAGAGTTTGCTGTCATCTCACCCAAGCTTGTCATCCCGATTCTTGGTAAATTTGAGAGATGTATATTTTAGGTGAAAAGTACTTTGCCTGATGGTAAGTTGATTCGAGTTAGCTATCTCCTCTGAGTTTTACGTTACCTTTAGTAAATTTGCAAGATGAAAATCGACCCTAAAATCACCCGAGATTGACATCTCGACCAATCTCGAATCTTAGTAAATTTATCCCTAGCTCTCTATGAGATGATACTGATGTCAGTTTTTGTTTATTGTTACAATATTGCAGAAATGTATCTTTCCATGTTTCTGTTTCACAAAACACATTTTGGGGTCAATCCAATTAGGTGCGAATTGCGAGTAGCGAGTTTGTTTCTTGAAACTCGCAGACTTCACATCAAAGAGCGCTCCCGAGAATTCTCCAATCCAATTAAAAATCCCTATTCGCACTACTCGCAGCGGAGGGGTGCAAATTGACTGCCGAATGAGATTTGAGAGAAGCACGTGAAAAAGTGGGGAGACCACCCTGGACCCCCCAAAATGGATAATTTCTTTAGCCGGACCTTATGAAAGGCTGTTTGAGAGCATTAGGAAGGTACTGTAGGTTTTTAAATGGTGTCAAATGGCTGGTTGTGTGTTTTTTTTTAAAATCCAAGAAAATGATAGAAAACAAACTTCTTCCATTTAATCTCAAACGAATTAAATGAAAAATGAAAAAAAAAGTAGGAAAAAAGGTGATTTTGGGGTACAGTACTTTGAGGGCACCTTGAAATTTAAAAAAAAAAAATGATTAAAAAAATTATTTTTCAATTAAAAAAATATTGTAATTAAATTTGGGGTGCCGAAACTAACGAAAAAGTTGATTTTGAAGTAATATGAGGATTTTTTCTTACCCCAAAAAATGACATGTAATTATTGGACTAATTAAGCTAATTGGAAAATTCCAATTGCCTAATTAGTCATTGGAGGGGGTGGGGGGGTGTAAGGGGTTCAGCACAGTGTCCCGACATTTTAACCTTAAAAGTAAAGATTTTCCTTTCCATCTCTCTTCCTCAGGTCGGTGCGAATGGAAAGATGTGAATTCAGTCTGACTGATTCAGTGCGAGTTGCTGTGACACTCTGATACTCAGAAGGACAAGTACCTTATACCCCATTTAGACCTCAGCTAAACCCGGGTTAAACCATGTTGCTGCACGGTGTAAAAGGGGTGAGGGTTGGAATTTCGGGTCGAGTGATCCGGCAATCCAGCTCGGGTAGCTTGCAGGGTTTAACATGGGAACGACTCTTGCAACCCTGCAGTTAAAATGGGTAACCCAAGTCGTCTGACCCGGGTCCTGTTTGCAGTACGGGGAGATCCAGATTTCCCTGCGCTTGGAGATGATGTCATCTCTAAGCACCGGCAAAAGGTGTGTATGTGAACGGGTGCCGTGTGAACGGCACCCACCTGAGAATAACCCGGATTGGCGCCACAGTGTGAAAGGGGTCAGTCCCAGTTCTGACCCAGTTTGGAACCGTGGAGCTGATTCAGACCCGCTCGCTAGGATGCATTCACTCATAGCTGGCCGATAGTCGCTTTCTGCGCATGCGTACACATCGCAATGCGCGTGCGCGGACCACTGAGAGAAATCGGGAAGTGTTTGCTCGCCCAGCATAGACAGCCCAGCTGAATGAGTGACAGGTCAAGCCATTTGTGGGTGGTAACAGGGGCAGGCCACTAGAAATGGGGGAGTGGAGGTGCGAATATCTGAGCGTCTTAACGCCGTTTCAGAGGTGTGCATAATTAACAGACAGCGTCACAGTACACGTCACCTGGCTGTATTTCACACTGAAGTGATCGCAGTGCTTGCGGAAGGGTATAGTCAAACTCAAGAGCTGCGATCGCATCTGATGGTGCTCAATGTACCAGTGGTTTCAAGCACTTCCAGGAGATGACGTGCGCAAGTGGGCATTTTAAGAATGGCTGGTGGGCGTCTGCATACATATAGTGATCGCACGCCAAGACATAGTGGGCGTGCTAATGCCTTGCCATGTGATCGCTTGTCTTCCTGGGCGTGCACAGGATTTGCATACGCTGGGTGCGAACGAACGCATCTAGCGAGCGGGTCTGAATGAGCTCCCATGTTCCAAATCCTAGGTCAGAACCGGGACTTAGGTGTAAAAGGGGTATAACTCAAAGTAAGCAATATAAACCAGGAATGTCCAAACAGAGGGTAAAAGTTGAAACAACAGTTAATTTATAATTATAGTCCAGGACTTATACAAGGTAAAAATTCCAGCATGTTTAGTTAATATGTGTCTTTACACAGCTGAATTGGAACACTCGCATAGCTGTAAATATGTATACTCTAGCAAGAATAAATGAATGCAAAAATACAATTGCAGTTTTGGCTTATGCTTTGTTTTGCCGGTATAATAAACTTGCAGCACCACTAAAGACATACATTCTCCTTTATCTAATTTCTATTAACTGGCAGAATGGAATTCCTTTGTGGTGTGAGCGGTGTCACATCACCTGGCCCTGATCTTATTGATTTAATTACTCGTTTCTGAATAAATGTTGTCCAACCTAAAACAGATACTTAAAATGTAAATCAATTCAGTGATGCAGAAAAAGACCTGACTGATCGCACCTATGGCACAAACCCTCTGGAGAAATAAAGTTGCTTTCAGAAAATGAATCAGAGTTTGGGTGGAAAAAATGGGTTGAAATGAGCAATATGTGATGAGTGTGATTATGGGAGAAGACTTGTGGTGCAGGGTGTGTAAATGGGGTGTTCACTTTCTGACAGCCCCTTTATCATAGTAAATAGAGGGTGCACCTGAGACACCTTCGAGAGGCGTAACTAAACATTTGTGGGCAATAATTTTTAAGGGCTCCGAAAAAACACACGGGGGCGCAACGGTTTACGTATAACGCCGATGGTTGCCAAACGGGGCGTTTGCAGGCTCTGTACTGGGCATGTGCCAATCCCTGTCTGCAAAGATAGTTGCAGTGCGCCCAAAGCAGCAGCATGATTGACAGGTGGAACTCCCAGAGGCAGTGGAGTCACTGGCCTCCGGATGCCTGCTGTCAGGGGGGCGCCAGAGGCACAAAAATAAATCCATCTATAACCACTGCCAGCGGCGCATGCAGCAATTATTGATGGATCTATTTGTGGGGTCCGGGGAGCCGCTGTTTTATCTTCAGGCACCACCGGTGGTCCGGCTGATGCGATATATTTTAAGTTTATTGCAAATCGCTTTATTGAACTAGTCGCCGGCATTGTCTGAAGATATGTGACACGGCAGTCATAGGACCACGGCATATAGAGCAGGCAGGCGCCACCAGAAGATCAAGGAGAAGGTAAGTGGAGCCAGAGGGATGCGTGGACAGAAGCTGGAGAGACAATGGAAAGACTGGCTGGAGATCAGTGGGGCTGACTGGAGGGATTGAGGGGGGCATACTGGAGAGACAGAGGGGGCTGATTGGAGAGACACTGGGGGGCTGGATAGAGAGATTGAGGGGGTATGCCTGGAGAGACAGAGGGGAGCTGGCTGGGGAGACACTGGTGGTGCTGGCCTGGGAGACTGTAGGGGCTGGCAGAAAAGACAGTGGGGGTGCTGGCTGAAGAGACAGGGGGGGTGCTGGCTGGAGAGACAGTGGGAGGGCTGACTGGAGAGACACTGGAGGGCTGGCTAAAGCAACACCGTAGGGCTGGCTGGAGAGACACTCGGGGGGCTGGTTTGAGAGACACTAAGAGGGGCTGGCTGGAGAGACAGAAGGGGCTGGCTAGAGAGACAGAAGGGGGCTGACTGGAGCTAGAGAGACACTTGGGGACTGGAGCAAGCCACAGCCACTGGGGGAGGCACCACTATTTTGCCTCCGGGCGCCTGGCATGTACTTACGCCCCTAATGATTGACATGCTGCGGCCAGCATCCCAGAAAATAGGGCATCAGACCCATTTGGGCATGCCAAGACCAGTGGCTGCGTCTTCTGAGGGTTATTCAAATGAACAATGTTCACGCAAGTGATCTGATGACTGCGTCCTCAGATGCAGCAGCAGATCACAGAAGCTGGCAGGAGGGGTTTATTTACACAAGACGCCTCCTGCTCAATTAGCATAATTTCACATTGCCACTGTGCATAGCGTACAACTCTGAATCAGACCAATTGTTATCCCACAGACACAACAGGAAGTCAGGCTTCAGTGTTAATTTCCTGGGACTTAGCAAACATCCATAGTGCACCAGCCCTCTAGGGTAGAACTACAATGGATGCACCCAAACTACAGAGATCCTGGGCATTGTTGCACTCAGACTATATACATACTACATGGGGGTTGGTTAATGATTTAAAATAATGTCCTGGATTTCTCCTTTAAGTCAATGCTGTCAAGTGTTTTTATCAATAAGGCCCATCAGCATTTCTGCCTTCAGAAGTGGCATTTGTATCACAGACATCACTTCTACCCAGGGGCGAATCTATAATGGGTGCAGAGTGTGAGGTGCACAAGGGCCCCTGGGTCCAGGGGAACACACACCGCACACCCTACACCCATTTATTAAATACTTACCTCTCCAAAGTCCCACATCGACAGTAGCATCGCTGTACAAATCAACTGGAAAATGGGTGCAGCGGCCATTTTCCCGGTATTTTGTGCAGACACAGTAGGAAATTCACCAGGGAAAATGGCTGTCGGGCCATTTCCCCAGTGACCTGCGCATGTGCAGTAGACTCTGGCATAGCACTAGAGTCTACTATTCATCCTAGTCATACTATCGTATGACGGCGGAAAATCATTCAAATGTTATTAAAAAATGATAAGCGCACTTTTGTGGCTTATCGTGTTTTCATATATCGGTAGGATTACCTGCCGCTATGTGTACTAACCTGTGCCGGCAGGGCGGCTTCTATTGGGATCTCAGGCTGCGCATGTTAGCGACATCTCGCGCATGCACAGGAGGCAAGACACAGCGCGGTTCACTTACAGAGGGTTCTTCCATGTGGCTGCTGGCACAGGTTTGAGGCCCTTAGCACTAAATATGGCTCTGCACATTAGCCTTGACACTAGCTATGGTTCTGTATATAAGTCTTAGCACTAGGTATAGCTCCTTCCAAAGGGTTCCCAGGTGATTGTGTACTGAACAAGCGATGAATCCTGAAGCAGATGTGCCGGCATGTGCAGTTCATTGGTTCTGGTTCATTGAGGCGAAACTCGATGGTGTAGTCAGCAGTAAGATGTGGTGATAATTGTATTTTAATGCAGCATTGTAATGTTTTGGATGTGTACTTAAAATGTAGTAAATGGGGCTGCTTGATGAGAAAGGGGGCGTGACACGTGCTTACAGCCCCAAAATGTCACACACCAGGGGGCATGGGTTCGTGGGCACGTGGTCATGCCCCCTTTGGCGCATACATGAAGTTTACAGTGGCGCACTGGGTGACACCAACCCCAGTGTTGCAGTGAGGCATGTGACATTGCACTGAGATTCTAGTCCAGCACTCAGGGCACAATTCAGACCCGGACGCTAAGCCGTGGACGCACACTATGGGTGATTATCACACATTTGTGCATGCGTATGCGTCAAAATTCGCATGCGCGAACCAGTCACTGCGTCCGGGAATTTTGTGCTCGTAGTACACAGACTGGACGCTAATTTGAGTGACAGATAGCACCGTTTGTGGGTGGTAACAGGGGAAGGTGCTTGTGAACAGGGGAGCGGTGCTGCGAACGCAGTCGTGTCTGGGCGTCCAAACTGAGTTTTATGGGTGTGCATAATTAGCAAAGTTGCGTCATTGTACACATCACTTGGTTGTATTTCAGCCTGCAGTGATCACAGTGCTTGCAACAGGGTAGGGTCTACCTCAAGCGCTGCGTGCAGCTCCGATGGCTCTCGATGTTACTGATTAATCATACACTTCCTGGAGATGACGTGTGTTAAGAATGAAAAGTGGGCGTCTTTATACCGGCATGCGTTCGCTCTGCCGTCGCTTTCTAAGACATAGCGGGCGACCTTACACCAGACAGTGCAATCGCGGAATTTGCATACCCTTTTGGCTGAGCAGCTTAGCGTCCGGGTCTGAATCGAGCCCTCAGTGTGTAGTGGGTGACCCTGTTTGGTCTAAAACTGGCCCTTTTCAGGCAGTAAAAACTAAACCTTGACAAATCTTGATTTGATTTTTTTTTTTTTTAAATACATGACTGTATTTTATTTCTCTCCGGCAGGTCCTTCGTAAGGTTATTCTACCGCACATGTAATGTTAATAGATATATCCGTGGAGCAGGGCAAGTCAAAGCCATCTGAGTAGATTGTATTATGCAGATTATGGAATAGGTCTATTCAAAGCTAATCACTAAGCACAATATTTGCTATGTACCCACTCGGTACACTATTAACCTCTCGCTAAAACAAAAAAGGGTGATTCTCTCCCTTCATTCACCAGCCAGCCTTTAAATAAGCTATTACTCTCAACAAACCCCCATCACTTACATTTGTAATAGAAAGACAATTCCTCTGCACGATTGTATTTTCTGCTGTAGATAGCTTTGCCATCCCGGGGTCAAGAGTTATCCAGCCTAGCCTTTTGTGTTCTAAATTTAATTGTTCCACTCCTTTTTTCTGTTTAAGAGATCGGTAAAAACTGTTAATTTGATCAATACTTAATTTTTTCACCTAGAGCCTTTTCTTTCTGCTGAGCTCCGATAAGCAGCCAAGAGGCCAGCAGGACAAGTAAATTGTCAGAATCTTTTTTCGTTCTCTTCAGGCCATTCCACCACTTAGAATGATGTAATTTATACCACAGTAGTGGCTCTGCAATTACCCTGTCTATTGCTGTCGACAGTATCTCACTATCTTTTAAATGGATCCGGCTTCAGTCGTCCGGCAGAGCTAACACTACAAATGATGCTATTCCTCATGCTGCAAGTCCTTAAGAGATAAGTTCCTTAAAGAGGGGCCCATTTATCAGCTGATACAAGCAGGATACTTACAAGTGTGCTTCTTTGTTTGGTTCTTTGGCAGCCTTTTCACAATTCCAAAAGCTATTGATCTACCTGAAGAGGAAGGGGGGGGGGGGGGGAGTAAGAAAATCATAGGTACAGGCATTATGGAAGTAGGCCTATGGGTAAAACTCTTTGCAAGGTGTGTACGTTCCATCGTATTGTCTTGGATGGAGATAAAACAAGACGGTGGTGGAAATGCACAATTGTTGTTTACTAGGTTGGTGTGCTCCTCCATAACCTCACCTGGGTTCCCAGTAGAAGCCAATCCGCCATACTTGATACCACCAGGGGATGAGCAATTGTACATCTTAAGACCAAAGGGATAAAGGACTGGGCAAAAGCTCCGGTGGACCGAACCATTCTTTTGCCTTGGTTTTAGCAGAAATTGCAGTCTATATCACCTGACTGCTCCACATATTTACATGACATGACACAAGATGGCTAAGGCAGGGATGGAGAACCTCAGGCCCGGGGGGCCGTAAAAGGCCCACGGATTCATTTGTTCTGGCCCTTGGAGCTTTTTTCTGCTAGCCTCATCTGGCTAGCACAGTGTCTAGAATGACACCCTGCAGCCAGAATCTATGCAGCAGTGCCGCCTGGAGCATCCTTAGGACGCTTCAGTCGGTCACACCACTGCCCTTACAGCTCCCCGGAGCATCCTCAGGATGCTCTGGGCATTGCTCACTGGCGATTCTGGCCCCGCCCCGTGTGAAGTCACATGGAGGGAGCGTGGCCTGCACAGGGCCCGCGAATAATATTATATATATCAAAATGGCCCTTGGCAGAAAAAAGGTTCCCCACCCCTGGGCTAAGGGGTAACATTATCAATCAGTAATTTTTTTTTTAAGGTGAGTTGCACAACGCTGATGATTTTGCCCTCCATGCTGCCGTCCATATGATGTTTGGAGGGTCAAAGCTCAAATGCCTCCAAAACACTGGAAAACTTGCCATTTTTAAAAATTGTCTTTTTCTGATTGACTGATTTCAAATCATTGATACAAATGCCATTTCTACCTCACCTTCCCAATATAAGGCTGGCTACTGCCTTCTTTAAGTTGTTAGGGGTTGCAGAGGTTAGCGGTTGCAGAGAGCGTGGGAAGAGGAGAGATTAGTGGGCTGCTGCATGTTTCCTATAGATTCCTGATAGTTTTGTCTTGTTCATTTTATGATTTATTGGTCATTGTGCGTTTTTTTTTGCTTTAGTTATTTGTGTCTGTCTTGCATGAGCTTTGTTAGTGTATTTTTTTATCTGTGTTTTCTGGCCATTTGATCTTATTTGTTTTTACTTATTAGGAACGAATATCCCAACTAATTGGAGACAAGTGTAGTTCAGATAATCAGTTTTTTCAGGTAATCGGATATATATTAAACTATGTATTTTTATGATACAGTTTAGTTTTTATGGACTAATATTCCTGCAGATTGTGTTCGGATAATTGGTTTTTTTTGCATAATTGGTGTAGGCAAAATCGGCTTTCAACTGTAGTTGGTAGGAGGTACAAATTCCTATAGGACAGCATATGGCAAAGGAAGGATGTAACGAGATCTTTCAGAAATGTCAGATTTACTTCAAATGAAAATTGTGCTCTAGTGTCAAATATTATCCTGGGTTATGAGGACATTAGTTGCAGAAAACATATTGGCAATGATGTGCGTAGCTGTCAATGAAATAGATACTTTAAATTAGGGATGAGCGGGTTCGGTTCCCTGAGAACCGAACCCACCCGAACTTCGGGGATCCGGGGCGATCCGAGCCCAAGCTCGGATCTCCCTGTCTGCCCCGGATCCCTCTCCCGAGGCAAAACCTCGAGATCTGCTGTCGGATCTCGAGGTTTTGCCTCGAGCGGCCATTTAAAAAAAAATGCCTTTGCCTTTAATGGGCAAAGTGCTGATTGGCTGACAGAGCCGTCTGTCACGGCTCTCAGCCAATCAGCATTATGGTGCTCATTTGCATGTAGCACGGACTCGTGAGATCCGTGCTACATGCATCTGTGTGATTGACAGTGACACAGAGCACAGATGGGTCAGTGAGACCCGTCTGTGCTGCTGTGTATTTCAATGACACAGATGCACGCACGGACCAGGAGATCCGTGCTACTTGCATCTGTGTCATTGACACAGAGCACTAACGGGTCCGTGAGACCCGTCTGTGCTGCTGTGGTAAATAAAAAAAAAAAAACCTGTGTAAAAAGAGAAAAAAATGGCGTGCCCCCCCCCCAAAAAAAGAGCAACCAGCCCCGGGCATTAGTGACCCAGTGCTGGGTGTGCTTAAATACAGGGGACAAACGACATAGGGGTCCCCTGTACTTAAACACAACCAGCACCGGGCTAGTCAGAACCAGAGCTGGTTGCCAAAATACGGGGGACAAACGACGTAGGGGTCCCCCGTATTCTGCGCAACCAGCTCTGGGCTCTGATCCGGTCCTGGTTCTGGAAATACAGGGGAAAAAAATGAGTAGGGTTCCCCTGTATGTTCCAGAACCAGCACTGGACTTTTTCTAGCGGGGGGCTGATGCCACAGCCAGGGGAGCCCTTTCACCGGGCCCCCCAGCCGCAGCATCAGCCCTGACCGCTAGTCAGCCCAGGCCGGGGATCCCTGGAGAGCTGGGGACCCCCCCAATAAAGGGGTCACCCTCTCCAGGGCACCCCAGGCCCAGGCTGATAGCCCGGGGCTATCCCCGCCACCCCTGGTGGCGGTGGGTGGCGGGTTGATTGTGTGGTGTGGTGTAAATAAAGAATATCAAACATTGTCTTTACAAGTAGAACTGCAAGTCCCAGCAAGCCTGCCCCGCATGCTGGTACTTGGAGAACCACAAGTACCAGCATGCAGGGCATTAAGGGCCCACTAGTACCTGTAGTTCACCTGTAAAAAAATGTTTAAAAAAAACACAGGACACACACACCGTGACAGTATAAGTTTATTAAACATACATACACACACACACACACACACACACACATGTACACATACTCACCTATGTAACCCTGTAGCATCGGTCCACTTGTCCGGTAAAGTATCCATAGGGGACCTGTGAAAAAAAACATACTCACCATCTCCTATGCGAGGTTCTGTCCTCTTCGTTCCAAAGTAGGCATCCCCGGACTTGGCAAAAAAAAAAAACGAAAACGCGATCCACGAACTTAGTACCGTTCTATAGAACGGTACTTCCCGAATGAGAGCTTAGCGGCGGGGTATCACCATGGAAACCCCGCTGCTAAGCGTTCATTGGCTGAGAGAGGCCATCTCCCGTCTCTCAGCCAATGAACGGCTCCCTCCATTGTAGTCAATGCTGGGAGCCGCAAGGTTATTAAAGTTTACCCTGCGGTTCCCACCATTGACTACAATGGAGGGAGCCGTTCATTGGCTGAGAGACGGGAGATGACCTCTCTCAGCCAATGAACGCTTAGCAGCGGGGTTTCCATGGTGATACCCCGCCGCTAAGCTCTCATTCGGGAAGTACCGTTCTATAGAACGGTACTAAGTTCGTGGATCGCATTTTCGTTTTTTTTTTTTGCCAAGTCCGGGGATGCCTACTTTGGAACGAAGAGGACAGAACCTCGCATAGGAGATGGTGAGTATGTTTTTTTTCACAGGTCCCCTAGGGATACTTTACCGGACAAGTGGACCGATGCTACAGGTTACATAGGTGAGTATGTGTACATGTGTGTGTGTATGTATGTTTAATAAACTTATACTGTCACGGTGTGTGTGTCCTGTGTTTTTTTAAACATTTTTTTTACAGGTGAACTACAGGTACTAGTGGGCCCTTAATGCCCTGCATGCTGGTACTTGTGGTTCTCCAAGTACCAGCATGCGGGGCAGGCTAGCTGGGACTTGCAGTTCTACTTGTAAAGACAATGTTTGATATTCTTTATTTACACCACACCACACAATCAACCCGCCACCCACCGCCACCAGGGGTGGCGGGGATAGCCCCGGGCTATCAGCCTGGGCCTGGGGTGCCCTGGAGAGGGTGACCCCTTTATTGGGGGGGTCCCCAGCTCTCCAGGGATCCCCGGCCTGGGCTGACTAGCGGTCAGGGTTGATGCTGCGGCTGGGGGGCCCGGTGAAAGGGCTCCCCTGGCTGTGGCATCAGCCCCCCGCTAGAAAAAGTCCAGTGCTGGTTCTGGAACATACAGGGGAACCCTACTCATTTTTTGTCCCCTATATTTCCAGAACCAGGACCGGATCAGAGCCCAGAGCTGGTTGCGCAGAATACAGGGGACCCCTACGTCGTTTGTCCCCCGTATTTTGGCAACCAGCGCTGGTTCTGACTAGCCCGGTGCTGGTTGTGCTTAAGTACAGGGGACCCCTACGTCGTTTGTCCCCTGTATTTAAGCACACCCAGCACTGGGTTACTAATGCCCGGGGCTGGTTGCTCTTTTTTGGGGGGGTGCACGCCATTTTTTTCTTTTTTTACACAGGTTTTTTTTTTTTTTTTTTACCACAGCAGCACAGACGGGTCTCACGGACCTGTCATTGCTCTGTGCCAATCACACAGATGCATGTAGCACGGATCTCCCGGGTTCGTGCTACATGCAAATGGGCACCATAACGCTGATTGGCTTCCTGTCTGCCACTGCAGTGCCACTCCTAGATGGGCCACGTGTTTGTGCCGCCCCCTTGTGTCGCTTAGCATAGTCATCCAGCTTTCTCGGTACAACCTTTTGGCCTAAAAACAATATTGTGAGGTGTGAGGTGTTCAGAATAGAGTGGAAATGAGTGGAAATTAATGTTATTGGGGTTATTAATAGCGTAGGAACAAAAAAAGGCCCATTTATGTGATTTTAGCGTTTTTTTTTTATTTTTTAAGAAAAAATCCAGATCCAAAACACAAAACCCAGAACCCAAAACACGGAAGGGTGGTTTTGGCAAAACCAATCCAGATCCAAAACACGAAGAAAGATCCAGATCCAAAACCAAAACACAAAACACGAAAAGTGTCCAGTGCACACCCCTACTTTAAATGGAGAGTAGACAGCCGCATAAAGCAATATTCTGATATCCAAAGGCGGGTGAATGAGAAAATGTCTGAGGAGAGGAGAGCAGCGTCTGGTACAGGTGGTGGTCCAAATTAAAAGCTGACAAAAATGACAACAGATTGAAACGCATTTAATGGCTTATCATGAGACCTTCTTCCGTCTTAGGGCCGTATTCAATTAGCGCCAAAAACGGACGTTGTTTTCGCCCATCTGAAAAATGCCCGTTTTCGCAGATGGAGAAAAAAATTTCAGTTTTCGCCGCTAATTGAATATGGCCCTTAATTGGAGAGCCTTCAACCTGATTCCATCGGCACCAGAAGGACATCACCATCTTGAAATATAGGTGTATACCTCAGGGACGTACAGTCAAGGTACTGTAGGTACTCATGAAATTAGATATAAAAATTATTAGACTAATACACAGAAGATATTTAGGGCTCTATTTATTAACATTATTTTGACTAAAATAAGGTGAAAAAGGGTGTTTTCACACCCTTTTCACATTATTTTAGTATCACCTATAGTTATTACAGGGCAATTGGAGTAGAATTCGTAAAATTCTACTCCAACCCCTATCACTTATTTTTAGTAAGCAGATCGCATTTCCCATAATTGTAATGGGAAATGTGATCCGACCAAAGTTACTAAAAATAAAATGTGAAAAAAATACCTAGGGAGGCCCTGTGATAATAACGCCGTGGCGTTATCCAGGGTCTCCCCCAGTTACCGGACTCCTGCCCTGCTCTAACGGGCAGAGCAGAGCCGGGAGCCGGCCCCAGTAATCAGCTGTGTGGTCTAAACAGACCGCAAGCTGATTACTGTAAAAAAAAAGAAAAGAAAAAAAAGAATTTTTTTTTTAACTTACCTGACTCCAGGGACCGGTGATCGTACCTCGGGTGATGACTCCCCTCCGGTCAGCTGGTCTCCCATACGGCCTGGTCATCAGGTGATCGGGTCCCAGTGCACTATGGGATATCACCTGACCGGATCCATGGAGGACATCACCTGAGCCCGGATCATGCAGGTAAGTGCTATTAAGGGAGGGGGGGAGGGGGGTCACAGGGGGTCCGCGATAGCGGGGGATGGGGCTTATCGCCGGGGGGGAGCAACGTCGGCCGGTCGGCGCATGCACGGGCACTTTGTCACTGTATTTTTTGCGAAAATACCGTGACTAGTGTGTGGAGGGGATTCGCAGGGACAGAGCTTTCTCGCAAGCACTGGGCCTGATTCAGAGCTGCTCGTAAGCGGCCGCTCGTTCGCTCTGAGCGAAGTTCGCACAACTGCGCATGCGTATGGGTTGTAATTAGGGGTGAGCGGGTTCGGATTTCTGAAATCCGAACCCCCCCCGTGCCCCCCCGATCCGAGGCCGATCCGAGTCAGGCTCGACTTTTCAACCTGACTCGGATCTGAAATCGAGGCAAAACGTCATCATCCCACCTTCCGGGTCTCGCGGGTTTTGGATCCTATATAAGGTACCTGCGTCGGCGCCATTTTCTCACTCGGCTGTGGACAGTGAAGAGGGAGGGTGGGAGTTAGGGCTGGCTGGGCTGTGTAGTGTAGTGTAGTGCAGAGTAGTGTTGTGTTGTGCTGTGCTGTGCTGTGCTGCTGTTGTCCACTACTTCAAAGTCCATAGGGGCTGGCTGTGTTGTGCTGTGCTGCTGTTGTTAATAGGGGCTGTGTCCACTACTTCAAAGTCCACAGGGGCTGGCTGGACTGTGTTGTGCAGTCAGTTCTCCATAGGGGCTGTGTCCACTCCAAAGTCCTGTGCAGTGTCCCAGTCCTAAAGGGGTGCTGTAGTGTTGTCCAGGGGGTGTTTCTGTGTTTGTGAATTGTGTGCGCAGTAGCCGCATGTGCATCAACAAAGTAGTGCCAAGCGTGCGCCTGTGTCATAAGTAAAGGGCCGGCTGGCTTGACCGTTAAAGGGTGCTGTAACCCCCAAAGTATACTCCAGTCCAAACCCAAAAGAAAAATATTTTCTGTGTTTGTGAATTGTGTGCGCAGTAGCCGCACGTGCATCAACAAAGTAGTGCCAAGCGTGCGCCTGTGTCATAAGTAAAGGGCCGGCTGGCTTGACCGTTAAAGGGTGCTGTAACCCCCAAAGTATACTCCAGTCCAAACCAAAAAGAAAAATATTTTCTGTGTTTGTGAATTGTGTGCGCAGTAGCCGCACGTGCATCAACAAAGTAGTGCCAGCGTGCTCCTGTGTCATAAGTAAAGGGCCGGCTGGCTTGACTGTTAAAGGGTGCTGTAACCCCCAAAGTACACTCCAAACCAAATAATAAAATATTTTTTCTGTTTGTGAATTGTGTGCGCAGTAGCCGCACGTGCATCTACAAAGTAGTGCCAAGCGTGCGCCTGTGTCATAAGTAAAGGGCCGGCTGGCTTGACCTTTAAAGGGTGCTGTAACCCCCAAAGTACACTCCAAACCAAATAACAAAATATTTTTTCTGTTTGTGAATTGTGTGCGCAGTAGCCGCACGTGCATCAACAAAGTAGTGCCAAGCGTGCGCCTGTGTCATAAGTAAAGGGCTGGCTGGCTTGACCGTTAAAGGGTGCTGTAACCCCCAAAGTACACTCCAAACCAAATAACAAAATAGTTTTTCTGTGTTTGTGAATTGTGTGCGCAGTAGCCGCACGTGCATCAACAAAGTAGTGCCAAGCGTGCGCCTGTGTCATAAGTAAAGGGCTGGCTGGCTTGACCGTTAAAGGGTGCTGTAACCCCCAAAGTACACTCCAAACCAAATAACAAAATATTTTCTGTGTTTGTGAATTGTGTGCATAGTAGCCGGACGTGCATCAACAAAGTAGTGCCAAGCGTGCGCCTGTATCATAAGTAAAGGGCCGGCTGGCTTGACCGTTAAAGGGTGCTGTAACCCCCAAAGTACACTCCAGTCCAAACCAAATAAAAATTTTTTTTCTGTGTTTGTGAATTGTGTGCGCAGTAGCCGCACGTGCATCTACAAAGTAGTGCCAAGCGTGCGCCTGTGTCATAAGTAAAGGGCCGGCTGGCTTGACCGTTAAAGGGTGCTGTAACCCCCAAAGTACACTCCAAACCAAATAACAAAATATTTTTTCTGTGTTTGTGAATTGTATGCGCAGTAGCCGCACGTGCATCAACAAAGTAGTGCCAAGCGTGCGCCTGTGTCATAAGTAAAGGGCCGGCTGGCTTGACCGTTAAAGGGTGCTGTAACCCCCAAAGTACACTCCAGTCCAAACCAAATAAAAAATTTTTTTCTGTGTTTGTGAATTGTGTGCGCAGTAGCCGCACGTGCATCTACAAAGTAGTGCCAAGCGTGCGCCTGTGTCATAAGTAAAGGGCCGGCTGGCTTGACCGTTAAAGGGTGCTGTAACCCCCAATGTACACTCCAAACCAAAATAAAAAATGTTTTCTGTGTTTGTGACTTGTGTGCACTGTGGCTGCACGTGCATCAACAAAGGAGCAGCGCCAAGCGTGCGCCTGTGTCCCACAAGTAAAGAGCCGGCTGGCTCATTTCTTAAAGGGTGGTGTAACCCACAAAGTGCACTACTCTCTAGCAAAAATAAAAAAATATTTTCTGTGTTTGTGTGCGCTTTAGCCGCACGTATATATCAATATAACATAAATGGAGGACCAAACATTCTCTGATAAAAATAAAATAGGGAAATATCAAGAACCACTTCCTCCTAGTGCTGTTGCTGCTGCTGGGAGTTGTTCATCATCCCAGAGAGGAAGTAGGAACACCACCACTTTTACTAAACAATTGACCCTCCAACAGTCCCTAGCGATGAGGATGAAGTACGACAGCAGTCATCCTGAAGCAAAACGTATAACTGAGGCCTTGACTGCTATGTTGGTGTTAGACGTGGGTCCGGTATCCGCCATTAGTGCAGTGGGATTTAGACAATTGATGGAGGTAGTGTGTCCCCGGTTCCAAATCCCGTCTAGATTCCACCTGCATCCTCAAAGCAGCAGCGACAAGCGTGCGTCTGTCTGTTAAAGGGTGGTGTAACCCTCAAAGTGTGCTCCACAAACAATTGAAAAATTCCTTTTTTTTTCTGTCTTTGTGAAATGTGTGGGCTGTAGCCGCACCTGCATCCTTAAAGCAACAGCGACAAGCATGTGTCTGTCTGTTAAAGGGTGGTGTAACCCTCAAAGTGCGCTCCACAAACAATAAAAATATTCTTCTTTTTTTTTCTGTCTTTGTGAATTTTGTGGGCTGTAGCCGCACTTGCATCCTCAAAGCAGCAGCGACAAGCGTGCGTCTGTCTGTTAAAGGGTGCTGTAACCCTCAAAGTGCTCCAAAAAATAAAAAATATTTTTTTATGTGTTTGTGACTTGAGTGCGATGTAGCCGCACGTGCAGCAACACAGTAGCAGCGCCAAGCGTGCGCCTGTGTCATAAGTCAAGGGCCGGTTTGGACATCTGGTCCGGACTGAAGGACGTGCCAACAATTTCTGACAAGTCTACTGTCACTGCATATGATACTGTCCTCAAAGCAGCAGCGACAAGCGTGCGTCTATCTGTTAAAGGGTGGTGTAACCCTCAAAGTGCGCTCCGCAAACAATAAAAAAATTCTTCTTTTTTTTTCTGTCTTTGTGAAATGTGTGGGCTGTAGCCGCACCTGCATCCTTAAAGCAGCAGCGACAAGCGTGCGTCTGTCTGTTAAAGGGTGGTGTAACCCTCAAAGTGCGCTCCACAAACAATAAAAAAATTCTTATTTTTTTTTCTGTCTTTGTGAAATGTGTAGGCTGTAGCCGCACCTGCATCATTAAAGCAGCAGCGACAAGTGTGCGTCTGTCTGTTAAAGGGTGGTGACACCCTCAAAGTGCGCTCCACAAACAATAAAAATATTCTTCTTTTTTTTTCTGTCTTTGTGAAATGTGTGGGCTGTAGCCGCACCTGCATCCTTAAAGCAGCAGCGACAAGCGTGCGTCTGTCTGTTAAAGGATTACATCGGTGACAGCATCCAAGTAGGCATGTCAGACAGTCCGTACCTGTACTGGCAGGAAAAAGAAGCAATTTGGAGGTCCCTGTACAAACTGGCTCTATTTTACCTGAGTTGCCCCCCCTCCAGTGTGTGCTCCGAAAGAGTGTTTAGTGCAGCCGGGAACCTTGTCAGCAAAAGGCGTAGGAGGTTGCTTCCACAAAATGTGGAGAAGATGATGTTCATAAAATGAATTATCAACTCTTCCAGGGAGACCAGCCTCCAGAACGTACAGAAGGACCTGTGGTTGTGGATTCCAGCGGGGACGAATTAATACTCTGTGAGGATGAGGATGTACACAACACTGAAGAGGGTGAGGAATCGGAGGATGAGGACGACATCTTGCCTCCGTAGAGCCAGTTTGTGCAGGGACAGATTAATTGCCAGCTTGTTTTGTGGGGGCCCAAACGAACCAATCATTTCAGCCACAGTCGTGTGGCAGACCCTGGCGCTGAAATGTTTGGTTTGTTAAAGTGTGCATGTCCTGTTTATACAACATAAGGGTGGGAGGACAATTCCATCTTGCACCTCTTTTTTTTCTTTCAATTATGTACTGTTTGGGGCCTAGTTTTTCAAACTGCCATCCTGTCTGCCACAGCAGTGTCACTCCTAGATGGACCACGTGTTTGTGCCGCCCATTCGTATCTCTTAGCATAGTCATCCAGCTACCTCGGTGCAACCTTTTGGATATAAAAACACTATTGTGAGGTGTTCAGAATAGACTGGAAATGAGTGGAAATTAAGGTTATTGAGGTTAATAATAGCATAGGAGCAGAAAAACCTACAAATTCTGTGATTTTAGCTGTTTTTATGCTTTTTTTCAAAAAAATACAGATCCAAAACACAAAACCCAAAAACCAATCCAGATCCAAAACAAAAACACAAAACACGAAAAGTGGCGGGTGCACACCCCTAGTTGTAATAGGCATGCGCGAACAAGTCATTGCGGTCGGAAATTGTGTGCTCGCAAAATAGCGAATGCCTGCTAATTTGAGTGACAGAATGAGGCGTTTGTGGGTGGTAACAGGGGAAGGTGCTTGAAAAGGGGAGTGGAGATCCGAACGCAGGCGTGCTAAACGGTCAAAATGGGCGTTTTAAGGGTGTGCATAATTAACAAAGCAGCGTCATCGACCACGTCACTTGGTTGTTTCTTAGCCTGAACTGTTTGCATGATTGCGGTAGGAAAATGCTACCACAAGCACTGCGAGCAGTTCATATGCCTTTTGATGTACTCGATTAATCTAATAAATAGCGGAGATGACGTAGGATGCGAGCGGCCAGGGGGCGTTTTTTAAAAAATAGCGAGCGCATGTTTCGTTCGCTCGTTCAGACATAGAGGCGTCAACAGACCGAAAAGAGCGAGCGCTCTATTTAAATATCCGGCCCCTTTTTCTAAACGAGCGAGCGCAAATAGCGTCCGGCTCTGAATCAGGCCCTCTGTCCCTGCAAGGGATTTGTAGTCAATCCCTGTGATATTGCCTGAATTCGCATTGCGAATTCAGTCGATAATATCACACTACAATCCGCATTCAATATGCGGATTGTAGTAAATAGAGCCCTTAGAGCTTATAAACATCTTCTTTGTGTGTTGTAATCTTTTTTTACACTCACCAGCTTTGTGGGATTGCAGGGAGATAAGAGATGAGGCAGTAACAGCTCAGCCTCGCTTCTGTATAGTCAGGTTCCCAGCACTCCCATCTCCATGTGTCCCTCCCCAGCCATTGACCTCACCTTACGTCACCGATATACCCCACATTTTCTGTTCGGTATTCTGACGCTTGGAGCGATGTTACCAGACCATATATAATACTGTATGTGTTCTGTCTTCTTTTTTATGTAAGTTTGCACCTAGGGTGAATAATATATATGTACAATAAAGATGTGCGCAGTTTTGGTTTCCGCAAAACCACCCCCTCAAATTTCGTTTTGGATCGTTTTTTGTTCCTATAGTGTTATTAACATCAATAACATTCATTTCCAGTCCACTTCACAGAGGGAGAGACTTAAATGCAACAGAAAATACGTGAGATCCGGTTTTTAGATCCTAGTTCCAAATTGCGAGAAGACCCAAGTCAGGTCTCAGTTCTACTCGGAACCCCAAAGTGATTCCGAACCGGGCCTCAGAACCCCATCTCTAGGCTACAGTCATGCAGTGCTGCACTAAATGTTATATTCTTGTTCTGCGAGAAAATGAAGACCTAAGAATTACGGAGAGAACACTCCAGAATCCCGAGACAGGGAAAAGACCCTATGACAGGCTCCCCAAACAGTCCAAGAGAGTGAAGTGACCTTTCCTTTGGTTTTCTCTGGTTCACATTTCTCCTCTTATGGATACACAATTGGTGTGAACAGTCTCTTGAAATGGGTGTGGTATATTAGGTTGACAGTTCTCATGCTTAGCATGTCGACAGTGACCTGGTTGACATTCATGTGTACACCGATGGTATGTCATTATGATAAAATGTCGACCTAACAATCCTGTTAGCACACTGGTCACTTACCTGGTCCCCATGGAAGCGTAGTCTCCAGCGTCATCTTCCCAGGGTTATCTTAACAGAAGTGTGGGCCCTGGGCAAAGCAATGCAGTGGGGACCCTTCTCATCCATTCACGGGAAATAAATGTAAATGGTCAATAAAATTAAACCCTCCTGCATGCCCATCAGACCTCCCACACATGCAGAGAGACTCTGTCTGACTGGTCTGAAGCCGGCGGATGAAGTAAAACTGGGACTGAGGTGAGTACTCGTCACGGGGGGGGGGGATTTGTTAGATCAGAATACAGTGCACCGGCGGCCGTCTTATAAAATATCACAAATTTACCAACTGGCTGTGGCTGTAGGGGGGCAGGTTGATGGGCCCCTACAAGCTTCAGGCCCTTGGGCAACTGCCCAGCAAGCCCAATGGAAGAGATGGACCTGCATCTTCCGTGTCCCAGTGGCCATGTGACCAGCACTTCCGACGGAGGCCTCTAACATAATGGCGTTCCAGTTAGTATTTTACCCCTATCCCAAATCCTAATCCCTAACCCTCCCCATAGTGCCTAACACTAACCTCCTCCCCCTCCAATGTTAACATTTCATCTGCAGATGACCAGTTCCCAGCTCTTGGGTAAGAGGAGGCCTACTGCATACCCAGTCCAGATGCCTTCTGCACATATGTAGCCTGGCATTGTCAGGTAACACATATAAACCTTGCTGGAAGCCCTGACTCCAGCTTCCAGTAGCAGATTCAATAAAAAAATAAAATATAAAAATTAAAAAGTGGTAAAAAAAAAATATATATAAAAAAATATATTAATTATTCATTTAATATACAGTACTTCTAAAAAGAAGAAAAATGCTTTTCTTGTTAGATATGCAAAAAATGGCTTCCCAATGCTTTGTGATACCTGCCAATAGATTTTTTTTATTTCAGGGCTTGTTAAATCAGGAGAAGCCCTATGAGGTGTTATTACATTGGAGAATTTGTAATCGGGACAGGGGGTATGCTAGAACATAACTTGGTCATAGTGGGCCTGGTTATGCCTTTTGTAGGCATGGTCACACCCCTGTCCAATATATGCTGTGATAAATAGACACCTTGGTCCTTATAAACGGAGATGCAGTATTCAGGGGTCTATTTACTAAGCAGTGTTAGGAGACAGAGTGAAAAGTGATAAGGTGCCAGCCAATCAGCTCCTGTCATTTTTCAAACACAGCCTGTGACATGGCAGTTGGGAGCTGATTGGCTGGCACCTTATCACTTTTTACTCTGTCTCCTAACACTGCTTAGTAAATAGACTCCTCTATGTGTTATCCGGAGAGAACTAAAGAGCTGACTCAGACCCGCTCGCTAGGATTTCGTTCGCTCGTAGCTGGCCGATATTTGCAATCTGCGCATGCGTATACATCACAATGCGCGAGAGAACTACTGCGAAAGATCGGGAAGCGTTTGCTTGCCCAGCATAGACAGCCCAGCTGAATGAGTGACAGAAGAGGCCGTTTGTGGGTGGTAATAGGGGCAGGCCACTAGAAACGGGGGAGTGGAGGTGCTAACGCAGGCCTGCCTGAGCATCCTAACGCCGTTTCAGAGGCAGCGTCGTTGTACACGTCACCTGGTTGAATTTGACACTGAAGTGATCTCAGTGCTTGCGGCAGGGTATAGTCTACCTCAAGCGCTGAGATCACATTCGATGGTGCTCGATGTACCGATGTTTTCATGCACTTCCAGGAGATGACGTGCGCAAGTGGGCGTCTAATGAATGGCTGGTGGGCGTCTGAATACAAAAAGTGATCGCTCGCCAAAACATTGTGGGCGTGCTAATGTCTTGCCATGCGATCGCCTGCCTTGCTGGCTTGTGCTGGATTTGTATACGCTGGGTGCGAGCGAACGCATCTAGTGAGCGGGTCTGAATGAGCTCCTAAGTTTCCAGCTGCTGTACCATTGGTTAGTGTGTTTTATATACAGGCAGCAGTAAAGTATAACAGAAGCAAATGAAGGTTTTAGATTTTATTAAGAATACATAGTGATTCATGGCAACTTCTTTGACCCTATTGATGCCATTGGTCCATGCCAAATTTGCTCCTGATGGGGTTTTGGAGCTGTGTTGGTATAATTAATTTGCCCTTAAATCCAGTGGCAACAGGGTTCACGTGAGCAGATTAAGCTCTATCGGAACAGGAGCTGCTCGAGGTAATCATCGCAGTGTATGGTTCTAGCAATCTTATCCTAGTTCTGATCCCTGGCATTACACATATGTACAACATGGCATCTGTGAAATTCAGTTCAGAAGAACCAGTGGAGTGAAATGTATAGTTTACTGCTATGAGTAAAATACACTATTCTGTAGCCTTGGGCTTGTCAGGCCGGTCTGCTTTCACTTCAAACTCAACATTGTGTTAACTTCTCTGCAGGTATAAGTACTTAGTAAACAGAAACCACCAGATACAACCACCGGTTGCTTGGAATGACAGATGGTGCTTAGTGCTGCTTACAAAGTTGCAAAGGACAGTAAAGTTTTCCACCAAAACCATTTCACTTGGAACTGGGTGAATCAGGACCCCCCCACCCATTTTTTAAATAGGGACATAAGTTAGTGCACCTGAAAAAGGGCCATGGACTCATAGGGAAGGGCCAAGGAAGAGATAGAGGAGGCCAGGAGATGTTGGGGATAAAAAAAGAGGAAGCTACAAGTGAGAATGATAATAAACAGGAAAGTTGTCAGGCCAAAACAGCGCCCCCTGTCCTGCAGTGCCCTGTGCAATGGCACTGGTCGCACCACCCTAGTTACGGGCCTGATGGTCATTACACGATGGGGGTGTGACCGCATCATGATAGGAGTGTACAAACTCTCCCAGGAACTTGTCTACCGATATCCTCCCTTTTATCTTAACTGCTATTCAAGAGACAGGTGCGTGCTACACCTGTCTTGAAATCGGGACTGTTTGCTATACATCGGGACAGTTTGGCAGGTTTGCCATTCAAAGGCTGCATTTTGCCAATACCTGTATATAAAGTCAGAACACTGCACACAGGCTCAATTAAAATGTATTTTTGAGATAAAAAAAAAAAAAAAACCTGTCCTAGAATGATTTATAAGCCAGTGTTTAGTAAATAGGCCACTGGCAGCCGCGAAACTTACTGCAGTAATGCCGTTATTTTTCATTATTCCAGACATTTCTTAGCTTTATTGAAATTTCATGGTCCTCCGAACCCCCAACGATCATTATGGTAGAGAGAGATCCTAGCATTTACTAAACCCCCTTTAAATCAGTGGGCGGGGTCAGAGACAAAAGTTTTCTGTGCAAAATCAAACACCTTATAAAAATAACTAACACCGTCCCTTGCTAGTCAGTAATGGCAGACAAAATAAGGGAATGTTCTATAGAGTCCTGTTACACTGCTTGTAATGCTTTAAGCTGGCGGAATGCCTCATTTATATTTAATACATTCGGCATCTTCACTGATGATAACTGGAAGGTAAGCAATTCAATTTTGTAGCCATGCAAATCATTACCGTGTTCTCTTACATTTACATTTGCATCTGTGACTTAAATGATTTAAACAAGATTTTGTTCTTTTTTTTTTTTCATTTATTCTGACGTTGAACAGCGCGTTTGGATATAAATTCTGCAAAGGGAGAAAAGCATTAAGCCCTGGTGTCACAGAACGGTGATAGAGAAGTGTTTCTAATAATACTCTAAGTCAACCTTATACCCGTACTTTGATTTCTGCGTGAGGCTTGTATGCAACTAATATAATGCTGCAATGCTAAAACACTATTCAATGAAACCCACAGCGGTTACCATTTACAGTATATCATAGAGGGATGACAGCTGGAATAGTGGGAGTTCATTATAGGGACCATGAATTGTTGGAGGTAATTTAGATTACAATTCAAAGTTTAATTTAAAAATCTATCAACAAATGTGAAAGTGCTCGGGGAACATTTTAAAATGCACTTTAATCTCACCAGCGCAAATAGCTTTTCAGAGCCCTAAACATCATCACCTGGCAAAAATAAAAAAAAAACAACAAAAAAAAAACCCCAGTAAAACTTTACAGCATCTTTAATTAAATTACAAACACAAACGATAATTAACTTTTTTATTTTTATTTTATTCATGTCATTGTTTCCCCCTGAAGTCAATATCTCCTGCCTGCAGGAACAGGGAGTTTATGGTTTTACAGCCTTACCGTAGTCATTTCTGAGGAAGAGGACATTTGCCATATAAAATGTATTTTATATATGTACATTTTACCCTCAAAAAAAAAAAGGGGGAGGGGGTAAATATGACAGCGCTCGATCCATTTCCTTCCAAATAATTGAAACATTGATTTTAAGGCAGGGAAAGCAATAAATTCCAACAGCTGTAAATGTGTTTCAGACAATATGTGAGAGCCATATTTCTGTTTTGTAGAATGTGACTTGTCATAGCGCAGTCCATCTTTACCCGGGCATAAATAAGAGACAATGTCAGCATTAGCCGGAGAGGTGTCCCACTTACAATAACCAGCAGGACATTCTGTATGTGTGGTAGAAGAACACATGCTTATTCTGGGAGAGCTGAAATGTTAATTGGCTTCTGTTAAGCTGCATACAGACACAACGATTTTTTGATCGATTAACGTTTAACGATAATCGTTTGAAAAAATTGTTCACTTTCTGAGTCAAACGATGAACGATAATCGTTCATGCGCGCTCATGTTTGTAGTTTGTAGTTCAGTCAGACTTGTCAACTCAACGATTTTCATTAAGGGAATATGCAGAAATCGTTTGTAGTTCATAAAAATCGTTCATTACACTTTAAAAAATCTGACAGATAATCTGACAGAAAATCGTTCAGAAAATCGTTGGTAACAAAATTGTTGTGTGTGCATGCAGCTTTAACCAGTGGAATGTCCGAGCAACATGGTAACAAGTAAATGGGTTCATTTATTTTGAATATTGTGGTCCATCGTGTTCTAGGGGCCTGCTTCAGAGGTGGACGCAGTGTGGAATGTGCAGTTGAGCAATTATTTCCTACTACCTATGCGCGAATAGTCCAGAAAACCCCTTCGGCGCACGCGTACCATTGAGTGTATGCAGCTGGCAGAGGAAAGCCATGGGCGTTCCCGGGAGATGGCTTGAAGTGATTGCAAAAAAGAAAAGGTTGTCACATGGGCATGTTATGGGAGGGTCACGGGCGTGTTAGTGAGCTCGCTGCCTTGTCAAATGCAGAGCCCCAGCCACAGAGGCCATGATTAGAGACAGTTCAGAAGAAGACACTGCACCAGCCTTAGAGTATCGGAAGTGACGATGGTGATCGTCGTGGTGCGTCGATGGTAGAGTGTTTGAGTCCGCCGGCAGATTTGCGCTGTCCGCGGACATTGA
Source organism: Taudactylus pleione (assembly GCA_031769625.1). Lineage (NCBI taxonomy): Eukaryota > Metazoa > Chordata > Amphibia > Anura > Myobatrachidae > Taudactylus > Taudactylus pleione. The sequence continues at coordinate 1,632,297 of JAUIMM010001082.1, forward strand.
AAAGTGGGTGTCTCACGGCTTGCAAGTATGTAAGGGGAAGGCTGAGACTAGCTTTGGTACTTAAAGTGTACCCATCACCTTCTTACAGTTTAGGCAGGTGCAATGTGTATGAACCAAGGATCAGTTTTACTAATTCACCACCAACTAACTAGTGACATCACTGAGACCTGAGCTACTTGTGATGTCAGCGATCTCTAGATTTCTTAGTGAATTTATTAGATGAATATTGGTTCAGCCTGTAAGTAAAGGGTGTACTTTAAAAGACGAAGTACTTGCTGGATCATACTTTAATGCCACAACGCTTCCACCTGAGTTTGGTTTTTTACTTTATTGGCATTACAGACCCAATTTTGTAGTGCGTCTTTTACTCTCTTTTTTTATATACACTCTCTGGCAGAGACTTTTACCCTTATATGAAGACTTTTATGTGCTCGGCCTCCACTGCCTCTTCATCTGCCCCATGTCATCGGGCATGAAATCACCCGTGAGAATATTTTTTTCAACTGGTTGTTTCAAACTCTCGGTTACCAAGCTGATAATATGGAGTTGGGCCCCTCCCCGCAAATGCAGTGTACTGCATGCCCTTCCTCACTTAGTGCGGGATGTACTAAGGGCAAAATGCGGGCATAACTCATAAAATGCAGTTTTCTGAGTTTTGGCTGCATTTCCATATGTACCAAGCTCCGGAATCTGGAGCTTGGACCCGGTGGGCAACGCCATCTAATGGCATTACCCAATAAAAGCCTGTGGGCTTCTTAGTGTATTTCTTCTGGGAGAGATCCAATCGGATCCCTAATTAACGCCGGTATGTACCTAATCAGTGGCGGAATGTACCACATCGTGGAATGTGCCGGTCCTAGCCAACTTAGTGCCCTAGGCAAGATTTTGGGTAGTTCCCCCCCTGCACCCCCATCGTGACCTTGAAAAGACTTGTGGCTTTACAAAAGAGGCGTGGTCTCACTGTGCTGTGGCCCCCTTCCCCCATTGTGCTGTACTCCCAGCACCCCTCATCCAGCACAGATCACAGCACAGCACCCATCACCCCTATCCCAGCACAGCACAGATCACAGCACCCCTCTCCCAGCACTGCACCCTTCACCCAGCACAGCACAGATCACAGCACCCCTCTCCCAGCACTGCACCCTTCACCCAGCACAGCACCCTTCTGAATGAGCCTCTGCCAATGCGCAGAAGCCTATTCTGATCATGGTAGCGGCCACTGCCGGCCAATGTTCCAGTGTGTGCCGTCCCAGAGCCAGACTGGCGCTAACCACTAGCCAGCACCCCAGTGCCCCACCTCCGCAAACCATCGCCAGCTGTTCCGCCGCTGCCCACTCACTGTTTGCTGCTGCCGGGACCGATTGGTGCTGTCAGCTGAGCCCGATCAGGGATGCTGCACAGCGGCAGTAGCAGCTGACAGAGTCTCTGCCCAGGCAGCAGCAGGTGCCCAAAATATCCGCCGGCCCTAAGTGGGCTTGGATGCCCCTAGGCATTTGTTTAGTTTGCCTATGCCTGGGGCCGGCTCTGATCGCGGATGTGATGTGAGAATCTTTAGATACCAGTAACATTAGATAACATCTCTCTCTACCTGATCTCTCTCCACTTTATCTCTCTCCAAGATTTGAAAAATCGTGAGCCTTCTGCAGCTTCAAGGAGAGTATGTAAGTATGCCTGTATCGCTGTTACGAGACATTGCAAGAAGAGACTGGCGATCGAAACAATCACCAATAGGAATGCAAACAAAAAAATAAATGCTAATATTCTAAATAATCCAATTTATTAATTACTAAAATGTTAGCATAAAATTAAACTACAATAATGTCACATTAACATACACACATAACACATAGATAAAATCTGATGAGCAAAAATTGCACAGCACTAAAAATAATTAATTGGCCCAGATAATTCAGAATGGTTAAATACAAGTCCATGATAGGACCACTCAGAAATAATGAGTATATTGTGGTAGTTTAGAACCACACGTATTTGTAATTAGTCTTGTTTTGAATCCACAATTGGGTAAAGTTATTTACTATACTACATCCAATTAGCACTGTTGGAATATACAGAGTATCACTTGCCAATGTCTATGTGTTCACACACTTACCCTCAAGTGCAAGAGTGATACAATATATATACAGGTTGAGTCTCCCATATCCAAAATGCCTGGGACCAGGGGTATTTTGGATAATGGAATATTCCGTAATTTGGAATATTTGCATATCATAATGAAATCTTTTGGGAATGGGGCCCAAATATACACACAGAATGCATTTATGTGTTATATACACCTTATACACAGCCTACAGGTAATTTTATACAATATTTTCTATAATTTTGTGGCTCAAGCAGGGATGTGTATAGAAATGAAATTCATTTATGTTTCATATACACCGTATACACAAAGCCTGAAGGTCATTTTATACAATAGTTTTAATAATTTGTGCCTTAGACAAAGTTTGTGCACATTGTACCATCAAAAATCAAAGGTTTCATTATCTCAGTTATGCCAAAATTATTCCGTATTTCGGAATATTTGGATATGGGAGACTCAACCTGTATTCAATTAGGTACGAGAATAACAAACATGCCGCGCCTGCAGGGTTTTTACAGCAGGTGCGGGATTTTTGCTATTCAATTAGGTGCGGGGGTTCTCAATTTTTGAGCGCCGGGAGTTTTTTTTTAGCACCTTCAGAGCATGACCAATTTTTCCTAAAATCCATATTATTAGGAAAGATAGCCGGGAATTGCTCTTTGACCCCGGTGACACCCCTCCTAATGACTAATTAAGCAACTGGAAGCCAGCACAGGGGTTACTGCTTCTGCACTTGCCCCTACGCCAGGTCATTGACTACCTTAGTCCACCCCCCTCTTCCGGGACATACCCTACTCCCCTGGGTGGCCCGGAGGGAGGGAGGGCTAGGGAAGTCCTTGACCTAGTGGAGGGGCAAGTACCGAAGATGCACCCCCCGTGCCTGCTTCTACGCATGCCTAATGCGCCCAGATAACAACTGGCTGCAGATCACTGCGGTAGCCACTGCAGATGTGGCCACACTAGTCCACCAGCTTAACATATGCCCGCTTTATAGAGTCCCAATATTTCCTCTGGTGGAAGTCGAGCTGTTAAAGCTGCTGATAGGGATTAAAGTTCCGAGTCTCCAGTGCTGATGATGAGTGCTCCGTGTTGATTCAAATCACTGGACAATAGTGCTGCGCAGAGTTCATCAACACTAATGCGTCTCTCCGCCAATATAGCAGCAGGCAGTTTCTTCAGAGGGGGGGGGGGGGGGTTTCTACAAAATGATGCCTTGCTTAATTTTGTCTCATGTATGTGTTACATCATTCATGAGACTATTAAGGGGACATCATGACTGTGAGCCTGATTCAGAGCTGGACGCGGTGCCTACGTTTACGCAGCTGAGCGATTACCAGTGATCTTCGCATGCGTGCAGGTTCATTTTATTGTCACTCGCCTTTCGGATTTATTTGCAAAGTGATTCACAGTTTGTGGGCGGCAACAAGGGGGTGAGGACTCAAACGCAGGCGTGTTGCGGTCATTCTCAGGGTGTATCTTTGCCTGTGACTGCGATCCTGTATGCAGTAAAAATGGCTCCAGCGCTTCAGTTACAGTGCCCATTCTGCGTGACCATAGGGCTATTCCGATAATCCACTGACCTGCCACCAATACTGTGAGTCTTTATACGCAGTCACTTGGATTTGCGAAGCCGCCTGTGGGCGCCTCAATACAAATGCAGTCGGCTGCGACATTTGCATATTTTTGCCCAGACGCTGCGTACACAATTGCAACTGCGGCGCAATTAGTGTCCATCTCTGAAATCTGACCCTTTGTGTTATCTACGGAAGGCCGGCAGATGAAGATCCCGGCAGGGGAGGTAAGAAGGCTATCCCTAACCCTCCCCCCACCCCCTAACTCTCCTCCCCTAACCCTCCCTTAGGGGTACCTAACCCTAACCTCCCTCCCTAGTGCCTATCCCTAACCTCCCTCCAGGGGTGCCTAAATCTAACCCCCCATCCCCGCACCCTAAACCTTTCCCTCGTGGGGGGGTGCCTAACCCTAAGCCCACTCGGGAGACCCTAAACCTAACCATTCCCTACCCTGCGGTTATCCGCTCCTGACGCCCGACTTACCTACGATTGGTAGGCCGGGCGTCGGGATTTCGGTGTGGGGCTATTGATAGGTGTTGGTATTTAGATGCCTATCATTAGTCCCATCCCGGGATTCCACTGTCGGGAAACTGTCAGTCGGCATTTCAACTGCCGGCTTCCTGACTACATACCATTTTTTACGTGTCACTTTTATGTGTCTCAATGTATTCCTTGGTGGAAATGCCCATGGTTAATGTATCTATCTATAAAATAATGACTGGAATGTGTAAAAGGCATCTAATAAGTATTGGAAGATTGCACATTAATGACAGTACCCAAAGGATTCCTTGAGTACCTTTGTGATGGGAGGACTTTAGTGTGTAGCCACCACAAAACAGGAGGCAACCTCTTAATTCTCCCGATCTACCATTTGGATCTTATTTAAATACTTTCTTCTGCAAATCCATGTGTTTTGACATAAAACTGGGTACATTTGTTAACTGCATAAGTAATGTGCTGTCATTTCAACTAGAGATGAGCGGTTCAGTTTTTGTTTAAATCCGAACACACCTGAATGTGGTGGTTCAGAGTAGAACCTTGTACCAGCTCAGGTCTTCCCGCCAAGTTCTGAACTCAAAATGAGACAAAATGTAATTTTCCTGGAAATCTCTGATGCCGTGTGTTTTTAGATTGCATATAAGAGTCCCTGGATGTAGGCTGTAGTTGCTCTTCAAAAGATGCTATTAGGACACCATTAGATTAGAGAGAGTTGTAGTAGGTAGATTGAGTAGGTGGGAAGGGTGACTGCAGACATCTTTGTCACTGTGCAGGGATGAAATGGTCCACCGGGACAGCGAGAATGTTCACTCTGGGTCAGTCCCATATTCCTCTCTACCGGGCTGGCTCCCCTCAGCTGGCTGGACCAGCTCAAATCAGCCTGCTGCCGCGCTTCCAGGATTTGCATTCCACTGTGGAATGCAAACTGGAAGCTGTCATCTGCTCTGGCTAGCTGGCACTTCTGGGTGCCACTACCCTGCAGCAACGGCATAGTGTGCAGGGCTGGCTTGAGACGCTGATCATCTCTGTAGCCTGGCCTGTGCAGTTCACATCGCCGCACATCGTTCCCTGCCCATGCACAGTCCCTGATAGAGACAGGCTGCAGTGATGAAGTGAAGGGCTGAGCCAAGGACAGTGATTTCAGGAGGGGCTGAGGAAGTTGATGAAGGCTGAGGAATGTGATGGGAGCTGAGAAAGGATAGGAAGGTGATGAGGGCTGAGAAAGGTGATGGGGCTGAGAAAGATGACAAAGGGCTGAGGATGTTGATGAGCTTCTGAGGAAGGTGATGAGGGGCTACGGCCTAAGGAAAATGATGAGGGGCTGAGGATGGTGATGAGGGTCTGAGGATGAGGATAATGGACTTGGGAAGGTGATGAATGGCTGTGGGCTAAGTATGGTGATGAGGGCTGACGATGGTGGTGTGGGGCTAAGGATAGTGGTGAGGGGCTAAGGATAGTGGTGAGGGGCTGAGAATGGTGATGAGGGGCTGAGGATGGTACTGAGGGCTGATGAAGGTGATGAGGGGCAGATGATGAAGCTGAGGGCTGAAAATTGTGATGAGGACTGATGATGATGTTGAGGAGTTAAAGATGGTGGTGAGGGGCAGAGGATGTGATGAGCTTAGGATGGAGATGAGGAGCTGAGAATGGTGGTGGGTGTCTGAGGGACAGCAGATGGAGTTGAAGGGCAAAGGATGGTGCTGAAGGGCTGAGGATGGTGGTGAGGGGCTGAGTTGAAGAGGATGGTGCGGAGGGGCAGAGGATGGTGATGAGGGGCAGAGGATGAAGATGAGCAGCTGAGAATGGTGATGAGGACTGATGATGATGATGAGGAGGAGGAGGAGCTAAAGATGGTTGTGAGGGGCAGAGGATGGTGATGAGCTGGGGATAGAGATGAGGAGCTGAGGAAGGTGGTGAAGGTCTGAGGGGCAGCGGATGGAGTTGAAGGGCAAAGGATGGTGCTGAGCGGCAGAGGATGGTGTTGAGGGGCAGAGGATGGTGATGAGGGAGTTGCTGAGGGGCAGAGGATAGTGATGAGGAGCTGAGAATGGTGGAGAGGGTCAGAGAATGGAGTTAAAGAGCAGAGGATTGTGCTGCGGAGCAGAGGATGGTGGTGAGGGGCTGGGGTCTGAGGAATATGATGAGGGACTGAGGATGGCAATGAGAGGCAGATGATGGGCTGGGGGCAGAGGAAGGGGTTGAGGGACTGAGGACGGTTATGAGGGACAGAGAATGGTGTTGAGAAACAGAGGATGGTGGTGAGGGGCTGGGAGCTGAGGATTGTGGTGGGAGCTGAGGATTGTGGCGAGGGGCAGAGGATGGTGCTGAGAGACAGGATGGTGCTGAGGGGCAGAGGAAGGTGATGAGGGCTGAGGACATATATAAGGTGCAGAGGGCCGGGATGAGTTAGGGAGCGGGACCAAGTTCCAACCCCTGGTCAGGTGAGGACTCTTTGGAGGGACACTCACTGGTCTGGACGTTTTGGAGTGACTGGAGGATGGTCTCCTGCAATTAGCTCCTCAGCTATCTGTGACAGCCCAGCAGGTGAGGTCACTCAGTCTTCTGTAGGGGACTGGGGGGAATAAATATCTGTTTTATTTATTTTTGGCCTGTGGGGGTATTATTGAATCAATGTGTTTTCTTTCTTCCTGTGTAGGCCAATGTGGGGGCTGTGGGGGCTATTGTGTGATTTTTTTCCTGTGGGGGTCAATGTTTATTTCCTATAAAGGGGCCAATGTATTTTATTTTTTTTCTGTAGGGGCAATTGTGTTTGTTTGTTTTCCTATTGAGGCCAATGTGTTTGTTTGTTTTCCTCTAGGGGCCAATGTGATTGTTTGTTTTCCTCTAGGGGCCAATGTGTTTGTTTGTTTTTTTCTAAAGAGAGCCAAAGTTTTTTTTTCTTGTGCAATGCTTTTAGTGTGTGCATGTGACTCAGTTGCCCTGCGCATGAGTCCCGATGGTGTTTGTACAGAGTTGCAGTACAGATTCAGATGCACGCACCAAGTAGTGTAGTGTATTGGAAATGTGTTGGGCAGTCCTAGGTGGTTACAGGAGGTTGGCTAATTAGATGCAGATGTAACTGAGGATCCCATTTACCAAGGAGTTGTATCATTCACAACGAGTGATAAAACTTGCTGCGTATGATAAATGGTGCTCCAGCCAATCAGCTCCCAACTGTCATCTGTTTGAAAAATGACAGTTGGGAGCTGATTGGCTGGAGCATCATTTATCATACGCAGCAAGTTTTATCACTCGTTGTGAATGATAAAACACCTTGGTAAATGGGGCCCTTAGTATGGGCGTGTTACTGGAGTGACATGGGCGTGTTACTAAAAGTGGTTGCATAAAGAAACGCTGAATTGCTCACATTGGAGGATGATCTGCACCTAGCATAGGGCCTGTAAAAGTTTCAATGGTGCGGCCGATGGTGGTGTCTAAAGACACAAAAAAACATGATTGCCGTGTCAATAGTCCTTGCATTTTCGGACGCACGGATGTACTCCGGCAATTGGGCCATTGTAGCGGCATTAGCATAAAGTCTCATGCGCAACTGCAGCAAAGGAAGCAAGGAAGGCCACAACATGTGTCCAACTTAGAATCAGGCCCCATGAGGAGCGATCCTGCCCCCTTTGACAGACCCCGCCCCCATTAGGGCTACTTCCATACACTTTCCGGGCTGGTGTTCCAACCCAATATGCACCTGCCACTGTGTGTGTGTATGTTTATCAGCATGTCGCAACTCTCAGATGGGTAATGGATGCGTATTCGGGATTGGCGAGACCTATAACTGAGGTGCGGAATCTAACATGCCGGCGGTGTTCACCAGGTACCCCCGCAAGGACTTAGCTGCGTCCCATACACAGGTCGCGGCCGTCAGACTAGGTTCCCCAATACAGGTGCTGGTGAGCTCTGGATGGAGCGGAGAAGGATAAAGACGTACAGCGTAGTTGACAGACTGGGTCAGAAGCAAATGGACAAGACGGTACCAGGGAGCAGACGTATGCAGGTCACAGAGGACAGCCAAGGTCAAAACCAGAATAACAAGTGCAGTCCCAGGGAGCAGATGAAATCAGGTCACGGACAAGCCAAGGTCAGGAACGAGCAATGAAGTCACACACAGGAACGGTGGAGTAAGGTATGGGAGCCTATACTCTGGCACAGGACTGCTCCCAGGGACTTCCTTAAATAGCCAGGGCTTGAATTTGGTGCCTTCTGTGACATCACCTAATGGTGTGCTTGGCCCTTTAAATTACTTACAGGTCCGCGCCGGGAGATGAAGCAGAGGGTGCCGGGGAATCCCTGCCCGCTGCCCTGCTACAGGCCAGCGCTGCCGGACCTGGTAAGTACACGCCGTGGTCCGGTGCGCTGTAACACAGACACTCATACACTAGCTAGTAACTGCTATCCAGTGTACTGCAAACTGCAAACAGATACAATCCAGTGCTGCAAACAGGCTGTTGTATATGTTTAGTAAAGTAAACTTCTTGCACTTGTTTTTTCACAAGGATTATCTAATCTATTTACACTGCAGTCCATACAGCAATTTATATTGTCACTTGTGTGTGAGGGCAGAGGCAGTGTGAGTTCAAAATAATTTGTCCAAAAATAGTATAATGTGTTGTGTTTGAGTGAGCTTCACCCTTAAGCTCTCTTTCCTGTTTTTTTTTTTTTTCATTTCCAGCCTTATAATTCAACAAGCTGAAGTACCACGTTGCCCGGGTTTAAATCTTCAAGTTATTCAATTTTATTATGTGATGTCGTACAAATCCATCCAGTGGAAGGCCCAAAACAGTCTCCCTGGTCAAAGGTCTGCCCCGCTTACACCAACAGGAGGTCAGACCGGGACCTCAACCACCTAGTACTGTATGTCTTCTGGTATCCGATGTTACCATTCTACGAAGTTTTCATCCAAATCCATCCAGTGGAAGGCCCAGAACAGGTTCCCTGGTCAAAATTCTGCCCCGCGTACACCAAAGGGAGGTCCGACTGGGACCTCAACCCCCTAGTATGTTGTCTGTGATCCAATGTTACCACTATGAGAAGTTTTCATCCAAATTATGTGAAGTCGTTCAAATCCATCCAGTGGAAGGCCCTGAACAGGTTCCCTGGGTCAAAGTTCTGCCCGGCTCAATCCAAAGTGAAGTCCGATCACATTAGGCATCCCAGGCCAATTGCCACCCCTGTGTGAAGTGTTCATTCAAATCCATACAGTGGAAGGCCCAGAATAGGCTCCCCAGGTCAAACTTCTGCCCAGCGTCCCGGGTCAAACTTCTGCCCAGCGTACACCAGCAGGAGGTCCGACTGGGACCTCAACCCCCTAGTATGTCTTCTGGGATCCGAAGTTATCACCCAATGAGGACAAAAAAAGAATAAATTATAGCATACACTGTTAATTTGTGACAAAAAAATAAACAATAATAATGTGCAATTAAACCAAAATGTGTCCCGTTGTGTTTCATTTATATTGGAACTGAATTGTTCATTAATTGCCTGTGTGAATATTCTCAAATATGCCCAGAAATAATAGCACACAATGACTAGGATGATATCACTTAAATGTGTCACACTAGGGTCTGCTTAGTACAGTCATATTCTGTCTACTAGGTGATGGAAACCAGTATATTAATCTGATGGTGCCAAGGATTAGGTTCCTGAGGTCACTGAAAATGTATGTTATTTGTAATTAAATATTTGTTCTTATACGGTGACCTGTCAGTGCATACTCCAGTGACAAATAATAATGCCCAGATGCACATGACAGTATCAACAGTATGGGGGGGCCAGATATATTATGCACTACGTTGTTCCATTTGAATTTATCTACAACTACAGTAGTTGAAGTACTCGGCATTATTAAGTTATTAAGTTAGGCATCCCAGACCAATTTCCACCTTCTGTGAAGTTTTCATCAAAGTCCATCCAGTGGAAGACTCAGAACAGGCTCCCCGGGTCAAAGATCTGCCTAGCGTACTCCAACGGGAGGTCCAAGAGGGACTCTAACCCCCCTAACACCTGTCCTGAATCCAACTGGACCACCTCGCGTTGGTTTCATTCCAATTGGTGCAGGGGTGTCCAAATTCATAAACAAACAAACAAACAGACCAATTAATTTTATATATAAGATGTAAGTAATTTAAATTATTTTTTAAGAGTGTGTCTTGAAGAGGCAACATATATTACCAAACCTACAGGGTGCTGTCGCTAGCTGCCTACCTACTGGGTGCTGTTGCTAGCTGCACCCAAAAATAATTAAAGGTTTTTTTCCGGTGTCAGAAAAATGTGAACTTTTTTATAGTTACTTTTTAAATAATATATCAAGAGTGTGAGGGAGATGTACTAAGCTTTATAGAGAGATAAAGTGAGAGATAAAGTACCAACCAATCAGCTCGTAACTGCCACTTTACAGGCTGTGTTTTAAAAATGACAGGAGCTGAGTGGTTTGCACTTTATCTCTCTCCACTCTATCCTTCTCCAAGCCTTGGTATATCTCTCCGTGTGTGTCTTGGAGAGGCAGCGTATATTACTGTACTTACTGGATATTGTTGTATACCTGTTAGCTGGACCCCAAAATAATTAAAATGGAAAAAATTTAAGATTTTCCGGTGTGAAAGAAATCTGCAGTCTTTTAGTAAAACTGCATGGTAAAGCTAACAGCTCCTCATTTCTTTATAGCATTGTATGTTTACTTGGTGTGGAGGCAGTTACATTCAACATTAGTAGCTTTACTCCTGTCCTGGAGTAAAAAATAAAATAAATCATGAATCAGTCAATAGAAGAGTAGGGCTTGCAGTTATATTATTCAACATGTACTTTTAAAGGAGGTTAAGGGGAAAGAAGGTGTAAGAAAAGATACTTCAAACCTGGAAAGTATTTCACAATCTTAAAGACAACATCACCTCTAACTATGAAGGGATAGCTTACTGCCAAAAAATAAAAAATTGCCAACATGCCATACACCACACACAGTGGCAAGGAAAGGCTCAGATCATGACCTTTATTTGAGTGGTGGTCCAGCTACTGTTGTTTTATGCCCTAGAATGTCTATTGCAAAAGCCAGGGCCAAACACAGGCAGGCATCTGATGTATCACCTCTAATACAGGCAAATCAGTGCACAAAAAGAAAACTAAGGCTGAAAAACAAACTGTGTCACAAACTTTACAGATTCCTAAGAAGAGTCTAAGGGTGTCCACATGTGCTATGTGTGAGTCTCACATTTCTGACACTGTAATCCCAGAGAACCCTTCCTCCACCTTCTCTGCACCCTCTGTAAATGTGAGGATAAAAGTAATGATGGTTTAGACATAGAAATTGAGGATGCTACTTTGTAAATGCAACAGGATGAGGGGGATAATTGCGTATCTGATACTAATGAAGATGTTGATGATGAATGTGTTGGCCAAGAAGTTTTTGACAAAAATCAGTAGTATGATATTGTTTGTGTCAAAGAAAGTCAACCACAGCAGTTCTTGTCAGTGATAAGAAGAAGGACATTGTCATGCCCGGGCATAAGACCAGAAAAAACATCTTTCCATATGAAATAATTTTTACCCAAATCCTAACAGCATTTGCCAAGGCATCTGCACAATTTGTACTGTTAAATTAAGTAGAGGTAGGAACATTGACTATCTACAGTAGGCATCTCCTCCCTTTTACATAATTTGCAGTTAGTTCATTAAAAAAAAAATCAAAATCTGGAAAAAAATCATTAAAAATAATAAGGAGCAGCCCAGCATCAGCTACCAGCAACATGGAGAGATCACAGCACATTACATCTCCACCACCAACACCTTCATCATCAACCTCATTAATGATCGGAAGGATCACTTCTGAGTGATGCTAAAGTTAAGGAAGGAATCTTGGTTGGCCCACATATCAGTCAACTTCTTAAGGATGAAAACTGTGACCGAGTTCTCCAGGTTAATGAGAAAGCAGCTTGGGGAGCCTTCAGAGGTGCCACTGTGCATGGCTTCTTGGGTAACAGAAGAGCTGGAAACTGTATTGAGATTGTGTACAACCTTCTAGAAGATTATCATCAATTAGGCTGCAACATGTCACTCAAAATCCACTTCATTGACTCTCATCGGGACACTTCCCTTATATCTGCTGTGCAGTGATTGACGAGCGAGGTGAGCGATCCCACCAAGACATCTCAGCAATGGAAGAAAGATATCAGGGTAGGCAGAACATCTCTATGCTTGCTGACCACTGTTGGACAGTGACAAGAGATGCCCCAGAAGAGGAGTACAAGCGACAAGCACAGAGAACGCATTCTCATGAATAGGTCACTGTGTGAGATAGTACTTTTGGTTGCTGTATGTTGTTTCGGTTTGTGTTCTTATTTGCGATTGATTGAATTGAAACAACTGTTGTTTCACTATGACTATATTACTGAAGTACATATAGCACATGTGGTATAGCTCAAAAACTATAGCTAATATAAACTTTCTGAAGTGCGAAGTATGACTGTTTTTAGAAAGGAAACAAATTAAAATTATTTCTTTGTTGTACAGTGTAAGTATTGGTGATACTGGCTGCAACCACTTGAGGGTAAAAGTTACTGTTATGCTATATTTCTTGTCGACCTCTTCATCATCAGTTATTTAGTTTTGGGTGTTTTTGCAAACTACTGTTGGGAGAATGGAGGGATGTAAGCTAATTTGCCTACATAAAATAATGTATTTTTAGTTTTAACGGAGAAAAATATGTATTTCATGGGTATGAGATTATGTTAATTAAAAATAATAACATTTAAAAAAAAACATTTATAAACTGGCACCTTTGCTCAAATCGGTGTCTTTTTCTGTCTGGAAATGTTGTAGATTGTTAATAAAATTGATATGCAGGTGGCCATAAATGGTCTAAAACCATTCCATTAAGCAGCAATTACCTGCAGGACTTGATGCACATCTTCTATGGGAGGCTTGTTTTCAGTTTTTTTTTAATTATTATTATTATTATTATTGTTATTATTATTATTATTATTATTATTATTATTATTATTATTATCATTTATTTATATGGCACCACAAGTGTTCCGCAGCGCCTTACAAAGGATATAAACAAATAGGTGGCCAAAGACTTACAGTAGAATACAATACAATGCAGGACAAGTACATGGATAATATACATTGCTACATTAGCGACCATAACACCCAGATAAGCAACAGAGCATAAGCAACCAAGTCTTAGGTGCCCTAGTGGGGAGTAAGAAGTAGATGAAAGTAAAGTAGGGAGAAGCACAAGAGGGTAGAGGGCCCTGCTCGTAAGAGCTTACATTCTAAAAGGGAAGGGCAAACAAACAGGTGTGATGCACAGATGGGATAGACAGGGAGGAAGGAGCATGTAGCAGCAAGTTAGGATGAGTGTTGGAAGGCTTTATTGAAATAATGGGTCTTGAGAGCCAGTTTTAATGATTGTAGAGAGTTGGAGAGTCTAAAGGGGAGAGGGAGCAGTTCCAAAGGTGCGGAGCAGCACGGGCAAAATCTTGGAGGCGGAAGTGGGAGGAAGTAATCAGTTGGCAGGAGAGGCAGCGTGCATTAGTTGAATGAAGAGGGTGGACAGGAGAGTGAAGGGAGATTAGATCAGAGATATAAATGGGAGAGGAATGAGTGAGGGCTTTGTAAGCGAGGATGAGAACCTTGAATTGGGTTCTGAAAGGGAATGGGAGCCAGTGGAGGGCTTGTAGGAGAGGTGAGGCAGATGTAGAGTGTTGTAGAGGAAGATGAGCTGAGCAGCAGCATTGAGGACATACTAGAGAGGAGAGAGATGGAATTTGGGGAGGCCAGACAGAAGGAGGTTACAGTAGTCCAATCTGGAGATGACCAGTGAGTGTATGAGGGTTTAAATAGCATCCTGGGTGAGATAGGGTCTAGGAGAGGTTCTGGATATGTGGTTTGAAGGCGAGGGATGAGTTCAGGATAACTCCTAGACAGCGCACTTTGGGGCTAGATGAGATAACTGTGCCATCAATAAAGAAATAGTGGGAAGTGAGGTTATGGTGGATGGTGGGAAGACGATCAGCTCTGTCTTAGACATATTAAGTTTAAGAAATTGCTGGGACATCCAGGAAGAGATAGCAGAGAGACAGTTGGAGATAAAAGTCAGTAGAGAGAGGGAGAGATCAGGGGAGGAAAGGTAGATCTGAGTATCATCAGCATAAAGATGATAATGGAGTTCAAAGGAGCTGATGAGTTCACCTAGAGAGGACGTATAGAGGGAGAATAGGACAGGGCCAAGAACAGAACCTTGGGGAACCCCAACTGAAAAAGGCTGTGGGGGGGAAGAGGAGTCATAAGAGGAAACAGAGAAGGATCGGTCAGAGAGGTAGGAGGACAGCAAGGAGAGGGCAGTGTCACATAGACCAAGGGAGTGAAGGATTTGAGAGGGTTGTCCAGTGTCGAAAGCAGCAGATAGGTCAAGGAGAATGAGCAGAGAGTAATGGCCCTTGGATTTGGCAGTAAGGAGATCGTTGCTGACTTTAGTGAGGGCAGTTTTAGTGGAGTGGAGAGAATGGAAGCCAGACTGAAAACAGTCACGGAGGGAGTGTGAGGAAAGAAAGGAGGTAAGGCGGTTGTAAACAATATGCTCAAGGAGTTTGGAGGCAAAAGGGAGGAGAGAGATGGATAGGTAGTTAGAGAGAATATTAGGATCAGGGGTAGATTTTTTAAGAATGGGGGAGGTAAGGGCATGCTTGAATGCAGAAGGGACAGTGTCTGATGACAGGGAGAGATTAAGTGTCAGAACCCGAACTGTATCCCTGTTTAAAGATAAACTACACTTGCCAAGGTTCCGTTGTGGTCGCTGGATTATCCTTCCGGGCTGCTGGCGTGTATTGCATGGAGTATACATAGAGTTAAAGTGATCCTCTATTCCTTGGGCATCGTCTGCTCGCTGGGGTCTGTGATTACTTGGTTCTCTAAACCTGGTTCTGTCTGGGTCACATACTTTAACACTTCCGATGGATTTCATGCATCTGGTATAAAAGTCTGTTACTAACTGAGCATTGTTGCCTGTGCAACATTACCTTCAGGTTCTTCCTTGGACTCCTGCCAGATCCTCGCTGTACTTGACATATGCTGTGGACTCTCTTTGCCCGGTTCTGCTACAGATGCTTGACGGCACTACAGATCCCAGCGCTGCTACTGAACTCTCTGCTGCAATACTAAACCTAACTCTGCTGGTAGTCTCCGCTGTACTACTAGCCTAGTTTTGCTGCCGTTTCATGGTCTCTTCAAGTTTACCTTCAACTAACAGTTGTCAGCTGCATCATAAAAGCCTCTTCACTCCGGACCTCTGTTTCATCTCAGGGCTCAACCCTGCACCTCTTCACACCAGACCTCCGTCACATCTTGGGGCTCAACCCCATGCCGGATCTTCACTGCACTTCAGGGCTCAACCCTGCACCTTCCCACACCGGACCTCTGTCACATTTTGGGGCTCAACCCCAGCACCTCCTCATACCGGATCTCCTTTGTACCTTGGGGCTCAACTCCATACCGGATTTCAGTCACGTCCCAGGTTTCAACCCTGCACTGCTCCATACCAGATTTTCAGTTACATCTTGGGGCTCAACCCCGCACCACTTCATACCAGATCTTTGTCATGTCTTGGGATTCAGCCCCATACCGGATCTTCATCACCTCATGGATTTCAACTCCGCACCTGTTAGTTGGTATGATATGAACTTTGTGTTATATGAACTTTAGTTCTTGCGTGACTATCCTGACACCTGCTTGTTGTGATAATCTGAACTTTGCCTTATGGAGACTTCATGCTTAAGTATCTAGAAATTTTCAGCACAGTCTTGTCTTTGAATAAATCTTGTTTACTTTTAACATTGTGTGCCGCTGCTATTTCATGAGAAGGTCATTCCTTAACCCCCTCAGTTTGTACCACCTGTTAAACCTGTTTCTCCTCAGGAGTCTCAAGAGTCTGTAGCCATGACATAAAGGAGGTGGGCAAGGTGGGATTAGGCAGAAGGCCAAAGGTAGTGGAGGAGGCGGGAAGGGATAAGGTCAAGGGGGTAGGTGGAAGGGGGGGAGGATGGATGAGGGCCATCACTTCCTCTCCAGATACAGGGGAGAAGGATGTCAGAGTCGGGAAAATGGATGGGAAGGGGTGGTCTGGGAAAGGAGGAGGTGGAGAGCTGGGTGACTGGTTAGATATGAAGTCATGAAGTATGGAATAAATTTTAGATGTGAAGTAGGTAGCAAAGTCAAGGGCAGAGAGTGAGGAGGGGAGACGAGGAGGGTGTGGACAGAGGAGGGAGTTAAAGGTGGTGAAGAGATGCTGGGGATTTGAGGACTGGGAGGAGATGAGGTTCTTGAAATATGACTGTTTAGAGAGGGTAAGGGCAGCACTGTAGGATGACAGCATAAATTTGAAATGTAGAAAATCTGCCTTAGAGCGTGATCTTCTCCACTGACGCTTGGCGGTTCGCAAACACTTTTGGAGGTATCTGGCGCATTTGGAATGCCAGGGTTAAGGTGTGGATCTGCGAGGGTGAGTAGTGATCGCCGGAGCAACAAGTAAAGGAGGCATTGCATAGGGAAGCAGCTTGTTCAGGGCAGGAGAGAGGATAGGGGAAAGAAGTGAGTCAAGCAAGGAAGAAAAGGAGACTGTGTCGATAGCCTCAGTGTTACTTTACGTCAATGTTACGTTTTATAAGCATACCTGGAGCTGGTGACGCCATCTTTCCGATGATATATTTAGAAATGCACATGAAGAGTAGAGAGCAAAATTGCTGGCACAGTGCTGGAGTAGCACCTGTGTGGAGTAATCATTCTGTATATATAGTAGTGGAAGATGGCGCGGACAGTGCTCGGTCATGGGTGCAGGGTGCCCTCAAGATCGAAACACAACTGTTTGTGGTTGTGCCTGGGCCAGGTTAACACATATTATGGGGGAGATGTACTAAGCTCTGGAAAGTGATAAATTTGAGAGTGATAAACGACCAGCCACTCAGATCCTAACGGTCATATTTGAAAAATGACAGGAGCTGATTGGTTAGTAGTTTATCACTCTACATTTTATCACTGTCCAGAGCTCAGTACATCTGCACCTTAAAAAAAAAAAATATTTTTTTTTTTTTAAATAACACGACAAGTAATGTACCTTTATTATTGAAGTTTTTTCATGTTACGTTAAATGCTATGCTAATTAAGGGCCTGATTCAGAGCCACTCGTAAGCGGCAGCTCGTTCGCTCTGAGCGATGTTTGCCCAACTGCGCATGCGTACGGATCGTTATACGCATTCGCGAACCAGTCAGTGCGGTCGAAATTCATGTGCTCGCAAAATAGCGAATGCCTGCTAATTTGAGTGACAGAATAAGGCGTATGTGGGTGGTAACAGGGGAAGGTGCTTGAAAACGGGGAGTGGAGATCAGATCGCAGGCGTGCTTAAAGGTCAAAACGGGCGTTTTATGGGTGTGCATATTTAAAACAGCAGCGTCATTGACCACGTCACTGGGTTATTTAATAGCCAGAACTGCTCGCAAAATTGTGGTAGCAAAAACCAACCACAAGAATAGCGAGCAGTTCATACGCTGGTCGATGTACTCGATTAATCTAATAAATAGCGGACATGACGTAGGATGCGAGCGGCCAGGGGGCGTAGTTTCCCAAAAAACGACCGCAAGTTTTGTTCGCTCATTCAGACCTAGAGGCGTGAACAGACCGCAAACAGCGAACGGTTCATTTGAATAGCCACCCCTATTATCAGAACGAGCGAGCGCTAATTGCGTCCGGCTCTGAATCAGGCCCTTAGTTCTGTTTAACAGTCATATAATAGAAATACAGAGTATTTTTTTACCTAGAACTTCAGAGAATGATTAATGTGGATACTCCTTCTCAAAATATCTCAGATTTGGATAATGTTTCCTAACACTCGCTGTCCAGTAAAACTTTTAATTTTAAACATGACATAAATAGAATTTTCAGGAACGTATTAATGTACCCGCTAACAGGACTCTATCTTACTTAACGAGTTTTAATTATTTCAATTGTTCTCCATAACAATCGGTATTTAATTGTTGCAAATGCCTCTTGTGTTGTCACCAGAGGCGTCCATAAATGAGGACCACAAAAGGTATAAAAAGCAGGGTAAAAAAAAAAAAAAGAACCTTTCCGATAATCATTATTTAAGACATTTCCCGCATTACGCAGCACGAGGGAAATGTAAGTCTGAGAAGACAAGCCGAGTAATTTCTTTGATAATTAAAAAAAAAATGAGCAGGCACGACGTATTGCCATCACAGGAGAAAAAGATCTGCCCATGTATATTAAACATGAGGGCTCTGGCTGCTTAATTATTGGTTAATCTACCAATTTAACATGCTTCATTTAATTCTAATTAGGTGAATTAATAGGCAGAGAATAAAGATTTAAATAGACTGGCACAAAAGAAAATGAGTGTTAACTTCATTTATCCTCTATAAGTCGGCAGCCTGGTGCTTACAGTGACGACCATGTATTTATTGCGCTATACTTTTTCTATGTATTGTTAATTAAGGTTCCGTATAGGCAGCAGTTATTATAACAAGCTTTTTCCGCTACAAGCAATTTTGATGTTTTTTTTTTACATTTTTAAAAATATATTGTTGATACATAGGAAAAATAAGAGAAATAGTGAAGTCTAGTTACATCAGAGAATTTATTTAGTTGTAGGGAGACTCCTTACAATGTTAGGTGCTGTACAGTTTGTCACATTTTAATGTTCTTTAAACTACAGGTGTCATTTTTGATCCAGTCAGCAGGGGGAGCTATGTTCAGAAGGACTGTGATCTGCATTCACAACCCATGGGCAGGCAGTCAGAATCCCATTTATAGTTTGGTTGGTCTATCTAGGAATATCTAACACGTTATTTAATGTTGCATTTGGCAAATGGTGTAGGATAGGTTCTTGTGTAGAATAAGAGTATGTGTAAGAGTGCTTTAAGTTCCAGATTTCCTGGGGACATACCGGAATTTGGCGGTGCATCACCCATTTTACCTGTATTCAGTGTTGAGAGGCTGAAGGGGCAGCCGCAGTGTGTGGGTGGGAGATGGGGGCCACGGTACATGTGTCCCCAGGCCTAGCAACCGCTTCAGTGTTGCCAATACTCTGTTTTGGGGTGATAGTTATATAGACAAGGTGTCCCACTGAGACTTTACACACTCTACCAACCTTGATGGGCACAGAGGAGTACCCTCTATGCTGTCTCTTCCCTGCAGGTGTCAATGTCGCTCCTCAGCTTGCCGGATCCTCTCTTGGCATTGGATTGACTCTTTCGGCTAACTGACTCTCATCGGACTTAACCTGAACAGCAACTGGGCCAATATAAACTCTTTTGCAAGAGCCCTCTTGCCATAAGGGCTGAGGCATCCTGGAGTCTTCTGGCTTGACCTGGGGTCTTCTGTCTACTCTCTGCCATCTCTCCTGCTCTTGTCTTCTAGTGCGGCATCTTCCATGCCTCTTTGGGAGCTCCTTTATGCTCTTCGTCCACCGTCGTACTTAACCTTGCCACTTACGACAGCTAATAAAAGCCAGAGTGAGTGGCGGAGTGATGACTTGGCTCGCCGTGATTGGCTCACCGCTGCTGCTCCTGATTGGCTTCCAATCCATGAGCTGTGATTGGCTCGTGGCCGGTGCCAAATCTGAAGACCCGCATCATCTGATGCCCGGGCCCAGCAGCAGGGTACCTCCCTACCCCCTCCCCCACACACACATTCACACCTTTCAAGTTTTTTCTATTTCGAATCAGCTATTGGAACATTAATATCCCTTCCAGGCCACTTGAGTATACATTTTCCTTATAACACACATCATCCCAAATGTATTCATTCCCAAACAAGAGCTCTAACATCTAACTGTAGTCATTATATGTTCCCAACGCAGTCATCTGGACATACTCTTTATTACCATTTAAACAACTTTGATTCGTACTAGTAGCAATTTAGTGACTGACCTGGCGCTGTGGGATTGTTCTTTTGTGATAAAGAGAAGGAAGTACTCCCACACACTTTACTTTTTTTTACCGGAGGCGCAGTTGAAAGTCATGGTAGGATTAAAGACGTCTATGAAAATTGGAACCATATGGTTGAGTCGCCCATGCGTTTGTGGCACAGTGGTCACCGCATCAGAATTACCCATTGTTCTTAGGGTATGCCTCCTGGTTGTAGATAGCGGTGGAATGAAGACATTGCCACTTTTCCACTTCACCGGCCTCCCGCTCGCTGCCCCAAGTTGTTCCTCCTGATTTGCATGGTGTGTTTGTCTTCGCTAATCATGCCTCACGCTGCGACAAGGCCTACTACATTGGACACGGCTGTTCCTCTAATTAAGGTGCTAATTGAATTAAATGGCTGCTGTAATGAGCAGATGAGCAGCATAAAAATAAAGAGTCAGATAGACTAATTAACAAAAGAGCCGGGCATAATTATAACATTTAAATACATGCAACTCAGCACCAATATTGCTAATTGTTACAGGGCAATTTATGATAATTAGTTTCACAACACGCGCACAGGTTCAGCCACAGCCTCTAATTAAATAAAATTATATTCTACACAAATGCAGCTTTCGGATATTAGCACTTCATTTACATAAATTATATTTATAGTGCGTCCACGGCTGGGAGTTTACGGTTACAATTAGAGATAGATACAGAATTTTTAATGCAAAATAGAATCTTTGCAGTAATTGGGGGAACGATTTGGTTTTGAGCACATTACTTTGGAATTCCACATGAAAAGTCTTCTGCTGTAATAATAGGAGAGACATAGACTTATGATAGTATGTGCTGGTTTCTAATGTATTTATTAAATGTAAAATATGAGCTTTAAAAATAATCATTACTTTAAAACCCTGTACAACATCCAAATCCATCTTTGTAATTGTTTATATGTACATAGTGGCGCACCTATAACATACTTGCCGACATTCTGCCTGTCACCACCAGGAGGGGATAGCCAGGTTGGCACAGCAGGGGCAAAGGTGGGTGGTGCAGGGGCGTGATAGCGGGATCGCATCGTTGTGTCCCCGCCCCTGCTATACAGTGATCAAAGGCAATGTAAGGTGACAGGGCTACGATGACGTGAGTCAGCGCAAATTGCATCATGGCTCTCCTTTTCTTTTCCGAACACCTATTTGCTTGGTAAGTGGGAGGGGAGGGGTGTTGTCAGGTGGCAGCCGGCTCCAGGAGACTTGCCCACACTTCCAACCGATTTTCGGAAGCCTCCCGGCTATTCCAGGATAGTAGGCTTGTATGAACTCTAATGGGTGCAAGCAGGGCTGGCGCGATGCAGTACGCGGGGTCAGCATTGCGGAAGGGCACCGGGCTGGAGAGGTGCCATCCCAGCCTGAAACCTCAATCACTAGAAGAGCCGGACTAGTGGTTGCAATGCCAGTGTAAATTTGACGGCAGGGGTTTTTTGAACTTGGCATTGAGCATGAGCCAATCACGGCTCACAGACCGGCAGCCAAAGGAACCATTTGCGGTTCGCAGCATAATAGCTCTGCCCGCTTCAGGCATCTGATGTCAAACGCCACAATGGGGAGCATTCAGTATGGCAGCAGCGGTCAACAGAGGAGCTCCGGCAGCCGTGGAAGAGGCCAGAAGACGACGACGCTGGCCAAGAATGGGCTAGCAGCTGAAGAAAGAAGCAGAGGACCAGAGAGTGCTGCAGGTGGTGGGAAGCAAACAGCTAAATTAAGCTCCCCACTGCAGCCTCTCCCAGCTTACCCGTAAGCAATCTTGGGCTCTGGTAATTTACTATTCCCCCTCTCTAGACCACAAGGTGTCAGACATTAGGCCAGTGGGTGCAATCAGGCCTCGGGCCTGTGGGGCATGTTATGTGGGCAGATTGCCCATGCCACAAGTAAAAGTGACTCTGGGCATTAGGCACAGGTCAATTTATGCACCCTAAGGTAGGCAAGCAATAGCCTGAACCCCTAGTGAATGACTAGGCATTATGCCCAGTCCACTCTTTAGTAATATAGGTAAGTGGGGCTCCTACTGTGCGTCATAATGTGAAT
Source organism: Taudactylus pleione (assembly GCA_031769625.1). Lineage (NCBI taxonomy): Eukaryota > Metazoa > Chordata > Amphibia > Anura > Myobatrachidae > Taudactylus > Taudactylus pleione. The sequence continues at coordinate 1,654,478 of JAUIMM010001082.1, forward strand.
AAGGGGCTCTACTGTGTGGCATAATGTGAATAAGGGGCTATACTGTGTGTTGTATAAGGGGTACTACTGTGTGGCATAATAAAGTGTGACACTACTGTGTGGTGTAACATGTATAAGGGGCTCTACTGTGTGGTGTAACATGAATGAGGGGCTCTACTGTGCGGTGTAACTGTATAAGGGGCTCTACTGTGTGGTGTAACATGTATAAAGTGCTCTACTACAGTATGTGGCGTAACATGACTAAGGGTTAAATATTAAACACAGTAATGAGACATGTCAAGAGGGCAGGTTTGTAGGAGGTTACAAACTGCAAATTCATAGTTTGCAGGGGGGTGCCGAACACCCTAGCACCAGCCATGAGTGCAAGGAGACATGAGTATAATATATGTACGGGCCCCGGGCTGTAGTTAGCATGCCGGTGGACAGGATGCTGGCCATCGAAATCCTGACGCCAGTCTACTGTATATCCCGATGCCGGAATCTTGACAGCCGCCATCCCAAACGAAGGTACCTGGGGGCGTTTTAGCTGTTAGCCGCGGGGGGTGTTAGGTTTAGGCACGACGGGGGGTTAGGGTTAGGCTTTAGGGGAGGGGAAGTTAGGGTTAGGCACCACTGGGGAGGGGTTATGCACCATTGGGGGGGTTAGGGTTAGGCACTAAGGGGGGATGGTTAGATCTAGGCACCAAGAGGAGAGGGTTAGGTTTAGGCACTAACAGGGAGTATTAGAGTGTGGGGTGGGGAGGGTTAGGGCACAAGAGGGTTTGGAAGTGAAGGGGGGAGAGTTAGTATACTTACCCCTGTCAGGATACCGAGAATCAGGATGCCGCTGTCGGCATTTTGACAGCAGGCATCTCGACTGCCGGTATTTCATACCCAACCCACGGGCCCCTGGGGACCACACACCCTGGACTCATATATCATACTCATTGCCCCCGTGTCCCGTGTCAGCGCTGCAGAAATCACCGTGATATGGTGCAGCCGCTAAGCTCCTAAAGACCTACACATGCGTAGTACACTTTGGCACACTTCAAGAGTCTACTCACAGCTGCACTGTCAGACACGAAGGAGCCTACACGGAGACTGCACACGGGCCCCCTCCTCTCTTAAACCAACCCCTGTATGTACATCGGTTTCATAGAGTTTGGAATTGTTCACATTTTATTTTCTTACATCATGGGATCTGGGGGCATGAATGCAATCACGTCACCATAGCCCTGCCGCCTGCTTTGCAATGCTGAGATTACCGACATTGTGGAGTGGGTGATGGAGCCACAATGACGCTAGTCAATGTGAGTTACATCAACAGCCGCCTGTGTTCCGCCCATTTTAGTGGGCGGCCGGTTAGCCCAAAACCCAGGAGACTTGTCCACCTTTCTGGATGGCCAGGAGCGCCACACAATTTTTCGGAGCCTCCCAGTCATACGTGGTCGTTAGGCAAATATTGTTATAACCATACTTTAGAATGTAAGCTCTCAGGTGCGGAGCCCTCTTCTCTCATGTGCTTTTCCTTCCCTTACTTATACTATCATCTATTCCATACCCCTAAGTAGATAGAGAACACTTTTCCGTCAAACTTAATTTGACAGGTACCACGCCCATTTCTCCTCCCCCTGCCACTCCCACTTTTCCTCCCCTTTGATATCGTTTAATATGCATTTTATATGAATTTAATATTCATATAAAATGCATATTAAACGATATATTTTTGATAGGTTTGATAAATAAATATAAATCAAATGTATATAAATGCGATAGGATTATATAACAGCGATAGTGTTTTATTCATTTTATATAAAATGGGGTTTCATCGAAAGTTGTTGCTGGGGGAGTGAAAAGCATTCTGTGTTTGAGATGGAGAATATGTTTGTCCAGGCCTATATCCTGTGGAGAAGCATGAAATTGTGACATATGTGAAGCACATGTTCTGTCTTCACACCTGATGTAACTAGAACAGTGCAGTCTGGAGGATGGGGCTCAGACATACCCAGACATGATCACAATTTATCTCACATCAAGATTTGATTTTATTTAACATCAGGCTTTGTTAAATACGGTCCTTAGATTCATACGATAGCATCACTATAAATATGTATTCAATTGTAAGATACAAAAGTTTTGATAGGGTTTTGTTATAAAAATCGAAGTCAAATGTATATAAATGCGATAGGGTTATATAACAGCGATAGTGTTTTATTTCATTTGATATAAAATGGGGTTTCATCGAAAGTTGTTGCTGGGGAATAAAAAGCATTCTGTGTATAATGTTAGATGTTGCCTCAGGTGTGAAGACAGAACATGTGCTTCACATATGTCACAATTTCATGCTTCTCCACAGGATATAGGCCTGGACAAACATGCTTTTCACTCCCCCAGCAACAACTTTCGATGAAACTTCATTTTATATAAAATGAAATAAAACACTATCGCTGTTATATAATCCTATCGCATTTATATACATTTGATTTAGATTTATTTATCAAACCTATCAAAAATATATCGTTTAATATGCATTAATATTAAATTCATATAAAATGCATATTAAACGATATCAAAGGGGAGGAAAAGTGGGAGTGGCAGGGGGAGGAGAAATGGGCGTGGTACCTGTCAAATTAAGTTTGACGGAAAAGTGTTCTCTATCTACTTGCCGGGCTTCAATACCGTGTAATACGCCTTTTTCATCCGCTTTTTCCGATTAGCGGCGCGGCGCGACGCACTGTTTCTTTTGTTCGTAGGCATGGCTGGTTGTTAGATAAAGATGTATTTACTTTTATAGCTATCACGATGTTTAACAACAATACCGTCTGTTTAGGCAATGAACACATTTATATACATTTGATTTATATTTATTTATCAAGCCCTATCAAAAAGATATCAAAAAGATATCGCGCCACATAAAATTTATATTAAGCCATATAAATTTTATATGAAGCGATATCAAAGGGGGCGGAAAAGGGGGAGTGACAGGGGGAGGAGAAATGGGCGTGGTACCTGTCAAATTAAGTTTGACGGAAAAGTGTTCTCTATCTACTCCCCTACAACGGCGCCTAACCCTTGGTTGCTGCCGCCCTGCTGCTTATATGAGTATTATAATCACTTTCGCAGTAATGTTTATAAACAACGTCCTTCTCCTGCAATGTATTATATGGTAACTTACTGTTTTCTATGTACTTTGTTAGGAGCTGCGGAACCCTTGTGGCATCATATAAATAAAGGATAATAATAATAACTGCCCCTCTAGATGATATCATTCCTCATTATTTTTTTATAATCTTTGCTCGGCAATGGATGAGTGCATAATGCATGCCAATGAAGAGTACTGGTCACCCCCTGTATACATTAAACTGAGCATATATGAATGCACAATACATTTCTGCATGAATTAGCACAGCCTGGGAAAATGTGAGGGTGAAAATTCAATGAATAGGCTGCCGATCTGTCCAAACCACACCCTGATCAGACAAACCACACCCTGATCAGACAAACCACACCCTGATCAGACAAACCACACCCTGATCAGACAAACCACGCTTTGCTCAGGCAAACAACACCCTGATGAGGCCAACCATGCCCTGCTCAGACAAACCACACCCTGATCAGACAAACCACACCCTGCTCAGACAAACCACGCCCTGCTCAGACAAACCACACCCTGATCAGACAAACCACACCCTGATAATACAAACCACACTTTGCTCAGGCAAACAACACCCTGATGAGGCCAACCACGCCCTGCTCAGACAAACCACACCCTGCTCAGACAAACCACGCCCTGCTCAGACAAACCACACCCTGCTCAGACAAACCACGCCCTGCTCAGACAAACCACGCCCTGCTCAGACAAACCACGCCCTGCTCAGACAAACCACACCCTGATCAGACAAACCACACCCTGATCAGACAAACCACACCCTGATCAGACAAACCACACCCTGATCAGACAAACCACATACTGATCAGACAAAATGCATAGAACAGACAAACCACACCCTAGTCAGACAATCGTGATCTAACCAGACAAACCATGTGGCCTGGTAAGACAAACAACGCCGTTCAGGCAAACCACACCCTAGTCAGGCAACCAACGCCCTGATCAGAAAAATGACTTCCTGATCAGATAACCAAACATCTTTATCAGGCAACACACAATCTGATGAGACAAACCACGCCCTGATGAGACAAACCACGCCCTGATGAGACAAACCAAACCCTGATCACACAAAACACGCTGTGATCAAAGAAGCCACGCACTAACCAGACTATTCAGCCAACAGCTAATTTGCATTTTGCTAAATAAACTAAAACAGGAGGGAGGGGCACAGTTTTTGCAGCAGATTTTATCTATGGATGAGCGGGTTCGGTTTTCAGAGATACGAACCACACCCGGATTTTGTAGATCTGAGTCGGATCCAAGCCAGCTCGGATGTTCCCGCCTTACTCTCAAATCGGGGCAAAACCATAGAGACGAAATCTATCGGCTAGCGAGCTTTCATCTCAATATATAAGGGACGCGACGGGCGCCATTTCACTCTGCCTCTGGAGACTGAACAGAGAGGGTGGGTAACGTAGGGCTAGGGAGAGGTGATGTGCTGTTCTGTCTGCTGTGTCCTGTTCTGTCTGCTGTGTCCTGGGCTGGTGCTGATCCATTCTGGGCTGGTGTTGTTGTGCTGTCTGCTGTGTCCATCTGGGCTGTTGCTGATCCATCTAGGCTGGTGCTGTCTGCTGTGCTGTCTGCTGCGTCCATCTGGGCCTAAGTTCTGGACCCCCCCAAAAAATAAAAAAATATATATTTTTTTGTGTAATATATATTTGTCTGTGTGCGTGTTAGGCTTAACCGCACAAGGTCTAGCAAGTGGGCAACGCAACCTAGTGCTGCCCAACTCCAGTCATCATCAATCTGTGCTCTGGGCCCAAGTTCTGGAGCTGGAAAAAAAATAAAAACATATTGTCTTTTTTTTCAAATAATTGTCTGTGTGTCTGTGCATGTTAGGCTTAGCCTCTGTCAGGATCTGCAGCTTCCAGCCTAAGCACTGTATTAATTACTGCCTGTCTGTGTGCAATGTCAGGTGCATGCTAATTAATTCTCCTGTCTGTGCACAGCTGCACACTGGTTTATCATTAAGGGAGACTTGCTCTGTTTGGGCCTTGTTCCTGTTAAATTCCAGCCAGTCCATCACCCCATGCCGGTGATAGAAGTTTTTTCGTACTTCCGGTTCCTGTCTCCTGTATGTCAGTCGAGTTCCTGAGTCAGTCTAGCTGTGTTTCGTGTGTGCCGTTTACTCCATCCAGGCGGCTCCACCTGCATCCCATCCACACATGCTGTTTGTACCACCTGGGCAGCACGGAGCACTTCCTATCCCAGAAACGTCTGTCCCCATCCGGTGGCTGGTGTCATTCCGGCGGCAATGGTAGCAGCTCTGCGTTCCAGGTGCATAACTTAGCACACCGTCGCCAGTGTCATCCCGGCGGCATTGGTAGCAACTCTGCGTTCCAGGTGTGCAAACTAGCACACCGTCGCCAGTGTCATCACGGCGACACTGGTAGCCACTCTGCATTCCAGGTGCGCAAATTAGCACACTGTCACCAGTGTCATATCGGCGGCTCTGGTAGCAAATTACAATTGACTATTAAACAGTCCTTTGTTAGAGTAAGTAAGTATAACAGCTGTGCTAGTATTAGATGGTGAAATAATAAAAAATGAGGATGATAGTGTGGAGGAAGTGCAAAAGGAGGATGAGGGGGAAATTTGTGTCCTATCTGACGCTAATGTGGATGTTGATGAAAAGGATGTGGTTTGCGTAAATCAGCCACCAGTGGCAGCTGTTCTTGCTAATGATAAAAAGAAAGTCAGAAAAGCAACGTCTTGGGTGTGGAATTATTTTAATATAAATCTGACAACAGTTGTGAAGGCATCTATTCCATTTGTAAGGCCAAAGTTAGCAGAGGAAGGGACGTTAACCATCTATGCACCTCCTCACTGTTACGTAATTTGCAGCGAGTTCATGCAATTTGTTTAACAAAATTATAATTTGTAAATTGATAACAAGCAGTCCAGTATCAGCTACCAGCAGTTTGGACCAGCACATGCAATCTCCACCACCAACACCCTCATCATCAACCTCCTCCTTAATAATTGAAGGTAGTCCTTCCAAAAAATTTTTGTGGGGGCCCAAACAAATCAAGGAGTTCAGCCACGAAAGTGTCAGTCCTAGTGGCTAAAGTGCTTGGTTTGTTAAACTGCACATGTCCTCTTAATATCCCACATAAGAGTGGGTGGGAGGGACAATTCCATCTTGCACCTCTTTCCTTTACATTTGGTACAATTTGGGGCATTGCCGACTGCATACCTCCCAACTGTCCCGCTTCCAGCGGGACAGTCCCGTCTTTCTGGGACTGTCCTGCTGTCCCACCCGCGGGTCGCAGTGTCCCGCGGTGGGGGGAAGTTGGGAGAGCACAAACCGCTGCCCTGCATAGCAGAGCAGCGGGTGTGCAGGAGGAGAACAGATGCCTTGTGCATGCGCACGGCATCTGTTCTCTTGTGTAGGGAGAGCCTGGGGGCTGCCCAGCGTCTCGGAGAGTGCTGGGCATGCCCCCAAAGTGACGAAAACGGGGGAAAGCCGCGAGGCTCCACCCCGTTTCCCATTAGCTCCGCCCCTTTTACTTAAGCCACGCCCCTTTTTGTAGTGCGCGCCTTAGGCGCGTGCCCTGTCCCTCCTTGCCAACTGTAAATGTTGGGAGGTATGCGACTGACATTATTATAGTTTATTAAACTGCCATCCTGTCTGCCACTGCTGTGTGGCAATGTGTCATAGATGTCCTATATTTTTTTAAACTGCCGTGCGTTTGTGCCGCTGCTCTGTTGCTTACTTTAGCCAGCCAGCTCGCTGCAGCCTTTGGCCTGTATTGGTGAAAAATAGTGAAATCAATATTGTGAGCTGTGAGGTGGTTAAAAATGCCTAGAAATGCCTGAAAATGATTGTTATTAAGGTTAATAATACTGTAGGAACAAAAATAGGCCCAAATTATGTGGTTTTAGCTGTTTATATCATTTTTGGGAAAAAATACAGATCCAAAACCAAAACCTAAAAACAAAACACCAAGGAAAAAAATCCAAAACCAGATTCAGATCCAAAACCAGGGGAGATCCAGATCCAAAACCAAAACACGGGGGTTGACGCACATCTCTAATTTTATCTAGAATATGTGTTAATGACAGCACATTGCAGTTACAATTTACTTAGACTGCACTTTTTTTTCTTTGCTGAACATTTCCATTAAAAAGAGCATTTAAAGCCCAAGTATATTGGTTGGGACCTCTTTGCAGAAAAAGATAGGCCATTAGTTTCATCCTGGCTACGAATCGCTCATGCCTGGAAGGAAGACCGGTGTGCTCTATACATCTACTCTCTGTGCTGCTGAATGATAATTATGCTTAAGGTGCCAACATCAGCCAAGTGAAATTAACAGGACTTCATAATAGCCTGCGCCTTTTTTAATCATTGTTATCCCTAATCATTTAACACTGCACATTGCTTATATAGGCGTGAAGTAAAGTGATTATGAAGAATGGACATCATCACAGACTCTTGAAGCATTATACCAGTGATAGGCAACTTGATATACTTCAAGGACTACAGGTGCGGCCATCTAACCTTCAAAGGGGCCGCACATTAGCCTTAATCTTAGCAATAACATAAAACAATACATTTTATCAAAGAAAAAGGTACCATTGTGCAATAACTGAACAGCAGGCATTGTACACACAGGGGACAGTTCAATATAGAGCAGCGTAAAGCTGAAGAAAGATCAGCAGCCTTAGGGCTGTCTGTAGCCTATCACTGCACTATACTATACAAGTTACATAATTTAAATAATTTGAACTAACACATGTTCAAACTACAGTATTTCTGACCAAAAAATATCTTGTAAATACAAATAATCTAATAAACATTAACTGCATATCTAAGAAACACTGGTCAGTGCCGCCATTACATAAGTAGGGAGCCAATAAAAGTGAGTGTGGCCGTGTGTGTGTGGGCATTGCCATGTTACACTGGGAAGTTCTGGCTCCATCAGTCTTCTGCTACACACCATGTTGGGGGTATGGCTGCACCTCTATGGCAGGCTACGCCATAGTATGTTGTACCTTTACCCTCAGCTCTGGATTACACACCTACCAATTTAGAGCCGTACTCAATTAGAGCGGATCCGCAATACTTTTCCGCCTCCCGGACTTTTCGCCTACATCGCGTGTTTTGTAGGCAGAAAAGAGTCGTGCGCGCGCCTGCTTTACCCCGTATTCAATATGGAAGAACGTGAAAACGGGACCCAGCGAAACTTGACAGGGGGAAAGTACTGTCAGATTTGGGGAAATTAGCCTGACACTCCCCAAAAAATGCTCTGACATGGGGGTTACCTATGGTATTCCCCGATTTGGCTTGCTGAAGGTATTTGGTGTTTTTAAATGGGCTCAATAGCTGCTAAATAGCGTTTTCTATACGTGGTGCAAAATAGTATTCAGGAGTATATTTAAGTAATCCCAGAAAATTTGGGGTACTTAAAAATGGGGCCAGCATATTTAAAAGTTGCTAATGTTAAGTTGAAAAAAACACTTGGGGCATACTTGGGGACCCCCCGAGAGTCAAGTTCGCTAGATTTTAACTTTGTCCCCCAACATTTTTTTTTTTACGCCCCCAAATTCAAAGTAATTTTTTTGGGGTGTTCTTAAGTGTTTTTTTAAAATTTTTTGACACAGTTTACCTTTGGGGGACTGTCTGAAGGGGGTTCCCGCAACGTTGCACCCCAAAACCCCAATTCTGCACTTTTTTCCGCCTGCTATTCATAGGCGAAACTTTTTCGCCTATTAAATTGCATTGAGGCGGAAAGTCTTTCAAATTGAATACGGAGTAAAATCAAAACAGATGAAATTGACGTCATCGGCAAAAAGTTTTCGCCAAAGCCACGCAAAAACGGCTTTTCACTCCAAATTGGATACAGACCTTAGCGTGGAACCCTAATGGTCAAGTACCCTGCATGGGCAAGTTAGTTTCCATCCCGTTGAAAATAACGTGAATGTCCCCTCTAATAGCCATAAAAACAAAATAGAAACCCACATTTTAGCCGTGATTTGCTATATTTACATAAGCAGATATAAAACCCTCGCCGAAACTTCACAATGAATATTTCTCATTATAACACATCGGTAGCCGAGAAGCCTTCCAGCCACAATCATTTTCAGAGTGACAGCCCCGAAATACACGCAGCCCAACACACATACGTCATTCCCCGGCTCAGCTGATTCCCTGGGCAGATTTACCATAACACACTCCGAGGAGAAAAAGTACAGCTCATTTACAAATGTAATTTCAATTGGAGATACTCTTCCAATCTCCTTTCATTTGATTCTCAATTGAACCAGGTCTCTCTCCTTTGATAGTATGATTAGACATTGCGAGAGCTGTTGCAGATTAGTCAAGCACACAGAGACTAAATTGGGAAGGATGTTTTATCAGGGAACGTCAAAATATATGAGAGCAGATGTGTGTGCTCGGAGCTGTTCTCTCAAATTACTGTTATGGAATAATTTAGCCGTTTTGATTCTCACAGATTACTGCTTCCACTGATCATCCTGTCAAAATCAAAGTGAGCACTTCATTCCGCCCTTATTCATGCCAGATCTGTTTTGCTTTCATAATGAGCAGATATTACCACTGCACAAAGAGGATAAAGACATTCGCCGTGATAGATAGGAGGGAGATTAAATGGGATCTTTATGACTTCTTCAGCCATCAGTTTTGACTGTGCGATAAGACGAGTCAAGTTGGCCACTGATTTGTTCTTTATTGGAACCAATATTAACAGGAGCTTAGCAGTTGCACAGTCTGATAAAAAAATAAAAAAAAAACTCCATTTAAGGTGGAATCAGTTTCGGAATGTGTGTTGGAAACACTTCTGCCTTAGAAATCGCATGAAGAAGAATAGTAAGCTCAGGATGAGGGGGGGGGGGGGGGGGCAATGAGATAGCAGAGCTCATCTCAGAGAGGTCGGGATGACCGGCTGCTTTTCAACCTTGCCTAAAAAAAATAGGTAGTTAGACAATTTGCCAGTTACTATATATATATATTAGGGGTGTGCACCGGCCACTTTTCGTGTTTTGTGTTTTGGTTTTGGATCTGGATCTTTCTTCGTGTTTTGGATCTGGATTGGTTTTGTCAAAACCACCCTTCCGTGTTTTGGGTTCTGGGTTTTGTGTTTTGGATCTGTATTTTTTGAAAAAAAGCATAAAAACAGCTAAAATCACAGAATTTGTAGGTTTTTCTGCTCCTATGCTATTATTAACCTCAATAACCTTAATTTCCACTCATTTCCAGTCTATTCTGAACACCTCACACCTCACAATAGTGTTTTTATGTCCAAAAGGTTGCACCGAGGTAGCTGGATGACTATGTTAAGCGACACGAGTGGGCGGCACAAACACGTGACCCATCTAGGCGTGAAACTGCAGTGGCAGACAGGCTGGCAGTTTGAAAAACGAGGCCCCAAACTGTACATAATGCAAAGAAAAAAAAGAGGTGCAAGATGGAATTGTCCTTGGGCCCTCCCACCCACCCTTATGTTGTATAAACAGGACATGCACACTTTAACAAACCAATCATTTCAGCGCCAGGGTCTGCCACACAACTGTGGCTGAAATTATTGGTTCGTTTGGGCCCCCACAAAACAAGCTGGCAATTAATCTGTCCCTGCACAAACTGGCTCTATGGAGGCAAGATGTCATCCTCATCCTCCTCATCCACCGATTCCTCACCCTCTTCAGTGTGTACATCCTCATCCTCACAGAGTATTAATTCGTCCCCGCTGGAATCCACAACCACAGGTCCCTCTGTACGTTTTGGAGGCTGGTCTCCCTGGAAGAGTTGATAATTAATTTTATGAACATCATCTTCTCCACATTTTGTGGAAGCAACCTCCTACGCCTTTCGCTGACAAGGTTCCCGGCTGCACTAAACACTCTTTCGGAGTACACACTGGAGGGGGGGGCAACTCAGGTAAAATAGAGCCAGTTTGTACAGGGACCTCCAAATTGCTTCTTTTTCCTGCCAGTACAGGTACGGACTTGTCTGACATGCCTACTTGGATGCTGTCACCGATGTAATCCTTTAACAGACAGACGCACACTTGTCGCTGCTGCTTTAAGGATGCAGGTGCGGCTACAGCCCACACATTTCACAAAGACAGAAAAAAAAAGAACAATATTTTTATTGTTTGTGTAGCACACTTTGAGGGTGTCACCACCCATTAACAGACAGACGCACGCTTGTCGCTGCTGCTTTAAGGATGCATGTGCGGCTACAGCCCACACATTTCACAAAGACAGAAAAAAAAAGAACAATATTTTTATTGTTTGTGTAGCACACTTTGAGGGTGTCACCACCCTTTAACAGACAGACGCATGCTTGTCGCTGCTGCTTTGAGGATGCAAGTGCGGCTACAGCCCACACAATTCACAAAGACAGAAAAAAAAAGAACAATATTTTTATTGTTTGTGTAGCACACTTTGAGGGTGTCACCACCCTTTAACAGACAGACGCACGCTTGTCGCTGCTGCTTTAAGGATGCACGTGCGGCTAGAGCCCACACATTTCACAAAGACAGAAGAAAAAAGAACAATATTTTTATTGTTTGTGTAGCACACTTTGAGGGTGTCACCACTCTTTAACAGACAGACGCACGCTTGTCGCTGCTGCTTTAAGGATGCGGGTGCGGCTACAGCCCACACATTTCACAAAGACAGAAAAAAAAAGAACAATATTTTTATTGTTTGTGTAGCACACTTTGAGGGTGTCACCACCCTTTAACAGACAGACGCACGCTTGTCGCTGCTGCTTTGAGGATGCAGGTGGAATCTAGACGGGATTTGGAACCGGGGACACACTACCTCCATCAATTGTCTAAATCCCACTGCACTAATGGCGGATACCGGACGCACGTCTAACACCAACATAGCAGTCAAGGCCTCAGTTATACGTTTTGCTTCAGGATGACTGCTGTCGTACTTCATCCTCATCGCTAGGGACTGTTGGAGGGTCAATTGTTTAGTAAAAGTAGTGATGTTCCTACTTCCTCTCTGGGATGATGAACAACTCCCAGCAGCAGCAACAGCACTAGGAGGAAGTGGTTCTTGATCTTTCCCTATATTTTTTTTTATCAGAGAAAGTTTGGTCCTCCATTTATGTTATATTGATATATACGTGCGGCTAAAGCGCACACAAACACAGAAAATATTTTTTTTATTTTTGCTGGAGAGTAGTGCACTTTGTGGGTTACACCACCCTTTAAGAAATGAGCCAGCTGGCTCTTTACTTATGGGACACAGGCGCACGCTTGGCGCTGCTCCTTTGTTGATGCACGTGCAGCCACAGTGCACACAAGTCACAAACACAGAAAATATATATTTTTTTGGTTTGGACTGGAGTGTACTTTGGCGGTTACAGCACCCTTTAATGGTCAAGCCAGCCGGCCCTTTACTTATGACACAGGCGCACGCTTGGCACTACTTTGTTGATGCACGTGCGGCTACTGCGCACACAATTCACAAACACAGAAAATAATTTTTTTGGGGGTTTGGACTGGAATGTACTTTGGGGGTTACAGCACCCTTTAACGGTCAAGCCAGCCGGCCCTTTACTTATGACACAGGCGCACGCTTGGCACTACTTTGTTGATGCACGTGCGGCTACTGCGCACAAAATTCACAAACACACAAAAAATATAATTTTTTTAGCACTTGGGGGGAGCACCCCTGATGGACAGAGCACCCCCTGGACAACACTACAGCACCCCTTTAGGACTGGGACACTGCACAGGTCTTTGGAGTGGACACAGCCCCTATGGAGAACTGACTGCACAACACAGTCCAGCCAGCCCCTATGGACTTTGAAGTAGTGGACACAGCCCCTATTAACAACAGCAGCACAGCACAACACAGCCAGCCCCTATGGACTTTGAAGTAGTGGAGAACAGCAGCACAGCGCAGCACAGCACAGCACAACACTACTCTGCACTACACTACACTACACTACACAGCCCAGCCAGCCCTAACTCCCACCCTCCCTCTTCACTGTCCACAGCCGAGTGAGAAAATGGCGCCGACGCGGGTACCTTATATAGGTTCCAAAACCCGCGAGACTCGGAAGGTGGGATGATGACATTTTGCCTCGATTTCAGATCCGAGTCAGGCGGGAAAAGTCGAGCCTGACTCGGATCTGCCTCGGATCGGGGGGGCTCGGGGGGGTTCGGATTTCAGAAATCCGAACCCGCTCACCCCTAATATATATATATATATATATATATATAGGTGAAAGGAGTGTGAGGGTAGCGCACAGTAAAAGATGATACCCTTATTAATACAAATGAACGTGTAACTAGTGCAATATGTGAACAGTAAAAGAGTTGATTCAAAGTCACTGATCCTTAATTAAAAGGCGGCTGTAGTCCTCTTGGGGTCCGTTTTGGCTAGCGGGTGAAGTGGTTCTGAAAAAGAGGTTTAAGAAGACATGCGCCTGATAGTGTAGTATTTAAAAGAATAGTACCGAGTGCTCGTAAGAATAAGTGTGCGTACCAAAAATAAACACTTTTAAGCTTATCTGTGTTCCAGGGATGAGTAGTCCACACTGGATAAGTTTAGATGGGATGTCATCAACTTGATCACCTTAGGGGGAGCTTGTATAAGCTCATGGGAGAGAGAGAGTATATATAGTGTAGTATATTTTTGCAAATGATATAATAAGTATAAGTAGAGGCTGCGTACCGGATAATGCTGAATAAATAGCCCGTAGTATGTTCTCCTCGAGGGACCGCCTAATACCCTCTAGGAATCCCTCTTAGGCGCTTGGATGTTCAGTGTATGAGAGCCTTTCTACTGAAAGATCTGGTGACATCTGGTGCTGGGCGTGATCGGTCCCGGGGTGGGGTCACAAGCAGCAGTGCCTTGGGATGAGTTGACCGGATGGGAGATGTACATTATGGGATGTACATGATGGGAGGTGAAATTATGGCCTGTAATCATGTATTGGCAAGTCGTGCACCTCAAACATTTATAGCAGCCCGGTTTCTAGAAAGGAACATGCCGTCAGAGCTGTTCCTGCTAGTGTCAAAATTAGTGATGTCGTTGTGGACCACCATGTCTTTAATGTTGCGGCCCCTGGTGAAACAGGCTAGAGGTCTTTTGCCTCTCAAAGATGGGAGATCTCTATCGGTAGTAACAATAGGCCATAGTGCTCGAGTTGCACGATGGATAACAGCACTGGAAGTGCTAAACTGACTCTTCCACGGGATGGTGGCCTCTGGATCCTTTTCTTTGGTAATGAATAAAGAACTCCTTGAAATGCTCAATACCTCTTGTTTCTGTTGATGTAACAGGGCTGGATCATAACCTCTATGCAAAAATTTATCCACGATAAGGTCAAGACTTGCCTCCACCTCAGCAGGTTCGCTGGTGATCCTGGCCACCCTGATCATCTGCAATTTTGGAAGCCCTTTCTTAAGGGCTGGAGGGTGGTGACTATTGGCTTGTAATAGAGTGTTCTTATCCGTGGGCTTGGAATAGATCCTTGTGTTAAGAAGACCTTTAGTGATGGAAACTTGAACATCAAGGTAATTCAGTGTTTGAAAACTATATTGAAAGCCTTATTGGTGAATCTCTGGAATTGATGTTCGACATGAGTGCTTTAAATTCTTCCTCGCCTCCCGACCAAAGCATGAAGAGGTCGTCTATGTATCTTGCGAATAATAAAATGTGTTTAGACACCCTAGTGTCACTAAAAAACATGAGGCGTTCTTCCTTGAACATATATATGTTCGCAAACGAAGGAGCGATGTTGCTCCCCATAGCGCAACCGTTTCGCTGTAGAAAATAGCGCTCATCGAAAAGGAAGTAGTTCCTTGTAAGAGTTAATTCAAGCAATCTCAAAAACAAATCATGATTGATGTTAGAAACTTGTTCAGTGTGTAAAAAATCCTTCATGGCCTCTAATCCGTCATTATGGGGAATAGACGTGTAGAGGCTGCAGATGTCCATAACACAGATCAGAGTATTCTCTGGGACAGAACCCAACTCTCCCAACAAGCTGAAAAAGCTGGAGGTATCCTTGATGAAAGTGGATTGCTTCAATACATAAGACTGAATAATGCTGTCCAGAAATTGAGAAACAGGCTGATATAAGGAGTCTCTAGCTGATATTATCGGATGCCCTGGTGGTTTCTCTATTTGTTTGTGGATATTTGGTACTGTAAAGAGAATGGGAATGACGGGATGTTCCATTATTAATGCCTTTACCAGTTGGACTGAAATTAATCCATCATCATTGGCTCCCAAAAGAACTTGATCTAATTCTCTTTTATAAATCCATGGTAGTGTCGCTGCTGAGAGGTTGGTAGGTTTCAATGACTGCCAATTGTTGGTATATTTCATCCCTGTAGTCGGACAGGTCCTGGATGATGTTCCCACCCCCCTTGTCAGCGGGGCGGCTAATAATGTCTCGATAGTTACCCAGATCCCTCAGGGCTTGCCATTCTGCCCGGGAGAGATTATGATGTTTGGCTGTAGTGGCATTGGTATACCTGGAAACGGTGTTGTCTAGTAGACAAGTAAATGTCCTTATGGAAGAGTTTGAAGACTGAGGGTCGAAGGAGGATTTGGATTTACTTTTTATGAAATCAGCGTGGGGGTCGATTGAAGGTGTCGGAGGTTTAGTCCCAAAGAATTCTTGGAGTCGCAATTTGCGGGAAAAGCGATGTAGGGCAATCTTCCAGGTCAATTCATCATGATGACTGGTAGGGATCAATGAGAGGCCTTTGTTCAAGACCTGTATCTCCAATGGGAACAATTGCCAAGACGACAAATTAAAGACTAAGGGCCTAATTCAGACCCACTCGCGAGCGCATAGCGCTCACAAGCAGGTCGATGGTGGGGTACTGCGCACGTGCGGCGCGCACTGCGTGCATGTGCAAGCCCCAGAGCGAGAGAGAAATTCTATCGCTCCAGTTCTCACTACAAAAGGGGCGGCTGTCGATGTTGATCGACAGCTCGTCCCATTTTGTAGGCGTGGAGGGGGGGTGGCTACACAAATGGAGCCGTTCCTGAAGGAATGCCTGCCGTTTGTGGGAGGCACCACTGACATCACCAGTGATGTCAGTGGAGAGCTTCCTGCTCTCAGGCCCCAGAAAGCAGGAAGCTTTCTGGGGCCTGCAACGGATGAGACCCTACCACAAGGGTCTCGTCGCAAGCCCCGATGGTCGCGATGGTCGCGACCATCACCTGGCCGCTCGCAAAAGCAACAAAAAAAAAAAAAAGAAAGCCCTGATTCAGAGCAAGCACTCTTAACGAGCTTCCAGCTCTGAATCAGGCCCTAAGTCTTCTTTTTGGTAGTTAACCCGGCAGAGCCTCTTGTTCTGGCCCCCCTTCGGGTGGGCGCTTTTATATTGTCCCGTGTGGTCCCAGAGGGATTCGTGGTTCCCTTTTGTGGGTCCTCAGAGTCTACTTGATTGAACTTGCTGTTGCTGTTTGACGAAGCCGTAGTGCGCTTAAATCCCTCCCTATGTTGATGCCAGCCTGTCCTTGGTCTGAAGGATCTTTGTGTCTGTGATCTCGTATCGCCACTCATTAGCCAGCGATAAACGCGATTATCATCATAATCACCCTTTACAATTTGGTGCTTGTTCCTCTTGAATTTTGTTAGATCTTTACGGTAATTATCACATTGAGACTGTAATTTCAAGAGCCAGTCATTAGACAGATCTTGTTGTAGGGTTGATTTATGTTCAGACTCAAAAGTGGAATTTTTTTTCTAGTGGATCCTAATTCGCTACCAACTTTCTCTATCACAAGGAGGATTAGGTCCAAACTACATTTGTTTAGGATCCCTATCCACTTCTTACAAAATTCCGGGTTGTACCGGCCTATTGTGGATACGTTCCGAACCCTAAAGCCACGAGGGATCATAATTTCCCTGTGGTAGTCCGACAGAGTAATTCCATGCAATAGAAAGTCAATTTCTTTTTGCTTTAATTTTAATAATTGGAAGTATACGTCCTCAGCTCCTTGATGCTTGTCTGTAAAAGAAAGATGCTCTTTAAAGTGGAGATCTTCTGCATCATCGTCTGTGAAGATGTAAAACTCCCATTTCTGGATGGAAACTCCTCTACATCCTGGGGTGTCCTCCGCTGATGATGCAGTATCACTCGTCATATTGTACCCAGGTGGAGAGACAAAAAGTAATGTAAACTGGGTCTCACTACCTTGAAGGTAAGCTGCAAAACTAAGGAGGGTGGGTGCCTTGTCCCAAGTAGGTCCGAAAAGGCATCTGGTCCGAATATTTATAAGGATCTGCTGGACCGGCACTCCACTAAATATTCGTCAATGTGCTCCAGTGCCTTCTGTGACGGATAAGTAAGCGGATAGAATCAGCGGCACTTGGAGACTGTATCAAAGTTATTTAATGTGTACCTTACATATAAAACCAACGTTTCGGGGCAACACGCCCCTTTGTCAAGGTAAATGAAGAATAAAGAAGAAAAGGAAAGAGTTTACCTTATACCCAAAGAAACCCGACAGAAGTGAGCGACCGGACGCCGCCTGGAACCCCACGTGACGGTGACGGAGTCCCACAATGAAGACGTCATCGCGCCCGACGTCACTGACAACCTAGGTAACCAGGACGCCTGCGGTCAGACGCGGCTGGCCGACCTGAGAAAAGAAACAGGAGGTGGCGCATGCGCAGTCGGGGACCATCAACCCGCTTGCGAGCGCTGTGCGCTGGCGAGCGGGTCTGAATCAGGCCCTAAGGATCCACCGCTGGTTACAATGAATAAATAACATATACTGCATACAGAGGGCCTGATTCAGAGGCGCTCACAAAAAGCGAGCGCTCGCTCTGAATCAGGGCGGGCGCTGGTTTTTTTAGGAGCGGCCTCCTGGCTGCTCGCATAGCTGTGGGTGACCACCCACAGCTATAGCGAGTGGCCATGATGATGGTCGCGATGGTCAAGACGAGACACTTGTGGTAGGGTCTCATTCATCGCAAGCCCCAGAGAGCTTTCGGCTCTAACAGAGCCGGAAGCTCTCCACAGTGGGGCCGCCCCCAAACGGCAAGCGTTCCCTCGGGAACGCCTCCGTTTGGGCAGCCACCCCCCGGCCCGCCCACCAAACGGGGCGAGCTGTCACTCAACATCGACAGCTCGCCCCCTTTGGTGCGAGACCCGGAGCGACGGATTGCCCGTCGCTAGCCGGATCTCGCGCATGCGCACGACGGAGCCGGATCCGTCGTGCGCATGCACTGTGGGCCACCATTGACCCGGTTGCGAGCGCTCAACGCTTGCGACCGGGTCTGAATCAGGCCCAGTATATGATCATCATGATGGTTTTATAGAATTTCACAATTTTGTTGAACATCAAGATTTTATTCCTAGTTCTGAAATAGTCTTCCACCTGCCTTTGCTGCACTCAAAATATTTAGTTCCAAAGAAACGTGGAATCTGCTGAAGTGTTTTGTCCACAATTTGTATACAGAATAATAATATGGACTTATTCCAGAGCACTTTAATAAACTAAGGGGTGAAAACATTGCTCCAGTAAGTACTCCATTAAGTATAGAAGACGGTAAAAAGAATTTATGGTGCTGAAATGTCACGTAAAATGTCATCCTTTTGGTCTTTCTGTGGGATAATGCACATACATTACTCATCATTTACAATGTATATAGTGATGTTTGCATAGAAATATCAAAGGTGATAAGTCACGTTCTCCTAGCTCTAAATCTAAGGAACACTACTGTGATATTCAATATTATGCATTATATGTATCACATCATGTAAGAAGAATTATATTACTGTACATAACATTTTCATTAACCCACTCTATACTGGACACATGCTTGCATCAGGGAAAAGCATGGGATAATTTTAAGCTTGTGCCATGTGGACCAAGGATTAAGGGGGTCATTCAGACCCGGTCGTTAGCGCCGATGCGCTCGGACCGGGTCGATGGCCCCCCACAGAGCATGCGCACGACGGTGCCAGGGCCGTCGTGCGCATACGTGAGACCCGCTACGACCAACAGCGCTGGTGGTAGCGGGTCTCGATCCAAAGGGGGTGAGCTGTCGATGTTGATTGACAGCTCGCCCCGTTTGGAAGGCGGGCTGGGGGGTGGCAGCCCAAACGGAGGCGTTCCCATGGGAACGCCTACCATTTGGGGGAGGCCCCACTGACATCACTAGTGATGTCAGTGGAGAGCTTCCGGCTTTGACAGAGCCAGAAGCTCTCCGGGGCTTACGACAAGGGAGACCCTACCCTAGGTTCTCGTCGTAAGCCCCGATGGTCGCGATGGTCTTTGACCATCGCGACCATCACCGGAGCGGTCATTAGAGCTGTGGGTGTTAACCCACAGCCTAACGACCGCAACAGAGGTGGGCGGTCAGGATGCAAGTGGCCGCCCAGTTTCTGAGCGACCGCTTGCATCTTCCGACTGCCTCTGAATGAGGCCCTAAATGCTGCGTCCGCTTATGGGTAATTTTTCTTAATTTAATACAATGAGTCATCAACAAATCATGTATATTATCAGGGTAGCACTACATAAATCGGACTCAATATGGTTCCCCGGTACAAATGATGTTTTTATAATTCACTTCCAACCGGAGGTCATGGCTGAAGGTAGAAGTCCTTCCATTCCCGATTAGTCTACTTCTGGATTTGGTTACAACCCAGTGACCCTTCTCTCTCCTGGTTTAGTTATGTCTTCTTCATTGCACTCCATCTTACATTACTGTGATATGTTTCGTATGCTAAATACTGTATGACCTCAGATAAATTCTTCTGTTCTGCTGCCTCCTCCTTTGGGTTTTTTTTCCCTCTACTTTACTTGTAACATTGAAAGGAAAACTTTTTGAATATTGAATAACCCAATAAAAATGATTCGATGAAGAAAAAAAAGCAGTAAGAATGAACTTACCCCTTTGCCAGGCCAGCCTGCACAGTTTTGCTACTGATAAGGCGCAGAGGCCAGATTTGGCCGTCCAGTTCCACTTATGAAAAAAAAAAGCCAAAAAGTTTAATAACACATTTGATTTACTTTAAAACAGAAATGTTTGAAAAGGGATTTACTCTTAAATATACTGAGGTGACCAGTGGTGTATCTATAATGGGTGCAGGGTGTGGGGCGCTGCACAAGTCACAGGGAAAATGGTGCTGTGGACGTTTTTTCGGTGATTTGTACATGTGTAATAGAAAAATTGTCCGGAACATGTCTTAGGCGCCATGTTCCCGGAGACCTGTAATTGGGAAGTAACCTTTGGCAGAGTACCAGAGTCTACTCACCTGAGTCACCTGCTATACAGGAGAGGGCCCACACGGAAACCGCATATGGGCCTCTACCTCTCTTAATACTGTATGCCACTGGTGATGGATGCAGAGCATGTATGCTTGATTAATAAGCTTCCCCCCTGGAAACTTACAGTACCACAAGTGGGCTTATCATCGGTGGTAGCCCCTTTTCTATAGGGGTTGGTGAAATAATGAGCCCATAATATTAATGTGAAGCTGCCATTTTGTAGGCTAAAACTGTATGCAGCCTATCCATTTCGTAGGAATTACTGAGTAATATTTATGAAGCCTGATATATTTACTATATTTTATATAGGTACTGGTTTCTTTCAATGGGCTACATTGTCATGACTATCGGTACAGTCAATAAAATGGCTGAACCCATTGTTTAAATATGCTTCTGCAAATATAGAAGTCACTTAAAAAAAAAGTATATATATATATTGTGGTGAGAGGGGTTGTCTATCACCTGAATTGCCCACACTCCTGTGGGATCAGCTCCCTCCAAGGGAGTCTAGAGTGAACCCTGTCCAGTTTGCAGCGAGAGAGGTGTGGAACATGTTTTCATGGTTGCACAGGCCAGGCTGCAAATCATCACTGAGCAGCAGAGGAAGAGTTTAAAACTCTCCCACACCTGATGCTCTTTGCCCTGATGCTGTCTATTGGCCAGGTAGTTGGATTATGTGTTGGTAGTGCCAGGGAAAGGGCTATGCTGGGAGAGCATGGCCAATTGTGACTGTAAGCCACTGCTGACTGCTAAGCACGGGGAGGGCTTGGACATTTACTTTATTTGATTATTTGTGTTATTTGCCTGTGTGTGTCCAAGGCAGGCCTATGCTCATGTATGCTAAAGTGTGGTGGCCGCTGCCTTTAAAAGACACTGCATTACAGAATACCTGCCTGTCTGAATCCTCATTTCTATACCCCATGTTACTGTATATATACATATATATATATATATATATATATATATATATATACATATACAGTTGCTAAGTCATCTGTGACTTGTACAATTAATTCACTGCTGAACTCACCTCATGGTGAGGAAATGCAATGAATGGGTTAAGTCCAGCCGCACACTACAATGCATGCGGGCAGCCCAGAAGATAAGATAATAGCTTGTCATCTGTTTTGTCTATACACTACACATAAGTGACAAATTAGTACTTACATATACATTAACCCTCTCTGACCTGGAGGGGTGCCCATCCCATGCTCCAATGGTGCCCAAAACTGGGCCCATCTTTGGCTAGCGGAGGTTAATATAAAAGTTCTCTTTGCATGAAGATATGTTTCGGTTTCCAGATTAATGGCCGTGGCTACTTTTGCACTATACATATTTTATGATATTGCATAAGATGGTATTAATCCATGTTTAAGTGATTGACATCTTTACAAAAAGGAAAACTCTACTTACTCTACGGGTCACTGGTGGAAATAAAATACGGTGCCTGGCTCCTGTCATTTAGCTAGCGTTCCCGCTAGGCTGTTTTAGCAGGGTGCGGCACCCTGCCCTCCTTCTGGAGGGCAAAAAGCACCCTGCCCTCCAGAAGGAGGGCAAAAAGCACCCTGCCCTCACAGGCTGCGGGTGCAGTCTTCACCCGCTGGACGCAGTGTCCCGCGGGTGGAGAAATGTGCAGTGACCCGGTCACCGCCGGAGAATAGACGCTGGGCACATGCGCCCGGCATCTGTTCTCCCTGTCTGCAGCGCTTGGGGGCTGCCCGGCATGTCCGTAAGTGCCGGGCATGCCCCCAAGTATGATGAAAAAGGGGACGCGTCTTATAGACATGCCCCCTTTTTGGCCAAGCCACCTTTTTGCCCGCACGCACAAAGTTGCCCTCTCTAGCTCCGGCACCCTGCCTGCCGCGGGAGCTAGAGTGAACACTAATTTAGCTACACTCGCTATGGTATCTTCTGCCAGGGCTTCTCCCAATGCTCACATGGAGTGACAGTTTCCAGTAGACAGCCATCGGAAGTTCTGGGGAAACAAACTTTCAGCACTGATACCTATTGGGTCTTGTGTGTCAATGCACTAACCAACTGTAGGACTCTCACAGACACCGGTATTGGAGATTGTATATCTGACCCATAGCAAATTTTGGTTGAGAGCCAGTTCACTTCCTAGAGGTCCCCACTTTGCTCTTCTGGGCACACCCGGGGCAGTGCATCTGCAGTGAAATCGGCAACTGCACAAACAGATCAATTGAAACCCTGCAATTGCAGACAGGTGGCCTCTAATTCAATTAATTGCATGACCTCCGAAGACGATCGTGTGATTTAATTTGGTGTATTGCAGTACAAGAAAGTGAATACTTATGCAGTAAATCTATGGGCCTGATTCAGCAAGTAATGTAGTTGTTTATACGCACGCCATCGGCCGATTGTTGCGTTCTACGCATGTGTATGCATCACAGTGCGCCAAACAGTCATTGCGATTAGGACTGCAATCTCAGTGACTACGCAGACCCATCGCAGAGTGATTGACAGGAAGTGCTGTTTGTGGGTGGTGATGGAGGGGCGGTCGGCCGAACGCAGGTGCGCCAGTGCGTTTCAACGCCGTTGCATGGGCGTGAATAAATTATCCACTGCGATACCATACGCAGCCTGAGGCCTCATAGCGGGCGCTGAAGTAAGTAATTCCTGAGTAAGGTCTGACCTGCCTTAACTGTGCGTATGGGTCCGATGGTACTCGATGGTACCGATGTTTTCGCAGTCTTGCTAAACATTACGGATGTGCATGTAGGTGAAGTGAGCGTCCTTATGTAGTGGTGGACGGCATTGCGATCACTATGGATTAGCATATATACATAGTAAAACTGCGTGCGTACGTTACAGTATATTGTGATCCTTGCTGAATCAGGCCCCTTTGCCTGTTTTTTTTACTTTGATATTACAGAATATTTTGTGAGATCAGAAATAAGAATACCCTAATAAATCTATTTAATAACATAAAATTTCCAAAATTCCAAATTGAGTAAAACCTTTTTAAAGCCATTGAATTTGCTTTTATTAGGCAAAGATAGATTTGTACCAGCTCAATCCAATACATTTTAAATAGCTACTCTTCTGCAGGTCATTATTTCCTTATATATATCTTATTTGAGCTCAATGCTGAATATAAGGTAAAGTCACCTCTAGTAAAAAGCTACTTCTGAAGTTTCCACCTTAAACAACTTGAGAGCAGACTGTGATATGTAGAGCGGAGCACTTGCAATCCTTGTGACAAATACTAATGTATAAATCAGCAGGCCAATCCTGGCCCGGGCCGCTGATCATGTTCTTTGCTGAAATGTCACCTGTTCCCATCTAACGATTTGCATAATGCAAAGCTTCTCACTCGTAAAATACAGATTAAGAGGGGAAGCAAGGAGTCATTCTCGAACCACGGAGCCATTTCATAAAAAGAGGAGCCTTCTTTTTAACCCAATGTTTGGTTTTTAAATTTTAAGGTCTCGGTCACATTTGTTTAACGTGTAAACAAATACTATATGAATTATTATTACTGGATACTATGGCATTAATGTTATTTGTCATTTTATCTGACTCAATTTTATTGTATGTGATACTTATAGTTTACAGTCAATGTTTAATTCTATTTGATTAATTTTCACCCATTAAAAATGTTTGCCTATTGAAATTTGCAGATATATTAGCATATTTTGTTTAAAATGTTTAAAAAATTTGACAACTTAGATTTAATTCCAACTACTCAAAAATAAATAATAAACCACATTTTAATATAGTATATAACAAATATTATAGTGAACTTGTCTGATTATATTACTTAATTTTAATTTTATTTCTTTCTAATGAAAATTATTAATTATATGAAAATTGCAACTTCTTGCTCTCAATTTAATCTCGTGTTTGTTTTATTCATTATTGCTTTTTAGAAAAAAGTTGTGTTTGTTTTATTCATTTATTGCTTTTTAGAAAAAGTAAATAAAACTTTTTTTTTTCTTCGCAAGAAGAAAAAAAATCAGCAAATATAGCTAAATCAACTGTCTTAAAAAAATATATTTTATAACTATAACTTAGTTGGCAATTAAGAGATTCAATTGTTAATTCGATACATTATTAAACAATAAGAGCACTAAAAATTAATGATATGCTGCAAAGTTGTTTATATTTTTTTATTATCCACGAAACCCACAAATTGACATTTTTGGATACATATTCAGTGGTACCCAGACAGTCCACTGCACTTCATTAAAGTATTAGCTCCTCACCCCACTACAGACACCTGGAGCTCCTCCTATGTCTTTAAGAAACTTTCCTTATTCATACCACCCAATTATCTCGACACCGTCCTGATCAGAACAGCTTTGTCCCTTTGCAATGAAAAGGATGCAGTCTGGATCTATAGAAGTGAAAATAAAGAAGGTTCCACTGACTGAAGGTTAGAGATTGGAAGGACCAGGGTCACCCAGCAGCACAGATCAGTTATGTGATGTTCCCCATGCCCACTCAATAAAATATTCAACCTGAAGATAGTGTGTTGGGGAGGAATCTTCCAACATCTTCATGGCTGTCGCAGCCCCAGCCAGTCTGGTAGACAGGTCTGGATCTGGGAAATCTGTACCGCTGAACTCTCCTCCCAGCGCTCCTGCTGGTGATCTACGAGGCCTCTATGGTGGCATTAGCTGGTGCAACAACTGTGCCACCTGGTAGCTGCACAGAACTGCCAGTGACAATGGTGATTATATGCCTGACCACCATCAGTTACAATTGTTATTCCGCTACCTTATGTATCAATTGAACCTCAACACCTCTTAGGTTGTAAGCTCACTTGGGCAGGGGCATCCTTACCTTCTATTTCACATCATTGAATGTTATTTGTTAGTCTCACGACTCCCTTAATTTACAGCACTGTGGAATATGTTTTTGGCGTTGCTAGAATGTTTATAAGATATCTGGATCACTCTCTACAAAGGCTGGAACCGGTTAATGTTGGTTGTTATGTCTGTAGTTTACCAGTGTACTTGGTTACCATGCATAAAATTGAAATGACACCAAGCTGAGGACTTGGTGAGTTTGAGTTTTGACTTATTAAATCTGCAGGAGCCCTCTGCACCCCGTGGTTACACACTAGGATTGCTGGGTGCTCCAGATAACTCACAGCTGCTGATAAACTTGACTGGTAATGGCTTTTTGCTAATGAGAAAAGTACTGCTGATTATGACAAATAGCCCTGGACCAACAGGCTAAGCTGCTACACAGCCTCCCAATTGTCAGACTGGGTGATTTTTGCATTTCATTATTTTCCCTCCGAAGCGCAATGCCCCCTTTCCATCCTGAGACGACTTTCTGAGCAGCTTGTCACTATTTTAATAACACTTCTTTATCTCCATTCTCCCCTCCAAAGCTGCCACACGAAAAAAACATGAGGCACAATAAGGACCCCACATGCTATTGTTTCCAACATATCAGAATGTAATTAGACCGCCATATAGGCGTACCGTCTAGACTTTGTGTGTTTAACATTTACCTTAAATGTCGATTTTTAACTTTTTATTTTTATTTTGCAGGAACAGCATTGGACATCGACTGGTACATGTAGAAAAATGATGTTTGTAAAGGGTCCATTCATTTTACATTTAATACTGTTCTGTAACTGTACAGGTATAATGTATCAGATTAATTGGAGTAGGAGGTTCCTATTAACAGAAGCCTGAAATTAGCATTGACAGGACACGAAAAAATAATAAGGGTGTATGTTGTTCTACAACTTTTCTTCAATATTTTCATATTTTTACGGAAAAAGTATAGGAACAGCTACCGTAAGTACTGCAAAAGTTTTATATACAGATTAGATATGTGCGGGTCCGGATTTCGGAAATCTGAACATGAGTAGAACCGGGTCAAGGTTCGTTTTCACTTTTGTGACCCGGTTTGAACTGAGTCCCGGTTCGGATCTGTTGCCAGTTCGGAACCCAGATTTAAAAAACAAACTTTTGGATTCGGACATTTTAGCTGTTTTTATTGATTTTTATACATTTTTACTAGGGGTGAGAGGGTTCGGTTCTACTCGGTTCCGTTCGGATTTAAAAACCGAATCTTATTGGCTATCCAAAACTTGTGACAGCTGATAGCCAATAAGATTCGGATTTTAAATCCGAACGGAACTGAGTAGAACCGGAGCCGCTCACCCCTACATTTTTTACTTGATTTTTATCCAAAACCAAAACACTTGATGGTGGTTTTGTAAAATCAAAACCAAAACACAAAGATGAATGCAGATCCCAAACTAAAATACAGGGGTCAGCTCACATCTCTAATACAGACTGTAATATATTTGTAGTTCAATTATATCTTTTTCTTCAATAATGCAGCTAGTAATTGGCAATATAGGTCTCAGATTTCATAATTCATTGCTAGTTAGGGGTTCCAGTCAATAGATCGACAACAAAAAGGTCGACAATGTCTAGATAGACAACAGATGTTAGACAGGCAATAGGTCGACTTGGACAAAAGGTCGACATGAACGAAAGGTCGACATGGATGAAGGTCGATAGGTACAAACGGTCAACTATGTCAAAAGGTTGACACATTAATGGTCGACACTTTTTTTGGGGGGGGTTAGGGTTCTGGTTAGGGTTAGACACTAGAAGGGACGGTTAGTTTTAGGCACCAGGAGGAAGGGTTAGAGTTAGGCACCAAGGGGAGGGTAAGGGTTAGCGTTAGGGTGAAGATTAGGGTTAGAAAAAACAAATGTGTTGACCAGTTTTGTGTCAACATTTTGACTCTGTCGACCTTGTGTTCCGGTCGGTCGACCTTTATCCATGTCGACATTTACTATGTTGACCTTTTTCCCTGTCAACCTATTGCCTGTCTAACATCTGTTGTCTGTCTATACATTGTCTATCTAATTACTGTCTATATTTTACACTAAACCCATTAATTTGGCCAAACAAAGGGCTCGATTCAGACCTACTCACTAGATGCTTTCGCTCACTAGATGCGTATGCAGATTCTGCTAGGCAAGCGATCGCACGGCAAGGCATTAGCATGTCCACAATGTCTTGGCGTGCAATCGCTTTGCGTATGCAGACGCCCACCAGCCTGTCTTAAGATGCCCACTTGCTCACGTCATCTACAGGAAGTGTATGCAACCATCGGTAACAGCGAGTACCATCGGATGCATATGCAGCACTTGTGGCTGACCATACCCTACCACAAGCACGGCGAGCGGTTCAGTGTAAAATACAGCCAAGTGACGTGTACCATGACGCTGCCTATTAATTATGCATGCCTCTGAAACGGCGTTGAGACGCTCAGGCACGCCTGCGTTCACACCTCCACTCCCCCGTTTCTAGCGGCCAGTCCCTGTCACCACCAACAAACGGCTTCTCCTGTCACTCATTCTGCCGGGCTGTCTATGCGCAGCGAGCGAACACTTCCCGGTCGTACGCAAGGGCAGATTGCAGACATCGGCTGGCTGCATGCGAACGCATCCAAGCAAGCGGGTCTGAATCAGGCCCAAAGTTCTGTAACAAAATATGGGAAGAGTTTACACTAACGACACCGTCACACACAGCTGGAGAGTAGCCCATGTATTGTGTTCAGCTGTCAACATTCCCAGTTGAACAATTAAGATACACCTATGGGACCATTTATTAGTTGTTGAGCTTTTGACCTAATAATTATCATTTCTGATCTCCGCTGTATTGAGCCAATAAGAAATGACCTACCATCCTGATGTATTACTGAACACATGCAGGGACAGCAGCTGTGATAGGAGCCCGTGCGATGTGTAAAAGTGAAGTGATCATATTAGCCAGGGGCCGCTGCACTACTGCGTATGTGCGATCTTCTGACTACGCATGCGCAAAGTGTTGAGTCCCGGGGAGGGATCCTGTAGATCCTTCTCCAGGTACTTTTTGCGAAGTGTAGCCTGTAGGCCAGAGCTTCCCAAACTCCACTGTTACGTCCAGGTTTTAAGGATATCCAAGCTTGAGCAAAGGTGACTTAATTAATATCTCAGTCAATTTGATTTAACCACCTGGACTCCAGCATGGATTTCCGTAAACCTGGACTCTAATGGAGGATTTTGGAAACCTCTGCTATAGGCTATAATGGCAGACGCCATCTGTTAGCGGGGGCCAATCCCCAGAATGCTTCAAATTCCAGAACTTGGTAAATTTGGCAGGAAGCCCCCAGAGGTTTAAAAAAATGGGGAAAACAGCAAATACTGTTCCTCTGATATCTGTTGGGGTCCCCGGTAGATACTTTCAGGGAATACTTATTATTTGCAGGGACCCCCCAAAAAACATATCGCAAATAATAGTTGATAAATATGCCCCTTGGGGGGTAGATTTACTAAAGCTTCTAAACAATTAAAATGGAGGTATTTCCTGTAGCAAGTGCAACCAATAAGATTAGAGCTATCATTTTTTAGAATGTGTCAAGTAAATAATAGCTAGGATCTGATTGGTTGCTATGGGTACACCTCAATTTCTGATTTTAAGAAGTATTAGAAAATCTACCTCCGATATATTTTTCTGATGCGGATCGGAACAATATATATCGTACACATTGTATAGTGTGTACGCCCAATCTGTTGTTCACCGCAGCGTATTATGTGGTCTGCACAGCAGATGTACGCATACCTCCCAACATCCTGAGTCCCAGAGTCGGGACTGCCGCGTGCACAAAAAGGGGGTGTGACCTGATCGTAAAGGGGGCGTGGTCTATTGACACGCCCCCGTTTACATAACTAATGGGGCATGCCCAGCATCTCCGAGATGCTGGGCTGCCCCCGGGCTTCCCCCCATACTGTGAATAGATGCTGTGCGCATGCGCACAGCATCTATTCTCGCTATGCTTCCCCCAACTTCCCCCCCACCACGGGACACTGCGGCCTGCGGGTGGGACAGCGGGACAGTCCCAGAAAAACGGGATTGTCCCGCTGAATACGGGACAGTTGGGAGGTATGTGTACGGCATAGGCAATGTATCGTTACATTGCATTTTCACCATCACTGGTTGGCACCATCGTATAATGTGTACTCAGCTTTAGTCATACCCACGGTCCGTATGAATTGCACCACTGAACGTTCAGAATCACAAAATTGCTCAAATCTGTCTGAGCACAATAGAAGATAGACAGGAGAAAGGGGGCTGCTGGGGTATAGTAATTGCAGTTAATATTTCTATTAAAGTTCAAAATTCTAGAGTTTATGTGTATATATTTTAGTTAGGAAAAAAGGGGCATCATAGATATACAGGACATACCTGCCGACTTTCTGGCTGCTCCTTCCGGGAGGGAGCAGCCAGATCGGCAGGACAGGGGGGGAGGGGGTGTGGCCGGGACTAGGGGGAGTGGCTGGACGGGTGACAGGCACTTGCAGGGGGGCGGGGCCACACAATCGCGTCAGTTTGGCCCTGCCCTTGCTACACAATGCCGATAATATAGGCATTGTGAAGCAGGGGGCGGGGCAAAAAAATAACGCAAAGCACATCACCGCCCCCCCGCCTGCTGCGGGGGGGGATAGGGGTGGGCGGCAGCCGGGAGGATTGCCTGCCTTCCCGGGAGGTCGGGAGCGGCACCCGATTTTCGGGAGGCTTCTGACCAAATCGGGAGGGTAGGCAAGTATGATATAGGAGAGAAAGAGGAATGACAAGCTCCTAAGTTTAAGACAGGAGGCAAAATTTACTAAGCGGCGGATAATAAACCCCGGCGGTTTGATGGTGGTTTGGCGGCGATTTTGCTATCCACAGACTTACTAAGGCCAAAACCGCTGCAAAACCGCCCCAAACCCCCAGGGTTTAGAACCCACTGTCAAACCGCCACCAAACCCCCAGGGTTTAGAACCCACTGTCAAACCG
Organism: Taudactylus pleione; assembly: GCA_031769625.1. Classification (NCBI taxonomy): domain Eukaryota; kingdom Metazoa; phylum Chordata; class Amphibia; order Anura; family Myobatrachidae; genus Taudactylus; species Taudactylus pleione. The sequence continues at coordinate 1,684,682 of JAUIMM010001082.1, forward strand.
CCACCAAACCGCCGGGGTTTAGAACCTGCCGCTTAGTAAATTTTGCCCAGCGTGTCAATTTATTAACTTTTTAAACTTTATGTCTGATGGATCTGAATTTAGATTTACCAGCATTTAAATACAGCCACAATATTTAATACAAGTATTTATCCATCCATCATTATTCTACGACACGACTAACATAAACATATTTGAGATACTCTATATTGCCATATATTATATATGCAATTCCCTTCACACATCAATAAGTTTATAAACTTTTTTTGTTTTTTTTTATTCACATTTTAATAAAGTTTCATCCTCTCCTTTCTGTTAGTGTTTGGTTTTCAGGGGGTCGGTTTTTAAATGAGATATTATTTACGGCACTATGTATTGCATATGGCACAGGGGCTGTTTTATAAGACCAATATAGATTTGATGCAAATTCACTCATCCTCCTGACAGCTCTTGACAAAACACATTTCACGCCATCTAGTGGACAATAGAGGGATGCTCAGTATCATAGCATCCCCCGTGGTCTGTATGGATGTTCGTGGGGACTATTACAATTTTTCCTATAACACATGCTATTATGATTGATTAAGACTTTGTTAATAAATCATTCGTGAGTGTTTTCATGCTTGTTACACTTGACTTCTTTTTTTTTCAAATGTTCATTTGATTGTGCTAAATAACTTTTTATAGATTTTATGGATCATTTGAAAAGCTGCGAAAATATTATTCGGGAATTTCATTACTATCTTGCTTGCTGTGTGACTTTCTTGTATGCCAATGCAAAGGGTGCAGGCAAGATGCACTATGCGCCACAATGCAGTCATAAGATATTGGTTTGCTGAATTACATATTTAAATGAGAATTAAGTTGTAGAGAGTGCACATTTATTGGAAGGACACCCACTCCCCACAAAAGGAATGGTATGGTGGTCACTATGATGCTCTCTCAATTGTGTGTTGGTCACTGGGATGCTTTCTGTATTGTGGTCACTTGGACTATCTCTGTATTGTTACTGGTATGGTGGTCACTGGACTGATCTCTGTATTGTATGTTTGTCACTGGGGATGCTCTTTATATTGTATTTAGATGTATGTCTCTATATGTTAAGAGATTTTCAGATAAGCTTACAGAAATTTTAATTTTGGTATGGGGCAGGGTACTATAGCACTTTATAAACCATATTGCACAAATCACTGTGCTGTTAAGCTCTCTCTCTCTTTATTTACTGATTTTCTCAAGCACCTAGTGTTATAAGAAAGTGCCCCCTTGGTAGATACAAAGGGGTTGTGGGAAATGGTATACGTTCAGGAAGGCGGAGAATGCAATGCCGACCGCTGGCTTCCCGACTGCTTAATCCCGGCGAGGGTTAAATGACAGGCATCTAAATCTAGACGCCTGTCATTTTACTGACGCCGGGAGACTGGCGCCCGGCATCCAGATCGAAGGGATGCCGGGCAGCGGGTGCGGACAGCTGCGGGGGAGGGAGGGTTAGGTTTAGGGCTCCCGGGGAGGGATTTAGGGTTAGCACCCCCCCGGGAGGTTAGGGTCAGGCTAGGGGAAGGGGGGGTTAGGGATAGGCACCCCCGGGGCAAGGTTAGGGTTAGGCACCCCCCCGGTGGACTTAGGTTTAGGCGACGGGAAAGGGGGGGTTAGGTTTAGGCACAGGGAGGGGAGGTTAGGCACCCTAAAGGAGGGTTAGGGGGTAGTATTAGGTTAGTTTATACTTACCTTTAGGACGATCCGGATTTCCTCCTCTGTCGGGCTGCCGCTGCTGGGATTTGAGCCATGCGTGGGAAATATATTGTATATTTGTCATTGTATTCACAGTTTTGATGCATTTGTATTTTTTTTTATATAATTGATTGTTTTGTATAATAGCGCCTACAATACACCATCTATTTCTAATATACAGTAATATAGTTAATGGGTTTGAACATACATTTGTTAAAACACTTTACCGTGCTGCAAGCAAGACTGACATTATGAAGGATCTTAGCATAGAGAGGGACTATTCTAGCTGATTATTTTTCTGTGCATAAACATGTACACACCAGAAATACAGGTACCGTGCTGCAATCAAAACTGACATTATACAGGCACCTCCGGAACAGTGGTCATAGGTACAAACTAGGGGTGAGCGGGTTCGGATTTCTGAAATCCGAACCCCCCCGAGCCCCCCCGATCCGAGTCCGATCCGAGTCAGGCTCGACTTTTCCCGCCTGACTCGGATCTGACATCGAGGCAAAACGTCATCATCCCGCCTTCCGAGTCTCGCGGGTTTTGGATCCTATATAAGGTACCCGCGTCGGCGCCATTTTCTCACTCGGCTGTGGACAGTGAAGAGGGAGGGTGGGAGTTAGTGCTGTGTAGTGTAGTGTAGTGTAGTGCTGCTGTTGTCCACTACTTCAAAGTCCATAGGGGCTGGCTGTGTTGTGCTGTGCTGCTGTTGTTAATAGGGGCTGTGTCCACTACTTCAAAGTCCATAGGGGCTGGCTGGACTGTGTTGTGCAGTCAGTTCTCCATAGGGGCTGTGTCCACTCCAAAGTCCTGTGCAGTGTCCCAGTCCTAAAGGGGTGCTGTAGTGTTGTCCAGGGGGTGCTCTGTCCATCAGGGGTGCTCCCCCCAAGTGCTAAAAAAATAATATATTTTCTGTGTTTGTGAATTGTGTGCGCAGTAGCCGCACGTGCATCACCAAAGTAGTGCCAAGCGTGCGCCTGTGTCATAAGTAAAGGGCCGGCTGGCTTGACCGTTAAAGGGTGCTGTAACCCCCGAAAGTACACTCCAGTCCAAACCAAAAAAAAATTATTTTCTGTGTTTGTGAATTGTGTGCGCAGTAGCCGCACGTGCATCAACAAAGTAGTGCCAAGCGTGCGCCTGTGTCATAAGTAAAGGGCCGGCTGGCTTGACCGTTAAGGGTGCTGTAACCCCCAAAGTACACTCCAGTCCAAACCAAAAAAAAAATTATTTTCTGTGTTTGTGAATTGTGTGCGCAGTAGCCGCACGTGCATCAACAAAGTAGTGCCAAGCGTGCGCCTGTGTCATAAGTAAAGGGCCGGCTGGCTTGACCGTTAAGGGTGCTGTAACCCCCGAAAGTACACTCCAGTCCAAACCAAAAAAAAAATTATTTTCTGTGTTTGTGAATTGTGTGCGCAGTAGCCGCACGTGCATCAACAATGTAGTGCCAAGCGTGCGCCTGTGTCATAAGTAAAGGGCCGGCTGGCTTGACCGTTAAGGGTGCTGTAACCCCCGAAAGTACACTCCAGTCCAAACCAAAAAAAAATTTATTTTCTGTGTTTGTGAATTGTGTGCGCAGTAGCCGCACGTGCATCAACAAAGTAGTGCCAAGCGTGCGCCTGTGTCATAAGTAAAGGGCCGGCTGGCTTGACCGTTAAGGGTGCTGTAACCCCCGAAAGTACACTCCAGTCCAAACAAAAAAAAATAATTATTTTCTGTGTTTGTGAATTGTGTGCGCAGTAGCCGCACGTGCATCAACAAAGTAGTGCCAAGCGTGCGCCTGTCATAAGTAAAGGGCCGGCTGGCTTGACCGTTAAAGGGTGCTGTAACCCCCAAAGTACACTCCAGTCCAAACGAAAAAAAATTATTTTCTGTGTTTGTGAATTGTGTGCGCAGTAGCCGCACGTGCATCAACAAAGTAGTGCCAAGCGTGCGCCTGTGTCATAAGTAAAGGGCCAGCTGGCTTGACCGTTAAAGGGTGCTGTAACCCCCAAAGTACACTCCAGTCCAAACCAAAAAAAAATTTATTTTCTGTGTTTGTGAATTGTGTGCGCAGTAGCCGCACGTGCATCAACAAAGTAGTGCCAAGCGTGCGCCTGTGTCATAAGTAAAGGGCCGGCTGGCTTGACCGTTAAAGGGTGCTGTAACCCCCAAAGTACACTCCAGTCCAAACGAAAAAAAATTATTTTCTGTGTTTGTGAATTGTGTGCGCAGTAGCCGCACGTGCATCAACAAAGTAGTGCCAAGCGTGCGCCTGTGTCATAAGTAAAGGGCCGGCTGGCTTGACCGTTAAAGGGTTCTGTAACCCCCAAAGTACACTCCAAACCAAAAAAATATATATTTTCTGTGTTTGTGACTTGTGTGCACTGTGGCTGCACGTGCATCAACAAAGGAGCAGCGCCAAGCGTGCGCCTGTGTCCCATAAGTAAAGAGCCGGCTGGCTCATTTCTTAAAGGGTGGTGTAACCCACAAAGTGCACTACTCTCCAGCAAAAATAAAAAAATATTTTCTGTGTTTGTGTGCGCTTTAGCCGCACGTATATATATCAATATAACATAAATGGAGGACCAAACTTTCTCTGATAAAAATAAAATAGGGAAAGATCAAGAACCACTTCCTACTAGTGCTGTTGCTGCTGCTGGGAGTTGTTCATCATCCCAGAGAGGAAGTAGGAACATCACTACTTTTACTAAACAATTGACCCTCCAACAGTCCCTAGCGATGAGGATGAAGTACGACAGCAGTCATCCTGAAGCAAAACGTATAACTGAGGCCTTGACTGCTATGTTGGTGTTAGACGTGCGTCCGGTATCCGACATTAGTGCAGTGGGATTTAGACAATTGATGGAGGTAGTGTGTCCTCGGTTCCAAATCCCGTCTAGATTCCACCTGCATCCTCAAAGCAGCAGCGACAAGCGTGCATCTGTCTGTTAAAGGGTGGTGACACCCTCAAAGTGTGCTACACAAACAATTAAAATATTGTTCTTTTTTTTTCTGTCTTTGTGAAATGTGTGGGCTGTAGCCGCACCTGCATCCTTAAAGCAGCAGCGACAAGCGTGCGTCTGTCTGTTAAAGGGTGGTGACACCCTCAAAGTGTGCTACACAAACAATTAAAATATTGTTCTTTTTTTTTCTGTCTTTGTGAATTGTGTGGGCTGTAGCCGCACTTGCATCCTCAAAGCAGCAGCGACAAGCGTGCGTCTGTCTGTTAAAGGGTGTTGTAACTCTCAAAGTGCTCCAAAAAATCAAAAAAAATTTTTAAATGTGTTTGTGACTTGTGTGCGATGTAGCCGCACTTGCATCCTCAAAGCAGCAGCGACAAGCGTGCGTCTGTCTGTTAAAGGGTGGTGACACCCTCAAAGTGTGCTACACAAACAATAAAAATATTCTTCTTTTTTCTGTCTTTGTGAATTGTGTGGGCTGTAGCCGCACCTGCATCCTTAAAGCAGCAGCGACAAGCGTGCGTCTGTCTGTTAAAGGGTGGTGTAACTCTCAAAGTGCTCCACAAAATAAAAAAATATTTTTTTAATGTGTTTGTGACTTGTGTGCGATGTAGCCGCACTTGCATCCTCAAAGCAGCAGCGACAAGCGTGCGTCTGTCTGTTAAAGGGTGGTGACACCCTCAAAGTGTGCTACACAAACAATAAAAATATTCTTCTTTTTTCTGTCTTTGTGAATTGTGTGGGCTGTAGCCGCACCTGCATCCTTAAAGCAGCAGCGACAAGCGTGCGTCTGTCTGTTAAAGGGTGGTGACACCCTCAAAGTGTGCTACACAAACAATTAAAATATTGTTCTTTTTTTTTCGGTCTTTGTGAAATGTGTGGGCTGTAGCCGCACCTGCATCCTTAAAGCAGCAGCGACAAGCGTGCGGCTGTCTGTTAAAGGGTGGTGACACCCTCAAAGTGTGCTACACAAAGAATAAAAATATTCTTCTTCTTTTTTCTGTCTTTGTGAATTGTGTGGGCTGTAGCCGCACTTGCATCCTCAAAGCAGCAGCGACAAGCGTGCGTCTGTCTGTTAGAGGGTGGTGTAACCCTCAAAGTGTGCTCCACAAACAATAAAAATATTCTTTTTTTTTTTCTGTCTTTGTGAATTGTGTGGGCTGTAGCCGCACTTGAATCCTCAAAGCAGCAGCGACAAGCGTGCGTCTGTCTGTTAAAGGATTACATCGGTGACAGCATCCAAGTAGGCATGTCAGACAGTCCGTACCTGTACTGGCAGGAAAAAGAAGCAATTTGGAGGTCCCTGTACAAACTGGCTCTATTTTACCTGAGTTGCCCCCCCTCCAGTGTGTACTCCGAAAGAGTGTTTAGTGCAGCCGGGAACCTTGTTAGCGAAAGGCGTAGGAGGTTGCTTCCACAAAATGTGGAGAAGATGATGTTCATAAAATGAATGATCAACTCTTCCAGGGAGACCAGCCTCCAGAACGTACAGAGGGACCTGTGGTTCCAGCAGGGACGAATTAATACTCTGTGAGGATGAGGATGTACATAACACTGAAGAGGGTGAGGAATCTGTGGATGAGGAGGATGAGGACGACTTCTTGCCTCCGTAGAGCCAGTTTGTGCAGGGACAGATTAATTGCCAGCTTGTTTTGTGGGGGCCCAAACGAACCAATAATTTCAGCCACAGTTGTGTGGCAGACCCTGGCGCTGAAATGATTGGTTTGTTAAAGTGTGCATGTCCTGTTTATACAACATAAGGGTGGGTGGGAGGGCCCAAGGACAATTCCATCTTGCACCTCTTTTTTTTCTTTGCATTATGTACAGTTTGGGGCCTAGTTTTTCAATGCCATCCTGTCTGCCACTGCAGTTTCACGCCTAGATGGGTCACGTGTTTGTGCCGCCCACTCGTGTCGCTTAGCATAGTCATCCAGCTACCTCGGTGCAACCTTTTGGACATAAAAACACTATTGTGAGGTGTGAGGTATTCAGAATAGACTGGAAATGAGTGGAAATTAAGGTTATTGAGGTTAATAATAGCATAGGAGCAGAAAAACCTACAAATTCTGTGATTTTAGCTGTTTTTATGCTTTTTTTCAAAAAAATACAGATCCAAAACACAAAACCCAGAACCCAAAACACGGAAGGGTGGTTTTGGCAAAACCAATCCAGATCCAAAACACGAAGAAAGATCCAGATCCAAAACCAAAACACAAAACACGAAAAGTGGCCGGTGTTGTACAAACATTTGAATGATACAAAGTTTCCATGTTTGTTCAGACAATTATGTTTACAAAGCCTACTTTGTGTATAGTCCAGAATTCGGATGAGCCCCATATTCTGCTCTCTGGTTCCTTATACAGTCCTGCCCCCTAATTGGCTCAGCCCCCTATCACATGGAGCACAGCGGTCAAGCAAAGAGCTAAGGTAGTGGCAGAACATTGCCGGGCACCATTGCACAACATAGGCAGAGGCCCATCAATATTGCTATAGCATCAAGGGTTCCCTGCTCCTCTCTGAAAACAGCAGTGAGGGTGGCTCCACTGAGCATGTGCATCTTACACCTGCATTTACAGAGCAAGTAACAATCAGTAGAGAGCAAAGCTCGGGGGGTGCTGAGGGGGCCACATGGGTCTTGGAAGGGGAGACCTGGATTGCCCACGGGCATTTTCTTATTTAGCAGCACCCCCCATACCTACTACTGCAAAGGGTTTGGTCTGCATTTCACCACAGACCCTCAAAAAACTGCCTTATGCCTCCTTTCCACCTCCCAGCTGGCTGCCTCCTATCCAGGGATGCCAAGTGGAGGATGGGATTGATATAGATTATCTTTTGTATCAGTGCAGAACATGATGAGTCGGGTCCACGCACTCTGCTCCTCAGAGAGGAGGCAAAGCCTGGAAACTGTCATCAAATATTCTAATTACATTGTAACAGGATGTAGTCGGCATCCTGGCGTGCAGGATGCTGACTACATCTAAATACTGGCACCAAAATCCCGACAGGTCGGTATCCCGGCTCCAGTATCCCAACCGCCGGCATCCCAAAGGTAAGTATCGATGTGTTAGGGGGAGGTTAGGGTTAGGGTGCGGGGTTAGGGTTAGGCACTAGGGGAAGGGTTAGGCACCGGGGAGGGAGAGTTTAGATTAGGGTGCGGGGAGGGGGAGTTTAGGATTAGGCACCAAGGGGGGATGTTAGGTTTAAGCACTGGGGAGGGGGTGTTAGGTTTAGGGTGTTGGGAGGGGGAGGTTAGTTTTAGGCACTGGGGAGTGGGTGTTAGGTTTAGGGTGCGGGGAGGGGGAGGTCTAGGTTTAGGCACTGGGGAGGGGGTGTTAGGCTTAGGGTGCGGGGAGGGGGAGGTTAGGTTTAGGCACAGGGGAGGGGGTGTTAGGCTTAGGATGCGGGGAGGTTAGGTTTAGACACTAGGGGGGGAGGATAGGATTAGGCACCGGGGAGGGAGGGTTAGGGGTTAGGAAAACACTTACCTATCTTCCCTATGGGTGTCAGATTTTCTGGCTGTCGGTATTCTGACCAGTGGCATCCCGACAGACGGGATTTCGTACCCAACCCCATTGTAACAATATCATCCATTTACATCAAAGCGTTACCTGCAGCCAACACCCCTTTTAATCACTTGCAGTACGCTGATGTTTTATGGTTCAATAAACACTATGACAACATTCATTAAAGTACGGCAGATCTAAATCACGTCACAAAAAGTTTCCAGCATTTCCTTCGCGCATGTGTCTTTAACAGGTTGAGAAGTTTAAGTTATGGGGCCATATTCAACTTGAGGTGAAAAGTCCGAGGTCGGACTTTTCGCCGTCATCGCAGGTTTTCCTGGGGATAAAGTATTGGGCGCGTACCCGCGTATCCCCGTATTCAATTTGGAAACGGTGAAAACGGGACCCGGCGGAAAAAGGTAAGTATTGAAAAGTTCTGTCACTTTTGGGGAAATCAGCCTGTCACCCCCCAAAAGATGGCCAGACATGGGGGATCACTATGGGTACCCCCGAATTGGCCTGCAAAAGGTATTTGGGGTTTTTAAACGGCCGCGACAGATGCTTTAATGCGCCTTTAAAGAAGTTGTGAAGAATGGCATTTAGCTTCATTTTTTTTAAAAAAAATAACTAGTCCCGTCAAATTTGGGGTACATGAAAATGGATGCAAGCATATTTTTAACTCCCTAAAGTGATTTTTTAAAAATCAATAAAATCCACCTGCCACAACCAAGCGCTTTCTAAAAAACACCTGCCACATACTTGGGGACCCCCCCTGAGTCTATTTTGCTAGTTTTTTTTGTTTGTTCCCCTACTTTTTTTTTCACCCCCAAAACGAAACCACTTTTTTCGGGGTGTCCTAACCAACGTTTAAATTTTTTTTTGACACAGATTACTTTTAGGGGACATTCTAAGGGGTGCAGGGTACTTTTTTTAAGTCTGCACCCCAAAACCCCAATACTGCACTTTTTTTCGCCACCTATTCAGTGGTGAAAACGTATCCCCGGTTCTTGACAAAGACTTTTTGCACCTGCGAAATTCTGAAATTGAATATAGGGATAAGTGAAAATGGCGAAAATGACGTCATCGGCGATAAATTATTGCCGATAACCCGTTTTCACAGCCTAATTGAATATGGCCCTTAAAGTTTTGTCACTGGGATCAGTGATCGGAAGGACAGCTGCATTTTACAAATCTTGGAAATGATGTGTGTGCAGGTGTTGATCCTGCACCGCTATGTAGGCACACACCAATGGAAGACTCAAACTATGAACAGCTCAGTTACTTCACCAGTGGTGTTGGTTTATTAAAAGATAAGTTACAGCCGTACTCACTGTTACATGCACACCGGTAATGGAGTGAAACTTACTTTATACTCTATACAGCTAACCAGCCAGTGAGAATATACTGGTTGCAGGTAGTTGTGCAGGATGCTGGAACAGAGTTATGTAGCTATACACTGGGGTTTCTCACATGGAGCTAAGCAGGAGACTTCTCTCTCCCATCATGTAATTCTACACAGTACTAAGATGGCTACAGTCACATGTGCAAGAGCACATCAGGTTGAAGGTCAGACCTTCCTGCAGACTCTGGGTCCTAGTGCCCAGCATGTATGCACAATTTTGAGATGCCTTGGCTGAGGATAATGCACCTGTTTTCAGCTGTATAATGTAAACGGACTGTAACAGAGAGCAGGGAGAGATGGTAATTAGGGAACCATTTGTAACCTTGGGTGTCAAAGGAGCATATTTGTCAAAATATATTTGCAAGATATTTGTGAGTATTTTCGGGTACAACCTGCAACTATTATGTATCTAGGGAGAACAGCAGCAGATATTAAAGACAGCAGCAGATACAGTATCAGAGCTTTCGACTGCATAAGCATCCCCCATAGGTGTCAGATTTAACAAGCTTCAGAATGAAAGGCATACAGGAGTGCTCTGCGCAGCCTCTGTTCCATTTAGTCCTGCAGTCACCGGGCACTAGGACCAAGTGGCTCTCAATAGAGGCCTGAACTCTGAATTGTGCCCTCTTCGCATGCGTGGCTCCACTGCGTGTCTTTCCTCCTCAGTATGACCGAACTGGCCCCTGACTTACTCTCTCTAGGGGGAGCCCTACAAAACCCTATGGAGACCCCATTGCCCTGTGCCACAACCACACAGCACAGTAGACCTCCTGCTGTCAGCCTACAGTGTGTGTGCATATAACACTTGGCATACTACAGTGTCCAGCAAAGGCATCGGAACAGGGGGGGCAAAGGGGCAGTTCACCCAACCTACATTTGAGAGGTGCCAGTGGAGCAGCAGACTGTCGGGGGCTGTGCATTATAGCAATAGGCTGCATAGCCCCTGCACTGCACAGGAGGAGGTGTTTGTGCCGTCTTTAAGTTAAATGACCATACATTACACCTCTTCCTTTGCACAGTGCAGGGGCTGTAGCTGTGCAGGCTCTTGTTATAACGTGCACAACCCATGCCTACTCCCCCCTGATGGTCCCGCCCTTCTTCCGTGGTGCCGGTCTCCTCCTCCTTCATGCTACCGACCAGCAATAAGTAAGTTGGAGGGAGGTGTGGGTGTAATGGGGGTGGAGCACAAAAATTAAATCTCTTGCCCCCAACATATAATCATTGCAACGCCCCTGATGCCCAGCACACCCTATATGCTTCAGGAAGCATCTCGAGTACCAACTAAAGCCTGTACCTGTATTAACCCTGTGTCCTGTGCTACCTGTTTCTAACTGGTTAATAAACAAATACCTGGTTAAGTTGTCTTCTGTGTGGAATAACACTCATTCGCATACCACTGTGCAACCAGAACCACTGTGTACCACTGTGCCCAGGCCACCAAATTTGTAAAATTCAGGCTGCCAGTGTTCCCACATCCAAGTGTGAAGACAAATGATACCAATAATACAGACTGCAGCTACACAGAATAAGACGATCTGAGTAAGTATGGTAAATCCTTTATTCACATGTATGAGAATGTACATGAGACAAATTGACTTGAGGCATACTTTATATGCTACAAAGCTTAGTGAATGCAGAAACATGAATGAATACACAGATAAAATGTTGCCCATCTTTCAGCAATTGACTTCTGTTGGTGTCCTAGTAGACGGGGAGGAGGTTGTAATGGTGATGCTGCAAAACTTTATGCCAGAGTATGAAATCTTAGTAGTAGCTTTATAGTCTGGTGATACAAAGTTAACAACAGAGACTGTATGGGCCAAGTTACTCCAGTTTCAAGAGTGCATTCCTGTAGAAACTAATCTGAGATTTCTCTACTTATATCAGAAAGAGCAAGCCTAAAAAGCCAAAGTACAGTTGTTTCAAATGGCATAAATCGGGACATAAAGCCTCAGAGTGCAGAGCGAATGAACCATCACATAAACATGACAGAAGGAATTAGTCATCATTGAATGTAGCAGACAGCCACTGCAGGGACTGTTGGCACATGGACTTAGGAGCCTCGAGGCACTTTAGCTGTAATGACAGTTAGTTCAAGTCACTAAAGCCATGTGACTCAGTAAACATCAGTGGAATAGGAGACAAAGGGGTTGATGTACTAAGCCTTGGAGAGAGATAAATTAACAGTAATTTTTTCCAAACACACCCTGTAAAGTGACAGTTAGGAGCTGATTGGTTGGTACCTTATCTCAATCTATTTTATATCTCTCCAAGGCTTAATACATAGACATCAAAGTCCAAAATGCCACAAAATTTAGAACAATCACTGCATACTTAAGAATTAATGGCAAAACAGTTATTACAAACAAAGAAGATGCACTATTTATGCCTGATCTAGGAACAAATGTATTTATCATTAGTGTACTGGAGAAGAAGGGGTACAGAGTCCAATTAACAAAGGGTCAGTTTGTTGTGTACACCAGAGAGGGTCTGTAATTGCAGCAGCAACTTGGTGCCAACAACTGTATGTCCTGGGTACAAAGGGGTAAATTTACTAAGATTCATGTTGGTCCGAGATTGCAATCTAAGTTTAGGCATTTTTCTCAAGTCGCAAAGTTACTAAAGACAAACTCAGGTGAGATGTCTCTCTTTTCACTAAAAAAATCAGGTGAGATTGCAAACTCGAATAAGCTCACCATCGGCCAAATTAAGAAGTACTCGGGAATTTACAGATGAGATTACAATCTTGGGTGTAACTGTAGCAAACTTGCAGCTAATTCGAAGTTTCAAATAGACCACCCCCTGAGCTGTGAGTTTGGCAGAAACATATACAGATTAGTGTGATTTGTGTATGCTTCTGCATGTAAACTTTATCTAAAGTGTTAATATTAAAAAAAAATGATGTAGGGCCCCCCCCCCCAAAAAAAGCATAACCAGCCCCGGGCTCCTGAGCCTATCCTGGTTCCAAATATACATGGGGAAAAATGAGTAGGGTTCCCCCGTATTTTAGGAACCAGCACTGGGCTGCTGACCAGTCCTGGTTTTAAAAAAAGGGGGGATTATGTAGGTGTCCCATTATTTATAAAACCAGCACTGGACTCAAATCCGGCTGGGGTGTAATGACACAGCCAGGGGACCCTATTACTGGGTCTCCCTGGCCCAAGCATTATCAACCCAAGCCAGTCAGCCAAAGCCGGGGATGTCAGGGGAGGTGGGGATCCCCTCAATAACTGTAGAGTTGCCGCTGATTGGCTCCTGACAGTTCCCACTTGGGCTGATCAGTCAGTCAGTAGCCGAGTAGGTCTCACACATACATAGCTAATGTCCATTTATGGTCCGGGTGTCAGTTTATTTTTTTTGCAAAAACCCGGGGGTGCTACGGAGACCAGTGCAACGACTTGGGTGAGTATAGTTTTTTTTTTTTTAACATGAATTCCCATTGAATTTCTACTGGTCAAGGGGACAGAACATCTGGCAGCAGGTAAGTATGTGTGAGTGTGGTAGGTGTATGTAATAAACTTGTACTTATTACGGAGTGTGTGTGTTGTGGTTTTTTAACTATTTTTTTACAGCGAGGGTACGGATGCCAGCCACCTGCTGGCACTTGTAGTTACCAAAGGGCAGGCACACTGGCTCCTGTAGTTCCACGGTAAAAAACAACAGTTTCTATTTTATGACACCACTATTACCCTCACACACACCACTCCAGGGGTGTGGGGATGAGCTCCGGGCTTCAGACTAAGCCTGGTGTGCTCGGGAGTCCCCACCTCCCCTGAGATCCCCGGCTTGGGGTGATAATGCTTTGGCCTGAGATTCCTGGTGATAGGGTCCCCTGGCTGTGGCATTACAACCCGGACAGATTTGAGTCTGATGCTGGTTTTAAAAATAAGGGGACCCCTACACAATTCTTCCCCCCCTATTTTTAAAACCAGGACTGGTCAGCAGCACAGTGCTGGTTACTAAAATATGGGGTAGCCCTACTCATTTTTTCCCCCATATTTTTAGGAACCATGACTGGCTGAGCAGTCCGAGGCTGGTTATGCTTTTTGTGGGAGGACCCTACGTAATTTTTTTTTATGTTAACCCTTTTTTTACAGGTAGAACACACAAGCAGTCTTCAAATATCTCACTGATATGTAAAGGCTTCTTGTTCAGGAGAGTTGAGGAGAGAAAACACTGCAAACTCGGGTGAGAAATCTCTATCTAAACTTGCTACTCAGGTGAGAAATTGCGATCTGCTTTATCATCGCCTAACTTGATGACAGCTAAACTCCCTTCTTAGTAACTTTGAGAGATTCAGAAGCATCAAATTACCTGAATTTTGGTGATGCAAATTGAGTTTAAAAAAAAGCAAACTCGATCAGACTCGATTCTTAGTAAATTGACCCAAAGAGTGTTGTGCTGCTTCTGAATCCAACCAGTCAATGAACTATGGCACAGACTACAGGATAAATTTACTAAAACTTGATTTTGGTTCCATTTAAAATTGGCCAAAATAAAACCAACATCCCCACAAAATTGACCACAGTGTTTTTATTCAAATAGATAATTTGCTAACAGTCGATTTTGGGTTCCATTATGATTCTGATGGTGCATTGCTTTCTATTTAAAGTTCTATTTGAAGTTCTAAATGTTTTCTATTCACCCTCAATAGAACCCAAAATCATATACATTCCTATTGGCCAAAACATGTCACATGCACTGTATTACCCACAAACACCTTCATCCCAGTGCTAATTTGCATATCTACAATTTTTTAGAAGGCATTGCTATGCCTTTACATGCCTGATTTATACACGCAAAGTGTCCCACATGCTTCTCTCCCATGTTTTTTCCCCATCATATTGAGTTTTCAGACAATTCTACATTATTTAAAATCAAATAGAATAGTTTCTCATGGTTTTATTAAAAATAGCAATTCTGGGTAATTTTCAAATCGACTGTTAGTAAATAAGCATTTTTATCTGATGGCTATGGGGAAGTACCGATGGTCTATTTGAATTTCTATTTGTGTGTAAAATTGGATTTCTGTGGATTTTTAGGGAATTTTTGTCACAATCCTGGCTAGTTTTTACCTTTTGTGACTTACCTCTGCCAGCTGCTCCATGGATCTGTGGGCTTGATTCAGAGCCGGACGCTATTTGCGCTCGCTCGTTCAGAAAAAGGGGCCGGATATTTAAATAGAGCGCTCACTCTTTGCGGTCTGTTGACGCCTCTATGTCTGAACGAGCGAACGAAACATGCGCTCGCTATTTTTAAAAAAACGCCCCCTGGCCGCTCGCATCCTACATCATCTCCGCTATTTATTAGATTAATCGAGTACATTGAAAGGCGTATGAACTGCTCTCAGTGCTTGTGGTAGCATTTTCCTACCGCAATCATGCGAACAGTTCAGGCTAAAAGACAACCAAGTGACGTGGTCGATGACGCTGCTTTGTTAATTATGCACACCCTTAAAACGCCCGTTTTAACCATATGGCACGCCTGCGTTCGGATCACCACTCCCCATTTTCAAGCACCTTCCCCTGTTACCACCCACAAACGCCTCATTCTGTCACTCAAATTAGCAGACATTCGCTATTTTGCGAGCACACAATTTCAGACCGCAATGACTGGTTCGCGCATGCGTATTATGACCCATACGCATGCGCAGTTGTGTGAACATCGCTCGGAGCGAACTAGCGGCCGCTTACGAGCGGCTCTGAATCAGGCCCTGTGTTTGTAATTCTCCTGGGACATCTGCTCTGGCTGAATCATGCTGGCTGTGACATCTTTGTGTGTGCAGACTGCTCTCCTTCCCACACTGATTAATCACCTGGACCCTGCTCTGTCTGTGAGCATTGCTAGTCTTAATTGAAATTACAGGTGTGGTCCTGATTCTCAAGTGCTACAGAGATGATTTCTCCCTCTGCATGTTGTGCCTTGCTCCACTCAGAATGCCACTGCCAGACCACCTGTCTGTGTCCACCAAAAGCTGCCAGACTCTAGGTATATAGATCCTCCTCTAATAGCACTCAGGCCCTCATTCAGAGGCGGTCGGAGGATGCAAGCGGTCGCTCAGAAACTGGGCGGCTGCTTGCATCCTGACACCCACAGCTCTAACGACCGCTAGGGTGATGGTCGCAATGGTCATAGGGTAGGGTCTCACTTGTCGTAAGCCCCGGAGAGCTTCTGGCTCTGTCAGAGCCGGAAGCTCTCCACTGACATCACTAGTGATGTCCGTGGGGCCTCCCCCAAATGGCAGGCGTTCCCATGGGAACGCCTCCATTTGGGCTGCCAGCCCCCCAGCCCGCCTTCCAAATGGGGCGAGCTGTCATCAACATCGACAGCTCGCCCCCTTTGGAAAGACACCCGCTACGACCGGCGCTGTCGGTCGTAGCGGGTCTCACGCATGCGCACAAAGGAGCCGGCTCCCTCGTGCGCATGCGCACTGGAAAAACATTGAGGCGGCCGTGCGGTTGTAGACCGTACGGCCGCCTCTGAATGAAGCCCAAAGTGCTTGAACATCTCGTTACGTCCCGTGGTGTACAACTTGTGCTATAGCTGTACCTCTGAGTACCAGTGTGTCCCAGGCTCCTGCTGGTTCCTAGACCAGTGCTATCTGTAAGCCTGCTGCGTTCAGCTATCCATGCTACCAGCTTCTCACCTACAGCTCCCAGGCCGCTCCAAGTAGCTTCCATGCTACCAGCTTCTCCACATGGCTCCCAGGCCACACCAAGTAGCTTCCACGCTACCATCTCTCACCTACGGCTCCCAGGCTGCTCCAAGTAGCTTACACGCTACCAGCTTCTCCACACGGCTCCCAGGCTGCACCAAGTAGCTTCCACGCTACCATCTCTCACCCACAGCTCCCAGGCCACTCAAAGTAGCTTCCACGCTACTAGCTTCTCCACACGGCTCCCAGGCTGCACCAAGTAGCTTCCACACTACCATCTCTCACCTACGGCTCCCAGGCTGCTCCAAGTAGCTTCCATGCTACCAGCTTCTCCACACAGCTCCCAGGCCACACCAAGTAGCTTCCACGCTACCATCTCTCACCTACGGCTCCCAAGCCGCTCCAAGTAGCTTCCATGCTACCAGCTTCTCCCACGGCTATCCAGCCACTCCACGTAGCCACCCAGCTACCAGCATCTACCCACAGCTATCCAGCCGCTCCACGTAGCCATCCAGCTACCAGCGTCTACCCACAGCTATCCAGCTGCTCCACGTTGCCACCCAGCTACCAACGTCTACCCACGGCTTCCCAAGCCACAACAAGTAGCTTCCACGCTACCATCCATCTGCAAGCCCATCTACTAGTAACCCGACCAGCTCAGTCAGCCTTCCTGCCGGTCCCAGTCTGGTTCCTCCAACTCCACTCACCTCACAGCTCATTAGCTGCACCAAGTAGCTTCCGTGCTGCCATCCATCTGCAAGCTCATCTACTGGTACCCCGACCAGCTCAGTCAGCCTACCTGCCAGTCCCAGTCTGGTCCCTCCAAGTTCCTTCTGGTCTCACTCCAACGTTTCAAGTTTCCAGTTCCAGTCACTCATCACCAAAGGCAGTTCTCACTGCTACCCACTTCTTATATTAAAAGAGCTATTCATGTTACCCATGGTTCCAGTCCAGCCGGCCTCCAGTGATTCCAGTTCATCACCTGAGACAGGTAACTCACTAGCACCAACTGTGACAATTTTGAGTCAGTTTTGCCTCTACTAAATACCTGATTGTCAAAATCACCACCAATTCACCTCAAAATCACCACAAAATAGTATGGAACTGACAATCGACCCTTAATAAATTTACCCCTAGGTCACCTAGGATACAACAATATACAGAAACGTCTAGAAGGCAGGGTGACGGGATGTCAGTAAACAATCCTGAAAGACCAGAGAGTGAGAGTCTCGTGAAAGGCAAGCAAACATGTTACACCTCTCCCAAGTCAGTATCCATAAAGCACCATTGGAATTAGTTCATACAGACATAAGTGGACCAGTGACAGTGGAATCGATACTACATGACACTCGTCGATGATGCTACAAGGATGACACATGTTTACTTCCTGAGAAACAAAAGTGAACTTAGAATACAAATGTTTTGTAGAGAATCAGAAAGCCTGAAAATAAAATTATTGAGATCTGACAATGGCAGAGCATATAAAGATCTAGTTATCTCAAGAACAACGGCATACAACACCAGTTAAATGTTGCCTACACACCAGAGCAAAATGATGTGAGTGAAATGGTGAATGGAACATTAGTTGTGAGAGATCGAACTATGTTGAGTGCAGGATTAGACAAAATATTTGGGACAGAAGCAGTTTAAACATCTGTTTACCTCAAGGATTAAGCAGCTACAGTAGTAGTCAAAGACAAGACACCATAGGAGACATGGGTGTATATGTAATAGGCTGCGGACTTCAAGCATCGGCGAGTCCCGTGTGAGACTGCCCAATGTTTTAAAGTAGCATTCATTTTAAAAGGCAAAATCAACAGGTTTTGCCTTTTAAATGACTGCTACTTTAAAACATTGAGTACGGGAACTGCCAAAGCTTGAAGTCTGCAGCCTATTACATACATCCCATGGTCTCAAAAAAGACCAAGCATCAACCATTTACATGTATTTGGATGTGGGGCATACTCCCAAATTCTCAAAGAACAAAGAAACAAATCCATCATTTATATCATGCTAGGATACTGTCAACAGTGCAAAGGTTACAGATTGTGGGACATAAGCAACAAAAGGCTTTTAAAATCAAGAAACATAGTGTTTCACAAGACCACTTCAGCTAAAGACAGACAACACACAAGGATTTGTGATGCTAGACATGCCTGTAGCTGGAAGCGAATCAGAGACTGAAACAGTAGATACAAACAATCAATAAAGGAGCAGGAGTTCTGTGAGGAGAAACTAAGGAAAACCTCCCAGAAGATATAGTGAATTTCAGTCTGCTGCGAACCTCAAACCATCCAAGAAGCAACGTCAAGTAGCAACTGGCAAGAGTGAAAGTTGGCTATAGATAAAGACCTCACAAGTCTAGACAACAATTGGACATGGACAACTGGAGCCTTACACATTACAAAGCCTGACTTGTTTCCACAGGTCACATGCAAAAATATATTATTGACTCCAGAGAGATCTTCTTTCCTGTTGCAAAATACAATACACTATGCATTGATCATTACCATATCTACTATATATTATTTGCTACTACTGTATGTCACCTGGACTTTGATTTGGCATACTTGAAAAGTGAATTAGAATATGCCACCAAAACACTACAACTCAAATACACTCCCAGAAAGAAAAGTGTGTCTACTGAAGAAGCCTTTATACACTCTTAAACAAAGTGGCCATTTTGGTACAAGAAGTTATACAGTTACTGCTGAAAATTATCTTTATTCAGTCTTTGGGCAAAATTTACTAGCGGCGGGTTCTAAATCCCTGCAGTTTGGTGGCAGTTTGACGGCGGGTTCTATTCTGTTCTAAACCCCGTGGGTTTGGTTGCAATTTTGCAGTGGTTTCTAAATGACAGCCCTGTTCTATTCTATTCTAAAATGTGTTTTGCTATTTGCAGATTTACTAAGGCCAAAACCTCTGCAAAACTGCAGTCAAAACACATTTTAGAATAGAATAGGGCTGTTATTTAGAAACTGCTGCAAGAATGCCACCAAACCCCCGGGGTTTAGAACAGAATAGAACCCACAGTCAAACCGCCACCAAACCGCCAGGGTTTAGAACCTGCCGTTTAGTACATTTTGCCCAAAGACTGATCATTGGCTCTGATTCAGACCCACTCGCGAGCGGCTGTCCGCTCGCAAGTGGGTCGATGTTCTGCACTGAGCATGCGCACGACGGAGGGAGCTCCGTCGTGCGCATGCGCCAGACTCGACGAGCGAAGGACTTTCCTTCGCTCGTTGTGTCTGATCAAAGGGGGCGTGCCGTCGATGTTGATTGACAGCACGCCCCCTTTGATGGGCGTGCCGGGGGCGTGCCTCCCTGACGGGGGCGTTCCTAAGGGAACGCCTACCGTCAGAAGCCGGCCCACTGACATCACTAGTGATGTCAGTGGGAGTGATTTTGGCTCTGATAGAGCCAAAATCACTCCGGGCCTTGTGGTTGAAAACCTCAACCGCAGGCTCCGGCTCGCAGTTTCGATGGTCGCGATGGTCAAGACCATCGCGGCCATCAAACTGCACGCTCGTATAGGCTGTGGGTGGTGACCCACAGCTATACGAGCATCACGGAGGACGCTCCATAGTTATGGAGGACTGCCCTCATTCAGAGCGTGCGCTCTGCTCAGAGCGTACGGCTCTGAATGAGGGCCATTGTCTACTTCAAGTGGAAAGAGAAAGAACTGTTTGTTATACTTGTCTATGTAGATGATCTAATAGCTAATGTCAAGTGACAGATTCATGCCTAAAGACCTTTGGCCTGCACACCAACTACTAGGTCTAAGGATCATACAAAACCTAAGTGCTTTGACTGTTACCATAGATCAACAAGGCTGCATTGAAGCTATGCTTAACAAGTTCGGGATGGCAGATATGAGAGCAGTCACCATACATATCTTCAAAAGTGTGAAAACTTTGAAAGCTACATATCCAAAAACAACTATAAAAATTTAAGAAATTAGAAAAGTACCTTATCAGAGTGCTATTGGAACTTTCATGCAAGCGTTGGTACTAGAGTCACAGTCATAACCCAGACACAGTCAGCCATGTAAGCCAATTTGCATACTACCTAGGAAGAGAGCACTTTGAATACCTGAGCAAACAAGTTCCTTGAAACTAAAGTTCAGGAGAACAGAAACTTTAGAGCTACAAGCATTCTGCAATGTCGATTGGGGAGCAAATGCAGATGGCAGACAGCCCTATACTGGATTCCTATTTGCTATGGCAGCTCAGCCATGAGCTGGGCAAGTAGAAAACAGCTCACAGTTGCCTTATCTACTACCGTGGTTAGTACATGACTCTTACAGAAACAGCCAAAGAGGCATTATGGCCAGGGGCGTAGAGAGCCACGCCGGGCCCCGGTAAAGAGGGGGCGTGGCCTAATTTCAGAAGGCGTGGCCACACCCCCTTGCAAAAAAAAAGTGTTGCAGCGCCGCGAAGCAGCGCTGCGCGCCGGGGAGGGGGCGCTGTGAGCCCCTCAGCCCGGCGCAAAGCCAGTGGGGGGAGCGATCAGTGTGATCGCTCCCCCTTCAGGCATAGGAGATTGCTGTGGCTGCTACTTAGCAGCCGCAAGCAATCTCCCGCTGCAGCCCAGCACACGCTGTGTGCTGGGCTGCTGCAGAGGGAGGGAGGGAGGGAGGAAGTGATGGGTGGGGGCGGCGCCAGACCCGGGCCCCCGCCGGGCCCCTCTGGGCCCGGATAAACTGTACCCGCTCCCCCCCCTCTCAGCGCCCCTGATTATGGCTGAAAAAGAGACTATGGGGAATATTTACTGATCCTCAGGTTTCAGAGCCGATCATTCAAATTTCTTATCACCGCTATTCATGTCAATAAGAAATTCACATACATCCTAATGTACTAAAAATCACATGCAGTGAAATGTGCTCCGAAAAGAGCCCATCCCTCCGATGTGTAAAGACGTGAAATGATCGCAAAAGCAATCATTTCCCTTGGGAGCCGAGACCGTTCTGCGCATGCGTGGTCAGCAGACCACACATGTGCGTGGCCATTGACGGTAGTTTTTGCAAAATAGCAGCCCATAAGCTACTATTATCTTATCAGGAACAAAAGCAGGAATAGCTTGGTAAAACTGACAGCTTCACAGCCCCCCATATAAACCTAAGGGTGTTGTGGCTGCTGTCAAAAATTAGGGACTGTAGCAGGTATAGGAGATATCTGCTTCAGTCCCTCCTTCATACATTCGGGGGATCCTTAATATTTGCCGGTATCCCCCCAAAACAGGTGTTTTTGGGAAATATCACGCAAATATTATTCTATAATTAGGCCACTATGTGTGAGTTGGGTATTTTTAGTTTAGATAAAACAACACTGCATGTGAAATTTAGCAATAGATTTATCTTCCAGTATCAAGCATTACGGTAGATCCAAACAGTTTGCTATAAAACATCATTTCATTAGAGAGCTGGAATCAGGGGCGTATTTATAATGGGTTCAGGTTGTGCGGTGCACACGGGCCCCTGGGTCCAGGGGGGCCCACACCGCACCCCCTGCATCCATACTATACTTACCACTCCGGAGTCCCACATCAGCGCCTGTGTCAGCGCTGTAAAAAATGCCTGGAAAATGGCTGCCACAGCCATTTCCCAGCGTTTTGCGCATGCACAGTATAGGAAACACAGGAAAAATGGTCACTGCGGCCATTTTCCCGGTGACCTGTGCATGCGCTGTAGACTCTGGGCACACTCTAGAGTCAGTATGGCTCAGTGCGCTGCCGCCTGCCGGACTGAGAGGAGGGGGCCCGGGATGGAGACTGCACACGGTCCCCCTCCTCTCTTGAAACGCCCCAGGCTGGTATTGCAGACTTGTTCACTAAGGGTCTGACATCTCATGTCTTGAATGTTTTCTTGCAGAAAATGGGACTGGAACATTTTTAGAACATTGATGTACTTTATTATGTTTTGTACACATAATATATTTTGTTTCTGGCTGCAGACGTCAGAATGTGTGATGCTCACATTGGACCCAAGTGGGGGTTGTTAGTGGAGTGCTTTGTACAGCCTTTGTCCCCCTTAGCCCTGCAGCCACAAGTCACTAGGACCTAGCATCTCTCAACGGAGGTCTGACCATACGTCTGTCCTCCTCGGTGTCCTGTATGACCGGACATGCACCTGAGATATTCTCTCCACGGGGAGTCCTACAAAGCCCTACAGAGACCCCATTGCCCTGTGCCACCACTGCAGACTACAGTGGACCTCCCGCTGTCACTCTAAAGAGTGTGTGTGTGCATATAATGCCCGGTGCACTACAACACCCAGCATTCCCAGGCAGCATCTGGCATACCATCTACAGCCTGTACCTGTATTAACCCTGTGTCCTATGCTACCTGTTTATTCCTGGTTAATAAACTAACACCTGATTAAGTTGCCTGCTGTGTAGACTAACCTCCATTCACATACCACTGCTAACCCAGCACCATCGTATACTAGTGACCTTCCTGAGACACATCTCCTACTTCCCATTTCTGTTCCTGATCATAGATGCAACCACCTTGCTCAGACTAGATGCCCCCTTTAACGCTCACAATTTTAATGCATCAAAGACGGACGTTCTGAACATATTCATATGAATGCTGCTGCACTGCACTTCAAGAACTTATGTACGTAAGGCCTACGTTTTATTTTTACAGTTGACAACCAGGCTGGATACTGGGCAGGGACTAGAGTATTACACTTTGAGGTTCAGAGGGTTCTTCTGGAACAAAATACTGTAGCTGGGAATTGGTTGGTGTATGGATGGTAAAATTTTAAATTAAAAGTATCCAACCCCACCAATTGGGATGACAGATGCCCAGTGAAGTGGCCCACAAGGAGTGATCTGAGTAGACTACTGGGGGGTATATTTATTTACTAAAGATCGATTTTAATCGATGATAAGTAAATATAGCCCGTGAACTGTTATGATTGGCCTTCAGGAACATCTTGTCACAGCGCTGACGAATCCAGGTCTCTCTTACCTGGTTTGGCGACGCTGGGGTCCGGGCTGGCGTGGGACAGCGGGCAGGAGATCCGCTGTCAGCTGTGCTTCTCCTTCCCCGGCGGCTGTGTGCAGGCAGCCGCAGCTTCCCTAGGAGTGCGCGCGCGCCGCTCTGCTAAACGATTTAAAGGGGCAGGCGCAGTAAATGGGAAAGTGCTGATTGCGGCAGGTTTGAACTCTGACCATACTTGCCAACTCTCCCTCATGGTCAGGGAGACTCCCTGAAATACTAGCAATCTCCCTGTCTCCCTGAAGAGTCTATCAATCTCCCTCATTTCATCCTTACCCCCATTATGAAGCTGTTATATATACATTCCAATGAGATCATTAGTGTCATTTCCTTGTATTGGTTATTATAAGGCACAATGATCCCTATGAATTTCTGAAAAGTATCAGTGTGTTTTCATCAACAAACAGATCTTACTAACTGCTTTTGGGCTGGTTTACATTTGGATGTAAGTCAGGTTTAGGACACGCCTCTCAGATTTATCAGTACACGCCCACTGTAACACGCGCTCATAGGTGCTGCTTTCACAATCTCCCTGAAATGCTTTTTCAAAAGTAGGCAAGTATGACTCTGACCTATATAAGGAAGTTCCTGGGAGCACTCCAGTGCCAGAGTATAGGCTCCATTACCATACTCCAGTGTTCCTGTGCATATCCTGATTATTGGTTCTGACCTTGGCTTGTACGTGACTCCGATTCTGCCTGATCCCTGGTTCTGCGTTGATATCTGGTTCTGACCTCAGCTATTCCCTGTGACCCGTTTACACCTGCTCCCTGGTACCGTCTCATCTGTTTGGTTCTGACCCGGCTTGTCGACTATGCTAAGTCTCCTGCACTCCAACCATACCTTCTTGCGAGGGTCCCTGGTGAATACCGCCGGCACATTAGACTCCGCACCTCAGGAATAGGTCTAGTCAATTCCCTCAATACGGGTTGCGTCCACAATCCGTCCGAGAGTTTGTGACACATCTTATATATATATTTTGCTCCTTTGTCCGGAACGGTCTTTGATATTGAATATCTCAAAGACTAATTAAGATATTAATGTGATTCTTTTGCGACGGATTTCAATCAGCAATAAATTACAGAATTTGGAATAAAACTGTATAAAATTTGATGGAAAAAAAGATTGACAAAAACCATAATAAATGCTTTGGTATAGCTAACTTGAAAATGTCAAGAAAACTAGAAGAACACAGAACCGGCACAGTGACCCGGGGGAAGCGGGATAGGGGTGACCGCCGCCGGCTGCTGTTCTCACGCACTACTGGTGGTCTGTGCTCTCACATGGACCTGGCGCACTAGCCATGTGCGGGCACTGTTTACATTCTGCCCACTTCGGCTCCTGATTGGCCACCTGGCTGTGTGACGCAGCTATAACATAATGAAGGAGGGCGCACGGGCGTCACAACACGTGAGGCTGTTGCCGTCGGGGGTGCTCTTCCCTCACCTACTTTCTCCAACATGTCGATTCCAGGCTCGCAACCCCCAGTCAATCAGCACCGGGTTTGCGCCCCGCTGATTGGCGGGAGGCTGGGAGACGGTGAGGCGGAGTAACATTGAATTATCATTTGCATCTATAGGGGCTCAGCTTGCAATACCCCCTAAAAATGGTCCATTCTGCTTTAGAGTTCATGGCCAAATATATCATCGCACGTACAAATTGGCAAAATGTTACAATAAAAAATCCCCCAAAACCATTAAAAGGTCGTGGCATTGCTGGTTATGTTTCACGCGCAACTTTTATTACCTGATCCCGTCGTATTAACATATGATCTAGCCATTATCTAGAGAAGCATTTTCCGTACGTATGTTCTGTGTTCAAATTGGCGAAATTTAGTATGTTAAATAGACTGTGTCACCTGCTGGATGAGAAAGAGAATTGTACAACAGTTCAATAATGGTAGAAAGATTTATCAATATCCACTCATCATTACTCTTCCTTGTACGACAGATCATAACTAAAATTTTACGGCTTGGGTTTCATGCTGGGCGTCGTGTATCCAAAATGTTCCCGCTTCCAGTTTTTTAGTTGGTTATCATTTTTTTTTTAGAACTTTTCCTGTTTTGTGGATCATGGCTTTTAATGAAAAGACTAAAGATCAATGTTTTTTCTGGTCACTGGACTGGGCAAGCCCCTCTTTTATGCTTAGAATTGTATAATATGTTCAATAAAAGGTTTTCAAGAGTAAGTAAAATCACCCTCTGTAAATATACATGAAAGGCTGTGTATAACTGAGTTGAATAATAAACATGAAAAACAAGTGAAGTATTTATATTTAACTAAATGTCTCCCATGTTCTCTTTCCTTCTCAGATGTCCCTGGTATAGTGACTTACATTATTCCACACACCATAATGCCCTTTACACATTATGCCACACACTGTAATGTCTATTACCAAAGTGCCACTTACATATTTGCCCCTGACACCATTTTATGCCCCACAGTAAGGCTTCAAATGTATTTACTTTTAAATTACCTGCTCATTGTCAGGGGTTTTATGCTCATTACCAGGGGTTTCATGCTCATTGCCAGGGGTTTCATGCTAGTTTCCAGGGGTTTCATGCTCGTTGCTAGGGGTCTCATGCACATTGAAAGGGGTCTCATGCTCATTGCCAGGGGTCTCATGCTCTTGGTTTCATGCTCGTTGCCAGGGGTTTTATGCTTGTTGCCAGGGGTCTCATGCTCTGGGTTTCATGCTTGTTGCCAGGGGTTTCATGCTCATTGCCAGGGGTCTCACGCTCATTGCCAGAGATTTTACGCTTGTTGCCAGGGGTTTCACCAGAGAAGATGCAGCTTCCTGCATCTTCTCCCAGCAGCGCCAGCATTCCTGACGCTTCCAGGAACATTATGTGCAATGCGCTGGCCTAACAGACACTAGAGGTCCAGTAGGACCTCTAGCATCTGTCTCCTCCTAAGCGGTGGCCATTTTTGGAGGGCCATTTTCAGCAGGTTCCATGATGTATGCATGTATCTGTGTGAGAATGAACTGCTCATGCTGAAAGTGAAAGCATGAAGCAGTTCAATGCAGTCAGGGATTTGCAGTTCGGTTTGAATTGGGATTTTCTGTTCGATTTGTACATGAACATATCAAATTGAACAGCAAATCACTGTTGAAATCCGAATCAAATCGAATTTGTTTTGCAAATCGCAAAACAAATCAACCATTAGTAAATCTGGAAAAAAACGGGGTTGTCACAATGCGATTTGAGTCGGTATGAGATGAGCTAAATCACACTTCAAATCGACCATCAAATCGACCTATAGCAAATTTACCCCAAAGTCCTTACAGCAACAAACGTCGGGTAAAATCACAGTGTACCTGAGAACTACAGGTGAAACCGTTGTCGCAGGCATCCAGCATAGGCAAACGTAGGGGGGGTTTCCGTCTGCCTGGTGACCCCCCCTCACCAGCCCACACCATGTCTACAATAGAAGTAGTAATAGAATAGAATTTTACAAGTGCTGCATGTTATTCTCACTATCACAAATGAAATAATTAGCACTACCTGTGGATCTTTTAACATGTATCAGCTAGTAATAAATAACCTGTGCATCAACTAGGAGATCTGGAAAACATTCACTGTTAGGGATGTGCTGCTATAGAGCCCAATATGTACATATATGTCCAGGGCAGTGCTAGATTGCTCCCAGACTCCTGGACTTGCTCTAATACTCTGGAATGGTGCCCACATCTAAAATGAAAACATTAATCTTAGACAGGATAGCCATACTGCCGCATTTAATGGCTTACTGTGATCGCTTGTCCTTTATATGCTGGAATTATGACACACAATACACTTTGTATGACGCATATTAAAGCTGATTAAGTGCTAATTCTACCCTCTTCATGGACTGGCCACACTCACTCTAAAATCAAGCATTTGGAAACCCCCTCTAGAAATTCTGTGTTTGGCACTGTCCGGGATATGTTACGTTACCAGATTTGGGGACTAACCTTATCGCCATAAGTGTCCTAAAACACAAAGGATTCAAGGTCAAGTTTGCAGAGGGCAAGTGTGTTGTGAAGAATAAAAGAAAGACTGCAACAGCAACCCAGTGCCAGCAACTATGCATCCTAGACACAGTAGAATGTTATGTGACGGCGACCTTTGATTCGAGCTGAAGATCCGCAGAACAAGTTATTAGCTGGATATGCTGACAGCTGGAGGCAAGTCTGAGTTAGAGACTACAAATGTGGATATCCAATCACAGAGCAGGAGTTCTGTAAGCAGCAACAGGAAAACTCCCGAGGAGATATTATGAAGAGTTTGCAAATAACTGAGAACCGCAAAATATCCAAGAGGCAAAGTCAAGAAACATCTGCAATGGAAATCAGCAAGAGAAAAAGAACTGGCATCATTGGATGACAACTATACATGGACTGTTGCAGAAGAGTGACAAGTGGGTCTCCTGTAAAAAGCTAAAGACAGACTAAACTATTGCCCATTATACAGTCTGCCATCTGCCTTGTCTCTACAGGAAATAAACAAAAATCTGGGATGGACTATGGGGAAATCTTTTCACCTGTTGCAAGGTACTGTACAGTACATTACATTTAGTCACTGCCATATCTGTCATGCATGATTTACTGCTGTACCAGTTAGACTTTGACTCAACTTTCTTAAATGGAGAATTGGGTTGATGAAATTTATATGGAACCTCCTGAGCATTACAATGAGGACATGTTCCAAAAAGGAAATGTCTATCTGTTGAAAAAGGCATTGTATGGTCTAAAAGGGATGTAGTCATGTGATCGGCGGCTGCAATCCCGACAGCGGAATGCTAGAAAGGGATTTATGATAGGCATCGAAATACCGATGGACGTTATCCCGAATGAAGATAAGTCTGGTGCGCCGTTAGTATTAGCTGCAGGGGGGGAGGGTTAGGATTAGGGAGTATAGCAGGGTTAGGGTTAGGTTTGGGGGGGAGACTAGGGTAAGGCACCCCTAGGGGGGAGGGTTAGGGTTAGGCACGCCCAGGGAGAGGATAGGGTTAGGCACCACCCCCCGGGAGGGTTAGGTTTATGGAGTGGTAAGGGGAGGTTAGGGTTAGGCACCCACCAGGGTAGGTTAGGTTTAATCACTAGGGGGGAAGGTTAGGGTTAGGCACCACTAAGGGAGGGTTAGGGGGGGACAGGGGAGGTTAGGGTACTTACCTGCCTCTGTTGCAATCAAGATCATGTCGGGCATCCGCTGTCGGGATTTGAACCAACGGCATTTCAATCCCATTCCAGTCTAAACAGAGTGGTCATTATTAGTACATTAAGATAGATGCTTAACTTTTAGAGATGGGCTTTGTGTTTTCAAAGACTGAACATTCTATATACCACAAGACAATAGAGTAAGAGAGATGGTCCGTCTTATGTGCATGATTTAAGGAGTATCGCGGTAGTGTCACAAAAGTGTTTGCGTACTCAGACGATCATTCACTCACTTCTGGGGCCATACTCAGGCAGTAAATCTGCACCTGCCATAAGGCTGGTGTAAGTTTAGATGGCGAGAACAATGGTGACGTCACGCATTAGGCAATATTAGTGTGTGTACAGACACTGAAAGTGGGCATCTCAGTCCTTGCACATCTGTACGCATGTACAATGTATTTCAGGGAAGGACTTTGTAGCGACATTCGCATAAAGTGGCAGACGGACGTCCACTTCTCAATCAGTCCTAATATCGCTATGTAACACAAATCACTAAACGTCTGTAAAACCGATTTATTTTTATTTTTCTTATGTTAGATATGAAAAAAGCCCTCTCGTTGATTTACAGAAAAACCATTGCTGTTAAATCGCCGTTTTCATTTCAACCGCAGATAATTGCCTTTATTTCAATGTTCCAAGTTCTTAAATAGATGCAGAATAATGACATGCTTATAACAAGGAAACTTTTGAACTAAAATTAAAAATAAAATGGTGCACGAGTGTCAGCGCGCCCAGCTCTTTAGCGTAAATAAATGCTCGCTATTAAACACACTGATTACTACTAAATATTTTTTTTTCTAATTATATTTGAAAATGCAATAAATGGAATCCCAGCTCCCAGTCTCCTTGTAATCAATTGACCACTTTAGCTGATAGCCAAATGGGTCACAGGAGAAAAGGCTCGGCCTTCTGTGACACTGGGAAAGGTAATAACACTCAGAGCCATTTCCCATGTGCAGTCATCAGTGTATCTAATAAGTGTAAAAATGTACTTCATTATTAATAATTACGATGCTGACATTTGTGCTGTGAGAACCACACCTCCTGAAATTCTGTGTATAGGGAATTGTTATCATGGTCCCCTCCCCCCTCCACCCTCCTTTCGAGAAGACATTTAGGACTTTGGACATTAGAGGAGAAGGGCCACGGGTCTCCCTATCATGCTATAGCAGAAGCAAAACAATATTAACCATTCATTCTTGATAGATGAAGCATGGAAATTAGTTACAGAGTTTAACTGATAACTGAAACCACACACTTACATTCCATTATGGCAGCCTTAATTGATGAGCTCATTAAACCCATTATTAGAGAAATTGATTTCAAATAGGCATTTAAAACTGGCTTGCAAAGGGAAAAATAAGGTGAAGAGATATCACGGAAAGAAGAGAAAATAACTAAAATACATAATGAAGCAAGTAATTTTATAGGTTTGTTTAATGAAAGCATCAAGGACGTATTACTTTATGCAAGGATTTTAAAGACTCATTTATGTACTAATAAAGGTTCTCTCTCTCTCTCTTTTTTTTTTTTTGCACGCCCATTAATGGAAAGTCGAGAAGAACTGCAATCTTTAATTCAAGTCTGCAACTAATTAATGAATTAACCTCGGCTGAAACAATCAATTAGCTAGTCATGCAGAATCGACACTTTAAAGGTCTGCTTGGAATGGTCGAGCGGTTGGATGGCTGGAGAATTTTTTATTTTTTTTGCATTTCATTAATTTTTATTCCCAACAACTCGCTGAAAAAAAAGTAATATGGATACTTTGCAATGCTAAAGCTGTATACACACGGTAGGATCTGTGCCACCAACGACTTGAAAGATATCTTTCAGTGAAGTCATCCTGCCACATCTCTGAACAGGCAAAGTTGACAATATCGTGCAAGTTGGCCTGCATGTATGGATGATCCTAGATATCGTTATCGTTCATGCGGGAACGTGTATCATTGGTCATTCACTGCATAAAAATGAACGATATGAACGATATATCATTGAACAATATCGTTATCGATCATAGATATCGTACCGCCATAAGAATACTGATATTGCAGATTGTTGGGTTGATACAAAGTTGCAGGGTAGGAAAGAGACAGTAGAGCAGATTTGGTACAACTGCCTGGAAATGCTGTTATCTACAATGGTACAAACAAAATCATAACATAAAGGGGGAGATTTATCAAGTCTTGGAGAGAGATAGAGTGGATTATTTTCCCAAAGCAACCAATCAGCTTAGAAGCTTGACACTTTATCTCTGTCCAAAGCTTGATACATCTCCCTCCACCAACGAAACCTAATACCAGTTCAGTTATAGCTGAATAAAAAAACAGAGGGCCTGATACTTAGTTTGATGCAAGTGAAAATGCAAATGGAACTCGCAGATATCAGCAAATTGCAATTGCTCATTGCGTATGAGCCTCACCTGGCATAGGCACAAGGACAAACATTGCAAGTGCACATGGATTGTTCCATTTATTGATGGATCACTAAGAGCAGCAGGTGAATTGATGCCGTGCAGAGTCTTTGAGGGCAGCCGAGGATGGCACCAGAGTGATGTAAATTGGGTGGGGGTATGTGTCACAAACCCACACGGCCTTCTTGCGAGGCCACACCTCAATTTCAGGAAAACAGTGGAGGGGCTGAGCTCCCATATGCAGATATACGGACACTAAACATACACAGGATGATACCTGCCTTAGTCAGGGCCGCAACTAGAGGGGGGCTAAGGGGGCATGTGACCCGGGTGCCGGACATGAGGGGGTGCCAGGGAGAGACTGCCGGGAGGCTAAGTTGCTGCTCTTGTGGGTTTGGAGCCACATCCCGGCCTTGAGAGGCACAGAAACACTGTCAGTCTAATGTGCCGGTCGCAAGCCAATCAGTGCTCAGGACTGGCAGCCAATCAGCAGAGGCTGCCGATCCGTGAGCTCCAATTGGTTCACGAGCGATGCCACATTACAATGACGGCAGTACTGACAGTTCCCCAGCGCATGGTAGCCCCATCCAATGCCATCCCGAGCTCACCCACCGCACGGGCCTGGCAGGTAAGAGAAGGGAGATGGTGCCTTACTGTGGCATAATATGTGGGCATTACTGTGGCATAATGTATATGGGGCATTACTGTGGCATAAATGTATAAGGGGCATTACTGTGGCATAATGTAGGAGGGACATTACTGTGGCTTAATGAATAAGGGGCATTACTGTGGCATAATGTGTTGTAAGAGGCATTACTGTGCGGTATAATGTGTTATAAGGGACATTACTGTGCGGTATAATGTGTTGTAAGGGGCATTACTGTGGCATAATGTGTTATAAGGGTCATTAATGTTTGGCATAATGTGTTATAAGGGGCATTATGCATCACAAAACCACACACCCTTTTCATCCTCTATGTTGTATTTTTTTGGGGGGGACGCCAAATTATGGCCTTGCCCCGGGTGACAAAAATCTTAGTTTCGGCCCTGCCTTAAGGTATGGGAGTAGACAGGCTGCCGCATCCATACCGGAGGGGGGCGGAGATGCGTCTGACTCAGAATAAGCTCCAGAGTCTGTTATAGATGTAGTGCTGGCTGAAATTGCCCCCACAAATCTCAGGTGCAATTTGTGTTTGTTTAATAATGCTGCCATTGAAGGCATAAGGGAGCTACTGATTATAACACCCATAATAAGACTGAGGGCCTGATTCAGAGTTTGCGAGCGCTCGCTCTGAATCAGGGCCTTTTTTTTGTTTGTTTGCTTCGGCCTCCAGGCTGCTCACAAAACTGTGGGTGACCACCCACAGCTAGTGCGAGCGGCCTGGCGATGGTCGCGATTATCGCGACCATCGGGCTTGCATTGAGACCCTGCTGGAGGGTCTAGGCTCCCGCAAGCTCGAGTGGACTTCCTGCTCTAATAGAGCAGGAAGTCCACTAATGACATCCACCCCCCCTCCCCGCCTACAAAACGGGTCGAGCTGTCAATCAACATGGACAGCCGCCCCGTATTGTAGTGAGCCCCGGAGCGAGGGAGCTGCCGTCGCTCGCTGGGGCTCGCGCATGCCGGAGGCGGAGCATGCACAGTGGGGGAACATCAACCCACTTGCGAGCACAGGGCCTGATTCAGACCCGCTTGCAAGCGCTGAGCGCTCGCAAGCGGGTCGATGGTGGCCCAGTGCGCATGCGTACAATGGAGCCGGCTCCATCGTGCGCATGTGCGAGACCCGGATAGAGACGGCCAAGCTGTCGCTCCGGGTCTCGTACCAAAGGGGGCGTGCTGTCGATGTTGAGTGACAGCACACCCCCTTTGGTGGGTGGGCCAGGGGTGTGGCTGCCCACATGGAGGCGTTCCCATGGGAACAAGTGATGTCAGTGGGAGTGCTTTCGGCTCTGTTTGAGCCGAAAGCACCCTTGGGCTTGCGGCAACGACACCCTACCACAAGGGTCTCGTCGCAAGCCCGATGGTCACGATGGTCTTGACCATCGCGACCATCTTCCTGGCTGCTTGCTATAACTGTGGGTGGTCACCCAAAGCTATGCGAGCGGCCAGGAGGCCGCTTTAAAAAACAGAGGGCCAGCCCTGATTCAGAACGAGCGCTCTGTCAGAGCGTCCGGCTCTGAATCAGGCCCACTGTGCGCTCACGAGCGGGTCTGAATCAGGCCCTGAGTCAAGAATGGTGATGGTTTACAGCACATGTTCCCAAACTCGGCCATTACAGTCCAGGTTTTAAGGATATCCATGCTTGAGTTCAGATGGTTAAATCAAATTGACTGAGGTACTATTTAAGTCACCTGTGCTCGAGCAGGGATATCCTTAAGACCTGGACTATAATGGCGGAGCATGGGAAACTCTGGTTGAGAGTGTGATAGGTTATGATCGTAATAACAGAATGCTTATTAAATATACTTTGAATTATTTTTGATAGACATAGTTTAGTAGCTACATTTACTAACTCTCTGGCATGAATTAAGTGACAGAGTACAGAGAACTGTGCATTACCTTGCAGTTTCTCAGTACCTGTATGAAGGCATATCTCAGTGCCTGGTGGCTAAATTAGTCTAAAATGGTGGAATGATGTATCAGCTTTATCTAGCAAGAAATATTTTAAAAAGGAATATCTGAGATACTCGGCAACAGGCTCATAAACATAAAAAAAGCCATTTAATATACTGTATTTACTTTAAAAAAAAAAATTGAATTGATAAGCATGGATTGTGTCACATTGAAATTTTATTGCATTTTAGAAGTTAACACCATATGGAAATGTAGCATTTTAGAAGTTAACACCATATAGAAATGTAAGAATATTCACAAGAAAGAAACATATAGAAGAGATATTTACAATACTGTATGTACTGTAAAAAAAAAAAAAAACTGTGATGCTCTCTTAGAAGCCCTGATAGTTTGCATAAAACTTATGGAGCTTTGGAACAATGGCAAATATAATCCCTATATTAGAGATGTGCACTGTCCCCTTGTTTTGGTTTTGGTCCTAATTCATCATCATGTTTTGGTTTTGCCAAAAACACCCTCACGTGTTTTTGTTTTGGATCAAAATTTTTCTTTTTTTTTTCTTTTTTTTTTATATAAAAACAGCTAAAATAACATAATTTGGGCCAGTTTTTTTCCCTACAGTATTATTATCCTCAATAACTTTAATTTTTTGTCATTTCCAGTCAATTTCGACAACCTCAAAGCTCACAATATTGCTTTCACTCATATTGGCCAAAGGCTGGCTGGCTATTCTAAGCAACAGAGGAGCGGCACAAATACATGGCAGTTTAAAGGAGTATAACTCATCTATGAAACATTGAGGCACAGCAGTGACAGCCAGGATGGCAGTTTAATAATCTATATGACCCCATAGAAAGAATGTTTTCATTAATCAAGAACAAAATGAGATGCCCAAGGGCAGTAATTGGACATGGAGGTGGAGTATGTAGTGGAAGGCAGGTAAAGCATTGGTTGATCTGTTTTTCAACAACTCAGAAGAGAAAATGCTATAAAAGAATACAATATTGTTGTTAATATAGTCAAGGTATCCTGACAGGGGTTGCAAGAGAAGCTGGCTAATTGGGTAACAACTCTTATAGTACATTTATGAGTGCAGATAGAGAGATTGAGGGGAACTAGTTCAGAGGCTCGATGGCAGTACAGGGAAATGGAGGTGGAGTATGTAGTGGAATGCAAGTAAAACATTGGTTGATTTATTGTTTAATTAAGAAAAACCATAAAAGAATACAATGTTGTTGTAGATGCCTGACAAGGATTGCAGGAGAAGCTGGCCATACTCCCCCCCCTTTCCTAATTGGTTAACAACCCTTGTAGTACATTTACGAGGTGCATCAGAGAGTCTGAGGGGAACTAGCTCAGAGGCTTGATGGCAGTATAGGAAAATGGAGGTGGTGTTTGTAGTGGAATGCAGGTACAGCATTGGTTGATTGATTAAATTGTTTGATTTATTAATTAAGAAAATTTACTTTAAAACGTGGCCTTGTGAGATCTGTTTTGCAGCAACTAAGCAGAGAAAAAAGCACAAAAGAATACAATGTTGTTGTGAATGCCTGACAAGAAGCTGGCCATACTACCCCCTCCCTCTTTCCTAATTGGGTAACAACCCATGTAGTACATATATGAGGTGCACCAGAGAGTCTGAGTATGAGGTGAACTAGCTCCGAGGCCTGATGGCAGTACAAGGAAATGGAGATGGAGTATGTAGCAAGCAGTTCAGTGACAGGGACTGCCACTTTTGTGGCTGAAGTGCTTGGTTTGTTTGGGCACCCACAAAGCAAGCTATCAATGGGCTTTAGGCAGCTAACAGCACTGTAAATCATCTCTACATTGGGGAGATGTCATTATCATCCTCAGCCTCTTCACTCTCATCAGTGTTAAAATCATCATCACACAATATTAGCATCCCCACTTGAATCCACCATTACAGAAGTCTTTGTACTTTGTTGCAATTGGGGTAAAAGTTCTTCCTTATAGAATTTGTTTTTGTGAGCATGAGTTTTTCCACATTTTGAGATAGTAGCCTGCTATGCCGATCAGTCACAAGGTTCCCAGCTGTGCTAAACACTCTTTCCTAGTACACACTGGAGGGTGGGTAGCT
This sequence comes from Taudactylus pleione, assembly GCA_031769625.1. Classification (NCBI taxonomy): domain Eukaryota; kingdom Metazoa; phylum Chordata; class Amphibia; order Anura; family Myobatrachidae; genus Taudactylus; species Taudactylus pleione. The sequence goes on from JAUIMM010001082.1 coordinate 1,720,200, forward strand.
TAAATACACCAAATCCAGTTTGTACAAGGGGCTCCAAATTACCAGTTTTTCCTCTCAGTAATCAAAAGGACTGCATGACATGCTACTATACTTTGTACATTGTCATTCAAATAATCCTCCACCATCCTAATTATACTTAGTATATCAGATTTAATCACAGTAGAGGTGTCAACAATTATGGGCAATTCTTTTAAACCTGACCAGATGTCAAAATGGTGTTTCACTTTGGTGAGTTGACTCATTATCTACACCCCCAGTGGGTTTCTTGCAACAGGTCAGTTTTTTCCTGGCAGCAGCATTTGCAGGAGAAATTGAAACAGGAGACATAGTCATGTCATGTTCCACTGAGCTGACAACTTGCTAGCAATGAGCTCTTTGCATCTCTTAAGACCTGTGTCTTTTGGAAAAAAAGACATTACATATGACTTAAATTTAGGATTAAGCATGGTTGCCAAAATGTAGTGATCCAATTGCAGGATATTCACAACCCTTTGGTCCTGGCAAAGCAAATAAAGAACTTGATCTACAAAGTCCAACATACTTAGAGGAATCATTTTGTTTCATCTCTTCCTTTAGTTTCTCTAGCTGCTTTTCCAGTATTTTTATTAAGGGAATCACCTGACTCAAGCTGACAGTGTCTAAATTCACTTCATTAGTTACTACTTATAATGGTTTCAGTAGCTTGCATAAAACAGAGAGTATTCTCCAGTGTTCTGGACTAAGGTACATTTCCCCTCCTCTCCCTATATCATGGCTTGTTGTGTAGGTTTGGGTGGCTTGTTGCTGTTCCTCCATTTGCTAAAGCATATAAAGTCTGGAATTCCACCTGGTCACTACCTCTCGCTTCAGTTGGTGGCATGGTAAATTGAACTGTTCTTGCAATCACTGCAATCTTTTACATGCAGTTGCTGAATGCCAAAAATATCCTGAATTTTTTCTGGCCACAGACAGCATCTCCTACATTGCTCTTTTATTTATTTAAAAATTTTGAAAAATGTATTGTGTGGGCAAAACATGGTACATGTTAAAATTTACCTAGTTGTAATGCTCTCGCAATGTTACAGGCATTACCAGAAATGACAAAAAATCCTGAAAAGTGTCCAAGCGGGGCAAGCCATTTTGCTATGATATCTCTGAGTTTTTCTACAGTTTGACACCGGTATGACTCCTAGTGAAGCCGGTGATACAGAGAATTGCCTGCCTGTGAATGAGCTGGCATTGTGTGTTATATGCTGCTGTGCTGGTGAAGGCGATACACCCACCCAGTGGGCGATCACAGTCATGTAATCTTTCGTTTGACCAGTACCGCTTGTCCACATATCTGTAATTAAGAGGAAAATTGGCACAATGGCATTTTCTAGGCCAAGAACTAGTTTTACTTTGATGTCCAGGAACAAGTGATACATTTCTATTCTTCTAAAATGGAATCGAGATGGAATTTAGTAACGGGTACACAAGACCGCAATTGACTGTCTAAAACCCCATGCATTGATGGCAGATATTGGATGCAGATGTAATGCTGGCATAGCCATCATGGCTTCAGTGATCCGCTCTGTGACTGGATGGCAGCTTTCATACTTGCTTTCCATTGCAAAGGGTTGTTTCACATTCAATTGTTGTTTGAAACTAGTCTTCTTGGTCCCCTTTTGGGATGAAGATTCACCCCTGGCAGCAGCAGCAGCCCTAGCATGCAAGTATTCTTCTGGAGAATCCTATATAAGGGAGTTGTCAGTTAGCCTTCAGAAATTGGAGTAGGCAGATTACCTCCGATCAATAATTAGGAGATTGATGATGAAGGTGTTGGCAGTGGAGATTGCATGAGCTTGGATCTAACTAAGAGCTGGGAGCTAGCTGATGCTGGACTGTTTCTTATTATTGTACCAGATTTTTCATCTCTTTCTAAAAACTTTGCTTGAATTCCCTGCAAATGACATAACAGAGAAGAGGTTCCTAGATGGTAAACATCCCTGCCTCTACTTACTTTGGCTTCACAAACAGTATAGATGGTTTGACAAATGTTGTAGGAATTGGGTAAAAATAATTCCACACATAATAGTTGGCTTTTTTGGTCTTTTGCCAAGGCATGACAATGTCCTTCTTATCATGAGCAAGAACTGCTGCCACTGGTGGCTGACTTACTTTGACACAAACGACATCCTCATCAGCATCAGATACACAAATATCTTCCACACCCTCTTGCACTTCCACAGTAGCGACTTCAATTTCTATGTCACCATCTTTACTTGTGCTGCTCATCCCCACATTTGTAGGTGTAGAAATGGCGGAAGGAGGCTTCTTTAGGACTACAGTTTCAGAAATGTCAGACTCACACATAGCACTTGTGGACACAGACTCTACTCATGGATTTGTGAAGTTTGTGAATACACAACTTGTTTGTGAGGATACAGGGTTCTCTCAATCACCCAGATACTGAGCAGATGAAACCAAAGTGGTGGTTTATTTTTCATGGCACACAGAAATAGGTTATATGCTATGGTAAGAGGTAAATACAGTGAACAGCCAATATGCAGGTAGCAGTCAAGACAGAGGCAGTCTCTTGAGAGGGTACAGTTCTAGTACAAGTCCACAGAAGAGCTAACAACACACAGTTTCACACAGGAAAAACTATCACAGTTCACACAGCAGTGATAGCATATAAGTCCACCCAAGCATTTCCGGGATACCGCACAGTCAAAGCTATCATAGTTCACACAGCAGTGATAGCATATAAGTGCACCCAAGCATTTCTGGGATACCACACAGTTGAAACTATAACAGTTCACACAGCAGTGATAGCATATAAGTCCACACAGGACTGGTTATGCATTCCACTAAGCACCTTGGAAGAGCGTAACCTCTTAGCCAAAATCAGTGACTAACATCAGGAGCTGCCCTTAGCGACCTCTTTTAAAACCTTCCAATTTCCCACGGTGCTTGTGCCCAACTAGAGGATTTGCAAAGTTCCCTGATTGGTGTGGGTACCTTATCATGTCCATCCCTCCTACCTTCCTCTGATATCATGTTGCTGTTGAACACATGCTGGCTTGGCTCCATGCCGACTGCCAAAGTCCATAGAGGAACAAAGGGGAGCAACTAGAAGGAACAATGACCAGGTAATTGGTTTAAGTCCTGAGTGTCCCATGCAGAGATGGAAATTAACCCACGAGGTCCTTTTTCTGTGAGATGTTACATTGATCTACTGGTATCTTCCTGTGTGGCTAGGTCAGAATAACAAATGGATAAAACAGGCATATGGACAAGGGCTAAATATAAAGGTTTAAAAGTATTAAACATTACATTTCCTCACATTATTACAGTATATAATATACCTGCTAATGCAAAAGTTTAAGTCCTGTGAATGAACCCACATATCGGGACATTTACACCAGCAGACGGATAGGGGAACAAATGGGCTAAAAAGTTCATTAATTGATGCAGAGAATGAGATGCTGCAAATAAATTGTTAAAACACATCTCATTTCCTCACATTGTTCTTCAGCCTTAGTTTTGTTTTGGTGAACTGATTTGCCTGTTTTAAAGGTGACACATGTGGACTAGTGAGAAGGTGCTGCATGTGAGGTTTCAGAAGATGCCTGAATATGTTCGGATTCTGCAATAGGCATTCTAGTGCATTAAACTTCAGTAGCAGGACCACCACTCGCAAAGAAAGGCCATGGTCTGAGCTTTTCCTTGCTACTGCATGTGGTGTATGGAATGTTCGCAATTTTAAGTTTTCCGGCAGTAATTTTTCTTTTCTTATTAGAGGTGATGTTTTCTTTAACATTGTAAAATATTATTTAGATTTTAGGTGCCCTTTCTCAAACTTTATTTTCCCTTGACTACCTTTAGTAGATGTTGAAGCACTACCATGATTGCTGACAGCAGCCTCAGCACTAGTACTTGGTTGCTGCTCCTACTCTTCTGTTGATTGAACCATATCATCTCACAGTGCTCCTAGTATAAGGGTGGCACCCTAATGATGGTTTATTCTTTAGCACACAAGTTTTATCATTTTAATTTTTTATAACAGTGCTTGAACACACAACACAATGCCTCACATCGCTCGTAGCAATAGAGGCCATCAAATGACGTTATATTTTTAATCACGTAAGTTTTTATTATTACAATTACAATTTTTAACTGTGCTTTAAGGCCCTGAACACAAAACAAACTGCCTCACAGTGCCCCTAGTATAAGCCGTGTGGCACCATAATAATGATGTTTTATTTTTTAACACACAAGTTTTATATTATTACAAATATTTAACTGTGCCTGAGCACACAACAAACTGCCTCACAACACCCCTAGTATAAGCCAGGTGGCACCATAATAGTAATGATGACACTATAATAGTTTTATTTGGTTTATTAAAAAAGTGCCCCAGTAGGCTTTTTAAGTAACACAGTGCTGCAGTCCACTCCTATGGCATTTTTTGTGCATCACAGCACTGTACAAGTGCACAGTGCCTCAGTCTACAGTGCCCATTAAACACTGTGCTTCCAAGCTTACAGTGTTGCAGTCCACTCCTATTGCATTATTTTTGTGCCTCACAGAGTGCTGCAGCCAGCCCACAGTACACAGTGTCTATGCCTTGAGTGCCCCTACAAACTAAATGCCCCTATGCTACCCACACCCTCTCCCTCCAGTCTCCAATGCAAAATGGTGCCCGATCATGAGGGAGAGACTTTAATATGCAATCCAAAACACGTGAGATCCAACGATAGGAAGATGATGTTTTTCCTTGTTTTTTTGAACCGAACAAGGCAGGAAGACCCGAGCCCCAGCTCAGTTGTAATCGTAATCCCTACATTCGAGTGTGTTTGGATTCCTGGAATCTGAACCAGCACATCTCTACCTTTATACAGATGTGTCCTCATACATTGTGTCTTCAGTCGCACCAAACAGGCCCTCTCGACGCACCAGGTCCTGTGCTACACAGCCGCACCGAGCATCTTTTTTGCTCAAAATGTACGGCTTGTTTACAGCACGTTTTCCCAAACTCAGCCATTACAGTCCAGGTTTTAAGGATATCCATGCTTGAGTTCAGCTGGTTAAATCAAATTGACTGAGGTACTATTTAAGTCACCTGTGTTTGAGCAGGGATATCCTTAAGACCTGGACTATAATGGCGGAGCATGGAAAACTCTGGTTGAGAGTGTGATAGTTTTTTTTTTTTGTGCCTCACAGAGTGCTGCAGCCAAGCCACAGTACACAGTGCCCCTACCTTTAGCGCCCCTACAAACTAAGTGCCCCTATGCTACCCACACCCTCTCCCACCAGTCTTATTCGCACAAACTGGAAGTGACAAAGCTACTTTGCTATATTGCACTGATCAATGTGTCATGTGACATTTGTATATCTGTGTGCGACTGAGTCTGTATCTATATACGAAGTTCTACGATGCAGCGTCCCCGGCTTTGTCTCACACCATGATTCATTGTGCGTCATCTGCGACTTTGTACGTGTTCTAATTCCTGTGCGGTTAAAGTCGCAGCCTAGCGTCTCTAGTACACTGTGAGTGGTGTTTCTCTGCATTTGCGATGCAAATAAGAGGCAAAATTAAAAGAAAAAGATGATACATTATACCTCTCCTAGCGTCTCAGTTGAGCCGGGTGTCTCGCGCCTTATGGCATATTGAGGCTAGGTGTATGAGTACAATATCCATACCTAAGGGTAGATTTACTAAAGCTTAGAAATATGAAGAGTGGTGGTGTTGCTCATAGCAACCAATCAGATTGTAGCTCTCATTTTTCTATTGCATTCCAGAAAATGATAGAATCTGATTGGTGTCTAAGGGCAACACCACCACTTTTCATTTTTAGAAGCTTTAGTTAATCTACCCCCTAGTCGTGTGCTTCTTCTAAACCAGCTGTGACATGGACTAGGACTAGGACAAATGCCCTGATTGTGCCAGCTACTTACGTTTCCTAAATAACATGCTGCGGGTCCTGCCTAGAAATCCCACCCAATTTCTACTCAGCCGGTCCCTTTCTGTTTTGAGCCACAAGGGGGCGCTGTTAAGAATAAATTCTCAGAACCATGACCGAATAATTTGATCCAAAAAAGGTTTTTGAAAATATCCTTAATTACTTATTCTAATGCAAGAAAACAATCATGCAACTCATTTGCTCTTATTTTAAATCCATGATTTCTAAATGGCGCCAATGATTAGAAGCAATCACAGTTTTTTATTTAAAAAAAAGCACCAGGATAAAAAGCTATTTAATAGATTCAAAATAGGTCTGTGATAGAACTGTAAAATAAAGTGGTTTGTAACTCGCAATGCAGCTTCTGGGTAGAAAAGACTTAATATCTATTTACAACTCATCATTTCCATAATGTACACATATTAACTGGGAGGCATATGGAACAACGGCTATTTAGAGATGAAGATTAAACACCTAATTTATAAACATTTGGCAAATATACTTTATGGTTGACAGGGAAATTTTGTTCTAAATTAAGAGCTCAAATTTGTATACTGCCTATAACAATGCTCAGCATGAACTGTCATTAAATTACCATGAAGAGAAAAAGCCCAATCTGCACAATTTTACCAAGAACAATTGCAGCCATTTCCAATCAAAACAGTGTAGTTAGCAGATTTTAGCAAACAAATACATCTCTGTCTTATACTTCCAAACCTCAGTCACTGCTTTAATTAAATTCTGAGAAAATATCACAATGATTTACTAACTTGAAGAGGACCAGTCATCCTGACATAAATCAAAACTGGTGTCTTTAAGATTTTAAAGGGTTGTCTAGTTATTATACAGTTTATTGCTAGTAAGGTGCAGAATAAGCCATAGCAGCCAATCAGATATCTGCTTTCAATGCGCATCGCTCTGCCTGAATCAGAGCCATTTTTGTTTTTGAGACAGCTATGGTTTACTCTACTGGTCCAAAGTGCTTAAGGCTATTTTATATCCATCCAATATCCTGGACAAAAATGTATATATATATATATATATATATATATATATATATATTAGGGGTGAGCGGGTTCGGATTTCTGAAATCCGAACCCCCCCGAGCCCCCCCGATCCGAGTCCGATCCGAGTCAGGCTCGACTTTTCCCGCCTGACTCGGATCTGACATCGAGGCAAAACGTCATCATCCCGCCTTCCGAGTCTCGCGGGTTTTGGATCCTATATAAGGTACCCGCGTCGGCGCCATTTTCTCACTCGGCTGTGGACAGTGAAGAGGGAGGGTGGGAGTTAGTGCTGTGTAGTGTAGTGTAGTGTAGTGCTGCTGTTGTCCACTACTTCAAAGTCCATAGGGGCTGGCTGTGTTGTGCTGTGCTGCTGTTGTTAATAGGGGCTGTGTCCACTACTTCAAAGTCCATAGGGGCTGGCTGGACTGTGTTGTGCAGTCAGTTCCAAAGTCCTGTGCAGTGTCCCAGTCCTAAAGGGGTGCTGTAGTGTTGTCCAGGGGGTGCTCTGTCCATCAGGGGTGCTCCCCCCAAGTGCTAAAAAAATAATATATTTTCTGTGTTTGTGAATTGTGTGCGCAGTAGCCGCACGTGCATCAACAAAGTAGTGCCAAGCGTGCGCCTGTGTCATAAGTAAAGGGCCGGCTGGCTTGACCGTTAAGGGTGCTGTAACCCCCGAAAGTACACTCCAGTCCAAACCAAAAAAAAATTATTTTCTGTGTTTGTGAATTGTGTGCGCAGTAGCCGCACGTGCATCAACAAAGTAGTGCCAAGCGTGCGCCTGTGTCATAAGTAAAGGGCCGGCTGGCTTGACCGTTAAGGGTGCTGTAACCCCCGAAAGTACACTCCAGTCCAAACCTAAAAAAAAATTATTTTCTGTGTTTGTGAATTGTGTGCGCAGTAGCCGCACGTGCATCAACAAAGTAGTGCCAAGAGTGCCCCTGTGTCATAAGTAAAGGGCCGGCTGGCTTGACCGTTAAAGGGTGCTGTAACCCCCGAAAGTACACTCCAGTCCAAACCAAAAAAAAATTATTTTCTGTGTTTGTGAATTGTGTGCGCAGTAGCCGCACGTGCATCAACAAAGTAGTGCCAAGCGTGCGCCTGTGTCATAAGTAAAGGGCCGGCTGGCTTGACCGTTAAAGGGTGCTGTAACCCCTGAAAGTACACTCCAGTCCAAACCAAAAAAAAATTATTTTCTGTGTTTGTGAATTGTGTGCGCAGTAGCCGCACGTGCATCAACAAAGTAGTGTCAAGCGTTCGCCTGTGTCATAAGTAAAGGGCCGGCTGGCTTGACCGTTAAGGGTGCTGTAACCCCCGAAAGTACACTCCAGTCCAAACCAAAAAAAAAATTATTTTCTGTGTTTGTGAATTGTGTGCACAGTAGCCGCACGTGCATCAACAAAGTAGTGCCAAGCATGCGCCTGTGTCATAAGTAAAGGGCCGGCTGGCTTGACCGTTAAGGGTGCTGTAACCCCCGAAAGTACACTCCAGTCCAAACCAAAAAAAAAATTATTTTCTGTGTTTGTGAATTGTGTGCGCAGTAGCCGCACGTGCATCAACAAAGTAGTGCCAAGCGTGCGCCTGTGTCATAAGTAAAGGGCCGGCTGGCTTGACCGTTAAGGGTGCTGTAACCCCCGAGAGTACACTCCAGTCCAAACCAAAAAAAAAATTATTTTCTGTGTTTGTGAATTGTGTGCGCAGTAGCCGCACGTGCATCAACAAAGTAGTGCCAAGAGTGCGCCTGTGTCATAAGTAAAGGGCCGGCTGGCTTGACCGTTAAAGGGTGCTGTAACCCCCAAAGTACACTCCAGTCCAAACCAAAAAAAAAATTATTTTCTGTGTTTGTGAATTGTGTGCGCAGTAGCCGCACGTGCATCAACAAAGTAGTGCCAAGCGTGCGCCTGTGTCATAAGTAAAGGGCCGGCTGGCTTGACCGTTAAAGGGTGCTGTAACCCCTGAAAGTACACTCCAGTCCAAACCAAAAAAAAAATTATTTTCTGTGTTTAGCCGCACGTATATATCAAATCGATATAACATAAATGGAGGACCAAACTTTCTCCGATAAAAATAAAATAGAGAAAGATCAAGAACCACTTCCTCCTAGTGCTGAAGCTGCTGCCACTAGTCATGACATAGACGATAACATGCCATCAACGTCGTCTGCCAAGGCCGATGCCCAATGTCATAGTAGAGGGCACATACAATCCCAAATGGCAAAGTTCAGGAAAATGACCTTGAAAAAGACATTTAAATCAGCTGAAGAGAAACGTAAACTTGCCAATATGCCATTTACGACACGGAGTGGCAAGGAACGGCTAAGGTCGATCCCTAGTATGTTCATGACTAGTGGTTCAGCTTCACATGACGATGGAAGCCCTCCTCCCACTAAAAAAATCAAAAGAGTTAAGCTGGCAAAAGCACAGCGAAGAACTGTGCTTTCTAAGAAGATATCACAAATCCCCAAGGAGAGTCCAAGTGTGGTGGTGGTTGCGATGCCTGACCTTCCCAGCACTGGACGGGAAGAGGTGGCTCTTTCCACCATTTGCACGCCCCCTGCAAGTGCTGAAAGGAGCACCCACAGTCCACTTGCTGATATGCAAATTGAAGATGTCACTGTTGAAGTACAACAGGATGAGGATACTGGTGTAGCTGGCGCTGAGGAGGAAGTTGGCGAGGAGGATTCTGATGGTGATGTGGTTTGTTTAAATCAGGCTCCGGGGGAGACAGTTGTTGTCCGTGGGATGAAAAAGCCCATCACGGTCATGCCTGGGCAGAAGACCAAACATTCCACCTCTTTGGTCTGGCAATATTTCTATCCAAATCCGGACAACAACTGTCTTGCCATATGTACCATATGTAAAGGTGAAATAAGTAGGGGTAGGGACGTCAACCACCTAGGAACATCCTCCCTTATACGGCACCTGCAGCGCGTTCATAAAAAGTTACTGTCAAGTTCAGAAACTTTGGCTAAGACCGTAAGCAGTCCAGGGACACCTAAATCCCGTTGTCCTGTTGTATCCAAGCGCCTGCAAACCACACCGTCAACTCCCTCCTCGTCAATTTCCTCCTTAGTCAGGATCGGAAGTAGTCCTGCAGGCCATGTCACTGGCATGACTGACTCTCCTATCCGGGATTCCTCTGGAGGATCCTGCATTGCTACGCCTACTGCTGCCGCTGCTGCTGTTGCTGCTGCTGGGAGTCGTTCATCATCCCAGAGAGGAAGTAGGAACACCACTACTTTTACTAAACAATTGACCCTCCAACAGTCCTTAGCGAGGAGGATGAAGTACGACAGCAGTCATCCTGAAGCAAAACGTATAACTGAGGCCTTGACTGCTATGTTGGTGTTAGACGTGCGTCCGGTATCCGCCATTAGTGCAGTGGGATTTAGACAATTGATGGAGGTAGTGTGTCTCCGGTTCCAAATCCCGTCTAGATTCCACTTCACTAGGCAGGCGATACTGTACAGAAACGTCAGAAAAAGTGTCCTCAGTGTCCTGAAAAATGCCGTTGTACACAATGTCCACTTAACCACGGACATGTGGACAAGTGGAACAGGGCAGACTAAGGACTATATGACTGTGACAGCCCACTGGGTAGATGTATCACCTTACGCAGCAACAGCAGCAGCGTCACCAGTAGCAGCATCTCAGAAACGCCAGCTCGTTACAAGGCAGGCTACGCTGTATATCACCGGTTTCAGTAAGAGGCACACCGCCGACAACCTCTTAGAGAAACTGAGGGAAATCATCGCCCAGTGGCTTACCCCACTTAGACTCTCCTGGGGATTTGTGATATCTGACAACGCCACCAATATTGTGCGGGCATTAAATCTGGGCAAATTCCAGCACGTCCCATGTTTTGCTCACACAATAAACTTGGTGGTGCAGAATTTTCTGAAAAGCGACAGGGGCGTGCAGGAGACGCTTTGGGTGGCCCGAAAAATTTCTGGCCACTTTCGCCATTCAGCGACTGCGTGCCGAAGACTGGAGCGCCAGCAAACACTCTTGAACCTGCCCCGCCATCACCTGAAGCAAGAGGTTGTGACGCGGTGGAACTCAACCCTCTATATGCTTCAGAGGATGGAGGAGCAGCAAAAGGCCATACAAGCCTATACATCCACCTATGACATAGGCAAAGGAGGGGGTATGCACCTGACTCAAGCGCAGTGGAGAATGATTTCCGTGTTGTGCAAGGTTCTCCAGCCCTTCGAACTTGCCACACGTGAAGTCAGTTCAGACACAGCCAGCTTGAGTCAGGTCATTCCCCTCATCAGGCTTTTGCAGAAGCAGCTGGAGAAAGTGAAGGAGGAGCTAAGACGGAGCGATTCCGCTCGGCATGTGGGACTTGTGGATGAAGCCCTTCATTCGCTTTGCCAGGATTCCAGGGTGGTCAATCTGTTGAAATCAGACCACTACATTTTGGCCACCGTGCTTGATCCTAGGTTTAAAGCCTATGTGGTGTCTCTCTTTCCGGCCGACACAAGCCTGCAGAGGTGCAAAGACCTGCTGGTGAACACACTGTCAGCTGAAGCGGAACGTGACACGTCAACGGCTCCTTCTTCATTTTCTCCCGCAACTGGGGCTGCCAGGAAAAAACTTAGGTATCCTAAGCAACCCGCTGGCGGTGATGCAGGGCAGGCAGGACCAAGTTTGGACATCTGGTCCGGACTGAAGGACCTGGCAACAATTTCTGACATGTCTACTGTCACTGCATATGATACTGTCACCACTGACAGAATGGTGGAGGATTACATCGGTGACAGCATCCAAGTAGGCATGTCAGACAGCCCTGTACTGGCAGGAAAAAGAGGCAATTTGGAGGCCCCTGTACAAGCTGGCTCTATTTTACCTGAGTTGCCCCCCCTCCAGTGTGTACTCCGAAAGAGTGTTTAGTGCAGCCGGGAACCTTGTCAGCGAAAGGCGTAGGAGGTTGCTTCCACAGAATGTGGAGAAGATGATGTTCATCAAAATGAATTATCAGCTCTTCCAGGGAGACCAGCCTCCAGAAGGTACAGAGGGACCTGTGGTGGTGGATTCAAGTGGGGACGAGTTAATACTTTGTGAGGATGAGGATGTACACACTGAAGAGGGTGAGGAATCGGTGGATGAGGAGGATGAGGATGACATCTTGCTTCCGTAGAGCCAGTTTGTGCAGGGACACATTAATTGCCAGCTTGTTTTGTGGGGGCCCAAACGAACCAATCATTTCAGCCACAGTTGTGTGGCAGACCCTGGCGCTGAAATGATTGATTTGTTAAAGTGTGCATGTCCTGTTTATACAACATAAGGGTGGGTGGGAGGGCCCAAGGACAATTCCATCTTGCACTTCTTTTTTTTCTTTGCATTATGTACAGTTTGGGGCCTAGTTTTTCTAACTGCCATCCTGTCTGCCACTGCAGTGTCACTCCTAGATGGGTCACGTGTTTGTGCCGCCCACTCGTGTCGCTTAGCATAGTCATCCAGCTACCTCGGTGCAACCTTTTGGACATGAAAACACTATTGTGAGGTGTGAGGTGTTCAGAATAGACTGGAAATGAGTGGAAATTAAGGTTATTGAGGTTAATAATAGCATAGGAGCAGAGAAACCAACAAATTCTGTGATTTTAGCTGTTTTTATGCTTTTTTAAAAAAAAATACAGATCCAAAACACAAAACCCAGAACCCAAAACACGGAAGGGTGGTTTTGGCAAAACCAATCCAGATCCAAAACACGAAGAAAGATCCAGATCCAAAACCAAAACACAAAACACGAAAAGTGGCCGGTGCACACCCCTAATATATATACAGTCAAGTGCATAAGTATTGGGACATTGACAGAATGTTCATATTTTGTCCTCTATTCACCACCACAATGGCTTTGAAATGAAACAAACAAGATGTGCTTTAACTGCAGACTTTCAGATTTAATTTGAGGGTAATTACATCCAAATCAGGTGAACGGTGTAGGAATTACAACGGTTTCTATATGTGCCTCCCACTTTTTAAGGGGCCAAAAGTAATGGGACAAACTAAACAATCCTAAATCTAACTTTCACTTTTTAATACTTTGTTGCAAATGCTTTGCAGGCAATTACAGCCTGAAGTCTGGAACGCATAGACATCACCAGACGCTGGGTTTCATCCCTGGTGATGCTCTGCCAGGCCTCTACTGCAAATGTCCTCAGTTCCTGCATGTTCTTGGGGCATTTTCCCTTCAGTTTTGTCTTCATCAAGTGAAATGCATGTTCAATCGGATTCAGGTCGGGATTGACTTGGCCATTGCATAACATTCCACTTTTTAGCCTTAAAAAACTCTTTGGTTGCTTTTGCAGTATGCTTCGGGTCATTGTCCATCTGCCCTGTGAAGCGCTGTCCAATGAGTTCTGAAGCATTTGACTGAATATGAGCATATAATATTGCCCGAAACACTTCAGAATTCATTCTGCTGCTTTTGTCAGCAGTCACATCATCAATAAATACAAGGGAACCAGTTCCATTGGCAGCCATACATGCCCACGCCATGACACTACCACCACCTTGCTTCACTGATGAGGTGGTATGTTTTGGATCATGAGCAGTTCCTTTCCTTCTCCATACTCTTCTCTTCCCATCACTCTGGTACAAGTTGATCTTTGTCTCATCTGTCCATAGGATGTTGTTCCAGAACTGTAATGGCTTTTTTAGATGTTGTTTGGCAAACTCTAATCTGGTCTTCCTATTTTTGAGGCTCACCAATGGTTTACATCTTGTGGTGAACCCTCTATATTCACTCTTGTGAAGTCTTCTGTTGATTGTTGACTTTGACACATATACACCTACTTCCTGGAGAGTGTTCTTGATTTGGCCAACTGTTGTGAAGGGGTTTTTCTTCACCAGGGAAATAATTCTTCTGTCATCCACCACAGTTGTTTTCAGTGGTCTTCCGGGTCTTTTGGTGTTGCTGAGCTCTCCGGTGCCTTCTTTTTTAAGAATGTTCCAAACAGTTGATTTGGCCACACCTAATGTTTTTGCTACCTCTCTGATGGGTTTGTTTTGATTTCTCAGCCTAATGATGGCTTGCTTCACTGACAGTGACAGCTCTTTGGATCTCATATTAAGAGTCGACAGCAACTGATTCCAAATGCAAATGTCACACCTAGAATCAACTCCAGACCTTTTACCTGCTTAATTGATAATGAAATAGCAAGGGATTTGCCCACACCTGTCCATGAAATAGCTTTTGAATTGATAGTCCCATTACTTTTGGCCCCTTAAAAAGTGGGAGGCACATGTAGAAACCGTTGTAATTCCTACACCGTTCACCTGATTTGGATGTAATTACCCTCAAATTAAATCTGAAAGTCTGCAGTTAAAGCACATCTTGTTTGTTTCATTTCAAAGCCATTGTGGTGGTGAATAGAGGCCAAAATATGAAAATTCTGTCAATGTCCCAATATTTATGCACCTGACTGTATATATATATATATATATATATATATATATTTATTTATTTTTGCTTTGAGCGTAGCAGAGAGCAAACCTGCGGCACAGCACATCTTTAGTCATACCTCTGAAATTTCACTATTTAGGCAGGGCAGAAGTGATTTAAGGGGACTTTCCCACTGGCCTGTGATGTTTGGTGGTGTGTTACGCTCACCATGATGAGCAGTGGCAGCATGCAACTGACACTAGTGCGTGATTGCAGTTCTAGAGTTGTTGTAGGGAATGGGAGGAGGGTTGATGTCAACACCTTGTGAAAAAAACACTGGAAAGGTTGTCAAGGGGAGATATCTATGCCCCAGGTATTTAGTTTCTGTCTGGTAGATGGAAGCTGATTAGCAGCCTTGATTGCCAGACCAACTGTAAGAGGCTGATAAAGGGTATGTGATCTCTGTAGTCAGTCTTTCACTGCCTGGGTAACAGGTCAGAGGCATGCTGAGAGGTACTGTGATGGAATGGGATTGAAATGTCGGTGGCTGTTTAGCGGCATGAGGAGATCCTGACTTGGGTAGGTAAGTATACTAACCCTCCCCTGTCCCCCCCTAACCCTCCCTTAGTGGTGCCTAACCCTAACCTCCCACTTAGTGCCTAACCCTAACCTCCCCCCTAGGGGTGCTTAAACCTAATACCCCCTGCCCGCACCCTAAACCTAACCCTCCCGGGGGGGGTGCCTAAACCAAGCCTCCACCCATGCGGCCGCTGGTCTCATCACTGCATCCCACTGTGATTACTGAATGTAGGTGCTGTGCTAAAGACTTTTGTTTTATGACCGGGGAGTTAGGTTCGTCCACTCTGAAAGAGGAAATCATTTTGATGAGTTAAAGCTGGACAGGCCAGGATTTACTTTTACGTTTTGTTTATTTTTGTGCTGCTAATAAAACTTGCTGCATTTATTTATAACAAGGCCCTGATGTACTACTGCCAGTGTACTACTACTTGGCTGCTGCATGACAAGTGAAACTGTTTACCCTAATCTTGCCACAGCCTCTAATGGGAATCAGTTGTCCCACTATTTAGAGAAACAATGTGCGGAGCAGAGATGTGCCCGTGTTTTGGTTTTGGTTCTAATTTATCATCATGTTTTGGTTTTGGTTTGGATTCAGTTTTGGATTGCTTAAAAGTGGATGAAAATCAATTAAAAAGCGATAACAATCTATAAAAAAAAATCAATAAAACAGCTATTTTGGACATGTTTACATGCAATCCAAAACCCGAGTTCAGTTTTTAAATCCGAGTTCTGAACTGACTTCAGAACTGAACCGGGACTCGGTTCGACTCGGACCCCCAAAGTGATTCCGAACTAGGACTCGATATGACTCGGAACCTCTAAGCTCGGGATGTGTTTGTATTTCAGGAAAACCAAACTGCACATCTCTAGTGCGGAGGCATGCTTACATTCACCATTGTTAAAGCCCTGATAATAGAGCTTTGTCCAAAGACTTGCAAGTCCAGCTGGTTATATACATAATGTAAAGGGTAAAGATGTCACTGCAACATCTAATACAACTTTGGGACCACCGACTTCATTAATTTTGGATTTTCCATTTTTTACCTAAAATTAATCAATTTACTTTCATTTATGCATTGAATTAGTCACGAGTGAGATGGCTTTATAACTGTTTTCATTACAGGGGTAACTTTTCTGTGTTTGAACATTTTTAATAGATTGGTCTATGTAATGCACCTTCAAAACTGCTTTCCCATATACAGTGCACCTGGAAGGTACCATTCAAAAGGGTTGGGTATGAAATACCGGCAGTCGGAATGCCAGCTGTCAAAATACCAACAGCGGCATCCCGATGCTCAGTATTCCAACAGGGGTACGTAACTATGCATACCCTAACCCCTTCTGCCTCTAACCTTAACCCTCCCTTCTTGCAGCCTAACCCTCCCCACCCCGCACCCTAACCCTCCCCATTAGTGCCTAAAACCTAACCCTCCCCTTTTAGTGCCTAATCCTCCCCCCTTAGTGCCTAACCCTGACCCCGCCCAGTGGTGTCTAAACCTAACCCCCCTGTCCGTAGCCTAACCCTAACCTCCCCTCCAGAGCCTAACCCTAACCCCCCATGGTGCCTAAACTTAACCCTCGCCCTGTGGCTAACACCTACCCCAAGCCCACTATACTTACGTTCAGGATGCTGGCTGTTGGGATTCTGGCATCGGTGTCTAAACTGGCATCGGGATTTAGGCGCCTATGTTTAGTCCCGGGTCGGGTTGCCACCCCCCCGTTCACCAGTAGATGCAAAATTCCTTCCTGGCTTATAAATGTATGGGCTAAGCTATAAAAACTGGTGCATTAACATTAAAATAGGAGCAGGAGTCCATTGTTTTTTATTGTTTTTTGGGGAATTACATTTACTGTGTTAAACCAGAAAGGGAATCCTGTGTTCACAATTGTGAATGTTTTCTCGTCCAGATGTATTAGTTTGAAAATTTTGCATACAAGAGATTAAGGCCCTCATTCAGAGGCGGTCGCAAGAAGCGATCGCTCTCTCTGAATGAAGGCGGCCGCTTCCTTTTTTTTAGTGTGGCCTCCTGGTCGCTAGCTAAACTGTGGTTACCACCCACAGCTTAGCGACCGGCCAGGTTGATGGTCGCGATGGTGAACACCATCGCGACCATCGGGGCTTGCAACGAGACCCTAAGGTTGGGTCTCGGCAACCGCAAGCCCCAGGGATTTTCTTGCTCTAGTTGAGCAGGAAGCTCCCCACTGACTTCATTGATGATGTCAGTGCGGCCGCCCATAAAATGGTAGGCGTTCCTTAAGGAACGCCTTCATTTTTTAAACCACCCCCCCCGGCCGCCTACAAAACAGGGCGAGCTTTCGATCAACATCGACAGTCGCCCCTTTTGTAGAGAGCTCCGGAGCGAGAGAGTTTCTCTCTCGCTCCGGGGCTTGCGCACGCACAGTGCGGCCGCTGTGCTGCACAGGGCTAACCATCGACCCGGTTGCAAGTGCATCGGTGCTTGCCACCGGGTCTGAATGAGACCCTAAGTGCCTGAAACATGCGTGTGTCATTTGCCGCAGTAACGCTTGTAAGCCCATCCCATGGTCTTGCCTCGCTGTTTCTGATCCCAGCAGTCCCGTACACAACAGCATACACTCAGGGGAACACATATGCCATAGCAAATAGTTGCTCAACTACGCCAACATTGGTATCATATTCAGTTTGTGTACATCTCTGAATCAGGCCCACAGTGAATTTATTTACTACCACTTCCATCATGCTTGGATCACATCATTTGTCACCATTTATACTCATCGGGGGATTTTTATTGCCATGTTCCGGCAATACGGAGATTTACTAAATGAAAACTCGATGGGAAATTAAGGAAAATATTGACTTTAGAATCAGCTCAGTATCGATGTTTTTGTAAGCAATGAATCGAAATTGCAGATTTATTAAGTGCCATATTCAGTTAATGATCTAAACCTATCTTAAATCAATAAAAATATCTCCCAAATAATAGATTAGCAACCGTGGGCGGTTGAACCTCAATACTGTATCTGATGGCGAGGTCATACAGATGTTCTGCCTCAATTGCAGCAACTTAATGAACCTAAATGACCTCATCAAGACTCAGCTTGAGCTAGATACGAAACAATCCACATCAAGCCGGCACAAGCTGCTGTGTGCTGTGCACGTTTTTGCCACTGGTACCTTCCAGTCACCCCTAGAGTGATGTGCATCAGTCAGCCAATGTTCAGCCACCTTCTCACCCAGGTGTTGGCAGCCCTAGAGACCCTCTTCTACACCTCCATCTGCTTCCCTGGAGACACAGTGGCATGAACTAGAACTAGAGTAGCTTTCTATAGTCTTACAGGAATGCTGCCCAAAGTACTCAAGGTTAAAGATTGCACACACAATCAGCTGAGAGCACCTAAGCAGAGAGGTGAGGTATATCTTAATCTCCACAATGCCCACTTTCTGAAAGTACTGGTGTTTGTGATGCTCTGCTGAAATAATGAGTGTTGTAGCTGGATATCCTGGTTCCTGTTATGTTGCTTTCAACCTCAGACAGTCATTCCATTACAAGACGTTTGAGGCAGACCAAATGCCTGAGGGATGGATGCTGGGTAAGTTACCTGTAATGTGTTTGTAGATTTTGTAATTTGCACCAAGATATGTCTGATAAAAGTGTATATTTGTTCTCTTTACTAACACATGTTCTGGCTATGGCTGTTGTTCCTGGCTTCTGACTCCATACTTGTTTCTGCAGACTCCTGCTAAGCATACAGATGTGTCCACATACATCTTACCTCCGTGTGCTACAAGTTGCTTTAAACATATTGTGTTTAAATGTGTGCAACTCGGTAGCACAGAGAAAATTTTTGTGCAACTGTTTACCTTAAATGCATCTTATTCGCATGCGATGCAAATAGGACATGCAAGCAGCTTCTGTCGATTAAAATGATATGCAGCATGCCTATGCCTGTATTTTTTGTGCAACTGTGGGTGTAGCAGTGTGCAAAATACTACATTACATTGCCAGAGGCTGTGGCACTATAACGTAGCATTTTGCATGCAGATACACCCGCAGTTGCACCAGAATATAGGCATGCCGCATATCATTTTAATCAGCAGAAGCTGCTTGTAATGTATATCATATTCACGTCAATATGCATTTAAAGGTAAAAAGTCACACGAGAAGATGCTCAGCACTACTGAGTCACCCCACAGAATAGCACAACTAGAAGGGCTGTTTAGCATGCAAGGAAGTAAAATGTATGTGGACACATTTGCAAGTATAATGAGGCCCACAAAACCACTAGATCAGTGATAAAACACACTTTTAGACTATTAAAAACTAAGGGCCTGATTCAGACCCGCTCGCAAGCGCATTGTGCTCGCAAGTAGGTCAATGGTGGCCCAGTGCGCACCCGCGGCATGAGCAACGCGCGTGCGTGAGCCCCGTAGCAAGTGAGACCTTTACTCGCTCCGCAGCTCGCAGCAAAATGGGGCGGCTGTCGATGTTGATCGACAGCTGGCCCCGTTTTGTAGGCGGGTAGGGGGGGTGGCTGAACGGAGGCGTTCCCGAAAGGAATGTCTGCCATTTGTGGGCGGCCCTACTGACATCACTCGTGATGTCAGTAGTGGACTTCCAGCTCTTTTAGAGTCCACTTGGCATTGCAAGTACAACAAGGGTCTCCTTGCAATGCCAATGGTCGCAATAATCGCGACCATCGCCAGGCCGCACGCACAGCTGTGAGAGCGACTTGGAGGCCGGAATAAAAAAAATAGGGACGCCCTGATTCAGAGCGAGCGCACGCAAATAGCGTGCGCCTCTGAATCAGGCGCCTCTAAGTTCAAGTGCCTGGCCAACTATGGTGGATTTTGTTATATACTCCAAATAAGTTCTCAGATATAGTGCTCTGCTGCTGTATATTGCATAATCTGACATTGCAGGCCTACTGTACTAAATATATGCTGTGTGTTAGTTTTGGGACTGGGTCTGGGGCGCGGGTCTTTTTTAGGCTGGTGTGCCTCCACTATTTCATGGCATCATAATGTACACTTTTTTTCAATGCTTTAGTTTGTTTTTTATATATGTAGCACTTCTTTCACTTTTAATTATAACCTCCTACTTATGTAAGACTTCGCACATAGGAGTTTCTTTATATTTCTTTAACTATCACTTGTAATCTCACACTAGTGTGATGCCGTGGGGCGGTTCTGTTGGGTTGGGCACTTGTCCCATAGGAGTATTAGGGACCTGCCTGATAGAGGTCACCTGGATGCGGTGGGCAGGCCCATAATAATGGCCATTATTATTCTAAGGACCTCTTTGGTGCAATTTAGCAGAATTATAATTAGGTTTAGCATGGTTAGAGTGTGCACTTGCATTTTCTCCCCTTTTTTTGCTTGCAGCACTACAAGTCTCAGCAGGTAGCATCTCACATTGTACTTAGGGTGTGCAATCTAGGGCCTCTCCCCTATGCATTGCATCAACTACCTCACCCAAATTATGCAATATAGACAGTAAGCGGGTGGGGGTCTTGATAGCGTCATGTGAAACATAAAGTAAAAAAATGAGCACATACCTGTAAAGTGGGAGGCAAGTGAGACAAGCACTAATTAGCAACTTTTTGACATTTACAGTAAGTGTATCTTTAACCTTTTTTTTTA
Organism: Taudactylus pleione; assembly: GCA_031769625.1. Lineage (NCBI taxonomy): Eukaryota > Metazoa > Chordata > Amphibia > Anura > Myobatrachidae > Taudactylus > Taudactylus pleione. Next base: position 1,740,719 of record JAUIMM010001082.1, read on the forward strand.
CGGTGGTAACAGCTCCACTACAAACACACCTTGCTACGTATATATATGTTTCAGTGTGAGGAGGTCTGGTAGACTTTAATGCACAGGTATGTTTTCAGGCTCTGTTTGAATGCATTAAGGCTGGTGGACACTCTGAACCTTATTCAGTACGGATAGCAACGGTGATTGCAATAGCGATTACGCACGCAGTCTCACTGCCAAGATATGCTAATCCTCTGCGATCGCTATGCTGTCGCAGCACAACATAAGGACGCCCACTTTACCTTACACACATCCGGAATACTTTGCAAGACTGTGAAAACATCGGTAACATCGAGTACAATCGCAGCCTCACGCACACTTGCACAAGGTCAGACCTTACTCAGAAATTGCTAACCTCATGGCACGCAGTGAAAGCTCAAGCTGCGTATAGCATCACAGTGGCTCATTTATGCGCAGCCCGGTAACGGCATCCAAATGCACTGGCACGCTTACGTTTTGCCGGCCACTCTCCATCACCTCCCCCAAACGGTAACGCAGTGGCTGGTTCGCGCATGCTCACTGCGATGCATACACATGCGCATTATGCAACAATCGACCGATTGCACACATAATCGCAGTTGCAATCCTTGCTGAATCAGGCTCCAATGATAGAGCCTTAGCTTCCATCTCTGAGTTAGAAAGGAGAGGAGTGGCAGGAGAGAAGTCTTGGATGTGGGAGTGGAAGGAAATAATCAATGAGGAGGAAAGTTGACAATCACATGAAGAGCAGAACGACTAGACAGAGGTCTGAGATGTAGGAGGCGGAGGACAGATTGAGTGCTTGAAAAGTGAGGGTAAGGAGATTAAACTGGATTGTATAGAAAAGGAGTTGAGGAAAAGTGCAATCAGAGCGATGAGATAGGAAGACGAAACAAGCAGCGGCATTAAGGATAGACGTAAAATGGAAGGTGGCAGAGGGGAAGACCAAAAATTAGGAGTTTACAATGGTCATAGCAGAAGATGACAAGGGCATGAATAAGAGATTTAGGGCTCTATTTATTAACATTATTTTTAGTAACATAAAGTGAAAAAGAGTGTTATCACACCCTTTTCACATTATTTTAGTATCAACTAAACTTACTAAAGGCAGGGCCGCAACTAGGGGGGGCTGAGGGGTCATGTGAACCGGGCGCCATCCTCCAGCGGCCCCGGCCACACACTTCTCTGTGCCGGAGGTCTGCAGATAGAGGCCTCCGGCAGCGGTGCGCGCCGGACACTGAAAATCGGTAGAAGATCCCGCCCTCTCTCCTCCCCTCGGAAGTTAGGGTAAGAGCTCAGGGGGGAGGAGGGGGGCGGAGAGGGAGTGAGAGGGGCGGCAGTGCTGCACAGGGCGCACTGCCGTCTAGCTACGGCGCTGCTAAATGGCAATTGGAGTAGAATTTGTAAAATTCTACTCCAAGCCCTAATTATCACTTATTTTTAGTAAGCAGATCGCATTTCAAATAATTGTAATGGGAAATGTGATCTGGCCAAAGTTACTATAAATAAATTGTGAAAAAATACCGGGGAAAGCCCTGTGATAATAACGCCACCCGGAGGTGGCTTTAGCCAGGATCTCGCCCAGTTACTGGACTTCTGGAGCCGGCCCCAGTGATCAGCTGTGTGGTCTAAACAGACCACACGCTGAAACTGTAAAAAAAAGAAAAAAAAAATTAGTAAAAATAAAAAAACTTACTTGAGTCCAGGGACCGGTGATCGGGGCTCCCGTGATGTCCTCCCTCCGGTCAGCTGGTCTCCCATCCTGCACTGGGGCCCGGTCGTCACCTGACTGGGTACCAGTGCAGGATGGGATGTCAGCTGCCCAGAGCCACGGAGGACATCACCAGAGTCCTGATCACTGCAAGTAAGTGTAATTAAGGGAGTAGGGGTCGTGGGGGGGGTCACAGGGAGGTGGGGCTTAGCGACAGGGGGCAGGGCTTAGCGATGGCCGGTCGGCGCATGCACGAACACTTGTCACAGTATTTTTTGCAAAAATACTGTGATAAGTGTTCAGAGGGAATTCGCAGGGACAGAGCTTTATCGCAAGCTCTGTCCATGCAAGGGATATTTAGTGGGCAGCACAGATGGTGTAATGGTTAGCATTACTGCCTCACAGCACTGAGGTCGTGGGTTCATTGCCCACCACGGCCCTAACTGTGTGGAGTTTGTATATTCTCCCTGTGCTTGCGTGGGTTTCCTCCGGGTACTCCGGTTTCCTCCCACACTCCAAAAATATACTGATAGGTTAATTGGCTCCCAACAAAAATTACCCCTACTGTTTATGTGTGTGAGCATGTAAGTTTATGTGTGTGAGCATGTAATAGGGAACATAGGCCCTCATTCAGAGCCGTACACTCTGAGCAGAGCGCACGCTCTGAATGAGGGCCGGGCTCCATTTTCATGGAGCGTCCTCCTGGACGCTCGTATAGCTGTGGGTCACCACCCACAGGCTATATGAGCGTGCATTGTGATGGTCGCGATGGTCGAGACCATCGCGACCATCGAATTTGCGAGCCGGAGCCTGCGGTTGAGGTTTTCAACCGCAAGCTCCGGAGTGATTTTGGCTCTATCAGAGCCAAAATCACTCCCACTGACATCACTAGTGATGTCAGTGGGCCGGCTTCTGACGGGAGGCGTTCCCGTGGGAACGCCCCCGTCAGGGAGGCACGCCCCCGGCACGCCCACCAAAGGGGGCGTGCTGTCAATCAACATTGACAGCACGCCCCGTTTGATCGGACACAACGAGCGAAGGACTTTCCTTCGCTCGTCGAGTCTGGCGCATGGGTCTCGCACCAAAAGGGGGCGTGCTGTCGATGGTGATTGACAGCACACCCCCTTTGGTGGGCGTGCCGGGGGTGTGGCTGCCCAGATGGAGGCGTTCCCATGGGAATGCCTACCGTCTGGGGCTGGCCCCACTGACATCACTAGTGATGTCAGTGGTAGTGCTTTTGGCTCTAATAGAGCCAAAAGCACTCCAGGGTTTGCGGCAGACGAGACCCTACCACAAGGGTCTCGTCGCAAGCCCGATGGTCGCGATGGTCTTGACCATCGCGACCATCATTTTGGCCACTCGCTATAGCTGTGGGTGGTCACCCACAGCTATGCGAGCGGCCAGGAGGCCGCTCTTAAATTCAGAGGGACGGCCCTGATTCAGAGCGAGCGCTCTGTCAGAGCATCCGCCTCTGAATCAGGGCCTCAGTCAGTAATATCACACTACAATCTACATTCCCAATGCAGATTGTAGTAAATAGAGCCCTCAGTAGCCTCCAGACTGAGGAATATTTTGGTCCTGCAAATGCTACAAAAGAGTTACTTGAACCAATATTCATTCCTATTCTTAATAATTAATACAATAAAAAAGTAAGATTATAATGGTAATCCACTCTAGGGCATGATTTTGAATTCAAAATAAAGATTTACCATTTGCATAAGAGCAAAGATACCTGCAATAAGATTTATACAGATAAAATCAATGGCAAATGCAGGATTTCCAGAGGGGGGTTTCCAAATGCTTAATTTTAGAGCCAGTCAATGAAGATGGCAGAATTAGTACTTAACCAGCTTTAATAAGCATCATACAAAGTGTATTGTGTGTATTTATTCCAGCATATATAGGACCAGCGATCACAGTAAGCCATTAAATGTGTCAGTAGGGCCATCCTGCCTGAGCTGAATGTATTTATTTTAGATGTGGGCACCATTCCAGACTATTGGAGCAAGTCCGGGAGCCTGGAGGAGCAGCAGAAGAACCTAGCACTGCCCTGGACATACTGTATATGTACATATTGGGCTCTATAGCAGTGCATCTCTAACAGTGCATGTTTTCCAGATCTTCTAGTTGGTGCACAGGTGATTTATTACTGGCTGATATATGTTAAAAGATCCACAGGTGGTGCTAATTATTTCATTTGTGATACTGAGCTGAGCAACACTAGTAACAATCTATTATATTACTATTTCTATTGTGGACATGGTGTGGGCTGGGGAGGGGTTTTTTCAGGCAGACGGAAACCCCCCCTGCGTTTGCCTATGAAAATAGCAATCTGATGGAAAGAAAAGTTCATATTGCCTAACTAAAAAAAAAACCTATATAATTTATAATATACAAATTAATTTATTTAATATTATGGCCTTAATGTTTAAATGTTTAATGTTTAAATGAATGTATACCGTATTCTAAGACAGCTATAATAATAAGTACACCAAGAAAGAAAAGAATATTCCTATCATCTACACAATACGTTTTTGCCTACTGCTTGGGTACGTTTAATCCATCGGGTGCTGATATTTTGCCTATACATTGCTTCGTTTTTATGTGTTCAGATTGATTTCAGCATACATTGATTTCCTGTTGTCTGCATTGTGCACTAAACTAGGATTATACTTTTAGCAGAAGTGGATATCCATTCTACATAAAGCTTCCTTTAGCTACTCAGGTTTTCTTATCTTTAAAAGGGGAGAGTACAATTTTATTGAAACTTCTAAAATCCCATTTAATTGAATTTCTTTTCTAACAAGAACAAGCTAAAAGACCCGTTTTCAATTCAGCAGCATATTTCCAAGCCCAACTACCCACAGTTTACAAAAGCCTTTAAAAAAAAAAAAAGGGGACGTGGATATCTGTCTTGTACCTGAAGTAAGGAGTTAGTGTACGGGCTTGTGTAAAGATGTAATGCAGCAACAATATTATGCCACACATCTCTTGATCATTCATTACATAGCCAGTATAACAATTTTCAATGGATAAGAGTATATTTACATTTATTTTTATAACACTACCAAGCAAAGGGCTCAGGAATAAAAGGGTACACATAGAGGCAGGTTCAAATAGCAAGATAACAAAAATATATTTTTTTTTTATCGTTTATAATTTATTTTATTTGCTCGCTTCAAAATCTCAAATTCACAGTCCAAAAAAGAAAAAAGTAAAAAATATTGTAAAATAAAAACGCAAGAATACCTGTATAACTATCCTATATTTTCACAGAAGGACAGAAAGTAGTAAATGCATTTATAACTGTTGTTTGCTACTGTACTTGAAATTGATTGGACTCTTTTGTTATTATACTATCTATAATCCATTTACAAATGTAGCATGTTAAACATCACCAGTTTTTATTTGTTTGTTATTTCTACCAGGATTTTTCTTTATATACAGCTCATGTATATGCATATAGGTCTACAGATCATACTTGCCTACTTTTGAAAAAGCATTTCAGGGGGATTGTGAAAGCAACACCTATGAGCGCGGCGGTAAAGTGGGCGTCTACTGCTACATCTGAGAGGCGTGTCCTAAAATTGATTTACATCCACATGTAAATGAGCCCCAAAGCAGTTAGTAAGATCTACATGTTGATGAAAACAACTCAGAAAATACATGTAACCATAGGGATCATTGGCCCTCATTCAGACCCGGACGCAAGTGACCGTTCGTACGTTCGGCGTACGTAAAAAAATATTTAAATTCAAGCACATGCTCGTATTTTTGCACGCAGACAAACATCCTCCCCAAACTCAAGCGACCCCTCCTCTAACTAACGAGCGTGCCAAATAGTGAGCGTACATCCCCGAAGTGGCTTGAAGGGAACGCACGCACTAGTACTAGGGGTGTGCACCGGCCACTTTTCGTGTTTTGTGTTTTGGTTTTGGATCTGGATCTTTCTTCGTGTTTTGGATCTGGATTGGTTTTGCCAAAACCACCCTTCCGTGTTTTGGGTTCTGGTTTTGTGTTTTGGATCTGGATTTTTTATTAAAAAATAAAAAAACCCGCTAAAATCACATAAAATGGGCCTTTTTTGTTCCTACGCTATTAATAACCCCAATAACATTAATTTCCACTCATTTCCACTCTATTCTGAACACCTCACACCTCACAATATTGTTTTTAGGCCAAAAGGTTGCACCGAGGTAGCTGGATGACCATGCTAAGCGACACAAGTGGGCGGCACAAACACGTGGCCCATCTAGGAGTGGCACTGCAGTGGCAGACAGGAAGCCAATCAGCGTTATGGTGCCCATTTGCATGTAGCAGGGGGGATCCATGCTACATGCATCTGTGTGATTGGCACAGAGCAATGACAGGTCCGTGAGACCCGTCTGTGCTGCTGTGGTTAAGAAAAAAAAAAACCTGTGTAAAAAAAGAAAAAAATGGCGTGCACCCCCCAAAAAAGGAGCAACCAGCCCCGGGCATTAGTAACCCAGTGCTGGGTGTGCTTAAATACAGGGGACAAACGACGTAGGGGTCCCCTGTACTTAAGCACAACCAGCACCGGGCTAGTCAGAACCAGCGCTGGTTGCCAAAATACGGGGGACAAACAACGTAGGGGTCCCCCGTATTCTGCGCAACCAGCTCTGGGCTCTGATCCGGTCCTGGTTCTGGAAATACAGGGGACAAAAAATTAGTAGGGTTCCCCTGTATGTTCCAGAACCAGCACTGGACTTTTTCTAGCGGGGGGCTGATGCCACAGCCAGGGGAGCCCTTTCACCGGGCCCCGCAGCCGCAGCATCAGCCCTGACCGAACGAAGAGGACAGAACCTCGCATAGGAGATGGTGAGTATGTTTTTTTTCACAGGTCCCCTATGGATACTTTACCGGACAAGTGGACCGATGCTACAGGGTTACATAGGTGAGTATGTGTACATGTGTGTGTGTATGTATGTTTAATAAACTTATACTGTCACGGTGTGTGTGTCCTGTGTTTTTTTTTTTAAATTTTTACAGGTGAACTACAGGTACTAGTGGGCCCTTAATGCCCTGCATGCTGGTACTTGTGGTTCTCCAAGTACCAGCATGCGGGGCAGGCTTGCTGGGACTTGCAGTTCTACTTGTAAAGACAATGTTTGATATTCTTTATTTATACCACACCACACAATCAACCCGCCACCTGGGCCTGGGGTGCCCTGGAGAGGGTGACCCCTTTATTGGGGGGGTCCCCAGCTCTCCAGGGATCCCCAGCCTGGGCAGACTAGCGGTCAGGGCTGATGCTGCGGCTGGGGGGTCCGGTCAAAGGGCTCCCCTGGCTGTGGCATCAGCCCCCGCTAGAAAGAGTCCAGTGCTGGTTCTGGAACATACAGGGGAACTCTACTCATTTTTTTCCCCTGTATTTCCAGAACCAGGACCGGATCAGAGCCCAGAGCTGGTTGCGCAGAATACGGGGGTCCCCTACGTCGTTTATCCCCCGTATTTTGGCAACCAGCTCTGGTTCTGACAAGCCCGGTGCTGGTTGTGCTTAAGTACAGGGGACCCCCTACGTCGTTTGCCCCCTGTATTTAAGCACACCCAGCACTGGGTCACTAATGCCCGGGGCTGGTTGCTCTTTTTTGGGGGGGGGCACGCCATTTTTTTCTTTTTTTTACACAGGTTTTTTTTTTTTTTTTACCACAGCAGCACAGACGGGTCTCACGGACCCGTCAGTGCTCTGTGTCAATGACACAGATGCAAGTAGCACGGATCTCCTGGTCCGTGCGTGCATCTGTGTCATTGAAATACACAGCAGCACAGACGGGTCTCACTGACCCATCTGTGCTCTGTGTCACTGTCAATCACACAGATGCATGTAGCACGGATCTCACGAGTCCGTGCTACATGCAAATGAGCACCATAATGCTGATTGGCTGAGAGCCATGACAGACGGCTCTGTCAGCCAATCAGCACTTTGCCCATTAAAGGCAAAGGCATTTTTTTTAAAATGGCCGCTCGAGGCAAAACCTCGAGATCCGTCAGCAGATCTCGAGGTTTTGCCTCGGGAGAGGGATCCGGGGCAGACAGGGAGATCCGAGCTTGGGCTCGGATCGCCCCGGATCCCCGAAGTTCGGGTGGGTTCGGTTCTCAAGGAACCGAACCCACTCATCCCTAACTAGTACTACCCGGAAGTTGGCCTGTCAGATTTCGATTAACTGCTCGTTTATTCTGCCTACCTCCCTCAATTGTATCATGCCAATCAATATATCAATTCGCTAAATTGTTTTTTTTTTTTTTTTTTTTTTTAACACAATGCAATAAACTTTATTCATGTCCGTGTTTGTGTTTACCCGCAGAATACGTACGGCTTAAACATTCGCTTTTAATTGTCAAAATACATGTTAGACTCAATTAAATAATTGTTCTATTTGTTTTTCTACCCGCATATTTCCCGGAGTTCATTTCTTTATTTAAATTTGCTTACGCATGTCACTGCATCAAGCCTATCATAAGTCTCAAGAGATTTCTGGCCCTGTCGAACACATGACTCATACACTAACCAATAGAATTGGTCCTGTTAATTACCCAAATACATTAGCCAATCATAAAATTTTGGGGCACTTTATCAAAAATGATTTTTAAGAAAAACACCATTGCCATCATGAGAGCCTCCACATTCACCAGGTGCGAGCTGCTGGTGCTAACGGAGGTCATGGATAGGCGGATCACCAGCCAGCCTCCACCCATCACCAACCGCGAGAAGCGTTCCGCATATGCGGAGGTACGGGCCCGCCTGCGCTCCTTCGGCTCACACCGCCAGATCGGGCAGCTGGAGCGCAGGTGGTCGGACCTGCAACGGCGGACGCCCCGCTTGCTGGCATGCTTTCGCATGCAGATCGCCGAAAGTAAGTTTTATGGATTGTTGTTTTCATGTTTGTCTTTGTGGCCCTAACTGCGTGTGCATGTTTTCCCTGTATTTCATATTTATTCATTGTCCTCATATCTGCATGGCCATGTTTTCCCTGTATTTCATATTTATTCATTGTACTCATATCTGCATGGCCATGTTTTCCCTGTATTTCATATTTATTCATTGTCCTCATATCTGCATGGCCATGTTTTCCCTGTATTTCATATTTATTCATTGTACTCATATCTGCATGGCCATGTTTTCCCTGTATTTCATATTTATTCATTGTACTCATATCTGCATGGCCATGTTTTCCCTGTATTTCATATTTATTCATTGTACTCATATCTGCATGGCCATGTTTTCCCTGTATTTCATATTTATTCATTGTACTCATATCTGCATGGCCATGTTTTCCCTGTATTTCATATTTATTCATTGTACTCATATCTGCATGGCCATGTTTTCCCTGTATTTCATATTTATTCATTGTACTCATATCTGCATGGTTCGTTTTTTGGGGGGGGATTCGAAAATGGTTTTTTTCGCGGATTTGTGTTGAAACTAACAACAATTTGTTTCACATCTTTTAGGGGCCCAGCGAAGACTACGCCGTCATCGTCCGGCCAGACGGCGCTCACGGCCACTCCCCCCAACCCCCAGCCAACACTCCACGAACAGTAATTCCCCTATTCCCCACTCCTCCCCAGCCTTCCTAGACCCTCAGGCTGAAATTTCGGGCCTCCTTCCCCTCCGTCCCAATTCCCCCTCTCCTCCAACCACCCCTCTTAGAATTACCCCCTCCCCGGAGTCGGTCATTACCCCGCCCCGATCTTTGGGGAATGGAGGCACCTCCGAGGAGGACGATGGAGGGCCTTCCGGAGCTGGCGTTGGATCTTCCGGTATGTTTTTCTTTGCGGTTTTTTATCGACACAAACTGTTTGTATGTAATCATGTGTGGTTCCTTTTTTGGGGGATTTTGGCTACACTTTTGTGGATTTTGTCGATTGCCTTTACCTGTTACTGCTGATTTCAACATACACATATCACACCTGTCGGAATTTGTACATTGGCCTTGTATTTTTGGCCTACACCATTTTAGTTTGATGTGTTTTAATGGTGTAATTATGTTTTTGTGTTTTTTGTTTTTCGGGGTTTTGGTTTTGGCTTTTTTTTTAATGTGGTTTCTGTATTGTTGTATTAATCCCCACACTTTTCTCACCCACAGAGGAACAGAGGCGTCGGGCAGAATTATCCGCCTGTGTGGCCCGGATGCGCCACAATATAATCGGGGTGCTGGTGGTCCTTGACCATATGTCGGTCCTCCTTAGGGATTAGTTTTTTTTTTTTTTGGCCCATTTTAAAAATAAAGTGTTATTTTCGAAGTAACGTTCTGGCTCATTCGTTTTTTCAAAATCACAGATTGTTTACCCTGACATAAGTAGACTGTTCCTGCAAGGATTTCCATTTTTTGACACTAAGATTGTGTGTTGTATTTTTATGTAAAACAGCCACAAGAAACACCTAACAGTAACAATCTCATTTCCCTTTTTTGGTGTAGTCACAATTAGATATTACTACATTTTACAGGTTCCTAGTTGGGGTGCAAGCTGCTTAGGCCAATCTTACGAAGCCAAATGATTGTACAGGCTTCCTTTGGGTGTTGGTTTGGACCCTGAAAACAGATTGCATTTTAGCTCAACTGGCGTCAGTACTGGATTGCCCCTTAGTCAAATGTAACGTGTGTGAACCTGGTTACACTTGCTTGTAACGTTCCCAAAAAGGTACAACATTTCACTCTCAAAACATTTATTCACAACATAACTGAAAAATCAAAGTGGTCACTCACAAGCAAAACACACAGTGATAATCACAAATACAACACATACCAACAAAAACCAAATAAAAAAAAAACAAATAAAGAACTGGTTGACGAAGGACCATGCCAACATGATTCCACAAATATGGCGTTGCAATATGGGTTCCAGAATATATCCCCAAAATGTCCACATACAGGTTTTGTAAGGGTAGCAGGAAGTAGTCATCATTGGAGTGCCAAAGATTATGTGAAAAAACAGAAGATGGAGAAAATAATAATAAATAATTAGATGTTCTCAAACAAACCCTACCACATTAGGTATAAACACTGTTGTTTTGTCAATAATTACCTAAAAAATCTGGCCACCACATCATCGCGTATGGCCCCCCCACATACTGACCTCCGACCAACCTCGGTGGGGCCATCCTCAGGTAAGGCATCCTCTGGCTGCTTTGGGACACCACTCCTTATGGCGATGTTGTGAAATATCCCACACAGGACCACAATTTTCGAAATCATATCCGGCAAATACATGAGCTCGCCACCAGAGCGGTAGAGGCATCTGAATCTGCCTTTTAAAAGGCTGATACAGCGCTCCACCACTTGCCTGGTGGCTGTAAGTGCAAAATTATACTCACTTTGTGGCCCTGGTGTGGCAGCCAAATAAGGAGTGAGCAGCCAGGGCGTGCAAGGGTAGCCACTGTCTCCTGTGAAAAAGAACAGTCAACATCAGGCTCACTCTGTATGAAGCTTAACATTGTTATGTACTAAAGGTCTCCACTTACCCAGAAGCCACGCATCACCAGCTTGTAGGTTGGTTAATTTGTGCCATATCCCTGATTGCCGGATGACGAAGGAGTCATGTGCACTTCCTGGTAATTTTGCATTCAGGGACAGGATCTGGAGGGAGGCATCACATACCACCATTACATTGAGGGAGTGATAGTGTTTCCGGTTTCTAAATATTGCCTCCAGCCGTGCTGGAGGCTGAAGTGGTATGTGAGTACCATCCACAACCCCTATGATGTGTGGGAAGCCAGCTATTTGGTAAAAATTGGCATTGGCCACACTAAGGGCACCCATATCCAAAGGCATTTGAATAAAATGATGGAGGTGCTTGAAAAGTGCCTCCATCACTGCCCTCAGGATCCGGGAAAAGGAGGATTGAGAGATGCCCGCCACTATTCCCACCATTGTTTGGAACGATCCTGAGGCACAGAAATGTAACACCGCCATAAATTGCGTAAGTGGTGGTATTGCTGTAGGACTGTCAATTTGCCGCTCAAGATCACTCTCTATTAATGAGAGAGTGTCTATGATGATTTTTGGAGGAAGACGGTAGCGTCTTAAAACCTCATCATCGGGCATTCCAAAAAGGGTGACACGTGTTCGAAATATCTGGGGCCTTGCACGCCTACGATGCCTACGACTGGGACGAGATTGAGGTTGGTCGGCTTCCGGGAGCAGGGCCAGAACAATCCGACCCATATCAACCTGAAATGGCAAGATTAGAATGTCAGGCTTTTTACCCCCCAAAAAATAAACATTTTTACTTAGCTTGAAGATACCATCCATTGATGCTTACATGCCGGGGTATTGTCATGATATGTTGAAACTGGAAATAATCACAACATAAATATACATCATTTTATGCTGGCCATTTCTGTTTCAAAAATTTAAGCAAGACAAAACATAAAAGGGGACACACACACATTTTGGCAAAGAGCAAAACGACGTTGCGCACACTACGTCAAATTGAGGCCAAATGTAAGCAACAAATGCTACCGAGAAAACACAAACAATTTTAAGGGATGAATAAGCATTTCACAAAGCGCTACTTAGTTCGCAAATACAAGTCACAATAGTAAGTAGTAAAAATGCGCTAATTAGTTCGCAAATACAAGTCACAATAGTAAGTAGTAAAAATGCGCTAATTAGTTCGCAAATACAAGTCACAATAGTAAGTAGTAAAAATGCGCTAATTTGTTCGCAAATACAAGTCACAATAGTAAGTAGTAAAAATGCGCTAATTAGTTCGCAAATACAAGTTAGAAAAACGCACATAAAAACTAAAACAAAAAATAAAAACTTCGGATTTTGAAAATCAAAGGTTACATGTGTAAGGCCAACCAAAGTTGCGTTAAGACAAACAAGAACATTTACAAAACAATTTAACAAATGAACTTACCAAGAGATAACATATAAGAATCCGGATCAAAAGGTCTTTGGGGCAGAGCCAAAATAAAACCTAAGAGAGATGAAATGACGCCAAAACAAATTTAGAAAAATCATAAACAGAAGGAGACACAAATTGAACCAAAGTTTGACTTCCCAAAACTTACCCAAACTGGAAACCGCCAAAAAAAGTAGAAACGAAAAAAAGCGAACGGAACTAAAAAAAAAGAAGATATCCAAAAAAAAAACTTCCAAACACGAAAACTCCTACACCAGCCAACAATCAACTCCAACCAACGTAACCTCCAACATTCAAAAAACGCCACCTCGACTCGAGACGCACCAAGCCATAAATAGTGTTTAGTTTCCCGCACAAATTAAGGAGGGATCATAGGAACGCACAATCAATGATGCGGCCGAAAAATAAGGTCGCATGTATAAATACGTCACGAGCCAAAACAAACATTCTGGTGTATTTCTTGTTTGGAGCTCAGACATGGCTACAGACCAGGGAAACAATGGACAACAGTCTGGCGGTAAGTATTTCAGGCATTTTGACTCAATGATTAATTAGAAACATAATATTGTGCAAGTTGTGAAGTTGACAATTCTCCAAAATTACACAAATAGGTGAGGAGGATGACATGGAAGAGGCTGCTGGGCCCAGTATTTTCACAAGAAAGGAGATGGAGGTTTTGATTCAGAAGTGTGTGGACATCCTGCCACAGGCAGACAGGAATATGAGTGCAAGCCAGAAGTGGAGAATGTGGGAAGAGGTAGCCGTGGATGTCAATAGGGTGGGTGATTATGTCCGTCTAGCCCGGGATGTCAAACGGCGGTAAGTAAACACTTGCCCCCCCTAAAACCAAAACCCATTTTAAACAAAAGGATAATGGTTCCAATTTCATCCCACAGATGGGCCGACTTCAAATATCGCCTGAAGCAAAAACTGGCGGACAGGGCTAGGCATGCAAGGGGGACAGGTGGGGGTCCCACTCCTGTGTCATTGGAGTTGACTGATTTAGAAGAGCTGGCACAGGGGTGTGTGCAGCCTGTGGAGGTGTTTGGCGTGTCCAACATGGATACGGGCATGCCAGACTTTGCGGCTCCTCATGTTGTCCCAGGTAAATGTTGTGATGTAACCAACTCTGAAATGTTATTGTGCCAATATGTAGATTCTAATGTGAGTCTTTTCTCATTTTTCCAACAGAGGCACAGGCGGATGAGTCTGCTCCAGAGGGGGGCCTTGGCCGCAGAATTTCTGCTGGCTCTGCAGGGGAGGAACCAGTACATCCGGCTGAGGACCCTGCAGAAGCCAGTCCAGGGCAGTCCCCCTCGCAGGCAGTGTCCCTCCTCACAGAACTCAATTTTAAATCGTATTTCCATACGGAGATTCTGCAGAGGATGGACGCCAGTCTGGTACGGGTGGCTGAGGCCCTGGAGCAAAATGCTGCGGCCAACGTGACCATTGGTCAGGCCCTGGCGGAAAATACCAGGGCCAACATCCGCATCGCCACTGCCCTGGAGCAGCTCGTTCGCCAGCACATGGTGGAGCCGACCTCCCTTCCTGCCGGAACATCAGGATCCTCCACCTCTGGCACAACATCAGCCAATCCTCCAAATGTGCCTAGCCCTGTGCCTAGTCCAGAGGCCACAACATCTGCCTCTGGACACGCCAGCCCGATGACATCCCGAACCCGGTCTGGCACCCTCCCTCCCCCAGCCAAACGGCCGAAAAAACGGTGACAGCATTGGCTACTTTTCCCACACTCCTTCTGTGCTTGCCTCATATTCCTTTCTGGCCAAAACTTCCCTCTCCTTTCTTGTGAATTGTTTTTAATTTTTGCATTTACGTTTACCCAAAAATTATTGTTTGCACAATTAATAAATATTGTGGAATGAACACTGCCAAAAATGTTTTAGTTAAATATGTGCATTTATTTTTTGTGGAATACCAATAAATTTACAACAAATGTACGACTTTGTATTCTGACATTATTGTAAAAATGGGTTACATTTAATCCGGGTCCACAAGCCAACAACGTTCAACCTAAAAAATTACACATTTAAAAAAAGGGCTCGTTAAGGAACGTTGAAAACATTACCTAAGGAGGAAAAATCACCTTGCAAACACAAAATGAGGCACCAAACCTAAACATGATGACATTATTGTTACAATAGTCCAAAAACAACACATTGCGGCCAAAATACACCCCCACAAATGTACGCTAATTGATTGTGTAATCATGACATTATGCAGCTATGATTTCCACCTGCGTTCGGTTTTGTGCTATCCAAAAAAACTGCTTTACAAACACATACCGAGCCGGTTTTCAATCCAACACTAATTGATTTTCTGACAAGCCGTGATTAATCGATGCTACATCGTGGAGTGCCGGGACGGAGGAGAAGGCCATCGCCACTGTGGTCGAGTTATCCAGCCCCTAAGCTGTGCGAGCATTTTGAAGGGAAAGAGGATCATCCAGTGACGTATGAGTTGGTACGAACACATTTGACATTCGCATTTGTTAATGTATGTACGCCCCAAAAACGCCTCGCCACGCCTGCGTTTTTCCATCTCCTCCCCCGTCAACACCCAAAAACACCCTGTTCTGTCAATCACATTTGACATGTCACTTCCTGTACGCTATTTGACGAACGAGACAAAAAAAGCTCGCAATCTGCCGTACGCACATGCGCAGTGTAACACCAACGCATGCGCGGTTAGGCAACATCGGAACGCAACGAGCGTACTGCTGTTAACGAGTGGGTCTGAATCAGGCCCATTGTGCCTTATAACCAATGCAGGGAAATTATACTAATGATTCCATTTGAATGTATATATCTCAGTTTTTTCTTTTATATAACAATGTAATAATGGGGGTAAGGTGAAATGAGGGAGATTGGTAGACTCTTCAGGGAGACAGGGAGATTGCTGCTGTTTCAGGGAGTTTCCATGACAATGAGGGAGAGTTGGCAAGTATGCTACAGATAAACAAGGGTGGTTCAATAAATAAGGTAACAAGACCTCTCATTGCGTACATTTTTTCAGCTTGTACATATACGTATAATCAATAGTATGGCCTTGGTACAGATTATTTTCTACACATTCTCCATGCTTGTCTAAGCATATGTCCCAACGGTACACCAAGGCATCTATCCCAGCATAGAAGATATCAGTGTCCAGCGACTGAAGCCAGGACATGACGGCTTGCTGAACTTCATTGTCGGTTGCAAATCGCCTTCCACCCAGGTGCTTCTACATTGGTCCACAGAGATAGAAATCATTCGGTGCCAGGTTAGGGCTGTAGGGAGGATGGTACATTTTCTCCCAATGGTAGCACTGTAACAACTCACATGTGCGTTTAGCTGAGTGTGGCCTGGTGTTATCGTACAGCAATACGATGACTGTTCGCAGGAACCCAGGTTGTTTTCTGTGAGTTGCTTCTGTACCCAACGTGAACACTCATTCCTGTACCCCAGTTGCTAATGAACGATGTTGTGCACAGAGGATCAGTATGATTTGCCGCCGGCGCGGTTAAAATCTCGACAGCGGAAGCCCGGCAGTGAGATCCCAACAGGTATTTTTTTCTATTTACTAACCTAACCTCCCCCCCTAACCCTAACTTAGGGGTGCCTAACCCTAACCTCCCCCCCAAGTGCCTAACACTAATCACCCTCTAAGTGCCTGAACCTAACCCCCCCTTCCCCGCAGCCTAACGCTGTCTCCCAGGGGGGTGCCTAACCCTAACCTCCCCCTGGGGGTGCCTAACCCTAACCACCCTCTTCCCCTAGCCTAACCCTAAGCTCCCGGGGGGTGCCTAACCCTAAGTCCGCGTGCGGAGCAAGGCTTACCTTCGATCAGTAAGCCGGGTGTCGGGCTCCCGGCGTAGGTCTAATGACAGGCGTCGTGATTTCGACGCCGGTCATTAGACACTTGCCGGGATTAAACAGTAGGCATCCCCTGTACCCACAGACATGTTCAGCAAATCAGCAATATCGCTAACTGGAACGCGTCTGTCCTCCTGAATCAGACCTTCAATGCGGCACAAATTGTCATCTGTGGTGGACGTGCTTGGTCGGCCGGATCGCTGCTCATCTTGAACATTTGTCCTCATGTTATCAAAGACAGCGCACCGAACCCAAACCTATTCCCTGACATGACGTTATCACTGTACACCTCAACAAGTTGCTGATAATTTCAGCTGCTGATGTGCCCTTTCGATGCAGAGATCTGATCACACTACGCACCTCTATGTTTGACCATGTTACCACCAGTCCCGCCATCATACAACTGATGTTGGGACAGTATGACTGGTATAAGGCGCAGTCTAATGGCCGTGAGAGGAAGCAGCGGTTCTCATACACGTGAGAAGTCCTTCTATATCCTGTATTCCACACAACTTGTTGGGAATTAAATCTGTTGTTATGACACAGGTTACGAACTACAACTTTTTAATACAGCATTTTTTTCATAAAGCCATTGCATTCTATGTAATCTATTTATTTTTCATTACCAGTTATTTATATATGGCTCACATAGGGCCTGATTTAGAGATGGACAGAACTGCAGAGCTGCATCCAAGTGCGCTGTGCAATTCTATCCATCAAAAATGCAATGCAGCAGGAGGCATCTGTAGGAAACAGATATCTCCTCGCTGCATATGTGATCCCAGCGCTGTGACCGAGGTTGCAGCCTGGATTCACCAACGTTACCATCGGTCACGATAGTTGCCGCTTTGGCCAGGTTGCGGTACCTGAAGCCTACCACTGCATGCCTGGGTCCTGCCACCTTGCCTTGTCCCTCCCGGAATATGGGGGCATGTCGCCAATCAGTCTGCGGCTGGGAGGCGCTGCAAGTGGACTAGCAGATGGGCACGTGCGAAGTACCCATCATGAGCATGCGCAGTCCTCTAGCAACTGGAGATGTGCGATAACCATAGGGTTAGCGTTCATCTTTGAATCAGGCCCATATTCCGTAGCGCTTTACAGAGAATATTTGGCCATTCACATCAGTCCTTGCCCCAGGGGAGCTTACACTCTATATTGCCTCCCACATATACACACACATACTGTACACACTAGGGTTGATTTTTTTTTTGTCGGGAGCCAATTAACCTACCAGTACTGTATATTTTTGGATCGTGAGGAGAAACCTGAATACCCGGAGAAAAAGCCCATGCAAACAAGGGATCTCTGTGCTGTGAGGCAGTAATGCTAACCATTACACCATCTATGTTGGACGAAATAGTTCCAGCATTCCATGCACTAGTATACAAAGTTGGTCAATCCATTAGTAGCTTAGGAAAAAGAACTTGATGATATTGAATGTTGAATACAGAGTGGCTTTGCTCTCATTGGTCAGGACTTTAGAAAGCTCCTCTGATTGGTTAGTATCAGTTAGACCTACTGCCAAACTGGCAATTTGGCCATTCTGTCAAATTCCAGAATGGCCTGATGGACCAGTTTGACCATCTGAAGGACCCGCTGAGCAACTGCACCTCCCAGTGCTCTACTTGGCCACATGCTTAGACGGGGCATAGCGAGAGGCCACACCGCTGTGAGATATGCCCATACACCCTTGACATGTGCCCATACCTTCTTTTCTGTACACAGGCACTGAAAGACTGCCAGGGTCGATATTTAGCCCCAGTCTGTCCCTGGTTAGAAGGGAATGTAGACACCAAAGAAGGTTCAGGCACTGATATGTTCTGATATGTTCTGTTGAACCAAGCAGCTACTTAGAAAGGTATAGTCAGTCCCTATAGCAGTATATACATAAAATAATAGAACTAGTAGTGTTATTCTAAATAAGGTGCATATGACATAATTTAAAAACAGTCAATATATCTATGAATGGAGTATAAAAACAGTCAGTTTAATAGACAATAAATAGTAAAATTTAAATGTATCCTCATATAGATGATGAGCAGTTTACCTCCCCCCTTACAAACATGTAAGCAGAAAAATTCAGTAAATGCCTTTTCCCATAGAATTAGGCTATAGCTGAAAAGCCTTGGAATTAAAGTCAATGATTAGGATTGTCCAATAGGCAGATATTTACCAAGTCCTTTCACTTACAGAGGCATAGGGGTAAACTGACTAAGAATCGAGATAGGTCGAGATGACCATCTCGGGTGATTTATTCATTTTTTTCCTGCTTGCAAATTTATTAAAGGCAAAAGTCGGGTCAGTTAGAGAGAGATTTCTCTCATCTCACTCGTAAAACTCAGGTGAGATAGCAATCTCGAATCAAATCACCATCAGGCCAAATCAGAAGTACTTTTCACCTAAAACATACATCTCTCAAATTTACCAAGAATCGGGATGACAAGCTCGGGTGAGATAGGAGCAAACTCTCTGTCAAAATCACTTTTCAATCTCTCAACCCCCTGAGCTGCAAGATGGTCAGAATCATACACAAATCATTGTGATTTGTGTATGTTTATGTCTGTAAATGGTTAAAATAGGGTTAATGTTTAAAAAAAATTACGTAAGGTCCCCCCCAAAAGACTAACCAGCCGCTACTCAGCCCAGGCCAGGGATCCCTGGGGAGTTGGGGACCCCTCCAATAAAGGGGTTCCCCTCTCCAGGGCACCCCTGGCCTAGGCTAATAGCCCGGGGCTATCCACGGCACCCTAGGGCAGTGGGTGCTGGGTTGATAGTGTTAGTGTGATAAATGGTTAAATATTGTCTTTAATTGTAAAACTACACATACCTAGCAAGCCACCCCCCGCATGCTGGTATTTGGAGAACCACAAATACCAGCATGCGGGGCATTATGGACCCGCTGGTACATGTAGTTGCACAACCAAAGCAAAAAAAACACAACATACACCGTGAAAGTAAAATTCTATTATAACATACATGCACACTCACTATCACACTCACACTCGCTATCACACATACTCACCTAGCATCCAAAGTAATCCATAGGGGTACCTATAAAAAAATCCATACTCACTACACCTATGCATGGTTCACGTCCTCTTCTCCAAGTAGGCATCCATGGGGTTAAAACAGAAAAATGAGTGCTCCCAAATTCAAGCCGGACTGAATAAAGATATGTGTTTCCACATACCTTTACTCCACGCGAATGACCGGGGCACACGTGTGCCCTGTCATTGTAGGAGCCTCCAGCCAATCAGCGCGCATCTCCGTCGGAGCAGAACACTGATTGGCTGTGTACGGTCAGCCTGTCTCCCCCATAGACTTCAATGGAGAGAAATCTCAATTGAAGTCTAAGGTGGGAACCTCTACATTGTATCATTGATGTAACCACAAGGTTAATTGAGGTGAACCTTGTGGTTACAGCAGTAGATACAATGTCGCGGTTCCCACCATAGACTTCAATGGAGAATTCTCCCCATTGAAGTCAATGGGGAGACACGCTGACCGCACACAGCCAATCAGCGAGCTGCTCCGACGGAGATGCCCGCTGATTGGCTGTCGGTTCCTACAATGTCTGAAGCACATGTGTGCTCCAGTCATTCATGAGGAGTAAAGGTACATGTACACACATACCTATACTCAGTCTGGCTTGGTTCGGTAATACTCGGTTTGTTATTTTAACCCTTTGGATGCCAACAGGGAATGAAGAGGACCTGAACAGAGCATAGGAGAAGTGAGTATGTTTTTTTTTTATAGGTACCCCTATGGATTACTACGGATACTAGTTGAGTATGTGTGTGAGTGTGCAGGTATAAATAAACTTTTACTACCATGGTGTGTGTTGTGTTTTTTTTCGTATTTTTTTAATTGTGGAACTACAGGTACCAGCGGGGCCATAATGCCCCGCGTGCTGGTATTTGTGGTTCTCCAATTACCTTCATGCAGGGGAGGCTTGCTGATACGTGTAATTCCACAACTAAAGACAAATTTTAACCATTTATTTTACACTACACATTAACACTATCAACCTGGCACCCACCACCCTTAGGGTGCTGTGGATAGCCCTGGGCTATCAGCCTAGAACAGGGGTGCCCTGGAGAGAGGGACCCCTTTATTGGAGGGGTGTCCAACTCCCCAGGGATCCCTGGCCTGGGCTGACTAGTGGTCAGGGCTAATGCTGCAGCTGGGGGGCCTGGTGAAAGGACACCCCTGGCTGTGGCATCAGTCCCCCACTAGAAAGGGTCCGGAGCTGGTTTTAAATATACGGGGAACCTCACACCAATTTTTTTCTCCCTATATTTAAAACCAGATCTGGCCCTGCTGCCTGGTGCTGGTTCTTAAACTACTGTGGAACCCTACACATTTTGTTCCCTATCATTTTAAGAACCAGGACTGGCTGGCAAGTCCGGCGCTGGTTAGTCTTTCGGGGGGCCTCACATAATTTTTTTAATAACATTTAACCCTTTTTTACAGGTCTTAACACACAAGCAGCAAGCGCATATCTCACTGATATGTGCAGGCTGTTAGCTCTGGAGAGATTTGCAGAGAGAAAACACTGCAATCTCGGGTGAGCTATCTCCTGCAATACGAGCTGCTCGGGAGAGATATCTCGTTCTGCTTCACCATCGGCAAACTCGTTTAGCCTCAAATCGCCTGTTGGTAAATTGGTAATAAATAAAGTGATAAAATCACCCGAGTTTTGGCGAGTTCAGCAAGATTAATCTCCTTGAAAATCAAGCCCATCTCAAATCTTAGTAAATTTACCCCATAGTCTCTTAAGCATGTAGTTGGCCAAATGGAATTGAAACCCTCAGATAGTAGCGGTGTCTATCACAAAGGAGAATGTTTGTACAATTCGGTGTCCAAAGACAACTGTATTGGTACTTTATATCCTGGAGGCTGGTGCAGGCTGATCTGCAGTAATTCCAGAAGTCCGAATTAATGGACAGGTAAGTGGGTTTTTGATGCATTTCAATGCAAAAAGTTTCAACCTTGTGCAGCAAAACGCATCACTTCACTTACCCTCAAAAATTGTTTTCATTTTTTAACTGTACGGAAATAATGTATTGGATTATATGTGTAATAAAAGTTCTAATTGAACCTACTACACCAGAGGTTCCCAAACGCAGATCCCAAGGCTCCTCAACATTTCAGGTTTTAGAGATATCCATGTTTGAGCACAGGTGACTTAATTAGTACCTCGGTCAATTTGATTTATCTACCTGTGCTCAACCATTGATATCTCTAAAACCTTACTTGTTGGGGAGCCTTGTGGACCGTGTTTGGGAACCTCTGTACTAGGAAACTAATTCTGTTTGCTCTGAGAGCTTTTTAGAGTTTTTCCAGATACATTGAAACTTACCTGGTGATATGTACCTAGCCACAGGAACAGACAAATCACAGGTGCACAACTCCAAATTCCTTATTATATATAAATACATTATGCAATAACATTTTGCAATCAATAGAGATTTTTAGCATAATCATGGCCAAGGTTATGGGCCTACCCACCATATCCAGGTAACCACTTTACGGTAGGTCCCTATCATACTAGGGTTCAAATCCAGAGCGTAGGACACCCATAAATCGGTGCAGCCGAGCCACATCAGGGCATCGCCATAATGAGAAAAGTGAAATGTGAAGTAAGAAAGGTAAGAACAGCTGTGGCTGCATGGAAAGGTGAAAATCACAATATAATAAAAACAAACAGTAAAGTGTTAAAATAGTGCAAAAAAGAAAGAATGTATTGTAATGTGATGCCCTGAAGCAGACCAACCAATGCAATCCAGGGGACCCACAGCCCAAAAATCAACCCAAAGTTGCACTACAGTATATAACTTGTAGGACTTACCTAAATTTGTGCCTATTACTAGTGTGCATATGCAATACCAGACTCCATGCTTTTAAACCAATAAGGGAGGGGTGCTAGTCCAGGCTGAAGGCATCTCCTTTACTTCAGGTGTGCAATAAACCACATTAAATGGAGTGTATAGGAAAGATTCCTGGACTGCACACCCTGAATATATATAATGGGAGGTGTTACCTGATGAGACTAATTGCAGCCACAGAAACAGACAAATCTCAGGTGCACAACTCCACATTACTGATTATATATAAATACATTATGCAATAACATTTTGCAATCAATAGAGGTTTTTAGCATAATCTTGGCCATGGTTATGGGCCTACCCATCATATCCAGGTAACCTCTTTAGGGTAGGTCCCTAACATACTAGGGTTCAAATCCAGAGCGTAGGACACCCTTAAATTGGCGCAGCCGAGCCACCCTTGGGCATCGCCATAATGAGAAAAGTGAAATGTGAAGTAAGAAAGGTAAGAGCAGCTATGGCTGCATGGAAAGGTGAAAATCGCAATATAATAAAAACAAACATAGTGCAAAAAAGAATGTGTTATAATGCGATGCCCTGAAGCAGACCAACCAAAGCAATCCAGGGAACCCTGATATCTACCTAGGACCTGGACTAGGCATAACAACAACATGGAAGAACCGAAGTTGGGCCAACAAAAGAGAAGGTACTGAAGCCTAAAAAAAAAATAAGATCGGGGAAGTGTAATAAAGAAAGGGGCAGGAGACAATCCTATGCAGGTACAGAGGGGCAGGAATACGAGAGAGAGAAAATGAGCAAGCTAGAAAAGAGGTGAAAAGAGAGGGAGGGGTGGCAATAGAAAGACAGAGAAGTGGGAGAGAAAGTAAGAGTAATAGGGAAGATAAATAGGGGGGAGCGTGTCAGAATAGAGAGGAGAGACAGGTAGGAGAGAAAGAAATGGAGTAAGGGGAGAGAGCGGAGAATAAAAACGGCACTGAAAAAAGAGGAGGAAAGGAGAGAGAAACCCAGGTAGTGAAGGGGCAACAGCTAGTTACTAATATAGTTACATTCACCGTGCCAAGGGAATTAGGGAAGGCACAAATACAAAATTAACATACTAATTAGGTTACACCAGAGTCGGATTAAGGCTTGTGAGGGCCGCGGGGCAAGTAAGTTGTGGGGGCCCCATCAATAAAATTGCCATGGCCTCACACAGTGACTTCTATGCCCCTTACCTTTTATCTGGTCTCTCCACTGACCGGCAAGGTCGCACCATACTGCATCATGTCCGTCACACTGCTGGGAACCGACTGCCGGCAGCATAGCTGACATAATCTAGTACACTGCCAGGGGCAAATGCAGGATTTTGAGTGGGACATTAGAGAGAGAGAGAAGCAGGGATGGGGGAGAGGGAGGGAGAGACAAGGGTAGGATGCATCAAAGGTAGAAATGCGGTCAAACCCCCAAAATGCAGGTTTGACCGAATTTCTCATATGCACCAGCCCTGGAATGCGATGCGGAGATGGCGTTACCCTATAGAAGCCTATGGGCTTCCATCGGGAGAGTGCTGTGAGAGGGATCCAATTGAATCCCTCCCTGCAGCGCAAGTGTCCAACGCCACAGGGGCTTCTGGGTCATAGACGTGGAAGTCCCTTCGGCAGAAAGGGCCGCTCTCACCGAGAGAGCGGTCCTTTGCGGTGTTTGTCATGTATACTGGTGTAGCAAACGTCTGCATGCATGCGAAAAGTGGCGGGATACATCATATACCGAATGCATTTCTTCATGCATCCCGCCCAAATAGGGAGACAGAAAGAGAGAGGGGGGAGAAAGGGAGAGAGGGAGGAAGGGAGTGAGACATGGAGGGGGACAGCAAACTAGAGAGAGAGAGAGAAAACAAGAGAGAGGTAAAGGAGAGGGAGGGAAAAAAGGGACAGAGGACAAGAGAGAGAAAAGGAGGGAGAGAGGGAGATAGAGAGGTCATGAGGGAGACAGAGAAAGACTGACCTGGAGGGAGGGAGAAAGGACAGGAGGAAAGAGAGATAGGGAGAGAGAGATAGACAGAGATAGGAAGGGTCAGAGCGCCTGGTTCAGAGGCGCTAACTGCATACTTGCCGACAATCAGCTCCAGCCTTCCGGGAGGGAGCTGATTGTCGGCTATTAGCAGGGGGCGGGGCCGGCCATTGGGGGCGGAGCCGGGTGCGGGGGCGGCCATTTGGTGTCACAGTGAGGACGGGACCGGGGGCGGGGCCGCACGATCGCGTCATCGTGACTCCGCCCCTCTTCACAATGCCGTTAGATTCAGCATTGTGAAGCAGGGGGCGGGGCCACGATGACGCGATTCTGCGCAAATCGCGTCACCGGGCCCCCCGCTGCAGGGGTTTACGGTTTTTTGAGGGGGGAGGTCGGGAGGGTCGCAAGCTTCCGGGAGGCTTGCCTGCCTTTCCGGGGGGCCGGGAGCGGCACCCGAAAATCGGGAGGCTCCCGGCCACATTGGGAGGGTAGGCAAGCCTGGCTAACTGTTTGTGAGCGCTCGCTCTGAAACAGGGCAATTTTTTTTTTTTTTTTATGTTTCGGCCTCCAGGCCACTCGCAAAGCTGTGGGTGACCACCCACAGCTAGTGCGAGCGGCCTGGCGATGGTCGCGATTATCGTGACCATCGGGCTTGCGTCGAGACCCTGCGGAAGGGTCTTGGTCCCCACATGCCTGAGTGGACTTCCTGCTCTAATAGAGCAGGAAGTCCACTACTGACATCACTAGTGATGTCAGTAGGGCTGCCCACAAACGACCAGGCATTCCTAAGGGAACGCCTGCATTTTTGCAGTCACCCCCCCTCCGCGCCTACAAAACGGGGCGAACTGTCCATCAACATCGACAGCCGCCCGTCTTGTAGTGAGCCCCGGGGGGACGGAGCTGCCTTTGCTCACTGGGGCTTGCGCATGCGCACACCGGAGGCGGCGCATGTGCAGTGGGTGAAAATTGACCCGCTTACAAGCGCAGTGCGCTACCCGAGCGGGTCTGAATCAGGCCCAGAGAGCACACAGCCACACACACACACTAACCGGTTTTTGCAGACTAGCAGCATCAGGCAGGCTTCTGATGGGGGCGGGCAATTTACAGCATTAGGCTCCACCCCTACCCATACACCCACGAATCGCCCCTGGGCCCCTGGACAACCTCCCTGTATACCCCCACCCCATATAATCTGGCCCTGGGTTACACACATTTGTTGTCTTTCCCTTTAAAAAGTTTCATAGGAACCTACTGTACTTTCTTGCTGTGGACTGATTGCACATATTATTGTAATATTACAAATAGATCACAGCAGTCAAACTACAATATAGCAATAGTATAATTGGGAGGAATGCAGATGCATGTTTTATGTGATCAGCATGGGTATGCATCTTCTGTACTGTGGCCACGCTCAGGGGCATAATTAGAACTTTGTGGGCCCCATAGCAAAATTTTTAAGGGGCCCCACCAACTCAGGTCTCAATCAGAGTGTATACATATATAAATGTATATACGTGTATCTATATGTACAGTATATACAAATATACAGTATACAGTGATCAGTAAAAAAGTCCCAAGGACAACTCTCTTTAAAAAATTTGGATCCTACTCCACTATTTCTGGGTCCCATTACATATTATGGGGGGTGAGGGTAGACAGCAGGGACAGTGCTGGGGGCAGGTAGCAGTTGGTATAGAGCGTGTTAGGTGCAGGCAGTGCTAGGAGTAAAGAGGGGGTAATGGTGAATAGCAGCTGGGGCAATACTAGGGGCAAGAAGAGTTTAGTGGTAGGCAGTGCTTGGGGTAGGAAGCAGGCAAGGGTAGATGGCAGCAGTACTGGGGGGTAAGGAGCAGGTTAGGGCAGGCAGTACTGGGGGTAGGGAGGGGTATTAATAGCAGCTGGAGCAGTACTGAGGGGGCAAGGAGGATTTTAGGGGCAAGTAGTGCTGGGGATAGGAAGGAGGTAAGGGTAGATATGAGGGCAGCTTAAAGTAGTAGTAGCAGCTGTCCTCCCTAACCCCCACAGTACCAAAGAGCCAAATTTACTTTTGTGCAGGGGCCTACCTCCCGCCTTGTGCCGGGGCCGTCCTGCCTCCGGGGCCTACCACTGTTTGCCAGGGCCGTCCTGCCGCCGGGTGTCGAGGCCTACCTCCTGCCGGGCCATCCTGCCTCCGGGTGTGGGGGTCAGCCTGCTGCCAGTTGTCTTGAGCCGCATGCCGGGTCCATCCTGCTGCCGGGTGCTGGGGAAGTGGCTGCTTGTCCCTGCAGTGCGCCGGGGCCATCCTGCCGTCGGGGACTGCAACTGGTTGCCAGGGCTGTCCTGCTGCCGGGTGTCGAGGCCTACCTCCTGCCGGGCCATCTTGCCTACGGGTGCGGGGGCTAGCCTGCCGTTGGTTGTCTGAACCGCGTGCCGGGTCCATCCTGCTGCCGGGTGCTATGGAAGCAGCAGCTTGTCCCTGCAGTGCCGAGTGCAGGAGAAGCGGCTGCTTGTTAGTGTGTAGTGCCCTTGTGCTCATGCCGGGTGCCGGTGCACACCTTGACCACCACGTAGTTTTGCCTGGGTGCAGGGGGTTGCTTGCTGGGTCGGCGGGCCCCCTAAGCCGCCAGGCCCCATAGCAAGCGCACCCCATGCACCCTCTATAGTTACGCCACTGGCCACGCTTACACACCCCCTCCAACCTATTAAGCACCAGGGTTTGTATGGTAAGTGTAATAAATGTTCCAGACGGTATGGGTCTGGATGCGTTAGGAATTTTTGATGTGCATGTCTTTCCCATTGAGAATAGATAACACACTTGTCTACTTTCCCGGAATGTCCAGGAGGCTTCTGAATTTTGGGGAGTCCACCAGGACTCCCGGGAGAATAGGCCACCCTCACATATCCCGTTTCTCTTTCTCGTGAAGTGGACAGGGGCCTAAATGACTGGAATCAGATAGCCAGGAACCAATTTGCATCATTGCACAGTGTTGGAAGGGACCTGATGCTCTTTTGCCCAGAGCCGTAACTAGACTTTTTGGTGCCCTGTGCCAGAAAGAGAATTGGTGCCCCCTCCCCCTCTTATTTTTCAAATACTGACATAAGATGTGCACCCGAAAAAGGGCCATGGCCTCATGGGGAAGAGCCAGGGAAGAGATAGGGGATGCCAGGAGATGCTGGGGATAAAAGAAGAGGAAGCTACAAGTGAGGTTGATAATAAACAGAAAATTGACAGGCCCCAACAGTGCCCCCTGCCCTGAGGTGCCAGGTGCCATGGCACAGGCCGCACTACCCTAGTTACAGCCCTGTTTTTCCCCACCTTTTGGGCCTCCTGCGGGGTAGGTCCAATAAGAAGGCAAGTATGATCTACGAGTGCTGTAATATAATTGGACTCCAAAACATCTAGTGCATAATGTTACCATAATAAAACCCTACTTTTAATATGCAAAGTATGAAATGCAAAAGAATCAATGTCAATTTTATATTCATGTAACATGATCTGCCAGCTGTATCCTTTGTGGTTTCTCCTAGCTTACCACAGCATGAGCATGTGAGGTTATACCTGAACACGTAGCTGGGATGATTTACTTAAGTCATCTGACTAGACTGAAACTAATTATGTCATTTTACGGCCACAATGGGTGAAGAAAAACAAAACCTACAGAAATGTAAAATTCTTTATACATTTTCATGGTCAGTAGCTGTGTATATTCCTACTTGTTATCCTGCCTCGTACTTACATTTGTTCCCTTGTTATGGTTCCATTATGATAAATATTACATGAAAAGAAATAGGGAAAGTGTAAGGCTTTTATTTACTCTCATTTTTTGATACATTGCTCTAGATGAATGCTTCTCTCTTTAATAAAACCCTTGACTGCTCCAGTGGTGAATGTGATTTAAGTACAGCAAAGACAGGGATGATTCACAAACTCTGTTCTGCTCTAGCACTGACCGTTATCTGATGCCTCTTCATGCACAGTTGCCCAAATGACAGTTTAATGGCTCACTGTAAAGGCTAGTTATTTTGTATCTCTATCCAGTGAAAATGGCTAATGGTGATAAGAGAAAAAAAACAAAACATTTCACATATATTTAGAGGCCCATCCCGGCTGCTTAGCACAGGCTGAGTGCTTTATACTGGGATTATTTTATTTATTTATTTTTATCGGCCCATTGAACCAATGATGAAATATTTAAAAATGTACCAAGTGCAATTAAAATGTGTCAGTGGGACAGAGACAATTACAATTTGCCATCGCTGATGCCCAGAAAAACCCACTTAAAAATAACCCGAGTTTGTTTCACAAGAGTAAGAAGTTTTGTAGCAATGGTTAAAAAATATGTTACAGTATTTAACAGATTTTGTACCTTTGAATTTTTTCAGACAGGGATCTCAAATATATTAAAATTTCCAGGGATTACATTCAAAACGCTACTTGGGCTATGCATTATGTAAAATTCAAAATTATTAAAATTTCCAATACCATATTTTGGCCAGAAATGTGCAAAGATATTTGTTAAATTTTGTAATTTGATGGACTTTTAAATTAAAGTATGACACTTAATGAAGGGACTTTGATAGAAAAAGAATTTCAGAAATGATTTCACGAAAAATAATCTTTTCAAATGTAATTTCTATAAAAAAAAATTACAAAATGCACAATAATTTTTTTTTAACCCCAAAGTGTTTTTAATGTTTAAACACCTAATATTTAATCGAAGAATGGCAGAAATACTAATTTAATCCAACATTGTGAGTATTGTAGTTATTAAAGATAAACTAAGGGTAGTTTGCTTAGGATTCTATTTAATTCTAATTCTTTTTAAATAGTATTTTTCAGTAATTTTCAGATGATCAGATTTAAATAGCTGTTCATCATTTACTAATCTGCATGGATTAATGGTGTTAATTACATAGAAAATGTGTCAATGACATTCATATTTACTTAGGTGCACTAGCAAGAAATTAGAAATTCACCCCTGACTGACATAGATAAATTTCAATGTGTATCGTAGGGCCTGATTCATTACAGATCGCAACTGTGATTGTGCACGCAATCGGCCGATTGTGTCGTTCTGCGCATGCATGTCAGTGCGCGTGCGCGAACAGGCCACTGCGATCGGGACTGCAATCGCAGTGACTACGCAGACCCATCGCAGAGTAATTGACAGGAAGTGTAATTTGTAGGAGGTGATGGGGGGGTGGTCGGCGGAACGCCATTGCAGGGACGTGCATAAATTATCCACAGCAACACCGTTCGTAGCTTGAGTACAAATAGCGTGCGATGAAGATAGCAATTCCTGAGTAAGGTCAGAGCTTGTGCAAATATGCATGAGGCTGCGATGGTACTCGATAGTACCGATGGTTTCACAGTCTTGCTAAAGATTACAGATGTCTGTAAAGTAAAGTGGGCGTCCTTATGTTATGCTGAGATGGCATAGAGATTGATGAGAGCAATGAGGAGACTTGTGAGGGAAGCCACAGAGAGGCCATCTGTCACTCTGAAGGAGCTACAGAGTTCTGAGACTGGAGTGAAGGTGCACCAGAAAACCATATCAATGGCTCTGCATACAACTAGCCTGTATGGGAGGGTGTCTACAAAGACACCATTACTGAAGAAAAAAACACATCAAAGCACATCTAGAGTTTGCAAGAAAACACCAGTGACCCAGCTAAAACGTGGGATATGGTTTTGTGCCAAGTTGTTTTTCTGTCCCCAATTCCAAACACTAAGTGTGATGCGAGCCTAACACTGCCCGGTTGTCAGCAAACACCATCCCAATAGTGAAGTATGGGGTTGGCAGCATCTTGTTGTGGGGATGCCTTCTCTAAGCAGGGATTGGGCATCTTGTACAAGTTGAAGGACAGGAAGATACTGCAAGTCAACCTGCTCCAGTCTGCTCGAAAACTAAAGCTTGGGAGAAAAGTTTTCTTTTAAGCAGAATTATGACCCCAAGGGCTCTATTTATTAACATTATTTTTACTAAAATAAAGTGAAAAAGGGTGTTTTCACACCCTTTTCACATTATTTTAGTTTCACCTGTATTTATTACAGGGCAATTGGAGTAGAATTAGTAAAATTCTACTCCAACCCCCAGTATCACTTATTTTTAGTAAAGCAGATCGCATTTCCCATAATTGTAATGGGAAATGTGATCTGTGTGCAAGTTACTAAAAATAAATTGTAAAAAAATACCGGGGGAAGCCCTGTGATAATAACGCCACCTGGAGGTGGCGTTATCCAGGGCCTCCCACGGTTACCGGGCTCCCACTCTGCTCTAACGGGGAGAGCAGAGGCGGGAGCCGGTACCAGTAATCAGCTATGTGGTCTAAATAGACCGCAAGCTGATAACTGTAAAAAAAAGAAAAAAAAATTAAACATTTTTTTTTTCCTTACCTGAATCCAGGGACCGGTGATCGGGCCTCCGGTGATGGCTCCTCTCCGGTCAGCTGGTCTCCCACAGTGCACTGGGGCCCGGTCATCAGGAGATTGGGTCCCAGTGCAGTATGGGAGATCACCTGATCGGGAAGCCCGGAGAAGATCACCGGAGGCCAGGAGGTGCAGGTAAGTGTAATGAAGGGAGGGGGGGTCGCGGGGGGGGGGAGGGGGGTCGCGGGGTCCGCGATCACGGGGGCGGGGCTTAGCGCCGGGGGGCGGGGCTTAGCGT
This sequence comes from Taudactylus pleione, assembly GCA_031769625.1. Classification (NCBI taxonomy): domain Eukaryota; kingdom Metazoa; phylum Chordata; class Amphibia; order Anura; family Myobatrachidae; genus Taudactylus; species Taudactylus pleione. The sequence goes on from JAUIMM010001082.1 coordinate 1,771,680, forward strand.
CGGTAGGGGGGTAGTAGCGACGGTGGGTCGGCGCATGCGCGGGCTCTTAGTCGCGGTATTTTTTCCGAAAATACCGCGACTAGAGTGCGGATGGGATCCGCAGGGACAGAGCTTTATCGCAAGCTCTGTCCCTGCAAGGGATTTATAGTAAATCCCTGTGATATTGCCTGAATTCGCAATGCGAATTCACTCGGTAATATCACACTACAATCCGCATTCAATATGCGGATTGTAGTAAATAGAGCCCCAAGTGTGAAATCAGGACAAAGCAATACTGACGTGGTTGAACAAAGAAAATATTCTGTAATGGCCCAAGTCAAAGTCCAGATCTCAATCCAGTTGAGATTATGTGACACTATTTTAAAATTGCAGTCATCCAACCAAAAGGAACAATCTAGAACAGGGGTTCTCAAACTTTTTTGCTCTGGGACCCCGTCTAACTTCACTCTCCTCAGAGGGGCATCAACCTCACCCCATGTGAGTTGCAACCCCAAGCTGAGATGGCCGCGACCCACTTTGGGGTCACGACCCACAGTTTGAGAACTGCTGATCTAGAACATAATTTGCAAGTGATAATAGGCAGAAATCCCTCCCAAAGAGTCTGCAAACCTGGAAGAAAGTTATTCCAGCAGACGTAAAGCTGCTAATGCAGCAAAAGGTGGTGCTACCAAGTGCTGCAGGGGTTAAAAATTTACTGTATGCAAGGGTATGCAGTCGGGAAGCCGGCGGACCTAATCCCGACAGCCGGCTTCCTGACTGCTGTATCCCGGTGAGGGTTAAATGACAGGCGTCTAAATCTAGACGCCTGTCATTTTACTGACGCCGGGAGACCAGCAACCGGCATCCCGATCGATTGTCATGCCGGGCGCCGAGCGCGGATAGCCTCGGGGGAGTGGGATTAGGCTTAGGGCTCCCGGCAGGGACTTAGGTTTAGGCACCCCCCCCCCCCCGGGGGACTTAGGTCTAGGTGGCGGGGAAGGGGGGGTTAGGTTTAGGCACTTAGAGGGGGGATTAGGGTTAGACACTGGGGGGAAGGTTAGGATTAGGCACCCCTAAGGAGGGTTAGGACTAGGGGAGGGAATTAGGTTAGTGAATACTTACCTTAGGGAGATCGGTATTTTCACCCATGTCGGGCAGCCGCTGTCTGGATTCCATATGCAAGCAACATTTTTCAGTTAATATATTTAAAAAAAAAAAATTGCAATGAATTGTGAGCTTAAACATGTTCTTAAAGAGCCTAATGGTTTGCAATAAAATCACTGTCTATAACAATTTGTAATATTATTATTATTATTTATTTATATGGCGCCAAAGTGTTCCGCAGCGCCTTACAAAATACATAAACAAATAAGTAACCAGTGATTTACAATACAATACAAAGCAGGACATGGACATGTATAATAAACATTGCTATAATACAGACAAATGTGTTAACTTTTTAGGAGCTTGAATACTTTTGCACGTAGGTTATCAAACTCGGTCCTCAGAACCCCGAACAGTTCATGTTTTCCAGGTCTCCTCGCAGAATCGCAAGTAAAATAATTAGCTCCACCTGTGGATCTTTAAAAATGTGTCAGTGAGTAATGAATACACCTGTGCACCTGCTGGGTGAACTGTAAAACATGTCCCATTTGGGGCCCTGAGGCCCGTGTTTAAGACCCACCGCTTTTGCATGCCACTGTAAATATATACAAAATAAAACTTTTTGCGGTGAAGTTAAAAAGTTTCAAAACTTAGATCAAATTCAAATTTTTTTCCCCTCAGATTATTAAAGTCCATGATTCATAGTATACTGTCGTTTTATTAGCATCCCCTCTCGGCCCGTAATAGAACATATATCTTTTTTTTTTTCATGTTAAATGTCAGCAGTGTTCTAGGCAATTCATACAGCCACTTTCAGGCCACAATGCAATTCTTCAGTTCTCCAAAAATGAAAGTGAAAGGTCTGTGAGTTATTACAAATCTACTCAATCTCTCCGGGGTGTGCAGCGGTGCTCTGAACTGGAAAAAGCTTTTCTTCTCCTGTTTAAACTACCATGGAAGATGAAATAGTGACACAGATGTACTGGTCACTTGGAACTGTTATTGCCAGCAGTATATCTTCTATAAATACATCTGTATTTCAGCCGTTCAAGATCTAACTTCAAAATTCCCACTTTTTAAATAAAGTTTATAGACATATTTTCGTCCAAAGATTTGCAGCACTAAAGGCATGATATCGGCTAACACATGGGAAGGGGCAGTTGGTGTGACTCCCCTATTTGAATTTTGGACTGCTCTGGAGCCCCGCCTCTAGAGCCGCTACTGCCTCTAACCATTGGACCATTGGCGTATCTATAATGGGTGCGGTGCACACGGGCCCCTGGGTCCAGGGGGAGGCCAGACTGCCCACCCTGCACCCATATAATTATACTTACCTCTTCAGAGTCCCGACACCTGCTGGCGCTGCAGACATAAATCTCCGGGGCCATTTTCCCAGAAATATGTGCATGCGTAGTAGAGAGGTCTCTGGGTACATAGTGCAGATGCCATGTTTCCGGAGACTTGCGCATGTGCAGTAGACTCTGGCATAACACTGGAGTCTACCGTGCTGCCAGAGAGGAGGAGGCCCGCACAGTGGCTGCATACGGCCCCCTCCTCTCTTAAACTGCCTTTGGATTGGACCCTAAGCACCGGCCTAGATTCAACTAATGATAGCATTGACCTTGGTGGCAGCTTCTATAATAAAGGATAGCTCTGCAATGCTACTGTAGGTGTTGTCTGAAGTCCACATTTACGCCAGGCGTGACATTGGACGATGGAGACTGTAAAAAATATACATAAAATGTATTTATTACCATATACCTTATATCTGGTTCCTCATCTTTAATAGGATTCCTCTCATGTGTTATTTAGAGGTGATATTTTAATAATTGTATTTAATTGATGATTTATTAACTACGAGATTTAATTCAATTATTTTTAATAGAAGAAAACTCCTGCCGTGCTGTACTTTTTTATGTCACCCTACAGCTCCGTATCCCAACTTTCTTTATTGTGTCAATTTCTCAATATATTTAATATATACCATCTAACTTTATTTTTGTAGTTCTTCAGGTTACAACGAGTATTAAAATGAACCAAATGTTTCACATTGGTTTTGGTCTGTGAATTCCTGAATCATCTAGAGAATATGAGCTTGCTGATGAAAAGTACTATTTTGTGTTATGAACCAGAAAATAATAGCCTATCAGGCGATAGAAAGTGTTCCAGAGCATCCATCTTTAATCTTCTTGTATAAGTGCTCTAGACACTGTAATTTCCAATAACAATAAAAGAATAAATAGCTCATTAACCCCTTTAAAACTTTCAGCGGGATGACGGGCTAAATGAAGTGATGGCAGTATAGTCATTGTTCAGTAATACATTAGAAGTTACAGCAATGCAAGCTAAGGCATTTTATATTCAGCTGCTTCTACTTCATTGTTTTCTGTTTCATTCCATGATGGTAGTTATATTTACTTTGGTTATAATAATAATTGTATCCACAAAAGCAGAATGTACAACGCTATGTAATATGTTGACACTTCAAAAACAAAGGAAATAAATAATAATACTTCAAAAACAAAAACAAAGGAGATAAATAATAATACTTGTGTCACATTGTAAGCCATGTAAATACTAGAGATATGCACAGACCCCTGTGTTCTGTCTTTGGTTCTAAATCATGGGTCTTCAACCCGTGGCCCTGCTGAGCCGTTCCATGTGGCCTGCCGATGGCTAGTCCGCGCTACACAGAAACAAACACACCACCACCAGCGCCGGCGGCAATGTGTTTGTTTTGGCAGCCAATGAGAGTCAGACAGACTCTCACTGGCCGCTGCGCCCACTGCAGGAGCCAAGCTGGAGCTCACTCATGAGCTCCGCCTTCCGGCTACCCCAGTGGGTGATGGGAGAGACGTCATGACGTCTCACCTATAGTGCAGAGCGGGCCGGGAGGACGCCGGACGAAGGAGCAGATAGCGGCAGGCATGGGGATTCAGGTAAGTGTTGTTATTTTTTTGTGTGTCTTTGTTCTATATGCAATGTGTGGGGGCAAAGCATAGGGAGACTACTACTGGGGGGGCACTGCATAGGGGGACTACTACTGGTGGCACTGCATACGGGGGACTACTACTGGGGACGCAATATAAGAGGCACTACTGGGGGAACTGCATAGGGGGGACTACTGCTTGGGGCACTGCATGGGGGGGACTACTGCTGGCGGCACTGCATAGGGAGGACCACTACTCGGGGCACTGCATAGGGGGGACTACTACTGGGGGCATTATATGGGGCACTGCATAGGGGGACTACTCTGGGGCACTATATAAGGCACACTATGGGGGCACTGCATAATGGGGACCACTACTGGGGCCACTGGCTAGGGGAGGACTACTACTGGGAGCACTATATAAGGGGCACTGCTTGGGGGGACTACTACAGGGGAACAGCAGAATGCGGACCACTACTGGGGCCACTGCATAGGGAGGACCACTACTGGGGGGACTGCAGAGGGGGGCAGATATGGGACATAATTGTTTGAGGATGGGGGAAACTATCTGACATAATTAATGGAGTAGGGTGGACAGTTATGGGGCATAATTATAATTGTGGGAGGAGGGGGGCCATTCTGGGACCTAATTAAAATTGTAGGAGGGGGCCGTTATGGGACATAATTGTGTGAGGAGGGGGCAGGGTCTAAATACCGCAATATAGCTTAGTGGCCCTCAGGCTTTGTTGATTTTTTTAATGTGGCCCACACTGTCTTAAAGGTTGAAGATCCCTGTTCCTCATCATCGTGTTTCGGTTTTGGCAAAACCATCCTCAAGTGTTTTCAGATTTGGCTTTGAATTTCTTTAAAAATGTATGAAAACAGCTAAAATCACTTAACTTGGACCTGTTTTTGTTCCTGTATTATTATTAACACCAATAACATTAATTTTCCAGTCAATTCCAGTCATTTCCAGTCAATTTTGACCACCTCACAGCACCTGAAATCACGAGGGAGGGACTCAAATGAAAACCAAGAAACAAGGGGCCTGATTCAGAAATGTACGCTAAACCAATGGTCAACGCACATCTCCGATGGTGGGAGGACTGCACATGCATAGTAAGTGTACTGCCCATGTGCAGCCCTCCATCTTTGAGTCCGCTCGCAGAGCTTCACAGCCGCAGCCTGATTGACAGGCTGCGGCATTTAGGCGGTAGAGTAGGGGCGTTCCCAGGAAGTGGTCCCTGAAACAGAGGGGTATCGCCCCCATTTCCAGGAGTGACGAGGCCATAGTCTGCATGGGTGCATGCAGACTTCCTGGCCTCACAAGCTGCCAGGACCCAGTCAGGCTGCAGTAAGCTTCAGCTACTGCAGCCTTGCTGAAGGGACAACATTTATGACCGATGGTTGTAATTGGTCCGATGGTGATCCCAGGCTGCGACCTCGCTCGCAGCGTTGCAATCACGCAGATGCAGCAAGGAGGTGTCTGACACCTCCTTCAGCATTTGCATTTTAAATTAGAGATGTGCGGTTCGGTTCTCCAGAAATCCGAATCTCGTGAATCCGGGTAAATCCGAGTCGAGGTTCTAATCTCCTGAGGAGATCCGGGTAAATCCAGGTCACGGTTCTAATCTCCTGAGGAGATCCGGGTAAATCCGAGTCACGGTTCTAATCTCCTGAGGAGATCCGGGTAAATCCGGGTCACGGTTCTAATCTCCTGAGGAGATCTGGGTAAATCCGTGTCGTGGTTCTGATCTTTTTGCGGTTCGGGATTCGGATTTAATTTTACATGATTTTAGCTATTTTTTAAAACTTTTTATCTATTTTTTATTTAAAAAATCCAGATCCAAAACCAAAACACTTGAGGGTCGTTTGCAAAACCAATTCCAGATCCAAAACCTTGAAGGAGATACAGATCCAAAACCAAAACTCAGGGGTCGGCCACATCCCTATTTTAAATGGACAGAATTGCACAGCTGCTTGTGTGCGCTTGTGTGCGGCTGCGCAATTCCGCCCATGCAAGAAGACCTGAGTCAGGACTCTGTTCTACACGGAACCCCAAAGTGATTCCGAACTGGGACTCGATTCGTCTCGGAACCCCTAAGTACGGGTGTGTTGGTATTTCAGTAAACCTGTCAGAGATGAATTGATTGATGCAGACACCATTTATTGTCACCAACACTAGATCCAGTATTTTGCCCATCTCTGTTCAGTGATGGTTGGGTTCACATTGACTATTATGTGATGGACAAACATAGGCCCTGATTCAGACCCACTCGCAAGCGGCTGTCCGCTCGCAAGTGGGTTGATGGTCTGCACTGAGCATGCGCACGACGGAGGGAGCTCCGTCGTGCGCATGCGCCAGACGCGACGAGCGAAGGAAAGTCCTTCGCTTGTTGTGTCTGATCAAAGGGGGCGTGCTGTCGATGTTGATTGACAGCACGCCCCCTTTGGTGGGCGTGCTGGGGGCGTGCCTCCCTGACGGGGGCGTTCCCAAGGGAACGCCTCCCGTCAGAAGCAGGCCCACTGACATCACTGATAGAGCCAAAATCACCCCGGGCCTTGCGGTTGAAAACCTCAACCGCAGGCTCCGGCTCGCAGTTTCGATGGTCGCGATGGTCACGACCATCGCGGCCATCAAACTGCACGCTCGTATAGGCTGTGGGTGGTGACCTACAGCTATACGAGCGTCCAGGAGGACGCTCCATTTTTATGGAGGTGGGCCCTGATTCAGAGCGAGCGCTCTGGTCAGAGCGTCCGGCTCTGAATCAGGGCCATAGACAGCTCACTCAGAAGTACCATACTTTGTAAAGAGTACAGGTGGAGAAATTACCCATAGCAACCAGCTTCTAGCTATCATTTATCAAATACTATAAAATGATAGCTAGAAACTGATTGGTTGACAGGAGAAACTTCTCCACTTGACCTTTTTAGAAGGTTTGATACAAATCTCCCTGCTCAATTTTTTTGTGAAACATTTTTCTCAATGAATGATTTACAAATTTGGCAGCTACTTCAGAGCACTAACGGGTCTATTTGCTATTAGACAGTGAAAGGACTGGTTTGCTATCACAGTGATATTTATGATTAAAGCCTTGCTGAGACTAGGGGTGCTGAGAGGTGGTAGAGGCTGCCTGGGAAGAGCAGCTGTGATCCCAAGATGGTGTGGCCATGCTCTCTTTCACATTTGGCCATGTTCACCCAGCTACCAGGGCCATATAGGTTACCCAGTAGCACTGGTCAAAGCAGCTGTGTCGAGGCAGCTGTGAGATACTATTCATGTCACACATACATAATGAAACTGGAACTTCAGATTAAAAAAATTCATCTGGTACCCCCACTGGTAGCGGCTTCGCAGACTGCTACAGCATTTTGTTTCATCAGTTCTCTGGCTTCTGGGAGATAATCATGCTTGATTACTTGAAGATAATTGCAGGAATAAATATTAATGTATGTATATTTATACTATATATGTACAGTATATAATGTATTTATATATATATTATATATATACATATATATATATATATACATGTGTGGTGTTCATATTGGACACAAGGAGAGAATATGCTGGAAGAGGAACCCTCTAGAGTGGGCATAGGACCGGTGTGCTCGGGACAATGGACAGAGGGGATTTAAGGTGAGGAGAGTGACAGTTGGTGAAGCAGTGATAGTTGGTGGCAGTTGGTGGAGAAAAGTTAAGGCTCATACACACTTAATGATATGATCCATGAGCGATACCATTAAGTGTCCTTGAACTGCATACACACTGTATGCATACTGCATACACACTGAGCAAACACACTGATCGATATCATCACCTGCCACATTCCTGAACTGCAGTGCCTGACGATTACGTTAGGTTGTCCTGCAAGCAAGTTCGGGTGAAAAAAGATATCATTAACGATCCATGGGAGCGCTCATCATTAACAATATCGTTCATACACACTGGACGATACTGAACGCTATGAACGATAACGATATCGTTATCGTCCATATCGTTGAATTTATCGTCTAGTGTTTATGAGCCTTAACAGCTGGAGTGCAGTTGGAACTGGACTGACCGAGCAGGTCCTGTGTTAAAAGTGTCCCTGCTGGACGACAGGCACTACGTCACAGCTAAGCAGGAAAGGAGGAGAAAGACATCTCTTATCCACGGGGTGACACACTTGGCAATGTTACAGACACCCATTTGGCACTGTTGCAGAGGCCCATGATAACCGGCCGTGTCTCCAGCAGAAGACGTTGCAGAGAGGGAGGGGAGTGATCAGCCACATCACCACCGGCCCCTCTGCATGCCGCCCCCTCTTTACATCAGAGCCTTGGCAGAGTTACTAGGGGGAATCTCCTGTGATCCCAGCTGACAGCGCATATCAGTAACCAGAGAGAGCCCTGGAAATACTAGAGACGAGCAGTTTGGTTTTGCTGAAAACCGAACACACCCGAACTTTGGGGTTCCGAGTTGAGACGGGGGGGGGTGGTCGGCGAAAAGCAGGCAGTGCGTTCGACCGCTGTTACAGGGGCGTACATAAATTAGCCACTGCGATGCCATACACAGTTTGAGTACTCACAGCGTGCGATGAACTTAATCCTTTCTGAGTAAGGTGTGACCTTGTGCAAGTGTGCGTGACGCTGCGTTGGTACTTGATGTTACCGATGGTTTTGCAGTTTTGCTAAACATTACGGATGTGTGTAAGGTAAGGTGGGCGTCCCTGTGTAGCATAGCGATGTCAATGGATTAGCATATTACCGCAGCCAGACTGCGTGCGTAATCGCAGCCGCAATCACAGTTGCTATCCGCAGTGAATCAGGCCCATAGTTAGAATGTTTGGGTAAATATTTTCCTGTATCAGGACAATGTATTACTATAAGGTAATGTGTTATATTTATGCATATTAACAGTTACTATATGAGTTAAGACGTTAATATTGTGAAAAAAACGGGAACTGTCTGACTTAGGTAGTGGGAGAGGCCGGAAGGATAGTGGACCTCATTCAGAGGCGGTCGCACGGAGCGATTTGTCGTAGCGAGCGATGTTTTTTTCAACTGCGCATGCGTGTACATGGCAGTGCGCGTGCACAAGCCTGTCTTCCCGACCGCAATCCTCGTGCTCGCTAGTCACTACGAGGTCGTAGCTGTGATTGACATTTCGTGCTGTTTGTGGGTGGTTACAGGGGAAGGTGCTTGTGAACGGGGGTGTGGTGGTGCGCACGCAGGCGTGGTTGACCTTAAACAGGGCGTTTTAAGGGCGTGCATATATTACTGAGGGAGTCATCACACACGTCATCTCGTTGCAATAACGACGCTACTGCTCGCAGAGCTAAGGGCAGCCCAGGGTCTACCTTAAGCATTGCGAGTGCTGGCGATGGTTTCTGCCTCAACCGATGTTTGTAGCAATTAACAATGTAACAGGTGTTAATCGTGTTGACGTAGGTTGCCGCCTGCGACCGACTCTGAATTAGGCCGTAGAGATAGGAGGTGTGCTTTCATTGTTGTGGGTGTTTCCACGCTTACGATGTGCGTTGCGACTGAGCGCTCGTTTTGCATGTTCTCATTCACTTTGGGTGCGACCTATCGCTCCCGGGCGACCGCATCTGAATGAGGTCCAGAATGAGAGTCCAGTACCATGGGTCAAAATCTATACTATAGGGCAGTCAGGGAACCACTCCCACTGGGTAACTACTCATGAGGGTAAAGGGAATTAGACATATATATAATATATATATATATATATATATGTGTGTACCTCACATGTAAGGATGATGTTGCTTATATATTGTACATGCACTATTGATGCTCAGATCCTGTGAAGAAGTGATGTTTTCTGGATACCAGAACAATAGAACTTTATACTGTGATACAGTAACGTATGATTTCAGTGTTTAAACCTACAATACAAGCTTCATTTAACTGGGCTTATCGGAAGCCACCCCTAGAGAAACTGAAAAGGCTTGGATGGAGGCCTAAACGGGATCCGGTCAAAATCCCGACAATTGGATGCCGGCGCCGGGATCGGTATCCCGGCGGTAAGTACTGGGGTTAGAAGGAGGGTTATGGTTAGGGGTATGGGTTAGGCACTAGAGAGAGGGTTAAAGTTAGGCACTAAGGGGGAGGGTTAGGTTTAGGGTGCAGGGAAGGGGAGGTTAGGTTTAGGGTGCAGGGAAGGGGAGGTTAGGTTTAGTTTAGGCACTAGGGGGAAGGTTAGGTTTAGGCACAAGGGAGGGAGGGTTAAGGGTAAGGAGAGGGTTAGGATACTAACTGACAATGTCGGTATCCTAACCTTGTCGGGATACCAGTGTTAGGATTCTGAGCGCCAGGATCCTGCGCGCCGGCATCCTGTACCCAACCCCACTAAACCTATTGGATCTTGCACCCTCCCAATAGAGCCTGGTGGTACAGCGGGTATTTTTAGACAGCCAGGTAAGAGCATTATAGGTGAGTTACCCTATCCTCACCCTACTCACAGACTTATAGGCATTCTCAGGTCAGTCATACATTGGAAGGGAACTTGTTGATAAGGAAGGTTAATATATGGTAAGCAGGGTCACAGTTTGGGAACCAGATGGATCAATTGTAAAGGAATGGGTATGTAATACCGACAGTCCGGATGCCTTCTGTCAAAATACCGACAGCGACATTCCGATGGTCGGTATCTCGACAGGACGGGATTAACTATAATAACCTTCCCTCCTTCTCCCCCTAACCCTCCCTTTTTGTTAGCCTAACCCTAAGCCTCCCCACTACGCACCCAAACCCTCCCCGTTAGTGCCTAAACCTAACCTAGGGGTGTCTAAACCTAACCCCCCCTAAGGGTGCCTAACCCTACCCTCCCCCCTAAAAACTAACGCTAACCCCACTATGCTACCTAAACCTAACACTCCCCCCTCCCCTGTGGCTAACAGCTAAGACGCCCCTGGCTTACCTCGTTCAGACTGGTTCTGTATTCTGGCGTCGGGATTCGGTATTTCGATGCCTATCTTAAGTTCCGTGTCAGGCTTCCACCATCAGGATTTAGACCGGCAGCATCCCAGCTGCTGGTCTGCTAACTACATCCCATTGTAAATGCTTAAACACATGGACAAGTCTATTTCCTTATATAGGTCTCTGCAACAAACCCCCAGGCTACAGAGTCCAGATCATGGTTTAAATAAATATACAGCCTACCAAGAGGATACCACACCTCTATTCCCCGGTCAATAGGCAATTAGTATTTTATGACACAACACAAGTGGCAGTATTAATAGGGAGTTTGCTGGAACATGGACACGTAAAGGGTGAGGGTATTTTTTATGGCTTAGGAAGAGCTGCGTGTAACACACCAAAGTCAATTTTTATTACTCTGATGATTGTGTCTTCTGGTCGTCTTCCGAAAATAGCTTTCCCCAATTCATTTAATTATTACTAAACTGCACTTGCTCACAAACTGTTCTCTTGTGTCGAATGGAAGAGTCATTTTACTTAGATAGATACTTAGCAGCATGTTTCATTAATGTCTCGGTGGCAAAATATAAAACCGCAATATAGACTGTATCACTTGGGAAGTAAAAAATACCCCTAACCATCTATTGTATCTTTCTTTAAAGGCAAATTAATAAAATAATGGGAGCAGGGATTTTTTTGTACATGATATACAGTATTGGACTGATTTAAAAATACCCAAAAATCATAATAGCCAATCAGCAATCAACTTTTATATAGTGCAAGTTAGACATCAGGCCTAATTTAAAATGTCACTTCAAATGCCACCAGCTATATCATTAGGATCACCCTCTTCATTCATTTCACCTTATGGTTCTTTTGTACACTAAACGATACGTCGTCCGATCCGGCCGATAGGACGACATATCGTCCACGTCAGGCAATGTGTACCCACTATGTCGCTGATGATGCACGCTCCCGCGTCTTGTCAGCGACATCATCCATCAGACCTGCATATCGTCAGCGGGAGCCATGCAGCCAAATGCAGCATGCCCCCACTGTCGCGCCATCGCTCCTGGCATCGGCAAGTGTGTACACACTTGCCGATGCCGGCACCCCACCGGGTCCTGACGTTAACAAGGTCGGTACACACTAGATATCGTTTAGTGTGTACCGACATTTACTATCAGCTCATAACTGTCACTTTACAGGCTGTGTTTGAAAAATTATAGTTAGGAGCTCATTGGTTGGTACTTTATCTCCGTCCACTTTTTCTCTCTCCAGGGCTAAGACCCCATAGTTTTCTGTCAAATAATGAGAGAGCATCAGGACAGTATATATTACCTGTCAACACAACATGCTGTAGTACAATATAGTTAATTTTAATGTATTTATTACCTTGGTATAAATGCACCTGAGAAAGGTACACTGTGCAATGCAAAAGGCGCTGAAACAGCAGGATGAGGCCAGATCTCCAAAGTCTTTTTTACCTCACAAAACCTTATTTGTACTGCAGGTCTGTCATAAATGGCCTTTATTGACCTTTATTTATCTTGGAGAGAGGTAAAGTGGACGGAGATAAAACAATAACCAATCAGCTTCTAGATTAAATTTTTCAAACACAGACGCGTATTCAATTTGAGGTGAAAAGCCATTTTCGTGTATTTTTGGAGGAAACTTTTCGCCGATGACGTCATTTTCGCCTGTTTTGACTTTACTCCATATTCATTTTCTAAGACTTTTCGCCTAGGTGGAAAGTCAATGCAATGTAATAGGCGGAAAAGTTTTGCCTATGAATAGTAGGCGGAAAAAAGTGCAGAATTGGGGTTTTGGGGTGCAACGTTGCGGGAACCCCCGTGCAGCCTTTAGACAGTCCCCCAAAGGTAAACTGTGTCAATTTTTTTTTTTTTTTAAAGACTTAAGAACACCCCAAAAAATCACTTTGAATTTGGGGGTGAAAAAAAAAATGTCTGTAAAAGCAGCGCATTCGCAGCACTGCCTACACCTGCGGTAAGTTTGTGTCCCCCCCTCCACTCACCTGCCCCCCCTCCCCCCTCCACTCACCTCCCCCCGTTCACCACTTACCAGACCAAGCAGCAGCCTCCGGCTCCGTCTGCTATGTTGACATTGTATTCTCCCAGCAGATCACAGTGCTGTTTAGAAAAAAAAAAATGTGTTTTTTTTTTCTAAACTTTATTGTGTTCTGCTGGGAGAATACAATGTCAGCATAGCAGACGGAGCCAGAGGAGAAACCAGAGCGCCGGAGGGAGACGCCGGGGGACCTGTCCAGCTGGAAGCAGGTAAGTGTCACCTACTATACGCCACCTCACAGTGGCGTATGGTATCACCATCAAATTCCAAAACTACATAATTTTCGGAATTGAATACCATAATTTCCATATCCCCATATTAATGTATGGGAGTGTGGAAATTAACGCAGGGAGACTTAGCAAGGAGATATCAATGATATCTCCTGTGCTAAGTGTGTTCATGAATACTAAAATAACGTTAATTAAGGAAAATGTCCTTAAAAACTTTATTTTAGTGTTGATGAATAGGCCCCATAATCACAGCATTTTGTTAATATGTGGGCATGGCTACTTTTAAGAAATCAGTTGGACACCTATATAGCATAGTTTGTAATAACTCAGACTGAGGAATGGGATCAGCCTTGGTTGACCAAATTAGGCAAATCTATGAGGCATATTCAATTGGAGGCGAGAATTACTAAAATCTCGCACCTGCGAGGGTTTTCCTGCAGGTGCGGGATTTTTTCTTTTTTTCAATTAGGTGCGCATTTTTGTGCGCTGGGAGGTTTTTTTTGAGGGGCACCTCCAGAGCATGACCAATTGTTCCTAAAATCCACAATTTTAGGAAAAAAAGGTCTGGAAATGCTCTGGGACTCCGACGGCACCACCATTAGTCCTAATGACTAATTAAGCAATTGGAAGTTTCCAGTTATCTTAATTAGTCAGTAATACTCACCTTCCACAGCGCTGTCTTCTACATCCAGTGTCGGGACCTGGTCTCCTGCAGCAGCGGTGAGCATGTCAGTGTGTGTGAGTGTTTATGAGTGAGTGTGTGTGTGTGCATGAGTGTGGTGTGTGTGTGTCCCCTCAATGTGAGTATGCCACCCCATAATGGGCACTGGGAGAACTACATCCCCCAGCAGTCCTTGTGCCTCCCTGGAACCTCCCAGCAGCCCCCTTCCCAGTGAGACGATGGAGGGGAGGCCAACGGGAGAAGAAGAGACCACCATTTTTACGCAGTGTGGGGTTTTCATTCAGCTCTGAAAACCCTGCGACCACTTTTTTTTAATTGGACACCGCAGGTATCGAGAGTGCACATACCCACGGTTTAATTTTATTGAATGTACTTGATAAATGTTAGCTGTAAGCTGAGTGGTAGCAATATATATACATAATATAAATAACATCACACCTACAGTATATCTATCTATACCTATCCATAACCAGGGGATACACTACTCTGCATAGGACAGCTTGTGGCCCTTTTGCTATAGCAGGGGACTAATGTGCTTCTGGCTGGCTCCCCCCCCCCTCCCACACATATGACATCATAACTACCCAGAAGAGGGGGCATGAAAACCAGGAGGCTGAGTGCCGGTCACATTCTAAGGATGCGCTGGGCAGCTCTCCAGGCTACAGAGAACTATTCCAGGCACCTTGCAAGCCAAATACTGGTGCCAATGGGGTAGCGATGGTGATACACTCTCAGTCTTGACCGCTGGGTGACAGCACCACTTGCACACTGCTAGTTATGGCCATGTTTTGGCCTATGAAATCATTGGAATATTCACGGCAGCAGTGACCATTGAAGATGAGCGGGATAATTATGTTAGAGACACTAATTCACTTCAGTAATTACGTTAAAATTAGAGATGAGCGGGCGTGGTTCTCCGAGAACCGGACCCACCCAAACATTGCAATTCCGAGTCAGATCCAAGGCCGGCTCGGGTTTTCCCGTGTGACTCGCATCTGAAAACGAGGCAAAACTGTCGGATTCTCGCGGGTTTTGGATTCTTTAAAGGTCCCGGTGATCGGCGCATTTTATATGCAGATTGTAGTAAATAGAGCCTACAGGGAGGGCTATTGGGGCAAAAAAGAGGCTACATACTGAGATATAGTAGACGGTCAAAGTTCATCCATGTCACTTGATTTACCGTAGAAGAAAGTACTTGTGGGTGTGATAATTGCTGCATTTAGATGTTGTGGGGTGTTCTGTACAATTTACAGAATGTGCAATTATTTCTCTTAAATATGTAATCACCAACACTTGGCTTGTATCTAATGTCACGTATTTAGCTTGCTGGAAACCCCTAAGATTCTTGGCTTTTTTGCAGCGCCCCCAAAGCATTCGACAGCAGGAGAAATGTTTACTTCAAGGCTGATGTGTAAAAGTATTAGAGTCGCAGCATTGAAACAATCCCAGGTCTCCTCCAGGCCGCTCACAGTACAGCCTTATTGTCTCTCCATTACAATGAGGAAGTATGAGCGAGCGGCCTCGGTCCTACCTTCTTTAATCGCACACTGACAGGGCAAGAATAATTCACTGGTTGAACTAATCAAAGGTGAAAAGAGTGAATCAGTAAATGTCTTATCCTTTTGCCATTTTCATCAATCCGGCTAACTGAATTTGAGGCAAAGCTGAGCAAATTTTCTGCAAAGGGAAATTAATATGTAGCACATCTGAGTCCTGCCGCCGGCCTGTAAAATTGGAAAAGCTAGGATTATATCTGAGGGTTGTTATTGAGAGAGAACGGACCTGGGGCTTCAGTAATCAGAAACGAGCCTCTGTGTATCTCTTTCATTCATGGGCGATACCGGACACTTCCCATGACGTTCTAGACTAAAATTATTTTTTCGTTTTCAATTTTGTTATTACGGCTTTGGTCCGCACACGGCTGAATCTATTCAATTACCCATGAAAAATAAAAAAATACCATGATACATATTCAAGCCATGGGGACGCTGTAGATGCGAGAGCGGAAGAGGGAGAGAGAAATACGTATTTATCCAATAATGCGTTTCATTTGCAGAGGGTTTGGGAACAATTCTCTCTCGCGTTTGTCCCTGTCAGATCGCATTATACACAAATGAAGTTTACAAAATATCAATTCAATTTCAATAAGGGAGCTTGATTCATAGCACACGAGGGCTGAATTTACCAAATCATAACACTTGAAGGGACCCTGGTGGTTTCCAAATATTCTTCAGTCAGAGGTAATCAAAGGCAGGTCGCTAGATGCACTTAATATATTCAATTTCTCTCTGATTGTTTCCATCTTACACGTTCAAACACACTTTCATTATATTTCCAAGATGCAGAAATAGAAGGGCTGAAATATCAGCTTTTACTGGCGTGATGTGTTTTCTGAGAACGGCATTAAGTGCGAGCTCCAAGTTATTGAATATAGTATTGTTCCCATTAGTCAATTGTTATCCTTAATTAACTGCTTTGACGGTGTTAAGTATAATATTGTCTGCATTATAAAAGAAGATGGTTTAAGTGTCCTGTTCACCCAAGATCACATTTTAAAGGCCCTAAAAGTTAACGTAAAACGCAAGTGTTTACATGAAAGAAAGACGAGTGTTACATCATGCAATGGCCTAGAGCCCAAGACTAAGAAGTCTAATTATGGACTGGAGGTGGAACTTTTCTTTGTAAAGAGTATCTTAGAAATGGTAGTGTGCCATCATGGTATTTCATGTACTGTAGCAACATTGCTGCTCAATGGTTTCCCGGAGAGCTACAGTATGGAACGATTGTAACTGTACTTGATGTTCGACCAGATGATGAGCTCACCTAATATATATCAAAGACAAGTGTGTAGATGACAGTGCAGGAAATTACAACATGCCCAGAATAGAATCAGCATTAAAGACACAGGCTTGGAGTAGGGATGAGCAATGCGAAACGAGTGAAAGTTTTGTATGCAGGAAGCCTGGTCACCTAAAGTTTCACTGCCAAGTTTGGATAGCAATAATGAATCAGCTGAAAAGTACCAACAAATGGTATACTTTCTGTACCTAACCTGTTGTCAATGAAGGAGCTCACCAATCAAGGCAATTCTATTCAGATTTGTGCGCACACCCGGTGGTTTGCGTACAAGTCCAATGCTTAATGATCGGCGCATGCACAGGATCTGTACTCTGCATGTGCTGATCACTGACTGCGACAGCAGTTGCAGTCCCCCCTACGCTGCAGCATGACTGGCATGCTGCAGCCATTTGGGGGGGTGGAGGGGTCAGTGCAGGAATACGGTCCTGAAAACGGGGACATGTCGGCTCCATTTTCAAGGCATTTAGCGGCCAGTGGCTGCGTATATCGATGCAGTTTCACTGGCCCTGGCAGAGTGAAAACCTGAAGGTTACTAAGATTGCCAATGTTTTTGCAGATGATCAAATGTCTGCGCCCTCGGATGCAGCTATAGATCACAGAAGCATTCAGGAGGCATCTATTGGCACAAAACGCCTCCTGCAGCATTAGCATACAAATCTGAATTACCCCCATTAAACGATGCCGGTTATGTCTCAAAAAGGAGACACTTGCAAATACCTACATTTTAGAACAATGTGTGGGGGATGTAAACGGTAACATAAGGAGGGTCGGTGCAAGGTTTCTCTATACGCTACGTGAAGATTTGGCCTACTGTCCCCAATGCCCACTTCCCAGTGCCTTGCACACTTAACATTTGTAAAATAAAACTCACTGTCATACTCAGGGCTGTTGTTCCTCATTGCAAAGGCTCCAATTCCTTTTCTCTTCCATCATATCTGCAAATTGTTGGGTACGTTTTGGGCCAATTCGGTGCTGTTAGCTTAGAAACATTGTCATTGGTCTTATCAGTGATCATGAAGATCCCATATTTGTGCATGTCACATGGACATTCTGCGTGGGAGAGGATCCACCAACTAATGGTAAGTAATCAATGGACAGGGGGGTCCGATGTCTCCTCTGCTGCAGGGTCCCCGGGCTCCATCCCTTAGCGACAGAGGTGTGCTGACATCGGGATCGGTATGAAATTCAAATCCCGATGCTGGAAGACCGACAGTGAAGATCCCAACAGGTAAGTATTTCTACTATTACTTACCTAACCCCCCCTCCTAAGCCTAACCTTCCCTTAGGGGTACCTAACCCTAACCTCCCCCCGGAAGTGCCTAACCCTATTCCGCTCTTCCCCTAGCCTAACCCTCCCGGGGGGTGCCTAACCCTAAATCCCCCACCCGCAGCTGTCCGTGCCCCGTGCCCAGCTTACCTTCGATCGGTATGCCGGGCGTTGGGCTCCCGGTGTAGGTAAAATGACAGGCGTCGGGATCTCGACACCTGTCATTAGACCCCTGCTGGGATTAGACAGTCGGGAAGCCGGCAGTCGGCATTTCGACTGTCGGCTTCCTGACTGCATCCCCTGACATGACAGCAACCTCTAACCCAATGCACTACTGCACATGTCAGATCACAGCTCCGGTGCTGCTGGCGGTCCGTGTCTTTACCTGTCTGTGGTGCTCTGTGCTAGGGCGCATGGTGGGTCCGGTCTCCAAAGCCCTCTGTGCGTCCTCAATGCAGCGAGTCCCCCACTCCGTCCATGGAGCCTGCCATGTTGGACTGGGTAAGTTGACCCAGCTCATCCATTCTGCGGTTCCCAGTACTAAGTCTCCACCAAGCTTGAGCCAGCAAGGGGGATAAAAGAGGCATGAGTGCAAACTCATTGCCTGAACAACTAGGTACTTCTGCGGTGTAACAGGTTATGTT
Source organism: Taudactylus pleione (assembly GCA_031769625.1). Classification (NCBI taxonomy): domain Eukaryota; kingdom Metazoa; phylum Chordata; class Amphibia; order Anura; family Myobatrachidae; genus Taudactylus; species Taudactylus pleione. Next base: position 1,790,383 of record JAUIMM010001082.1, read on the forward strand.
GATGCTGTCTCTCAGTGTGCAAGTTCTATCCCAGGCTCCTGCAGTCCCATTCCGGTTCTGCAAGTTCTACTACCAGTCCCAATCCGATTCTGCAAGTTCTACTACCGGTCCCAGTCCAGTTCTACAAATTCTCCTACCGGTTCCAGTCCGGCCCTGCAAAGTTCTCCTAACGGTCCTAAGACCTCATTCAGACCCGCTCGCAAGCACTATGCGCTCGCAAGCGGGTCGATGGTGAGGGCCTGCGCATGCGCAGCGCTCACACTGCACATGTGCAAGCCACGGAGCGAGTGACAAATGCACTCGCTCCGGGGCTCGCTGCAAAAGGGGTGGCTGTCGATGTTGATCGACAGCTCGCCCCATTTTGTAGGTGGGGTGGGGGGTGGCCCCTGAAGGAATGCCTGCCATTTGTAGGCGGCCCTACTGATAGCACCAGTGATGTCAGTAGGGAGCTTCCTGCTGTTAGAGCAGGAAGCTAACTGGGGCTTGCGGTAGACGAGACCCTACTGCAAGGGTCTCGTCGCAAGCCCCGATGGTCGTGATGGTCTTGACCATCGCGACCATCACCTAGTCACTCGCTAAAGCTGTGGGTGGTAAGAAGAGCGGTTCTGAATGAGGTCCCTAGTCTCTCAGTGTGCAAGTTCTATCCCAGGCTCCTGCAGTCCCTAGTCCTGTTCTGCAAGATCTACTACTGGTTCCAGTCTGGTTCTGCAAGTTCTCCTACTGGTTCTAGTCCGGTTCTGCAAGTTCTACTACTGGCCCCAGTCCAGTTCTGCAAGTTCTTCAGCGGGTTAAAGTCCGGCCTTGCAAAGTTTTCCTACCGGTGCACTCCAGTTAACCTGACCATTGACGCTACCATCGCTTACTGCAGTTACACTACCCAGCTACTCCTACCGGGTCCTGACCGGCTCTACGAGTTACTCATGTCTGACTATCCAGGTTCCTCCTGGCTATAATACTTCACAGTTATCTATTGCTACCAATGAGTGGTCGCAGATTCTGGAGGACATGGAGACCTGGGCATAGCAGCGCTCCACCAGATATGTCACGGCGGCTGCACTGTGCCTTCTTTTGGCTTCTCCACAAGAATGGCTCTCGAGTCGGCCCTGCTGATTGTAGCAGGCAGTGGCATTCATCCCTTATTACTTATTGTTACACCCATGGCCGTTTTTTCAGTGATTGTAGCAGGCAACCGTCACTGATGGCCCTGGACCCTGGGTATAACAATAAGTATTAAGAGATGGGTTCCCTAATAGCAGCCAGGTATTCAGCAAACCCCCCCCCCCTCCCCCATATAATAGCAGACCTCCATTTCCTATACAGTTTAACAGCAGCCAGGTATTCAGCGACACCCAGCTGCCCACCCTCCCCTATATAATAGCATGCTCCCATCTCCTATAAAGTTTAATAGCAGACAGGTATTCAGCACCACCCAGCTGCCCACTCTCCCCCTCCCCTATATAATAGCAGGCCCCCATCTCCTATAAAGTTTAATAGCAGCCAGTTATTCAGCGCCACTCAGCTGTCCACTCACCCCCTCCCCTATATAACAGCAAGCCCTCATCTTCTATACAATTTAATAACAGCCGACAGCATGCACCTTTCGCTGCTCGTCCTCCTATCACTTCTAGTCCCGGTGCGGGCGGCTGGCTCCTCTCTCCAGGCGTGTGACGTCATACGCCCTTGCATCATTGCATCACATGCACAGCACAGCAGAAGAGAGTAGCGTGTGCCCCTGGAGCCAGCAGTGTACCCGGCAGTCTGTCAGTGCACCATTAAGACAGCAGTCGGAGTCTTCAGCCAGCCAGCACAGCGCACCCTGTGACATTTTCGTCAGAGTCTGTGATTCGCCGGATATACCCCGCACACAATCTTGGCCACGGGCCCCCTGGGACCCGCCGGGGGTGCCTTTGTTGCCTAGCGGGAAATCCACCCCTGGTTAGTGCTGGGATCGCCTGCTGCTGAGTCCGCCCCGACACCTGTAACACGGAAATCTGAGACACCAGCCATAACAACACCTATATCACATTTTCAGCAGGGGTTCCCAACCACGGTACTCAAGGCACACTAACAGTCCAGGTTTTAAGGATAGCCATAGTTGAGCACAGGTGACTTAATAAGTACCTTAGGTACATTTATTTAACCATCTCTGCTTAAGCATGGATATCACTAAAACCAGGACTGTTAGTGTGCCTTGAGGACCGAGGTTGGGAAACACTGATCTACAGTTTATGCCAATAAATCCTCTCTATGCAGGACTGTAAGAGGAGCAATAGTGCAATCAGTGGCGTAGGCAGGGGAGGGTGACTGCTCCCCCTTGCAAGCAATGCTAATTTCAAGGGGGTGTCCGAGGGCATGAAGTGCTCTTGTACCTGGATTATCCGAAGTCTGTACGCTGTCCGGACAGTGGACCTGATTCAGAGCTGCAGGCAGACAATGTTTAACACAAACACTAACTTATTAGCATTTGGAACCCTATACAAAGCCCATCTTCAACCCAAAACAGGCAGAATAAACAGGGAGGCTCCGACAGCACAGCTGGAAGCCTCCTTCCTGTATGAGGATTAAATTCACTGTATAAACACATTTTAAAATTGCAGTTTAAAAACATCAGAAAAAAACATGTGTGCTTGTGTGTGTGTGTGTGTGTGTGTGTGTATATGTGTGTATATATATATATATATATATATATATATATATATTAGGGGTGAGCGGGTTCGGATTTCTGAAATCCGAACCCCCCCGAGCCCCCCCGATCCGAGTCCGATCCGAGTCAGGCTCGACTTTTCCCGCCTGACGGATCTGAAATCGAGGCAAAACGTCATCATCCCGCCTTCCGAGTCTCGCGGGTTTTGGATCCTATATAAGGTACCCGCGTCGGCGCCATTTTCTCACTCGGCTGTGGACAGTGAAGAGGGAGGGTGGGAGTTAGGGCTGTGTAGTGTAGTGTAGGGTAGTGCTGCTGTTGTCCACTACTTCAAAGTCCATAGGGGCTGGCTGTGTTGTGCTGTGCTGCTGTTGTTAATAGGGGCTGTGTCCACTACTTCAAAGTCCATAGGGGCTGGCTGGACTGTGTTGTGCAGTCAGTTCTCCATAGGGGCTGTGTCCACTCCAAAGTCCTGTGCAGTGTCCCAGTCCTAAAGGGGTGCTGTAGTGTTGTCCAGGGGGTGCTCTGTCCATCAGGGGTGCTCCCCCCAAGTGCTAAAAAAATAATATATTTTCTGTGTTTGTGAATTGTGTGCACAGTAGCCGCACGTGCATCAACAAAGTAGTGCCAAGCGTGCGCCTGTGTCATAAGTAAAGGGCCGGCTGGCTTGACCGTTAAAGGGTGCTGTAACCCCCGAAAGTACACTCCAGTCCAAACCAAAAAAAAAATTATTTTCTGTGTTTGTGAATTGTGTGCGCAGTAGCCGCACGTGCATCAACAAAGTAGTGCCAAGCGTGCGCCTGTGTCATAAGTAAAGGGCCGGCTGGCTTGACCGTTAAAGGGTGCTGTAACCCCCGAAAGTACACTCCAGTCCAAACCAAAAAAAAAAATTATTTTCTATGTTTGTGAATTGTGTGCGCAGTAGCCGCACGTGCATCAACAAAGTAGTGCCAAGCGTGCGCCTGTGTCATAAGTAAAGGGCCGGCTGGCTTGACCGTTAAAGGGTGCTGTAACCCCCGAAAGTACACTCCAGTCCAAACCAAAAAAAAAATTATTTTCTGTGTTTGTGAATTGTGTGCGCAGTAGCCGCACGTGCATCAACAAAGTAGTGCCAAGCGTGCGCCTGTGTCATAAGTAAAGGGCCGGCTGGCTTGACTGTTAAAGGGTGCTGTAACCCCCAAAGTACACTCCAGTCCAAACCAAAAAAAAAATTATTTTCTGTGTTTGTGAATTGTGTGCGCAGTAGCCGCACGTGCATCAACAAAGTAGTGCCAAGCGTGCGCCTGTGTCATAAGTAAAGGGCCGGCTGGCTTGACCGTTAAAGGGTGCTGTAACCCCCAAAGTACACTCCAAACCAAAATAAAAAAATGTTTCTGTGTTTGTGAATTGTGTGCGCAGTAGCCGCACGTGCATCAACAAAGTAGTGCCAAGCGTGCGCCTGTGTCCTAAGTAAAGGGCCGGCTGGCTTGACCGTTGAAGGGTGCTGTAACCCCCGAAAGTACACTCCAGTCCAAACCAAAAAAAAAATTATTTTCTCTGTTTGTGAATTGTGTGCGCAGTAGCCGCACGTGCATCAACAAAGGAACAGCGCCAAGCGTGCGCCTGTGTCCCATAAGTAAAGAGCCGGCTGGCTCATTTCTTAAAGGGTGGTGTAACCCACAAAGTGCACTACTCTCCAGCAAAAATAAAAAAATATTTTCTGTGTTTAGCCGCACGTATATATCAAATCGATATAACATAAATGGAGGACCAAACTTTCTCCGATAAAAATAAAATAGAGAAAGATCAAGAACCACTTCCTCCTAGTGCTGAAGCTGCTGCCACTAGTCATGACATAGACGATAACATGCCATCAACGTCGTCTGCCAAGGGCGATGCCCAATGTCATAGTAGAGGGCACATACAATCCCAAATGACAAAGTTCAGGAAAATGACCTTGAAAAAAACATTTAAATCATCTGAAGAGAAACGTAAACTTGCCAATATGCCATTTACGACACGGAGTGGCAAGGAACGGCTAAGGTCGTTCCCTAGTATGTTCATGACTAGTGGTTCAGCTTCACATGCGATGGAAGCCCTCCTCCCACTAAAAAAATCAAAAGAGTTAAGCTGGCAAAAGCACAGCGAAGAACTGTGCTTTCTAAGAAGATATCACAAATCCCCAAGGAGAGTCCAAGTGTGGTGGTGGTTGCGATGCCTGACCTTCCCAGCACTGGACGGGAAGAGGTGGCTCTTTCCACCATTTGCACGCCCCCTGCAAGTGCTGAAAGGAGCACCCACAGTCCACTTGCTGATATGCAAATTGAAGATGTCACTGTTGAAGTACAACAGGATGAGGATACTGGTGTAGCTGGCGCTGAGGAGGAAGTTGGCGAGGAGGATTCTGATGGTGATGTGGTTTGTTTAAATCAGGCTCCGGGGGAGACAGTTGTTGTCCGTGGGATGAAAAAGCCCATCACGGTCATGCCTGGGCAGAAGACCAAACATTCCACCTCTTTGGTCTGGCAATATTTCTATCCAAATCCGGACAACAACTGTCTTGCCATATGTACCATATGTAAAGGTGAAATAAGTAGGGGTAGGGACGTCAACCACCTAGGAACATCCTCCCTTATACGGCACCTGCAGCGCGTTCATAAAAAGTTACTGTCAAGTTCAGAAACTTTGGCTAAGACCGTAAGCAGTCCAGGGACACATAAATCCCGTTGTCCTGTTGTATCCAAGCGCCTGCAAACCACACCGTCAACTCCCTCCTCGTCAATTTCCTCCTTAGTCAGGATCGGAAGTAGTCCTGCAGGCCATGTCACTGGCATGACTGACTCTCCTATCCGGGATTCCTCCGGAGGATCCTGCATTGCTACGCCTACTGCTGCCGCTGCTGCTGTTGCTGCTGCTGGGAGTCGTTCATCATCCCAGAGAGGAAGTAGGAACACCACTACTTTTACTAAACAATTGACGCTCCAACAGTCCTTAGCGAGGAGGATGAAGTACGACAGCAGTCATCCTGAAGCAAAACGTATAACTGAGGCCTTGACTGCTATGTTGGTGTTAGACGTGCGTCCGGTATCCGCCATTAGTGCAGTGGGATTTAGACAATTGATGGAGGTAGTGTGTCCCCGGTTCCAAATCCCGTCTAGATTCCACTTCACTAGGCAGGCGATACCGAGACTGTACAGAAACGTCATAAAAAGTGTCCTCAGTGTCCTGAAAAATGCCGTTGTACACAATGTCCACTTAACCACGGACATGTGGACAAGTGGAACAGGGCAGACTAAGGACTATATGACTGTGACAGCCCACTGGGTAGATGTATCACCTTACGCAGCAACAGCAGCAGCGTCACCAGTAGCAGCATCTCAGAAACGCCAGCTCGTTACAAGGCAAGCTATGCTGTGTATCACCGGTTTCAGTAAGAGGCACACCGCCGACAACCTCTTAGAGAAACTGAGGGAAATCATCGCCCAGTGGCTTATCCCACTTAGACTCTCCTGGGGATTTGTGATATCTGACAATGCCACCAATATTGTGCGGGCATTACATCTGGGCAAATTCCAGCACGTCCCATGTTTTGCTCACACAATATACTTGGTGGTGCAGAATTTTCTGAAAAGCGACAGGGGCGTGCAGGAGACGCTTTGGGTGGCCCGAAAAATTTCTGGCCACTTTCGCCATTCAGCGACTGCGTGCCGAAGACTGTAGCGCCAGCAAACACTCTTGAACCTGCCCTGCCATCACCTGAAGCAAGAGGTTGTGACGCGGTGGAACTCAACCCTCTATATGCTTCAGAGGATGGAGGAGCAGCAAAAGGCCATACAAGCCTATACATCCACCTATGACATAGGCAAAGGATGGGGTATGCACCTGACTCAAGCGCAGTGGAGAATGATTTCCGTGTTGTGCAAGGTTCTCCAGCCCTTCAAACTTGCCACACGTGAAGTCAGTTCAGACACTGCCAGCTTGAGTCAGGTCATTCCCCTCATCAGGCTTTTGCAGAAGCAGCTGGAGAAAGTGAAGGAGGAGCTAAGACGGAGCGATTCCGCTCGGCATGTGGGACTTGTGGATGAAGCCCTTCATTCGCTTTGCCATAATTCCAGGGTGGTCAATCTGTTGAAATCAGACCACGACATTTTGGCCACCGTGCTCGATCCTAGGTTTAAAGCCTATGTGGTGTCTCTCTTTCCGGCCAACACAAGCCTGCAGAGGTGCAAAGACCTGCTGGTGAACACACTGTCAGCTGAAGCGGAACGTGACACGTCAACGGCTCCTTCTTCATTTTCTCCCGCAACTGGGGCTGCCAGGAAAAAACTTAGGTATCCTAAGCAACCCGCTGGCGGTGATGCAGGGCAGGCACGACCAAGTTTGGACATCTGGTCCGGACTGAAGGACCTGGCAACAATTTCTGACATGTCTACTGTCACTGCATATGATACTGTCACCATTTACAGAATGGTGGAGGATTACATCGGTGACAGCATCCAAGTAGGCATGTCAGACAGTCCATACCTGTACTGGCAGGAAAAAGAGGCAATTTGGAGGCCCCTGTACAAACTGGCTCTATTTTACCTGAGTTGCCCCCCCTCCAGTGTGTACTCCGAAAGAGTGTTTAGTGCAGCCGGGAACCTTGTCAGCGAAAGGTGTAGGAGGTTGCTTCCACAGAATGTGGAGAAGATGATGTTCATCAAAATGAATTATCAGCTCTTCCAGGGAGACCAGCCTCCAGAAGGTACAGAGGGACCTGTGGTGGTGGATTCAAGTGGGGACGAGTTAATACTTTGTGAGGATGAGGATGTACACACTGAAGAGGGTGAGGAATCGGTGGATGAGGAGGATGAGGATGACATCTTGCCTCCGTAGAGCCAGTTTGTGCAGGGACACATTAATTGCCAGCTTGTTTTGTGGGGGCCCAAACGAACCAATCATTTCAGCCACAGTTGTGTGGCAGACCCTGGCGCTGAAATTATTGGTTTGTTAAAGTGTGCATGTCCTGTTTATACAACATAAGGGTGGGTGGGAGGGCCCAAGGACAATTCCATCTTGCACCTCTTTTTTTTCTTTGCATTATGTACAGTTTGGGGCCTAGTTTTTCAAACTGCCATCCTGTCTGCCACTGCAGTTTCATGCCTAGATGGGTCACGTGTTTGTGCCGCCCACTCGTGTCACTTAGCATAGTCATCCAGCTACCTCGGTGCAACCTTTTGGACATAAAAACACTATTGTGAGGTGTGAGGTGTTCAGAATAGACTGGAAATGAGTGGAAATTAAGGTTATTGAGGTTAATAATAGCATAGGAGCAGAAAAACCTACAAATTCTGTGATTTTAGCTGTTTTTATGCTTTTTTTCAAAAAAATACAGATCCAAAACACAAAACCCAGAGCCCAAAACACGGAAGGGTGGTTTTGGCAAAACCAATCCAGATCCAAAACACGAAGAAAGATCCAGATCCAAAACCAAAACACGAAAAGTGGCCGGTGCACACCCCTAATATATATATATATATATATATGTGTGTGTACATGTGGCCCATCATGCATGGACTTATGTGTATATCACACACAGACTTATATTTGAAAAGTAGCAAAATTCCCTGCAACTCATACACACAATGTTAAACAGAACACAGTCAGTTTTTAGTGATCCTTCCCAAAATCATACTGGCATGGCCACACACACACATAGATGCCCTTCAAGCTTAGTGCTGCTCGCTGAGTGCCCCACCGACCCTCAGACGCACAACGAAATTCAGTGCTGTTTTCCCCGCATACATACATTTAAAAGCAATGGTCCCGTAACGCAAAAAGGATAATTATTACTTGGTTTAAACGCAATGTCAGTATTTAAAGAAATGAATGTTTTCTGTAACTATGGCTTAGTAAATGACAATTGGACTGTGTGTGGAGCCGTACTGATCTACTCTGTTTCCACAGCGTTCCGGTGACATCAATATGAAGATCAGAACATGCAGCTATGAAATATGAATGTTAGAGAGAATAACTATTTGAAATGTTGTAAATAGCAGCTTAGATTTGCATGTGGGGGATACAAAGGGAAGTTGGAGACCTTTTGTATCCATTTGGAATTGTCCAATAAATGCCCTGTAACAGATTTCTAACCCTTACCAAAGAACAATGACATTGTGTAGGCTTGTTTACATTTTTGTCCAAAGGACTGGTTATTCCAGTCTAATCAATAGAGATAGCTAACTGGGACTAGGATTTAATTAGCAGTAGTTCAGGTAACCAAAAGGATACTCCCTTTCTGATGACCTCACAGGTAAAAGGGGGCGGGAACATAGCATGCACATCCTGAGAACACACAGCCAGCAGACACACTTGCAGATTCTGGGAAGAGAGAGGTTCACTCTCTCACAAGACAACGAAAAATGGGTCTCAGTTCCTCTGGGTTATAGCTAAGTATAAATTGTGCAATATTTAGCCTATTTGGGTGTCTGTAGCTATGTTTGGTGTTAATCTGTTATTAGTTTAGCTTGGTGTGTGGTTTGTAGTTTTCTAAGGATATTCATGAGTCTGTGTTAGCATACAGTGGATGATATGCTATCTAATCTGTACTCTTCATCTACACTGTAGGGTACAATAGTCTGTTATCAGCATGCAGGAAAGGGATTGATTATGGAGTTTTTGTAATATTTGTAAATGATTGATGCTGGTTGATTGAGATCCCATGTGTTCTGTGTTAGGGCCTTCCCATGTGTTCTGTGTTAGGGCCTTCCCATGTGCTTGAACAATATCTCTGCTTGGGAGAGATAGGCTTGGTATGTGTTGTATACTCATGAATGTAATCATAGGGTGGTATCAGTTATATATTATGGATGTTGAATTAATAACAGCTTTGAATGGTCTTAAGTAATTGCTGTGTGGGTCAGATAGGTATATTGTCTGCAGTTTATTAGAGATGGCTACTTCCATGTGGGGTGAACAAAGGAAATCATAATTCTACCCAGTTATGGTGTTGTATGGGTCAGATAGGTATATTGTCTTTATTATAATTGTGATCATTGATGGATGGATGATTTACAGAGTTACAACTTAATGTGAGTTTTCAAATTGGAGTTTGCCTAGGGATCATGAGGCTTGCAAACAAAGGAAGAGCATGTGTTTCAGCCCTTTCCCATACCCCACAGTCTAGTGGGTACTGGATGAGGTCTGTTGTAGGATGGTATTGTTGTATATTGGAATCAGCTTGTGTTGTACATGTTGGAATATTAAATGGTGCAGTGTTTGCCTGATGTGTTGGCATATGATATCCAGCTTGCATATTTAATTAACTATGGCATTATGGGAGATTTCAATGAGGTAGCTTCATAATGGAGTTTGTTTGTAGACCATGCGGTTTGGACAATAGGGCAGGAAGCATTCCTAAACCCCCCCTCACACACAAACACACACACACCATCACCAGCCATCTTGAACATGTGCTCCCAGCAGACATTGATATCTCTCTCATTGTATTTTGATGTGTCTCTTTTTCTCTCTCTTTCTCTCTCTCTCTCTCTGTCTCTCTGTCTCATATTGCTCATTGTATTTTGATCTTTAATAACTGTTTCATGTATTTTAACTGTACCTTATGACCTAATGTTTGTACAATTTATTTGCGCTCATTATTAGATCATAGCGTTGTAACATCTGTACTTTTACCTGAATAATAATCTTTAGCTCGTTAGACAGCTATTCAACTGTCTCAGTATTTCATTAATGGTATAATCAAACACAGCGCTAATTAGCGACATCTTGTGGTTTCAGAAGGTATAGGCAGGTTTTGTCTTAGAGGTTCTAGGCAGGTGAATCTTAGAGGTTTATAGGCAGGAATGTATTAAAAGGTTTATTGACAAATTCAACACTCATTACACTAGGCTGTCTTTGCTTGGCGAGCGATCGGATTCCGATCGCTCTGAGTGGTTCGCACACACGCAGTACAAAGCGTATTAATGCGCAGTCGCTTAACATCGTAGGCGTACAAGCGAGCGCCCGCTTGCGACAAGGTCTGAATGAGCTCCAGTGTCTCTGATTGGCTGTGCTGAGAGTGTCTGATTGCCTGTACTGCTGTGAGAGGTCAATTAATCACACATGCAGTATATACACACACACATATATATATATACATATATACTGTATGTGTGTATACACGTATATATATATATATTATATATATATATATATATTAGGGGTGTGCACCGGCCACTTTTCGTGTTTTGTGTTTTGGTTTTGGATCTGGATCTTTCTTCGTGTTTTGGATCTGGATTGGTTTTGCCAAAACCACCCTTCCGTGTTTTGGGTTCTGGGTTTTGTGTTTTGGATCTGTATTTTTTTTAAAAAAGCATAAAAACAGCTAAAATCACAGAATTTGTAGGTTTTTCTGCTCCTATGCTATTATTAACCTCAATAACCTTAATTTCCACTCATTTCCAGTCTATTCTGAATACCTCACACCTCACAATAGTGTTTTTATGTCCAAAAGGTTGCACCGAGGTAGCTGGATGACTATGCTAAGCGACACGAGTGGGCGGCACAAACACGTGCCCCATCTAGGCATGAAACTGCAGTGGCAGACAGGATGGCATTGAAAAACTAGGCCCCAAACTGTACATAATGCAAAGAAAAAAAAGAGGTGCAAGATGGAATTGTCCTTGGGCCCTCCCACCCACCCTTATGTTGTATAAACAGGACATGCACACTTTAACAAACCAATCATTTCAGCGCCAGGGTCTGCCACACAACTGTGGCTGAAATGATTGGTTCGTTTGGGCCCCCACAAAACAAGCTGGCAATTTATCTGTCCCTGCACAAACTGGCTCTACGGAGGCAAGATGTCATCCTCATCCTCCACATCCACCGATTCCTCACCCTCTTCAGTGTGTACATCCTCATCCTCACAGAGTATTAATTCGTCCCTGCAGGAACCACAGGTCCCTCTGTACGTTCTGGAGGCTGGTCTCCCTGGAAGAGTTGATAATTCATTTTATGAACATCATCTTCTCCACATTTTGTGGAAGCAACCTCCTACGCCTTCCGCTGACAAGGTTCCCGGCTGCACTAAACACTCTTTCGGAGTACACACTGGAGGGGGGGCAACTCAGGTAAAATAGAGCCAGTTTGTACAGGGACCTCCAAATTGCTTCTTTTTCCTGCCAGTACAGGTACGGACTGTCTGACATGCCTACTTGGATTCTGTCACTGATGTAATCCTTTAACAGACAGACGCACGCTTGTCGCTGCTGCTTTGAGGATTCAAGTGCGGCTACAGCCCACACAATTCACAAAGACAGAAAAAAAAAAAGAATATTTTTATTGTTTGTGGAGCACACTTTGAGGGTTACACCACCCTTTAACAGTCAGACGCACGCTTGTCGCTGCTGCTTTGAGGATGCAAGTGCGGCTACAGCCCACACAATTCACAAAGACAGAAAAAAGAAGAAGAATATTTTAATTGTTTGTGTAGCACACTTTGAGGGTGTCACCACCCTTTAACAGACAGACGCACGCTTGTCGCTGCTGCTTTAAGGATGCAGGTGCGGCTACAGCCCACACAATTCACAAAGACAGAAAAAAGAAGAATATTTTTATTGTTTGTGTAGCACACTTTGAGGGTGTCACCACCCTTTAACAGACAGACGCACGCTTGTCGCTGCTGCTTTGAGGATGCAAGTGCGGCTACATCGCACACAAGTCACAAACACATTAAAAAAATAGTTTTTTATTTTTTGGAGCACTTTGAGAGTTACACCACCCTTTAACAGACAGACGCACGCTTGTCGCTGCTGCTTTAAGGATGCAGGTGCGGCTACAGCCCACACATTTCACAAAGACCGAAAAAAAAAGAACAATATTTTAATTGTTTCTGTAGAACACTTTGAGGTGTCACCACCCTTTAACAGACAGACGCACGCTTGTCGCTGCTGCTTTAAGGATGCAGGTGCGGCTACAGCCCACACAATTCACAAAGACAGAAAAAAGAAGAATATTTTTATTGTTTGTGTAGCACACTTTGAGGGTGTCACCACCCTTTAACAGACAGACGCACGCTTGTCGCTGCTGCTTTGAGGATGCAAGTGCGGCTACATCGCACACAAGTCACAAACACATTAAAAAAATAGTTTTTTTATTTTTTGGAGCACTTTGAGAGTTATACCACCCTTTAACAGACAGACGCACGCTTGTCGCTGCTGCTTTAAGGATGCAGGTGCGGCTACAGCCCACACATTTCACAAAGACCGAAAAAAAAAGAACAATATTTTAATTGTTTCTGTAGAACACTTTGAGGTGTCACCACCCTTTAACAGACAGACGCACGCTTGTCGCTGCTGCTTTAAGGATGCAGGTGCGGCTACAGCCCACACAATTCACATAGACAGAAAAAAAAAGAAGAATATTTTTATTGTTTGTGTAGCACACTGTGAGGGTGTCACCACCCTTTAACAGACAGATGCACGCTTGTCGCTGCTGCTTTAAGGATGCAGGTGCGGCTACAGCCCACACAATTCACAAAGACAGAAAAAAAAAAGAACAATATTTTAATTGTTTGTGTAGCACACTTTGAGGGTTCACCACCCTTTAACAGACAGACGCACGCTTGTCGCTGCTGCTTTAAGGATGCAGGTGCGGCTACAGCCCACACAATTCACAAAGACAGAAAAAAGAAGAAGAATATTTTTATTGTTTGTGTAGCACACTTCGAGGGTGTCACCACCCTTTAACAGACAGATGCACGCTTGTCGCTGCTGCTTTAAAGATGCAAGTGCGGCTACATCGCACACAAGTCACAAACACATTAAAAAAATAGTTTTTTATTTTTTGGAGCACTTTGAGTGTTACACCACCCTTTAACAGACAGACGCACGCTTGTCGCTGCTGCTTTAAGGATGCAGGTGCGGCTACAGCCCACACATTTCACAAAGACCGAAAAAAAAAGAACAATATTTTAATTGTTTGTGTAGCACACTGTGAGGGTGTCACCACCCTTTAACAGACAGACGCACGCTTGTCGCTGCTGCTTTAAGGATGCAGGTGCGGCTACAGCCCACACAATTCACAAAGACAGAAAAAAAAAGAACAATATTTTATTTGTTTGTGTAGCACACTTTGAGGGTGTCACCACCCTTTAACAGACAGACGCACGCTTGTCGCTGCTGCTTTGAGGATGCAGGTGGAATCTAGACGGGATTTGGAACCGAGGACACACTACCTCCATCAATTGTCTAAATCCCACTGCACTAATGTCGGATACCGGACGCACGTCTAACACCAACATAGCAGTCAAGGCCTCAGTTATACGTTTTGCTTCAGGATGACTGCTGTCGTACTTCATCCTCATCGCTAGGGACTGTTGGAGGGTCAATTGTTTAGTAAAAGTAGTGATGTTCCTACTTCCTCTCTGGGATGATGAACAACTCCCAGCAGCAGCAACAGCACTAGGAGGAAGTGGTTCTTGATCTTTCCCTATTTTATTTTTATCGGAGAAAGTTTGGTCCTCCATTTATGTTATATTGATATATATACGTGCGGCTAAAGCGCACACAAACACAGAAAATATTTTTTTATTTTTGCTGGAGAGTAGTGCACTTTGTGGGTTACACCACCCTTTAAGAAATGAGCCAGCCGGCTCTTTACTTATGGGACACAGGCGCACGCTTGGCGCTGCTCCTTTGTTGATGCACGTGCAGCCACAGTGCACACAAGTCACAAACACAGAAAATATATATTTTTTTGGTTTGGAGTGTACTTTGGGGGTTACAGAACCCTTTAACGGTCAAGCCAGCCGGCCCTTTACTTATGACACAGGCGCACGCTTGGCACTACTTTGTTGATGCACGTGCGGCTACTGCGCACACAATTCACAAACACAGAAAATAATTTTTTTTTTGGTTTGGACTGGAGTGTACTTTCGGGGGATACAGCACCCTTTAACGGTCTAGCCAGCCGGCCCTTTACTTATGACACAGGCGCACGCTTGGCACTACTTTGTTGATGCACGTGCGGCTACTGCGCACACAATTCACAAACACAGAAAATAATTTTTTTTTTGGTTTGGACTGGAGTGTACTTTCGGGGGTTACAGCACCCTTAACGGTCAAGCCAGCCGGCCCTTTACTTATGACACAGGCGCACGCTTGGCACTACTTTGTTGATGCACATGCGGCTACTGCGCACACAATTCACAAACACAGAAAATAATTTTTTTTTTGGTTTGGACTGGAGTGTACTTTCGGGGGTTACAGCACCCTTAACGGTCAAGCCAGCCGGCCCTTTACTTATGACACAGGCGCACGCTTGGCACTACTTTGTTGATGCACGTGCGGCTACTGCGCACACAATTCACAAACACAGAAAATAATTTTTTTTTTGGTTTGGACTGGAGTGTACTTTCGGGGGATACAGCACCCTTTAACGGTCTAGCCAGCCGGCCCTTTACTTATGACACAGGCGCACGCTTGGCACTACTTTGTTGATGCACGTGCGGCTACTGCGCACACAATTCACAAACACAGAAAATAATTTTTTTTTTGGTTTGGACTGGAGTGTACTTTCGGGGGTTACAGCACCCTTAACGGTCAAGCCAGCCAGCCCTTTACTTATGACACAGGCGCACGCTTGGCACTACTTTGTTGATGCTCATGCGGCTACTGCGCACACAATTCACAAACACAGAAAATAATTTTTTTTTTGGTTTGGACTGGAGTGTACTTTCGGGGGTTACAGCACCCTTAACGGTCAAGCCAGCCGGCCCTTTACTTATGACACAGGCGCACGCTTGGCACTACTTTGTTGATGCACGTGCGGCTACTGCGCACACAATTCACAAACACAGAAAATAATTTTTTTTTTGGTTTGGACTGGAGTGTACTTTCGGGGGATACAGCACCCTTTAACGGTCAAGCCAGCCGGCCCTTTACTTATGACACAGGCGCACGCTTGGCACTACTTTGTTGATGCACATGCGGCTACTGCGCACACAATTCACAAACACAGAAAATAATTTTTTTTTTGGTTTGGACTGGAGTGTACTTTCGGGGGTTACAGCACCCTTAACGGTCAAGCCAGCCGGCCCTTTACTTATGACACAGGCGCACGCTTGGCACTACTTTGTTGATGAACGTGCGGCTACTGCGCACACAATTCACAAACACAGAAAATAATTTTTTTTTTGGTTTGGACTGGAGTGTACTTTGGGGGTTACAGCACCCTTTAATGGTCAAGCCAGCCGGCCCTTTACTTATGACACAGGCGCACGCTTGGCACTACTTTGTTGATGCATATGCGGCTACTGCGCACACAATTCACAAACACAGAAAATAATTTTTTTTTTGGTTTGGACTGGAGTGTACTTTCGGGGGTTACAGCACCCTTAACGGTCAAGCCAGCCGGCCCTTTACTTATGACACAGGCGCACGCTTGGCACTACTTTGTTGATGCACGTGCGGCTACTGCGCACACAATTCACAAACACAGAAAATAATTTTTTTTTTGGTTTGGACTGGAGTGTACTTTCGGGGGTTACAGCACCCTTAACGGTCAAGCCAGCCGGCCCTTTACTTATGACACAGGCGCACGCTTGGCACTACTTTGTTGATGCACGTGCGGCTACTGCGCACACAATTCACAAACACAGAAAATAATTTTTTTTTTGGTTTGGACTGGAGTGTACTTTCGGGGGTTACAGCACCCTTAACGGTCAAGCCAGCCGGCCCTTTACTTATGACACAGGCGCACGCTTGGCACTACTTTGTTGATGCACGTGCGGCTACTGCGCACACAATTCACAAACACAGAAAATATATTATTTTTTTAGCACTTGGGGGGAGCACCCCTGATGGACAGAGCACCCCCTGGACAACACTTCAGCACCCCTTTAGGACTGGGACACTGCACAGGACTTTGGAGTGGACACAGCCCCTATGGAGAACTGACTGCACAACACAGTCCAGCCAGCCCCTATGGACTTTGAAGTAGTGGACACAGCCCCTATTAACAACAGCAGCACAGCACAACACAGCCAGCCCCTATGGACTTTGAAGTAGTGGACAACAGCAGCACTACACTACACTACACAGCCCTAACTCCCACCCTCCCTCTTCACTGTCCACAGCCGAGTGAGAAAATGGCGCCGACGTGTGTACCTTATATAGGATCCAAAACCCGCGAGACTCGGAAGGCGGGAAGATGACGTTTTGCCTCGATTTCAGATCCGAGTCAGGCGGGAAAAGTCGAGCCTGACTCGGATCGGACTCGGATCGGGGGGGCTCGGGGGGGTTCGGATTTCAGAAATCCGAACCCGCTCACCCCTAATATATATATGTATATATATATTAGGGGTGTGCACCGGACACTTTTCCTGTTTTGTGTTTTGGTTTTGGATCTGGATCTTTCTTCATGTTTTGGATCTGGATTGGTTTTGCCAAAACCACCCTTCGGTGTTTTGGGTTCTGGGTTTTGTGTTTGGATCTGTATTTTTTTTTAAAAAGCATAAAAACAGCTATAATCACAGAATGTGTTGATTTTTCTGCTCCTATGCTATTATTAACCTCAAAAACCTTAATTTCCACTCATTTCCAGTCTATTCTGAACACCTCACAATAGTGTTTTTATGTCCAAAAGGGTGCACCGAGGTAGATGGATGACTATGCTAAGCATTACGAGTGGGCGGCACAAACACGTGACCCATCTAGGAGTGGCACTGCAGTGGCAGACAGGATGGCAGTTTGAAAAACTAGGCCCCAAACAGTACATAATTCAAAGAAAAAAAAGAGGCGCAAGATGGAATTGTCCTTGGGCCCTCCCACCCACCCTTATGTTGTATAAACAGGACATGCACACTTTAACAAACCAATCATTTCAGTGCCAGGGTCTGCCACACGACTGTGGCTGAAATGATTGGTTCGTTTGAGCCCCCACAAAACAAGCTGGCAATTAATCTGGCCCTGCACAAACTGGCTCTACGGAGGCAAAATGTCGTCCTCATCCTCCTCATTCACCGATTCCTCACCCTCTTTAGTGTTGTGTACATCTTCATCCTCACAGAGTATTAATTCATCCCCACTGGAATCCACCACCACAGGTCCCTCTGTACGTTCTGGAGGCTGGTCTCCCTGGAAGAGTTGATAATTCATTTTTATGAACATCATCTTCTCCACATTTTGTGGAAGCAACCTCCTACGGCTTTCACTGACAAGGTTCCCGGCTGCACTAAACAATCTTTCGGAGAGCACACTGGAGGGGGGGCAACTCAGGTAAAACAGAACCAGTTTGTACAGGGGCCTCCAAATTGCCTCTTTTTCCTGCCAGTACATGTACGGACTGTCTGACATGCCTACTTGGATGCTGTCACCGATGTAATCCTTTAACAGACAGACGCACGCTTGTCGCTGCTGCTTTGAGGATGCAGGTGCGGCTACAGCCCACACAATTCACAAAGACAGAAAAAAAAAGATTTTTTTTATTGTTTGTGGAGCGCACTTTGAGGGTTACACCACCCTTTAACAGACAGACACACGCTTGTCGCTGCTACTTTGAGGATGTAGGTGCGGCTACAGCCCACACAATTCACAAAGAAAGAAAAAAAAAGAATTTTTTTATTGTTTGTGGAGCGCACTTTGAGGGTTATACCACCCTTTAACAGACAGACGCACGCTTGTCGCTGCTGCTTTGAGGATGCAGGTGCGGCTACAGCCCACACAATTCACAAAGACAGAAAAAAAAGAAGATTTTTTTTATTGTTTGTGGAGCGCACTTTGAGGGTTACACCACCCTTTAACAGACAGACGCACGCTTGTCGCTGCTGCTTTGAGGATGCAGGTGCGGCTACAGCCCACACAATTCACAAAGACAGAAAAAAAAAGAAGAATTTTTTTATTGTTTGTGGAGCGCACTTTGAGGGTTACACCACCCTTTAACAGACAGACGCACGCTTGTCGCTGCTGCTTTGAGGATGAAGGTGCGGCTACTGCGCATACATTTCACACACAAACACAGAAAAAAAGATTATTTTATTTTGGTTGGAGCGCACTTTGGGGGTTACACCACCCTTTAACAGACAGACGCACGCTTGTCGCTGCTGCTTTGAGGATGCAGGTGGAATCTAGACGGGATTTGGAACCGGGGACACACTACCTCCATCAATTGTCTAAATCCCACTGCACTAATGGCGGAAACCGGACGCACGTCTAACACCAACATAGCAGTCAAGGCCTCAGTTATACGTTTTGATCCAGGATGACTGCTGTCGTACTTCATCCTCCTCGCTAGGGACTGTTGGAGGGTCAATTGTTTATTAAAAGTAGTGGTGTTCCTACTTCCTCTCTGGGATGATGAACAACTCCCAGCAGCAGCAACAGCACTAGGAGGAAGTGGTTCTTGATCTTTCCCTATTTTATTTTTATCGGAGAAAGTTTGGTCCTCCATTTATGTTATATTGATATATACGTGCGGCAAAGGCGCACACAAACACAGAAAATATTTTTTTTATTTTTGCTGGAGAGTAGTGCACTTTGTGGGTTACACCACCCTTTAAGAAATGAGCCAGCCGGCCCTTTACTTATGGGACACAGGCGCACGCTTGGCGCTGCTCCTTTGTTGATGCATGTGCAGCTACAGCCCACACAATTCACAAACACAGAAAATATTTTTTTATTTTGTTTGGAGTGCCCTTTGGGTGTTACAGCACCCTTTAGCTGTCAATCCAGCCGGCCCTTTATTTATGGAACACAGGCGCACGCTTGGCACTACTTTGTTGATGCACGTGCGGCTACTGCGCACACAATTCACAAACACAAAAAAATATTTTTTTTAATTTTGTTTGGAGTGCCCTTTGGGGGTTACAGCACCCTTTAACGGACAAGCCAGCCGGCCTTTTACTTATGGGACACAGGCGCACGCTTGGCGCTGCTCCTTTGTTGATGCACGTGCAGCCACAGTGCACACAATTCACAAACACAGAAATAATATTTATTTTTTTTGCACTTGGGG